>CM034149.1:89756823-90981090 GCA_019776745.2 Taxus chinensis
TAGTACCTCCTCCTCTCAAACTGGATTTAGCCACATCCTCGCAAGTTTTCACAAAGACTATTACCCTACCCAAGAGGAAGACCCAATCTCTTAGGCCACATACAATATCTTTTCCCACTACCCCTCTGTCACCTTCACCACTTCCATTTATCTTAGGTCCACACCCATCAACATTGGGCAATTAGAATCCTACCCAAGGTAAACAAAAAACATAGTAGCCCACCTCCTTACCATGATATTTTTTTCCCCCTAAATTACCCATACAATCTATGCCTTCACTATTACCTACATCCTTTCTACTTACCATACCTACACCAATTCCTGTATCCTCATCATTATCCATGTCATTCCCTTATCCTCAACCAGTCCTTTCCACATTGTATCCTATAACTATTTTCACCACACCTCCATTATCGCCTTGGCTAACCCATCTCCTTCAACCATCTGCATTCCATTCTACATCATGCACTATGTCTACACCATTACCCAAGAAGGGGAAACCTAAGTCGAAATCGCCACTACCTTCAAAATAGGTAGTTAAACCTACACTTCCTCCAATAACCAACTCACCATATACACCTTTACCAAAAGGTGTAACCCAAACCCAAAACTGTACTATCTACTAAATACGTAGTCAAACTTACTTAGCCTCCAATTCCACCTCCAATGATGCCTCTCCCAATGAATTCACCAAAAATCCCATCCAAAAACACACTCACTTCACATTTTTAACCATTGGCAGGGTCTTACAACAACATCTTAGCTAACAATTTTGAAACCTCTGTCATCACATTACCACCTCCTAGACCTTACACTCCACTCAAATCTAAACTAGAAGGGTTTGATGATACAAAAAAAAATTCTTACCATTGTGTGCTAGGGAATGGTGTAGAAAACTTTAAGGCTCTTAAGACTATCCTTCTCTAACTATTTCCTCTCCAAGAGAACTTTGATGATGATGATCTTCTAGATGAGGACCCCATTCCACCTTTTCCTATCACCACACATCCTTGCAACATACCTATTCAGTGACCTCCATCTCCACCTCCACATCCCTTTTACCCTCCTCCAAAATTTAAAATCAACATGGTCTACATTAGAGAACTAGCCAAAACTCCTCTAAAATGCCAATGCATCATAATCCTTTCACAAGAATCTTTTCCTTCACCACAATTTTCCCATCCTACTGCGACAACTTTCACGACACACCTTCTTCTTCACCTCAGATAAATATGGTTCATCTTTCTACTCGAGATTAGAAGGAAAAAGGAAAGTAGAAGACAACCAGTTCATCCACTATACCTTTACCCAACATTCCATCTACACTTGTACCCAAAATCACCATCTGTGGACCCCCATACCCCATTTCTGATGGGGTTTCCCATCATACAATGATTAAACAACTACACCAGTCTCCTCTCAGAATGTCTTAGTATGATCTCCTCCAAAACTCTAAGTCTCATCATCAGGCCCTCATCGAGGTCATATAATCTATTCAGTATCTACCTAATGACCCCACACCTTTCACCGCTATTATCAATCCTCATCATGTGGATGCTCTCACAACTTCACCTCCATCTTTTGTGCCCACTACCATTCATCAGGTATCCCCTCTTAGTTACTCTAACGAAGATATTGTCCCTCTCCAATAGGATGATCTTGACCCCACCCTATTCATTTCTGTCTAATTTAATAAGATATGTGTTCAATGCATTATGATTGATGGAGGTTCTAGTATTAACATTATTTCCTCCCATACATACAAAAAAATGTGCATCCCTACAAACTACATGCATAATAACCCAATTATTCTATGTTCATTTAATGATGCCATGACTTCCACCCTCAGCACCATCATTCTCCACATTCGTTTGGGCCCCATTCCATTCCTGAATTATTTTTTCTTAGAGGGGGAATTCTAATATAATCTGCTACTTGAAAGACCCTGGATTCATGCCATGGGTTGTGTTTCTTCAACCTTACACCGTTGTTTAAAATTTGAACATGAAGGGCACAACTATACCATTTCATTCATTTCTTCACCATTCAAAACCTCCAACATGCTCTATCAACCTAATGATGTTCTTATATGAGTTAAGTCATCTACCACCACTACTACTTCTATAGCCACTGCCTCATCCACCACTTTTGCTACTACATCTTCCACAACCAACTCCTCAATTCCAACTATAATTATAGCTTCCATAGCTCACCCATAATCTAACCCATCTACTTTTATAACATCTGATGCTTCTTCTTCCCAACCATCTAGTGATTTAGCTATCCCATTTACCCAAATACTAGCCACTGATCCCTTAGAAGGTGTTTTTCAACGCCTCACTCTGGGGTAGTACTATATTTATAACATTGAAATATTCCTTACTCCTCAAGAGTATGGTAACCTCCATCAACACCCACACTATAATCACCAAGTAGGTGATGTTTTCCCCTATGGTCCTCTCCACCTTTGTACTAACCTAAATCATGACAGACTTGATATATCTACCTACTCACCTGAGCCACCTTCCCAAACTTGACCATTTTCATCCAATTCCAATCTCTCACCAACCACTGCTTCGACCACACCTTCCTCCATTGTTGCACTTGAAAATGCTTTGGATTTGAATTTCATGAACAAGGTTTTTATATTTTCATTCCTTCCACCACCCGTAAGCATAAATACCATAGTGGTATCATATTTTCCAAACCACCTTCCAAGAAGGCTCAAGTCAAACTCATTGAGGATGATAAAACTTCTCCACCCCATTTACCTACCTCACCACCTTCACTTATGGAGTCTATGGATACAAAATCCATTCCTCCTAACTTTTTTTTAACACAATTTACCTAGGTCCTCTAACTTATCAGTGCAATGGTGAGGCTACCTCTTCTCTTCCCTTCATGTATCCTGACATGATCAGTGATGAAATACCTTCTATGAAAGTCGTTTAATTTCAAGACAATGAGTCTATTCTCACCTTCCTTGGTGTGGAAGATTCTTATATTCACCAGTGGTTTCCTTTTAAGATGTAAACCATGTTAAATGAATCCATCATTGAAATCAACACTCACACTTAGGAATACCCTTACATTCTAAAGATAAGCCAATCTTTAGATGTTGGTGAACATGAAGATTTCATGTCTTTCCTCCATGATCATAGCAATGATTTTTCTTGGTCCTACACTGATATTCCCAACATTGATCCAAACATTATTATCCACAATATCGCAACCATTCCCTATGCCAAACCTATAAAATAGAAGCTGCGAAAAATGCATCCTTGCATTACCCTCCTAATGAAAGAAGTACTCCAGTGCCTCCTTTTTTTCCTTCATTCTACCCATTGATTATCCCTAATGGATCTCTAACATCATTCCTATCACCTTAACCTAGGGGGACTCTGTATTTGCATGGATTTCTATGAACTTAACCTAGCCTACCATAAAGACAACTTTCCTCTGCCTAGTATTGACCAACTAGTTGATCTCACCACTGAACATTAGATGTTATTATTAGTGTGAAATCACAACACCCCCAAATGAGTCATGGATCTACTTTTCTAAGGAAAACTCTTTAGTGTGATTGCATAACATTGAAATTTCCCCAAGGTGTGGGACCTTGTAAAAATGGGAAAGCTCTCCAGAGAAAGATGGTTATTGTTCCTAAACTACTTGACATGAGCTAATCTAGTGTAGGAAAAATAAATCTAACCTAATACAGCCATTCCAAGGAACCAAGGAGAGAGAAAGAGGGAAAAACAAAGCCTACATTAAAGTAGCGATACACCAGCAAAGGAAGCGAGATATTTTGTTGAGGGAGAAGGAAACAGAAAAATGGAGATGTGGGAGGTCAGACAGAAGTGAAACGGCCTAGATCTGTAAATCATCCATTAAACTCCATGAAACATAACAACCTACACCTGTAAATGTGAAATACATGCATATAAAACCAAGACTGAAAGGGAGAGGCACGGAGAAACAAAAAAACGATGCAAAGGGTTGAAGAACACCATAAAAACATTTTTTTAATTTCTCTAGAAGGTGCATAGACCATTACATTTATAGAATAGAGGCACAAATACATTTTCCAGGCGTGGGAGAAGGTTCGCTGCTAAAAAATTACGTCAAAAAAATTTGAAAAAGTTTCTCTATGCCCAGAATGTATTTCTTCTTCAAACGAGAAGTGTTACAGTATATACAAAAGGAAAAGAGAGAGAAGAGGGAAAAGTTGCATCCTACTCCAACCACCATGAGATATGCATTGAATTATACCTTGAGAGCTCAACCATTTAATATCAATGCCTTCTATAAATTTTCCCACAATATGTCACTTTTTGTTCCCAAGCAAATCGAATCGAATCAAATCAGATCTGGTAATTGAAGAGATTGGATTCTATGTTAATGGCCTGGAAGACTTTTATTCATTTTAGCTACCAGGGCTTGTAAAAAATGAATTTTTAATTCTTCTATGACATAGAGGACATTGAGATGCTTCCAAAAGTGTTCATTTTTCTATATTTCAAGCCCTGAGTTGAAATATATGCCACTTTTGAAGTTTTTCATTGATTCTGTACAAATGGGTGGGAAAAAACCTGAAAATTGGGTCCCACTTTTGGATTGGGACATGTGATGGCTAGATTCAGAAAACAATTTGGTCTGTAGGCTCAGTACTTCACTTTTCTCCCTTTTCACGAAAATCATAAAATATGAAAAACTCCTGCGGCCCCAAAGCTCCACATGGACACATGGCTCCTTTTGATTGGCTGGGAAATGAGCTTCCGTCTTTTGTTTTATGCCTTTTGGAAAAAAGGAAAACTTTCAATTTTTTCCTTGACTCCCCACCTTGGCTGTGACTTGGGTCTATATGTTGACTTTTTTCTTGGTGGAGTCATGGGCCATTTTGTAACTTTTACTCATTTTGGGGAAAAAGTTGAAAAGCTAACCTTTCCCTGATGCCCCACCTTCCCCTAGGACACACATTAGTCCAGCACTTACTTGGGAACCTTTTTTCTATTTGACCCTTGAATCAGCTCCATTGAGACACTTGGAAGCCTCCAGCATCCTGGCTTATGTATCGACTATTCAACTAACTCTACACCCTTTGAGGACACATGGAGGCACCACACTTGTTTGCAAATTTTACCCAAAGTTTTCCTTAGGAAGAGCGTCGAGTTGACACTTGTCGACCTCCACTACTTTGTGGAATTTTTAATGGCCCTTCTTACTTATTGAATTTGGGATATGTGGAAAGCTCACGCTCACTTGGGTCTCTGCCTTGGGACCAAATCTTAGAGATGTGCTACATTGGCACCTAGCACTCTCTAGTTACTCATTCATACTTAGTCAATTTTTTTAGGCCCGACCTATCCGCCTTGGACTCTGTTTGACCATTTGACCCTACCTCCATTCCACCCTGGGACACATGGAGATGTGGTACTTGTTTGAGCCTCTCCATTTGGGTCCATCTTTGGAGAAGCACTGTGAGGAAACATGGTCTCTTCCACTGCTTTGTCCATTTAGTCGATTTTGGACCCTTTCCTGAACTATTTCGAGACCGAGGACTTTGAATCTTCACCATTCATCCTTATTCTTACTTTTGGCTCATTTGTAGCATCTTCCCTTCTTGTCTACCTCTGCTATTTTATAGTTTTTCCTGCCTATAACTTAGAGAATGGATTTAAGATGTAGAAATGGCCCGACAAAGTCATTTTGTTTTGTACAGGATCCTTTGATCTCTCTTAGCCTCTGTCACTTCGTTGATGAATCATTTTATGACCAATTTTTAGGATTTGAATAAGTTTTCTTGGGTTCCTTCTATGTGGGGTCATGGTTCAATCCAATATTTAGCTCTGGAGAGAAATATGGATAACAATTGGTGACTCACAGGGACATCTTCCTGTTAGATGCAGAGACCAGTGGCCTTGAAGCATCCATTGGGTATGGAGTCTACTTGATAAACATAAAACTGATCCTTGAGCCATTGTGAGCTTGACTGTAAGCCTTTTCTATATCTTTCCTATCCCTAAGACTGTACTCTTAATTTTCATAAGAAAACCTTGAGACAATGATTTCTGATGGTAAAAAATTGATTCAACCCGTGGTTTTCATCTGTCCCTCAAATGGACTATCTCGAAATGAATTTTAGTTTATCTACATTTGTTCCCTATTTCGATTTACAACTATCACAGGAAAATATGAGCCCTATTTCCTTAAATAGTTTAAGATCCTAGCCTCATGCCCCTCTTGAGTAATACAAACAAAACTTATATATAAAAATAAAATCATACATGTCTCAAATGAGACATGAAGAGTGTGCATAAGCACTTCTTCTACTGAAAAAAAAATCTACCTACACTACTCTAACCAAGAGCAAAGGGAGCTCAAACAAAACCTGCAACTAGTAGGGAGAAATAGTTTCCCTTCCTCAAAAAAGGCAGCCATGCAACTGATTTGGCACTGAACATAGCTGGTTCGATGAGTGAAAAACTAACCATAAGCCAGTCCTCCACCCAAATCATCAAAGTATCAGCTGGAGACAAATTCAATACCTATTTTAGTTGCTTGCATTTGGATTGAAGAGGTGTGATAGCTGATCCTTGGCACTTTCGATATCATCCTCATGCTTAGAGGTAAGCATGACTAGTTGTGGCTTCTCCTTTGGATCCAATGAAGCCAAGTACCTGATTGGACACAATTTGATCCTTTGAATGTGCCATTTTCTCTTAAATTTAACTCCAAAAATGGAGTTTTCTTGTGGACCTTCTTGGATGAATGGCATGGAAGAAGTGGTGAAACTCTTTTGCTCTTTCCCTTCCTCTTTTTGTGAAGAACATGGAAGAGTCATGTCTTCCAATCTTGGTTCCAGAGGGCCATTATGGATTACAGGCTATTGTTCTTAAATGTTCTCCTCCATGGAAATAGGCCCATGTTCTTGGGATGTGAGAGATGGAGGAAAAATGATGTTATCTCCTCAGTCTCCTCTTCATTAAAGTAATCTTCTAATTCTGACAAGTATTCTACCTCCTTTTTGTCTTATTGCATGTGCTCTACCTCATCCATGGTGCCTTCCTGATCTATAACTTGATCACCATCACTCCTTTCACTCTCAAACATGAAGTTTGAAAGATCAAACTCTTCTTCAACATCAAATCTTGAAGGGGATGAAGTGGGAGGAAGAACTGAAGGTTCTTCTATAGCCTTCTCCACACTTGGGGCCTTTGAAACTATATGGTCCTCCTCCTCTACTAAAAATTCAAACTCATCCACCACTGGCTCTTCAACCTTGACCTCCTCTATTGGCTTGACCATCAAGGGGATCTTTATAAACCAAAATTTATCATCCCAACTCATCAGATTGTTTGTTATTTCTTTTCTATTGGGCTCCTCTTCTTGCTATCCTTGACTGGGTTCTTGAGTATCTTCCCAACATGGACTTGGGAAAGTAAGAGGAGTGGTAGGTTGGGGTTCAACCAGATTTTCAATTGTGTGTGGTGGGGAGGGAGGTGGAACTTCTTTTTTATTTAGAGGGGATGACTATTTAGAAGGGAAAAGAACAAAAGAACTAAGATGAGGTGGAAGACTAGGGGATGGAGAAATGGATTTCACACTTGGGGCTGAATTTAATGGGAAGATATGAAATTGAAGCCTAAATTGAGATGGTGCTACTTGAGGAGTAGAGAGAAAATTACCAGATAATGGTGTAGGATTTACCCATTGACAAGGCTTCCTGGTACCAAGTTTATAGGACTCTATCTTTTCTACCCATTGTGAAAGTTGGGGCAACATTCCAATCATGAAGTCCAGCTTCTCCTGAGGGTTGTAGTGTCTTGGAAAAGGGCCTTCCCATGGACAAGGTACCCTACAACCAATGCTGGAAGAACTCATTTGAAATTTTTCCCTTAATTAAACCATGTTTGCCTCCATTTTTTAATCTTCTCCAACATATCAGCATCTTCTACATAACTATCATCATTATATGTGTCCCTTTATCCTTGATAAGCTTCATAGTTAAATTGCTTTTGACACTGCTTATATGGGTAAGCATAATGGTTCTGATTTGATCATAATGTTTATCTAGAGGAGTTGGGAAATAAATTAGAGGTGGACTGTATTGTTGTTGTAAGTGTGAGTTCCATGAAGGGAATGAATTCATGATTGCATAACCTCATGGAATGGGAGAAAATAAAAGAGATGGAAGAATAAAATAGATGAAATGAGTCAAAATGGATGGAAAATGTCTAAAACTCAAAGAATGGGTTTTTGACTAGATGGAGTCATCATATGTACTTTGAATGTGCCTCCAAAGGCTGAAATATTCACCAAGAGCACATCAAACCTGATGAAGTGAAGTGGTAAGGTGATTTAGACCTATCCCACCGGGTGTGTCAAAACTGTTAGTGTGAAATCATAGCACCCCCAAATGAGTCATTGGTATGCTTTTCTAAGGTAGAGTCATTAGGTGTGATTGCATAACATTGAACTTTTCCCAAGGTGTGGGACCTTACCAAAGTGGGAAAGCTCTCCAGAGAAAGTTGGTTCTTGTTCCTAAATGACCTACCATGAGTTACTTAAGTGTAGGAAAACTAAATATAACCTAATCTAACCATTCCAAGGAACCAAGGAGAGAGAAAGAGGAAAAAACAGAGCCTACACTAAAGCGGTGATACACCAACAAAGGAAGCGAGATATTCTATTGAGGGAGAAAGAAATAGAAAAATGGAGATGAGGGTGTGTGCAATGGAAAGTGGCAAAAGCTATGGAATGAGGCTAAAGAACCTCAAAGCTTTGCTAACTCATCCATGCACTATAGGATTAGAGCTAAACAAGAGAGACTAACATGAAAGCATTACAACTTTGATAAAAACATCAAAAACTAACATGCATACTACTCTCTACTCCATAAAAACTTAATGAAAGTGAACCTAGTATAGATCCTAAGCAATCAAATTGTGTTGTTTACTCCATGAGGGTGAATGAATCTCACTAAATGGCTACATGGCCAAGTTTAGCTATTTTATTACTAACCTAACATGGGTGCAAGATGAAGCTATTTTAATGGTGGATGACCCAAGATCAAATTCCTTATTAGCTTGGCTAATGCAAATGAGATCTTAAGATTTCATAGGCTTGTTTTAGCTTTAACTTATGTAAAGTTGTAGTTTGAATGGGTAAGCTTTAGCCTTGTATTTATATTTTTCCACTTGGGAGAATTTGGAATTTGGGTGCATGTGGGACTAAATCTCAAAAAGCACTTTTAGATTAGATTAGAATAAACATGCTTTAGGCATAGTTAAGCTAGGATTGGGCTATTTAAACTTGATTAGCAAGTGATTAGAAACTCATTGAGAGTTGGGAGGGGTTTGGATAACCAATTGTGACTGATAGATAGCCTACAAAGCCAATAGAAATGGTCTAGAGAGAACTAGGGAGATTCTGAATGGTCGAAAGGAGGAATGTTTAGATAATAAGAGAGATATTAGCCAAATAAGCTAATTATAGGAGGAATACGACTGAAAGAGTTTCGTGAATGGGCATCTGAGAGTGGAGCAAAGTATGGGGATTTAATGAAGTGTCATTAATTGATTGGATTGGATGAAATGCTAAGTGTAAGAATATTTTAGGTGTCTACACTTTCCCCTCTTTGGGGTGATGTACGCGATATCACTTCAAAGAAAGTAGAAAAGCATAAACAAGTAGAAAATCCTGAAGGGATAGAAGAAAAAAGGGGATAATGAAGGATGCCCCCTCGATTAACGATGGGGTGATAGAAGAACTCGATCGACTATTAAAAAGATGACAAAAAGATAATAGAAGAAAAGATAATGTGAAGAAGAAGAAAAGAAAGGGGATATAGAAGAAAAAGGAGAATGAGGAAGGGGGAATGAGCTAACATCCATCCAGTGCCTTTAAACAACCTTATTTTTCATTATATTGCTAGAGATCTTCATCATCGGTCCTTATTACAAAGAATGAACAAAAGTGTAGTATGACATGAAAATCCATATACAAACAAATGTCCATTGCTAAAAAAACCAACTCCATGCAACATACAAAATGCAATGAAATAAAAGAAAGTAAAAGATGCCTAACTCCATGCAACATACATAATGTAATGCAATATGAGAAAGTAAACAAGATAAAACTAACAGAGAAATAAGTACCATGTTTTTTTTATCAAGCTTCAGTTCCAACCTATTCGAATTAATGACAAGGGTTAATGATGGTGCCCCAAGCAATGATACATGCAAAGGGAAAACGGAGGACACTTCGATCTAATGAAAAAGCAATGTGCACTACAAAACATTACTAGGCAACTCGTTGTGCCCCAGAGTATAGAAGAAGTAAGTAGCCTAACTTTTGTTGATGGAGGTAGATCAAGATGATCCACGAGTCATGCACATGGATAGGTGAAAACCAAAGAGTGATGTTTTGTAGGATGATTTTCCATTTTTAGAAGTTTTCTTAAACATATTTGAATGTTTTGATTTTTCTAACATATTTGAATGTTTTTGTTATTTGTCTAACATATTTGAATGTTTTGATTATTTTTGAAAGTTTTCTAAAAATATTTACATGAAGATGAGGAAGTGTGGATGCCACTAGCGATAGATGGGATGTACAAGGGCATAAGACCACGTGCATATGAGAAAGGTGAAGATGTAAAAATACCCCAGTGATTAGGTGGGAGTATTCAAAGGAAAACTCTTCACAGGTAGAAGCAGGACCCAAGGCTATTATGGATAGGTTCAACATGATGGTGGACGTAAACCAATGAAGTGCTAGGAAGGAGTAAGGATACACCCAGCGTAAGTTGGCCTAAAAGCACATGATAGAAAGGAAGGAGAAGATTATTTTTGTGAAAGGGGACAAATGTGTCCAAAACATGGAAAAAAATTAATCTTATACACATGGATGTTTTGAACGAAGTAGAAGAACGATGTGAATGATATGAATGTAGCTTAGAAGCCTCGCGAGGAAGAATTAATTAGCCAAAGGCACAAATTGTGAGATGAGACATGGACTAGAGTAAGAGTTTGAACAAGGTCCAAAATGAGACACTTGGTAACATACTAATCCTACCTACTCATAGAGATCCGGTGTGTGCACGTGGAGTTTAATTACCTCTTGAAGGGAAGATTTAATAGACAACAAGTGAATACACCCTAGCCAAAGTGTAGGGACGATTGGTTTTGAAAGGTGATTTCGTGAATGAAGGGTGGAAGGATAGTTGTACATTGATTCGTTGCCAGCCAGGTGTCCATAGCCCTGACAGAGATGTATTTGATTCTAATCACAACATTTCTCTACTGCCAGTAAGGCATCTATAGCCCTGATAGATATTATTGGAAATACCCCAAGAGAGAGTTATATATCAATTTTCTTTTGCTTTGGAGCTTTTAGCTTTTGATTTTTGATTGATTTTGATCTGTTTTCTTTCTGAAAACTTATTTCAAATATGTTGTTTAACAAGGGGTATAAGAACCACTGATGGCTTGATGGAAGGAGGTGGAAGTGATTGTGATGATGACATTGGCTAGTGTCAAAAAAAGTGTCCAAAATTTCTTCGCAACAATTTTATTAGATGGTGAATGTGATAGGATCTCTAAGAGGTAAGTTGTTCTCTGATTTACCAAGGTGATAAAAGACCACGGTCAAATGGATACCATAGAGATAAATGTCACAAAAGGCATGTGAATAAGCTAACCAAAATATCACCGAAGGGATGAAAATGATAGGAAGACTTGTAAAAGAATAGCAAGGAAGGGAAGAAAGAAATATCCATGTGTATGCAACACCTGATTACAATATTTGAACTTTGTACCTTTGATTTTTGTTGTTTTTTCTCAATGTTTTTGTTTTATATTTTTGAATTTTTTTTAATTTTAGATTTTTGATAGTTTTAAGAGGGTGGAACTAACAAATTCACTCTGTGTGGTAAGATCCAACAACAATTTTTGCGACTTCCTTAATAAGGGAGACTAGGCACGTTTGTTTATCGAGAGTGATATTATCCCTGATCTCGATGATTGAGGTGAGTTCACACTCAATAAATGAATGTGATTTGTTCTAAAACATGGATTTTATATGTGGGAGATCTAATTTCCCATCCAGAGGTTTATGCACTTTGTGTCATACTTGATGGTTATGTTGGTGTGCATTCTTGAATCGCGATTGATTTAGAATTTTGAGATTATTTGATTTGTTCGGAGCTATAGAGCTCTTTGTAGTTTTGATCTGAGCTTGATTAAGAAACTGTTTGGGTTTCTTATAAGCTAACATGTGACTTGTTTGATCCCAAGAAGGAGAAGAAAGTGAACGTGGATGTTTAGAACTGATGCGAGAAATGACCATGGGCTTTCCACCATCTTTGGTAGAAGAATAATGTGATGGATGAAAAGGATACAGTCCAAGGATTGAATAAGAGGGGCTACCAGGAGGTGAGCTACTAATAAAAGATGATGAAGGGCTTCCAGGATGTGGCCCAAGAATAGAAGAAGAAGGGCTACTAGGATATAGACCAAGAATAGAAGAAGGAATACTAGGATGTGACCCATAGATGTAAGATAATGGGCTACTAGGATGTGTCCCAAGAATAGAAGATGGTGGGCTACTAGGACGTGACCCATAGATGTAAGATAATGGGCTACTAGGATGTGGCCCAAGAATAGAAGATGATGGACTACCTAGGGGTGATCCATACCTAGAAGATAAGGGGCTAGTTGGACATGCCCCAAGAATAGAAGATAGTGGGCTACTTGAAAATGTCCCACAAATAGTAGAGGAAGGGCTACTAGAAGCTGACCCACACCTAGACGAAGATGAAGGGATACTTGGCGTTGACCCCCTAAGAGATTGTGATTGAGGAATTATGATAGACAAGGAGTGATTAGGTGATGAGAAGATAGTCCATGGATCAATGTAAGACCTAGGAGTTTCCTCACTTAATGAAGAATGTGAAGATGGAAGAATAAGAGAAGGATCAAGTTGCATGATTTGAGGCTCTTCCTCTATTTCTTGATAAAAGGAATCAACATTTTTCTCAAAATATGCGGGCGCATCAAGGTCTAAAGAGAATTATTTCTCGTAATCTTCTAAAGGAATATCTTCATGTGTCCTTATAAATGCCCTGATTGTTTCTTCATTCTTAAAGAGGTCAATCAGTATGAGTTGTTGATCAACCACCAGGGGTTGATTGGAAGAAAGAGGTTCACTTGGTGTGGAAAAGACTTAGAAGATGTTTGATGATGATTAATAGAAGAAGATGACATGAGAGATGAAGAATATGTGTAGCTAAATGTCTCAAGAGTAGAAGAAGGTGGTATAGACCTACCTATATGATGGTATATCATCTGTAACCTAGTAGGATTAATTCCAAAGTCTATAGATTGTGATGCATGGGTCGATTCAGACGTTTGACTCAAAGGAATTTGAGTCACATGAATATTCAAAGAAGGAAGATTTATTGGGGGTGATTAATGAAGAAGGTCCTATGAAGAAGGGGAGAACTGTGATTCAAGAATTTCATCAGATGAATAATAACAAGGGTCCTGCAAAGAAAGAGAGGACTGTGATTCCATAATTGTATTAGATTTTTTCTTGGAGGGATTTAGAGTCATATGTATCTTTAAAGGAAGAAGACGTAGTTGAGGAGACTGATAAAAGGGGTCCTGCGAAGAAAGAGAGGAATGTGATGTAGGAGTCACAATAAATGTATGATGAAGAGGTTCTTGCGAAGATAGGGAGGACCATGACATAGGAGTCACATTAGATTACTTAGGAGTCAAATTAGATGAATCTGAATCCTCAGAAGAGTCAGAGGAAATATTTGGATTGGAATCCTCAGAAGAAGAGGAAATGTTTGGATTAGAATTAGAAGAAGAGTGGGGGGAACTCGAATAATAACTTGGATCAGACATGTCCAAATAATACCACCGACTATGAGATGAAGGTGGGGAATGAGTTACCCGTATGGGTTCTCTAGCACAAAGAACCAAATGAGGTTTAGTTGTAATGGGAATGTTTTGATTTGAATTGTTAAACCTAGGTTACGTATTTTTGTAAGTATGGGGAACCGCACGATAGTCAGTCATTTTGGCACTATTTTAAGAAAAAATGTCTAGATCTAGATAGTGTGGTGGAACTCCGTCAAAGGGAAGGAAGTGACATGTCGATTTTGGTAGCATAAGGAAAACTAGCTAGACATTTCGTAAGTATCGATATACATGCATGATTTTCCAAAGAAGGTCTAAGGAAAATAGACATCGTGATGATGTAATATCAATGAGATCGAGAGGGATTGTCCTATAAAATAATTTTTCTAAATGAATAACCACAAGGAACAATCATGCAAGTGTGAACACAAAGCCAATCAATAAGGAAATACACCATATGAAAATTCGATGCAAAGATGATCAACACAACGTTAATATTTACGTCAAGCTCAAAATGAACAAGACGTAAATATTAACAAAGAGTAGATGTGACTCCCAATCAAAGGATACCATGACAAGTTCAACAACCAAAAAGACATAAATGTTAAATGGTGGGGTTTACAAATGTAAGCCAGGTAACCACACCAATTGGACACGTCTATCAAACTTCGCGGAGAAGTGAGATATTAGTGTCAAATTGGTATCGAAAAGACACAAAAAAAGTAAGCGACACCTTTCAAGATTTAGGAAAATGTTTGAAATCAAACAAATTCAAAGTATACTAAAGATGTGTTAAAATGTGTGCAGCATAATGCCACAATGTGGATACTTAGATCATGTTTACGAAAAACATGACATAAGTATCTTATTTGTGTTGAGACAATGCAAACAAGGTAGCACGTCAAAGGGAGATAAAATGATGAATCAAGCCTAACTATGATGATGATCCTGACATGGGTATCAAGATCACAAAGCCTACTAATGATATAAATATGCCTCCACACACTTTAGATATTTAACTTACCCGGCCGCAAACATGGATGGGCATAAACGGACAAAAAAGTGGTAGAAGTAATTGATTGGTAACACGAAGGTAGTCACCATTCCTTTGATCAAAAAAGTGTCAAAATAAGGTGAAGGAGGTAGATCAAAATGGGGGTAAAAAATGCTAGCTTTAGTTTGGTAAATTTTCACCTTACCTTAAGGTAAGTGAAGAACTAGGCCAGAGTAATACGTCACATGTTTCATGATGAAAATGATGGCTCACAACTCAACACTATTTTTAGAATGGTCAAAGTGGGCTCCTAGCCAAAGTATATTTTCCTAGGTGGTACTCTTGTCTTAGGTGTTACAAATACTATCCACAAGCAGGATGATTTACCCAAAAAAATTCACCGAGTAGTTTGAGAGTATCTCGAATTTTCCCCCTTCAAGCACAGTGAGAAATAAATGCGTCCATTGTGTACTCAAAAGGGTCCCATAGGGAAAGCTTGTAACTCTATCTCAAAAAGAAATCACTAGTCAAGTAGGTAGTGTGGAGCACTTCCTATTTCATCCACAAGGTTCCCTCTTGCGTGGACTACTTTGGGGTTCCTGGAACTACCCCCATTGTTGTAGCTTAAGGTACTATGCTAAAGGGGTTATGTTCTAATTGAGCGGAGAGGGACGTACCCTTTTTTGAAACCTACAATACAATGTTTTGAATATGGTGTGTTTTTTATCTTGCTTAACTTAATGTGGTTTTAAGTAGCACACCATTTGACAACCTACAAGAAACATGTGTATTATTAGGTTTTTGTTTTGTCTTTGATGCCTTTCTTTGACAAGCGTTAGGTCATGTAGACAATGAGTTTAGTAATTTTTCATTGTAAATTGATATCAATAAAGGGAATTTACACCTTGATTTTGATTCCTAAGATCACCAAAAGGTGTGAAGGAAGAGCATACGTAGTGGGAAAATTCTTACTAAATCACATAAAAATTACTTTATCTTTTAGAACAAGTGTTTTTAACATATGATACAAAGTTGTGCAAGTGTTTTCAATCTCCAAGATCACTTTTGAAGGCACGAGGAGAGAGCATACACATTTTAAAAACCTTTCTCAAGATAAGAAATGAAACACTTAATGAATTTAGTAAAAAATAAAACCAAAATAACTCGGCAAATAACTGATTAGTGCTACAAAAATATTTCAAAGTTTTAGAATGGCCAAGAAAACACTTTTTTGAACTTTAAGATACGTTAGAAACTGAATATTTACCTAATAATGTAAACCATAATATTTTGGTAAATAAAAATCCTAATTTTATGATTCCATTGTGTATTTCACATCAATACCTTTCCAACGCAACAAAAATAGATTCATTTCGAGTTCGGGAGCAAAAGTTATGGCCTCCGAAAGATTGTTAATGATGCTTGCGCCACTGTTAGTGTACCTGCACCCCTTTTTTGGTGCATGCACCCCTTTTTGGTGCTTGCACACCCTTGTGTAAAAAAAACACAATGAGAGCTGTGCATGTGCACACAGAATGGTGTGTGTACCCCCTTTCCTGTAGGTGGCTAAAAAATAAGTGATTTTTCAAAAATATCAAAATTTTATTAATTTGGTTCAATTTTTGGCAGCACTTCACCTCCTTTGATCCTGCAAAGAGCAAAAAAATAGGAAAAACCTAGCTAAAATGGTTAAGAAACGTGATTTTTTACCATTTAGAACAAAAATATTAGTGAAACTAAAAACTTGTACTAATCTAAAAACTTTGAAACTAATCTAGAAAGCTTTGAAACTAATCTAGAAAGCTTTGAAACTAATCTAGAAAGATTTGAAACTATCCTAGAAAGATTAAAACTAAGAAATAGTTAGAAACTAAAATAAAAAGCTTCAAAGTGTCTCCATTAATGGAGGATGGACATAAGTGTCCCACCGGGCATGCCAAATGTGTGCAACAGAAAGTGGCAAAAGTTATGGAATGAGGCTAAAGAACCTCAAAGCTTTGTTAACTCATCCATGCACCATAGGATTAGAGCTAGACAAGAGAAACTAACATGAAAACATTACAAATTTGACAAAAACATCAAAAACTAACATGCATACTACTCTCTACTCCATGAAAGCTTAATGAAAGTGAACCTAGTATAGATCCTAAGCAATCAAATTGTGTGTTTACTCCACGAGGGTGAATGAATCTCACTACATGGCTACATGGCCAAGTTTAGCTATTTCATTACTAACCTAACATGGGTCCAAGATGAAGCTATTTTAAAGGTGGATGACCCAAGATCAAATGCCTTATTATCTTGGCTAATGCAAATGAGCTCTTAATCTTTCTTAGGCTTGTTTTGGCTTTAGCTTATGTAAAGTTGTAGTTTGAATGGGTAGGCTTAGCCTTGTATTTATAGTTTTCCACTTGGGAGAATTTGGAATTTGGGTGCATGTGGGACTAAAGCTCAAAAATCAATTTTAGATTAGATTAGGATAAACATGCTTTAGGCTTAGTTAAGCTAGTTAAACTTGATTAGCAAGTGATTAGAGACTCATTGAGAGTTGGGAGGGGTCTGGATAACCAATTGTGACTGATAGATAGCCTATAAAGCCAATAGAAGTTGTCTAGAGAGAACTAGGGAAGTTTTGAATGGTCGAAAGGAGGAATGTTTAGATAATAAGAGAGATATTAGCCAAATAAGCTGATTATAGGAGGAATACGACTAAAAGAGTTGTGAATGGGCATCCGAGAGTGGAGCGAAGTATGGGGATTTAACGAAGTGTCATTAATTGATTGGATTGGATGAAATGATAAGTGTAAGCATATTTTAGGTGTCTATAGAGGGAGGTCAAATAGAAGTGACATGGCCCATATCTTCAAATCATCCATTACACTCCATAAAACACAACATCCTACACCTATAAATGTGAAATAAATGCACAAAAAATAAATACTGAAAGGGAGAGGCATGGAGAAACAACAAAATGATGCAAAGGGTTGAATAACACCAGAAAAACATGTTTTTTATTGCTCTAGAAGGTGCATAGAGCATTAAATTTATGGAATAGAGGCAAAAATACATTTTCTAGGCGTGGGAAAATGTTCAATACTCAAAAATGGCAACAAGAAACATATTTGACATAGTTTCTCTATGCCTAGAATGTCTCTCTTCTTCAAACGAGAAGTGTCACAATATATATAGAAGGAAAATAGAGAGAAGAGGGAAAATTTACATCCTACTCTAACCACCATGAGATACGCATTGAATTTTTCCTTGAAAGCGCAATCACTGAATATTAATGTGTTCTACAAATCCACCCACAATATGTCACTTTTGGTTCCGTAATGAATCGAATCATATTAGATCTAGTAGTTGAAGAGATTGGATTCTATGTTAATGGCCTGAAAGAATTTTCTTCATTTCATCTACCAGGTCCTATAAAAAATGAATTTTTAATCCTTCCATGGCATAGAGGATGCTTATATGCTTCCGAAGGTGTCAAATTTGCTATATTTTGAGCCCTAAGTCAAAAGATATTCCCCCTTTGAAATTTTACATCGATTCTCTACAAATGGGCAGGAAAAAAAATTGAAAATTGGTTCCCCCTTTTGGATTCGGACACATGGTGGCTAGATTGGGACAAAAATTGGGTCTGTGGGCTTAGAACTTAACTTTTCTCCTTTTTGTGAAAATAAAAAATCCAAAAACTCCGCATGGACACGTGGCTCCTTTTGATTGGTTGGGAAATGCACTTCTATCTTTGCTTTTACTCCTTTTAGATAAAAGGAAAACTTTCACTTTTTTCCTCGACTCCCCACTTTGGCTTTAACTTGGGTCTATATGTTGAATTTTTCCTTGGCATAGTCTTGGGCCATTTTGCAAATTTTACTCCTAGGGAAAAGGGAGAAAAACTAACCTTTCATCGACGCCTCGCCTTCCCCTAGGACACACATCAGTCTCGTGCTTGCTTGGGAATCTTTTCTCTATTTGACCCTTGAATTAGTGCCATTGAGACACTTGGAAGCCTCCACCGGCCTGGCATATGTATTGACTATTCAACTAACTCTTACCCCTTTGAGGACACGTGGAGGCACCATGTTTGTTTGTAAATATGACCTAAAGTTTGCCTTTGGAAGACCATCAAGTTGACACTTGTCGACCTCCAATGCTTTATGGACTTTTCAATGGTCCTTCTTACTTATTGAATTTGGGCTACATGGAAAGATCACACTCACTTGGGTCTCTACCTTGGGACCAAATATTAGAGATGTGCTACACTGACACTTGGCACTCTCCGGTTGCTCGTTCATACTTAGCCAATTTTTTTAGGCCCGCCCTATCCGCCTTTGACTCTATTTGACCATTTGACCCTACCTCCATTCCAACCTGGGACACATGGAGATGTGGCACTTGTTTGAGCCTCTCCATTTGGGTCCATATTTGGAGAAGCATCGCGAGGACACGTGGTCTCTTCCGCTGTTTTGTCCATTTAGTCAATTTTGGACCCTTTCCTGAACTAGTTTGAGCCTGAGGACTTTAAATCTTCACCATTCTTCCTGATTCTTACTTCTAGCTCATTTGTAGCATCTTCCCTTCTTGTCTAACTCTGCTATTTTATAGCTCCACCTACCTCTAACTTAGAGAATGGATTTAAGATGTAGGAATGGCCCGACAAAGTCATTTTCTTTTGTACAGGATCCTTTGATCTCTCTTGGCCTCTGTCACTTCGTTGATGAATCATTTTACAACCAATTTGTAGGATTTGAATAAGTTTTCTTGGGTTCCTTCTATGTGGGGTCATGGTTCAATCCAATATTTAACTCAGGAGAGAAATATGGATAATATTTATCACTCATGGATGGTTTCTTAGGTTATAACAAAATATTACTCATCCTGGAAGATCAACACAAAACTACCTTCATCACTCCTTGGGGGACCTTCTGCTATCGTGCAATGCCCTTTGGTCTTAAAAATATCAGTGCCACATATCAAAAGGCTATGACTTATATCTTTCATGATATCATGCATAGTATATTGGAAGATTATGTCAATGATCTTCTTGCTAATTCCAAACATCGGGCCAAACACCTTGTAGTCCTTAAAGTTTTCTTTGACCATCTCATTAATTACTGCATTCACCTTCAACATAAGAAGTGTGTCTTTGCTGTTCTCTTGGGCAAGCTCCTTGGTTTCATCATTTCTTTGTGTGGCATTGAATTTGATCTTGATAAAATCAAGGATATTCTCGAGATTCCTCAACCTAATAACCTTTGTCAACTTCATAGTTTGTAAGGAATGTTACAATCTATTCATCACTTTATTTCAAATTTTTTCATATGTTGTCATCCATTTCATCATCTTATCAAAAAGGATTTCTCCTTAAAATGGGATGATGAATGCCAAAAATCATTCAATGCCTTAAAATAATACCTCATCCAATCAAATATGCTCATCCCACTAAAGGATGATGAACCCTTTTACATCTATATTCATAGCACAGACCATTCCTTGGGTGCTATGCTTTCTCATCATGATGACCAAAAGAGGGAGAAAGTGGTTTATTATATATGCCGCACATTATTAGATTATGAAACTAGCTATACTCATGCTGAAAATTTTTGTCTCACCTTAGTATTTGTAGCCACTAAACATTTCCATTACCTACTCAACCATAAAAAATTTGTTGTTACCAATAGAAACACCTTACATTACATGTACACTAAGACTTACCAACACCAATGTGTTGCAGGTTGGTTCATGCTTCTTGCAGACCTAGATCTTGAATTCACCCATCAAAAGTCTATTAAAGGACAAAATATTATAGAACAACTTACAGACACACCTCTTTCCAGGATTGAATCTTCTAACTTTGATTTCCTTGATGAATCCATCATTACCATCTCCCTTAACGACACTATTTATCAGAAGAACTTATTGTTTGACGATTCTAAATATCAACATAATGGTGGTGTAGGGGTCATCCTTATTCCTATTGATGGTGAGCCTATTCCTTTATCTTTTAAACTAGATTCTGACTATACTAATAACATTTACGAGTATGAAGCACTTGTGTTAGGTCTTCAAAGCACCATATATTTATATGTAAAATCCATTAATATCTTTGGTGATTCCTAGCTAGTGGTGAACCGCATCAATGGTTTATACCAGTGTTGTAACTAGGTACTTCAAAAGTATAAACATTAGGTTTTGAATGAATTTGATCATTATGAACTTCAAACCTCTCTGTGCTCCACTAACAAATCCATGGATATCATGGCCTACCTTACTTCTCAAGTACCTACTTCACCTTCCAACTCAAAAATATTTGTCACAATACAAAGGTTACAATCACCCTCTTATTTATTTTGAGAGGTTAAAGTTGTAGGAAATATTGAAACCAATCCATGTGACATTTGATATAAGTAGTTCACCAATTACCTTTCCCTCTAAATTCTACCTCTAGATCTCACTTGCAATGGACAATCAGCCTTCCTCCGAAGTTTCTCTCGCTATGTCATAATGGGGGTCTTCTCTAGAAAATTTGTTTTCACGGTATTCTCCTACAATTCCTTACAAGTTTTGAAATTCCATACACCATTAAGGAAGTTCACAATGGGATTTGTGGTGGTCATTTCAATGGCCTTGGTGTTGCTAAACAAATGCTTCACCTCAGATACTACTGGCCAACCTTAAACCAAGAGTGTTATGACTATGTCAAACATTGTGAAAAGTGTTAGCAATGTGCTAATCTTCACCACACCCCTATTCATGCCTTACAGGTCACTAGGGACATTTTTAATTTCTCCCAATGGGGTTCGGATCTCATAGGAGAGATTAACCCTCATTCTTCTACATGTCATCAATGGATAATCATCGTAATAGTATATTACATTAAATGGGTGGAATCTGTACCTCTCATTTCTACAAAATCTGAGAAAATTTGTGAATTCATCAACCATCAAATCATTTATCACTTTTGTATTCCTCACAGCCTCATCACTAATAACGGAAAACAATTTTTAAAAAAACCTGTTTAAACTCTATGACACCTTTGGCATTCAACTCAATTTTTATTCACCTTATTATCCTTAGATAAATGGCAAATCTGAATTGAATAACAAAAATCTTTAAAAAATTCTTATGAAATTAGTCAACGATACAAGTATAGATTAGCACACACACATTCCTATTACCTTATGGGCTTATCACACTAGTATTTGTACCTCCACCGCTGCGACACCTTTCTCTTTGGTCTATGGTATAGAGGTTGTCTTACCTCTCAAAGTTTGAATTCCATCACTTTGTATCTCACTCAAATACATGCTCAATGATGATGAATTTTTCCAAGAACATTTGGCCCAACTTTCACTTCTAGATGAATGTTGTTTAAATTATCTTGATCACCTTCAAATCTATCAAAAACATATCAAACGTGCCTATGAAAGACGTGTCCACAAACGAACCGTCAAGGTTGGTTTTCTTGTCTTGAAGGAAAATAAACATGTAACCAAGGCTGAGAAAAGTAAACGGGGAAATTTTTCTCCTAATTGGCTTAGAGCCTACATTGTCACACATACTTATGGATCTGATGCTTATCGTTTATCTTCTCTCAAAGGCAAACCTGAGCCTGAACCCTCAATTCCTTGCATATTTGACCATTCTACTATTTAATCAACTACTATATCACCTTTTTTTTATCATGCACTCATCCTTTGAGTAACCATTCCTTTCATATACCTCTTTTAAGGATTAACGACTAAACAAGAATCATGTGATTATCTATCACCTTTTAGCCTTATCTTTAATATGAGTACCACAAATCTACTCATGACATGATTCTCATGGATACTTTTTTGTTATTTTCAGGATGGAATCCCATGGTTGTTCATCACTTAAAAAATTATCTTTCAACGTTAACCTTTTACGTGTTATAGATTTTACTTCATAAAAGAAGCTTATACTCCTTTATAGTCTTGTACATGACCTAAAAGTCCAAAAATTTCAAAAGTAATATATGGGATTTTCAAAATCAACTCCTTGAGTCAAACTTCTTAAAAATAGATAACTCCCTCAAAAAGGACATCTATATTTCTATCTTACTACTATAAATAGATTGTTCCCTCAAAGGAAAGCTATACAAATCTAGCCATATTGTACATAGTCTATCCAAAAAGAAGACTATTTCTACAAAATAAAAATAAAATATTCTTAAACTTCCTACATCGACCAGATTCATGAAGACCTCAAGAAGTCATTATATTCATCCCACACAGGCTTTTTGCATTGATTTTTATATAAAAAGAAAATACAAATAATCAAGAAAAATAGAGATTTTTCATCATGGAATTGCCTATTCTAGTTTTGGGTATCTTTCAAAAGGGGAATGTTGTCTTGCAATAAGGTTACGCTAAAAAAACCACTCCACCTCACCTTCCTTCCTTTCTCTTCTCCTACATACTTAGGGGACATGTTGTAAATGTGAAATTTCGTGATCATGTAACTTCTTTCACCCTTAGAATAGTCAAGAATACACTACCTTTAGGGGTTTAATTTAATAAACCCATCCTCAATATGCTCATTATAGTCTTTGCCAACTCTGCAAGATTTTTCCTCTTTTACTGTTCTCCTCTTTTATTACTTATTGATTCGATTACACAAAACTAGATCTACAATACTTACTTTCTGGGATTTCTTCTCCTTTCACCTACCTCAACATTCCTCATCTATTTTCATCAACCCACTTTTAACATTCCACCTTTCCTAAATAACTTAGATTCCACATTTCTTAAACAACTTAGACTCCATATGCCTAAACAACCTAGACTTCAGTGTGCCTAAACAACCTAGACTTAACCATAGCTAAATGACCTAGACTCAATCATGCCTAAAACCGATTGACCTATTCATCTACCTCATCATATTCTTCCCTATCTTATGGGAGAACTACATCGGCGTGAGGCCCCTCTTTTCCAGGGCTATATAGGTAGCACTCCAAGGGCATGGGGCCCTTAGAGGTTAGCTCATCCACTCTTTCCCCTAACCATTCCTCCCTTTAAAACACGTCATAACCTACTTAGTTTCCATCTACACAATAAATTGGAAATTGACTTATCGAAAAACATACATAATTTCATTATACCTGAATCATCTAACATTTCCATGATATCAATTACTCAAAAATTTAACCAAACCATATCTATAACACATAATTTCCATAAAGACAATAACTTAGAAATTTTTTACTCAACCATGCCTACACCTATCATTAAACCATGCCTAATATAACCTACATTCCATAAATCAAAAAAACTTCAACATCTCAAACCCCATCATACCTAATAAACCAAGACTCAACCATGCCCAACCCACCTAATCTCCATAATAACAATTACCATGGAAATAAAACCAAGTACATCATTAGTATAATATTGTCATCAACTATATCAAGGAAATGTCTTGGTATCAATACATATACAAAAAATATAAATAGTATATGTATCTCAAAAACTATCATGTACAATCTCGTATCTTTGAAATGCAGGCTAATATATATATATATCAAAAATAAAAATTCCATATCACATATCATCATGCATCATATAGGTCCATCACCTCCCCTCTAACCTATATCCTCCTCTCGCCTTATTCTCCACCCGACCATCATCTCTCATGTACCCTCATCTGGTCTAGATGCCCATGCAATCGTCACCTCCCTATCGCTATGTTTATGAGACCGATGACTACATGTAGTGCTAGTGTTGTAGGTCCTCTGACTGACTACCTAATAGGTCTTATGCTCAAAATATGATGGAACCTCAATATTGGCTATGGTCAAATGGTCTTAATAATATTAGGTATTATTCAACGCATCTTGGAATGTAGCCATCGACACTATCTGGGGTGGCGTCATCACCTTAGCTTTAACTTGTATACCCTACCTTAATAATAATAGCCTCTTACCCTATACCAGTAGCCACTATCATCCTTCCTGTATAACGGAACCCTATCTCGATGCCTATGTTGGTTCCTACACTAGTGCCTGAGTAGCTATTTATGCATGTAATGCAGTAACCTACGCTTGGGTTACTTCTAAATAACCCTATAAGCAAGTAATTTGTGCTTGCAGTGCTACTACCTATGCTCCATCACCCACAGAAGCCTATGCAGGTGCGTGTACAAGTTACTTTTCTTGGGTTGTTGCTAAATGACCTTTTAATGTTGTCACATGTTGTTCTAGGTTGGTTACCTGTTCCTGTGCTACTGTCAACTACAACCCCTAAAGTAGTCACATGTCCCTATAATGAATCCCTTCGAACTATAATGATAGACAAGTATAGATGACCTGGCCACTATGGTAATACCTATTTCTAGATTCCCACCAACATCTATAACCATCTGCCACATTGGCATTATCTATAATCCTTTTCGACACCTACTCCTCCTACCCTATTGGCTCTGTAGGATGGGGTGGAGATAAGAGTCTCTCCACATCATCTCTTCAGTAATGAGGAAATTGTGGAGGCACATCCTATTGTAGTTTGAATTGGTATCAGACTCTAATCACTAAAATCATCTTGTGGTCACTGAAACATCTCCCTTGTATCCATCTGATCAACTTTATTACATACAGCTCATGTGCCATGCCTCTGTAAGCAGGAAAGCTAACATAGGGTCACCATAATATAGACATCACATATAGACCCTCTAACTGTCTTCTATAGTAAGTCACATCGTGTCTGACCTCCTCAACTCGTAGATGTGCCCCTATCACCACCAATCTCCTATAACTCGATCTCATCCCACCATGATGCCAATCTGCTATAGGAAGTCCCCATGGGCGTAAAATCATGATGTGCTCATAAGCCAGGAAATGTAATAAAAATGTACAACAAATACCATAATGCCACATAATATGACAAGCCCACAACTCCCTATATATCTACGACAAATATGTTGACACCCACGTAAAATAAACCCAATCCTCAATCATATCTAGTAACACCCTCATCAATGCTAGGGGAAATATGCCTCCCTCTGAGTCAGGAAGTGTGTAACATCTAATTGCCACCATCATTAGTAGTCCCAAATGTGTCTCCTATGGATGTGTAACTTACATGGCTCCACAAACAATACTGGAACTTTTCTTAGTCAACTCACCCAATTCCTCACCAAATAATGCCACCATCAGCTGCATTGCCTCATATGATGAAATATGATATACAAGATCTCCAAAAATCGGTAGCCACAAATTTCTGTGCACATCCTCGAGCATGATAGTCAACTCACCAGTGGGTAGATGGAAGGTATTTGTCATTGTGTCCCATCTATTCGATGAGCACGTGACAATCAAAATATGATCTCAAACCATATACCTATGTATCGCCATACACCCACAAGTCCCACATCTCTCATATGGTTCCACTCATCCTCTATAATGATGGGTCCCATCTTGTACTAATAACAGTGGCACCAGATCTCACATAGTGATTTTTTGCCTCACCTGCATCATGACTCAATAATGTTAATCAAACAATTCTCTCAGTACTCTATTACACCACACTTGACCTGACCCGACCCACTCCTTACCTATTCATTTCCTAGGCTACCCAATGTTCCCACCCTTCCCTCTTCACACTTCACCTATTTTACCTAACCTATTTTATTCATTGTGTGCCTCACTTCGCATTTTTCTACCCTATACCCTTTACAATTCAACACATTACCCATAAACTACCTACTTCATCATACCTCACCTCAACCCTATTATATTATATTTTTCCTACCCTACACCCATCTCACCCTTTCCTTATCATTTTACTTTCCCTAAACCATTTTGAAACAAATTTGATACACTCTTCATAGTGCTCAGACACTGATCACCATGACTAGTACCAGTCACCCATTTTAACCACCGATACCTTGGCATACTGACCGATGTCAGTCCGCTTCCTGACCGAGTGTCAGTATCTAGTTCGCCCCCCAAAGCCAAACCACCATGCCCCCAACTTAGAAAAATTAAAAAAATCACCCTATACTCTACCCTAAACCCAACTAAACCCCATCCCCATTCATCTGCCTACCTATTTATTCAACATTCCACCCTCCCCTTACCCAAAATCCTTCATTTAAAACTGAATTTCACATTTAAATTTCAAATCCCTTTTTCTTCTTTTACCTCAAATGTTAAAAAAAAAAAAAACACTGAGGATGGATTTATACCTCAACACGGTGCCTCCTCCTCGGTGGAACCTCGGGTCACTGAACTGGAGGTCTTGTAGCGCCTTCTCCTTCCTCCACCATGCCTAAATAAAAATATCAGCCCTCCATCCAATCACAATGCTCCAATTTATCTCACGGGTCCTCTCACAACCACTCCAACTCAGCTTGGATAGTACCTATGTCATTTTCACCAAGTCAAATAGCCAAACACCTCTCTACTTCTCATTTTCCACAAATAGCAAAAGCACAAATGAATATGTAAAACTCTATTTTACCTTTTTAATCCCAAATATGACTTGATCGACATCATTTTATCTTGATTGGTATCGTTCATGTGCCCTAGTGTACTATGGTTGGTTTACTTTGACTGGAAATAGTTCCCTTTTACCGGTATCAGTTAGTGTGTTTGAGCCTACTGTACCACTTATCATCACGTTTTGTTTCCAAAATCGTTTTTCGTCTTACCCCAATTTACAACTATCCTTATCACTCACCCTAATTGCCTAATCACCTATCACCCAACCACCTTGTCATTTGTGGCATGTTTTTGCCTCTACTAGGGCCTTACCTATGACCTTACCTCTTCCCCAAACTACCTACGCCTATTTAATACTTGAGGTTGTTTACTCCCTATACCTTGCGATGAAACTACTCATGTTGTTTAGCTTATCGACCTTTTCTTTCCTAATCCCATGCCGTTTATCCAGACAAAACCTTTTAGTGTTTTGGAACACACCTAATACCTATTATTTCTCCTAGCCTATTTGTGTTTTAGGACTGTATCCTATACCTTGGATACCTAAACCACATTAAACTTATTTGGATAAAATTATCGACCTTTGATGATTTAGAGTTTGTGCACTCTTCAACCTAGTACCTTGTCACATTTTATACGCATGTGTGCATTTGACTAACACTCCCTATTACCCAAACCGATATAACCATTACCTATGCCCCACTTATACCTCATTTTTCCTCACTTATTCATTTTATCAAACAACTTACTGACTCCATTTATCACCTCATTAGTTCCTGGTTTGAAGGGGATCACCTCCACCCATACTTGGGGAAACCTAACCTACACTCATACCTAGAGAACTGATTTCATGTTTTTCTCAGCATCGCTTATCAATACAAGCTACATGAGACAAAAGGGGAAAGTGTAGACACTGAATTTGGGTCACACTCTCGTTGACCCCTTTCAATTAATTAACGTAACACATTTACTTAGCCATGACCCCTTTAACCCACATTGATATTAATTTAATCACTTATAATTGAATTAAAAATTCATCCTCACGTTATTAATTAATTTAATTATGTTAATTTAATCCTCACACATCCACCTCATCAGGACACCTCACCCAAGATTCATTCTAGGGGCATTTAGCTCATAGTGACCAAGTCATTACTCTCAGCACTGAGTCATCACTCATAGTGCCAAGTGACCACTTGACCTAACTAAATGAGACTTCTTCCTAAACATAATTGGACTTCTTCTATCACCCTCCTACCTTTTCTACTAAGAAATCCGCTTCCCTAAGTGGAACCAACTTGGACAACTCACCAAATCTGGAAAGATCTACCTATTTTTGGTAAAAAGAAATATTTTACCCTAACCGACGTCGATTTATCCTTGACAGGTGCCAGTTACCTAACCTTTATCAGTTACTTTATATAAAATTTCAAAAATATTCACCTAGGTTGGTCATTCATTTATTGGATCCTTATTGCATTCAAGCTCAAATATTCAATCTTTCTTGCATCTAAATGATGAACACACACAACCAAAATGAAAGACAACCAACCGGTTCTCCTTCTAGAGAATTGGAATACTCATGGGAGCACACAGGTTTTACTTCTGTGGCAATGGAATCAAGCACCTCTTCTCTGATCAAGCATCAACCATCTCCACTCACATGATCTATAAAATACCAAGTACTATGATTTTAATCATTTGTACTTATTTCATTTTAGATCTCTTGCTTCTTTCAGTATTTCATTTCTCTTCTTACCTGTATATCACCTTCTTTGCACCAACCCACTATTTAACCATCCTAAGCCTTTTCATCCCTATTAATCTCATTCTTAGTATTATTGAGTCTTTTCCACCATATTATGACCCAAACCACACTACGATCACTCTCTGTGTAATCACAGAGAGCCTAAAAACCTATTTTTAATAGTTTACTGACCTATTGCCGCTATTACCGATTAGTTAGGTTCCCTGACTGTTGTCGGTTTCATCCCCATACTGACATTGGTCACTCAACCAATACCGACCTCTATCTTATTTTATATTCTCAGACCAACGAGCCTTCAATTCATCCAAAACCAACCCAAACCTTAACCAACTAGCCCCAAACCCTTATCAAACCTCTGACAGACCTTCCTTACATGAACAAAACCCTAGTTCTAATTAGATTTAGTGTTGTATTTGATATTTAGCATTGAGTCTAGTGTATTGTGTGTATGAGGAACCTAAATCAATATATTACAATAGGACCTATTTCTTTTATTTTTTTTCTTACATTAAATTGTTATTAAATATTGGATTGAAAACATTATTAGGAAGAACCACACTTCCTGGGTCTAGCATACGCTAGGTATTCCACTGTCCAGTGCTATTTAATACTCTTTTTTTTTCTTTCTTTGCATTTATAGGTAGTCCTTCCCAGACAAAAAGGATCTCTCTACATTTCACTTAGATAATGTCAACAATTTGTGCATTCTACCTTCCACCTTCACTCCATAGATATTTCTCCTTAACCATTTACCCTCTATCTATTTCATCCTAGAAAGCGTAAAACTTATTAGTGAAACATTTTGCCACAATCGGTGGGACCCTATATTGGGTTCATTGCATTTTATTCATATAGGGAAATATTTTGTGTGTCTCTTTCTTTCTGAAAGATACACATTTAATCTTCTCCCTAGTAACATTCTCTTCTTCTAATTGATCTAAAGGAAAATTGTAATTTGATGCTTAAAATGAATCATTTCTTTCTTCTTGCATTTGCATAGTAGTGAAGAGCACGTTGTTGACCTATTCATCATTTTCTACATCAAATCTAATTGTCAATTTGGGTTCTAATTTTTTTTGCATTTCATCCTTATATGTTGCATTGTAGCTCATTTAAACTTATTTGTAACCAATATGTTGGAGTTCATGATTAGCTAATGGTTGTAGGGAATGAAGCGTAGCTTACTAAGTGTACACACACCCTAACCCAAATAACTAAAACAAATTACACATTTCTTAAACATTTTATTTTCTGGTATTTATTGTTAATGACTAATAATCAAATTAGCGGTGGAGCCAACTGGTGTTTTGGTTAATCATCATATTAGTGTAGGGCCTTGCATACTGCAAAGTATATATTGGGACCACCACACCAAAATTTACATTTAACCAAATAAGTGTGTCTTTGCAATCCTCTCCAAAAAAATTATTGGTTTCATCATCTATTTACGAGGCATCAAAGTAGATCCCATAAAAATCAAGGCTATTCTCTAGATGCCTCCACCTACTAACCTTTGACAACTTCATAGTTTGTAAGGAAAATTGTAATCCATTCGATGCTTTATTTCCTAAATTTTTAACCGATTTCACCCCTTTCATAATCTTCTTAAAAATGATGTTTCCTTCAATTGGAATTATGAGTGCCATAAAACTTTTAAATCATTGAAGAAATACATTTTTCAGCTACCCGTGCTCATCCCACCTAAAGATTATAAACATTTTTACCTCTATATTTATGTAACTAATCATTCCTTGGGTTCCTTATTCTCTTATCGCGATGTGAAAAGATAGGAAGAAAGCAGTTTATTACATAATTCATACTCATTTAGACTATGAGACTAGGTATACTCATGCTGAAAAGCTCTTCCTAGCCTTGGTCTTCGTGGCCACTAAACTTTGCCACTACCTACTTAACCACAAAACCATCATCTTCACCAATACTGACCCTCTATATTTCATTTATCTAAACGTTACCATCATTAATGCACCTCACATTGGCTCATGATCCTTGCTGACCTAGACCTGGAATTCATTCATTAAAAGTCTGTCAAGGGACAAACAATTTCCAATCAACTTATTGACGCTCTGCTTCCTGGATATCAATCTTCTAACTTTGATTTTTCTAATGAATCTATTGCTACCCTCTTCCTTGATGAAATTTTTTATCATATGAACTTATTCTTTGATGGTTATAAATGTCAATGTAGGGGTGGCACAAGGTTCATCCTCATTCCTCTTGATGGTGAGCCTATGCCTTTATCCTTAAAACTTGACTTTTATTACACCAAAAACATTTCTGAATATGTAACACTTTTATTGGGGTCTTCAAAATTCCATAGCCTTAGATGTTGAAACCATTAATTTATTTGTTGATTCTCAAATGGTTGTGAAGCAAGTCAATAGTTTGCACCAGTGTCATAATCAAGTCCTTCAAAAATATAAACATCATGTCAACATACTTTTGATCACGTTTGACACCTACATCATTCGAACCACTCCATAATCCACTAAACAATTTGTGGATATAATGACTCACGTCACCTCACAAGTACCTACCTCCCCTTAAAATTATAAAATATTTATCACAGTCTAATGGTTATAGTCACCCTATTATCTCATTCGTGGCATAAATTTTGTGGGGAGAATCGAAACCGACGCATGTGAAATATGGTATAATTAGTTCACGGACTACCTCTCCCTTTCAGTCTTTCCTTGAGATCTCATTACATTATCATGGGGTGTATTCTCTACAAATGTGAATTTGATAGTATCCTCCTCAGGTGCTTCACTAGTTCTAAAATTTCCATACACCATTGAATAAATCCATGATCAGATTTGTGGTGGACATTTCAATGGCCTCATCATTGCCAAATGTATCCTTCTCCTCGACTATTACTTACCAACCTTTAACCAATACTATTGCAAATATTTCAAACATTGTGTGAAGGGTCAGCAACATACTAACCTTCACCACACCACTATTCACACCTTAAAAGTTTCTAGAGACTTTTGACCCTTTTCTCAATGGGGTTTGGATTCCATACGTGAGATCAATCCTCATTATTCTCAATGTCATCAATGGATCATCACAAAAATAAAATACTACACCAAATGGGTGGAGTTCGTTCTTCTCATTTCTACCAAAGCTGAGAAAATATGAGAATTCATTAACCATCATATCATTTGTCACTTCGACATTCCTCATCACCTCATCACCAATAATGGAAAAAATTTAAAAAATAAAACCCTACACAAATTGTGTGATAAATTTGGAAATAAACTCCATTTATCTTCACCTTATTACCCACAGACCAATGGCCAAGCCGAATCTTCCAAAAAAAACCTCAACAAAATTCTTATGAAAGTGGTTGATGACACTAGTAAGGATTGGCACATGCACATTCCTTTCACCTTTTGGGCTTATTGTACTAGCATTAATACTTCTACCAATGCCACACCTTTCTCTTTAGTTTATGGTATAGAGGTTGTCCTACTTCTTGAATTCAAAATTCCATCTCTTCATATATCACTCAAAGATATGCTCTCTAATGAAGATTTCTGCAAAGAACATTTGACACAACTTAAGTTACCAGAAAAATGCCATCTAAAATATCTAGACCACCTTCAAATTTACTAAAAACACATCAAGTGTGCCTATGAAAAATGTGTTCATGAATGAACCTTCAAGGTTGGCGATTTCCTCAAGGAAAACCAAGATGTAACTAAAGACGAGAAAATAAAACAAGGAAAGTTTTCCCTCAATTGGCTTGGAACCTATATTGTTACCCATGCCTATGTATTAGACACTTATCATTTATCCTATCTTCAGGTTAAACCCAAACCTGAGACCCTTAATGCTTTACATCTTTGACCATTCTATTATTGAATAAATTACTACATCGCTTTATGTCATTTATCCCTTAAATGAACCTCTCCTTACACCTACCATTTTTAAGGACCACTGACTGAAATAGAATTGTGTGATTATCCATCACCCTTTTACCCTTGTCTTTAATATGAGTATCGCGTCTCTACTCATGACATAATTCTCATGGATACTTTTCACCCTTTTCAAGATGGAATCCCATGGTTGTTTTTCACTTTAAACCCCTCTTTCTTAGCTAACCTTTTTGTGTTATGGTTTTTTCCTTCATAAAAGAGACCTTTACTACTTTATAGTCTTGTCCATGACTTCAAGTCCAAAAATAAAATAAAAATATATATGGGATAACAAAAAACTCTACTCCTTGAGTCAAAAATCTTGTAAATAGATTATTCTAAAAAAAATCACATCTCTCTCTCTCTCTCATGTTGTTATAAAGACTGCTCCCTCAAAGGAAAACTATGAGAATCTAGTCTATCCAAAAAGAAGACTAATCTATACTTATCAAAAATAAAATTATTCTGGAGCTTCTTGCATCGATCAACTTCATGAAGACCTAAAAAAAAACCTACTTATCCCAATATATACTTCCCACATTGATCATTCTATACACGTAAAAAGTAAAAATAAAATAATAAGTCAAGAAAAATACAAAATTTTGGTCATGGAATTGCCTATTCTTGTTTTGGGTATCTTGCAGAAGGGGCATGCCATGTCACAAAAAGGTTATGCTTAACGAAATATTTGACCTTACCTTCTATTTATTAGCTTCTAAACCAAATCAAGGGATGTGATGTGTATTCTACACATTGTGATCACATAACTTATTTCAACTCTAGACCCATCACTCATGCAATGTATCTAGGGACTTCTGTTTAATAAGTATAGGGGTATGACCATTTGGGTTCTTACTAACTATGGAGAATTTCTCTTCTCTTCAGCTCACCTTTTTCCTACTTGTTACTTCTTTACACAAGACAAAAAAATAAAAATTAAAACCACATTGATAACTTCATGTAATCAATTTTCATGTACCCTTAGTACAATTTTCTAATCCCATGTGCACCATCTTATCACCCAACGGGCATTGGACACTCACCCAAGGCATGCATAGACATCAATCCCCTCCTTTATGTGAGCATTGTGAGAAGGTCTTGCCATTGATGGAGGATGATTTACAGAATGAGAGTAAATTTCCTTAGTTCAGATAAGGAAGAAGAAACATCTAAGACATCCACGTCTTAAATGCATTATAGATATAAAGTACTAAGCATGCTAAAAAATATCCTAACTATAATAGCCATTTAACAAGAGGGTTTACACCCTCAAGCATGATATATAAAACAAACCATTATATATATTCATTTAGATTGATCTTGGTAGCCACATTGCAATCAAAAGAGGTCATCACAAACCATACATATCAAAATACTAGGAGTCATCCCTTACAAATCTTCTCTAGTATGGTATTATAGCTATGCCCTCCTAGTTCATACTTTAAAACACTAAGCACTAAGTGCTCTCCACCCTAACATGACTACAATATTATACTCTTGATGCATCCCCTTCTGTCTATCTCCTATATCCTTTAGGTCCCCTTGCTCCTTGCTTCTGAGCATCTCTATATATAGGTTCAGTACCCACTGCCATGCCTCCTCTTTTCAACTGATTACATGCCAAGTGTCAATGTGGTCCTCCAATAATGGATGTTGATCTCCTTGCAAACCCTCCACCTTCTGTAATGATTTATTCTAAGAATATTCCATGCATGGAATATTATTTTCTTGACCTCCAAGGTTTCAGGATGGCACCTTACCCACTTAGCATGCCTAGTCAGGTCATGTTTTTCCTTAAGTGCCTCTAGAATTCCAAATGTGGCTAAGTCCTTAGAAATTGATGTCATGTCTTCCACATGTGCCCTAGTTTCTCTAAAATCCTTCTTAAACCTCTATGTCATGTGCACTTCTCCCCGCGCACTCTTCTTCTTATATGTTCTAGGAGCACACACGCCCTTTGGTACTTAGCCAATATTGTGAGGCCCAACATCACCCCACATTAAGTGTTCTCTTTGTCCTTAGAAACATCCTAATTCCCCAAAGAATAAGGAAATGTGGGACTCAGATAATTTGAATGAAGAATGAAAGAATAGAAGAATGAAGGAATTAAGAATGGAAGAATGGAAAAACTATGTTATTACTGTAAGAGGAGTGGGAACACCTTCCTCTTTTTTCCCTCAATCTTATCCCAAGAATCCACTTCACCCTACACTTTCTTGAGTAGGTCACCCACTAGAGTGTTCACCTTTTAAAATACCAATTCATCACCCCTAGAGTTCAACGTATCTACAATCCATTTTAGCTACTTGCTAAGGTCATTGAATGCATCCATTCTGTGAGGGACATGGGGGTACAGTTACTTAAGATGATTTTCAACAAAACCTCACAAGGTTTTGATTGCTTCCATTTTCTTCTCAACTTTGGATAGGATTTTATCCCACTCCACCCTTTTTTTTTTTTCTTGGAATTCTTTCAGATCCACCTCATGTGTAGCAACTAGTATGCTCACTACCCTATCTTTGTCAGTCCAATTATCATGTATAGCCTCATCCATTCACTTATTGATCTTTAGAGTAGAAAGGATCTCAGAATACTAAGTGACTATCTCCTTGATCTTTATCCTTTCTTCCTTCTTTTGGTGCCCTAATGCCTCTTCTGCTGATTCTAGTGCAAGCAGTCACCTTTCCATTGTAAGGATGTGGGTTAAATCTTCTAAGCATTGCAATGTTGACTCATATTTTTTATTAGGTGGTTCCAATTTTGGATGCTTCAAGATAATGGCATCTGTAATCATCTCTATCTTTTTGTAGACCTTGCATACCTTCACCTTTTCCTCCCTTAGTTTTTTCCTTAAATGTGTTTTGATCAACTCCTCCTACTTTAGATCCTTTCTCTTCTCAATGATATCTTCATTCTTCTTCTCTAGCTCTTCCTCCAAGAATATTACCCTATCATTCCTTTCAAAGAGTCTCACCTCAACCTCCACTGATACCTTGTTGAGTGTGTTGCAAACTTGCCCATTAGACAACTGTTGATTTTTTGTATGGAGTTCACTCCCTTGGTCTATGGTATCTTCATTAGTGCCCCTTTTCTGACCTCAGACTCAAGATCATCAACATGGGACTTAAAATACCAAGATAGCATCTTCCTCATACATGAGTATGCGCCTTCTTCTTAGAATGAAGACCATGTGAGGAGTTGGTCTTTAGGCATGGTACTTTGGAAGTGCATGCACAATAACTTACTTGGATCATTGATGTAACCCATTCCTTTCTTTTACACCATTACCACAATCTTCCCTTCTATTTCTACTACCTTTGGAAAGTTGATTGCTAAGCTAGGATCTCCACCCATACTCTCATACTCCTTCCCTACACTTTCCTCATATATCTCTTTGAGAAAATTTTCAGCCCTACACTCCACCAAATTCTTTATTATGCCCACTACTTCCCTTTCCATGGCATTTTCTACCTAATCCTTGGTGAGGCTTTGGGTCCTTTGATCCTTAATATTTACCTCTTGACTTCCCCCCTTGCAATGAGCATTTCTTTCCTCCTCCGAGTTGTGTACATGATACACATAATGGTCTTGAGCCTCTTCATGCTCATCATCATCCTTTTTTCCTCTGTAGGATTCCAAGCTCTCTGTTCCTTGTGATTCCACCTCCTCCACTACCTTTTGCTTCTTCCTAACTAACAAATCTAGTATAGGGGATTCTTCCTTCTCATATTCTTCAGCAGGTGACTCCTTCCTTGACAACTCTTCTTTTTCATGGGGCTCTTCTTACACTGGCACCTCTTCCTCATGTGTCTTTTATTTTTCCATAATGGGGGAATTATTCCTTTGATAATATGTGATCAGCTTCGCGCCTGACTCCTACACATCTATTGATTGTGTTGTTTGTGCACTCGGTGCATATTTATCGAAGGTCTCCTCTCTCGACCTTTTCCTTGGCATAGCCTTCTTCCTCAGAGTGGGGTATTCTGGGATGGAGAAATCATTCTCCACATAGTATCTTTTCTCATACTTGGGCCTAATGCATAGTTATAACCTTTCTACCGTCCTTCTAGTAATTTGCAGTGTCACATATTTTATCATATACACCTCATGGGAGACATTCTTCTCCACATAAGCACGCTCCTTGGGGTATACTATCTTTCTTCACAGCTTGCAGTGGTCTTGGTCCACCTTGCTGAGGTCAAACCTTAGTCTTCTGGCCTCTTTGAAGTGATTGACCCAAGATTGGAAATATTATGCAATGAAGGAGAATGAAATTTTATACCATGGGATCTTGTTCCCTTCTGATAGAGTGAACTTGCCAATGCAAAAGTGGTGGTATACCAAAAACTCAATTTATCCTTACAGTAGCACTGGAAATTATTTGGGTACCCTCCACTCAGCCCTGAACGTATCATGCATTTAGTTGTACCATCCATCTAGGCACACCTTGTGGGTGGCTGTCATGGTATCACAAGTGTACTTCTAAAATATTTTCACGGGGGAAGGGTCTTCATCTGGGTAATCCCATAAAAATGTTTCTGGCCCATCAGGAACTCCAATCTCTGAGAAGATGATGGTGAGGACATTGTTAAACATGATCCTCTCTCTTTCGCATGTGGTATTGATGACTTCTTCTACAATGAAGGAGGAGAGGTTATAAATGGTTCCTTATGAAAAATTTTGGTAGATGTTCAACCAAGCCTTGTTTATCTATGTCCAACTCTCTTTCCCGTTCAGGTTCGATACCAAGTGCATGGCCATCCTCATCATTGGCTTAGAGAAATCTAAGATATTAAAGTAGTGTGAACCCTTTTTATAATCATAACCATGGCTTGTATCCTTAATGGTTTCCTTATCTTCCAAGTTATCTTTCGATGACTCCCCTTCAAAAACAAGATTGGTAAACTTGGAGATCAGTTGGGGATTTATTTTCATTCTTTGACCTGTGAAGTATAAATGATCCTCGTGTATGCATGACATCATCCATTGATAGAGTCATTAGGCTTTCCAAAATAGGGTGACTCATAGAGTTGTAGAAACCCTTCCTTCCCCATCTTCACCTTCACTTCATCATGATAGATTGAAATTCCTTCTAGTGTCCTTTTATCTGTCAAGAAAACAAGTTCCAATTCCATCTCATTCTTTGTGGTGTTTATGCAATGGTTGTAATCACTTACTGTTATCTTCTTTACATGGGATACATACTCCTTTCTGAGTAACACTCCATCTAGGTATTACATCTCCACATACCACTCCTCATTGAAACTAGTGAAAACAACTTGTTTCCCTTTTCCCTTTGCCTTCTTTGGTGAAAAAGTTTCCTTATTTTGTGTCATTTTCTTGTCGAGTTACTAAAGACAAACTCTTCCTTACTCCTCTTCCCCACTTTACTCAAATATGCATCGTATCTCTGTAAATAATCCCTTTACTCCCACGCCCTAGCTACAAAACCCTAACCTAGACAACCCTTCCACAAGATGACATACTCTCTTAAAACCATCTTTCGTATGGTCATTTACTTCTTCTATTCTGGTTCACAAATCACACTAGTCATGCACTCATATTTTCACAAATTTTTCTTTCCATAAATATTCTTTGTGGATGCCCTAGTTCACAATATCTCTTCGATATCATAATTTCAAGGTAACCAATAATGTGCTTGACCTTCTACTTATAGATTTTTTCTCATTTCCCATAATAAATGCTATGCCACCTACCATAGTAATCTACATCAAAGGTGACTTCTTCTTATGCTAATCTTCTGTGCTTTTCCTTCTACACGCTCATTCTTACATGAAGAATATCATAACCTTTTGGTGCTGAAAAATCATTATTAGACATGATCCTTATCTATGCCTACAGTGCCGAAAGTGTTTCTTATATCCCTAGTTTCTAACCACCTACCTCATGTTGTTCCTATGCTTCTCATCCTTTATACATTATCATTGTAAAGTTATCCTGACACCAAAATTTCTTATGTCCAACTTTTCTATGTGCACTCTTCCACACTACGAGATTTTTATCCTTCAATTAAGCCATCAAAACAAAAATTCCACTATTGGCTTCCATTTTACTTCACATTAATCCACCCCACATGAAAAAAAATGTGTGGTCCTCTGCACATACACAACCTTTTGAAAATAATAAGTGTCTACTGGCACACATGATTTTGTAAAAAAACACAAAAATAAAGGAACAAGCAAAAAGAAAGGGAAGCACAAGGAAAAGAAATTCATTAAGGGGAATCGTAAGAAAACTTGCAATACTACCTTATTTATCAACACAAGGAAGACTTAATTATAGTAGGGCTTCAACATACTCTCATTAAAATGGCCTAGTAACCATGTTCCAGCCAGTGCTTGTAATTGAAAAGTTCCTGAATCAAGTATATTAGATATAATATATGGGCCCATCCAATGGACTTTAAGTTTCCAAGGATGGCGAAGAAACTTAGAGTCACATAATAAAACCATCTACACATCCTCAAATTGTTTGTTTTTGATATGATGATCATGCCATGCTTTTTGTCATTCCTTTTTAGTCTTCTGACTCCATCTAGTAATTGATCACATTTCATCTAGCTACAGTAACTTATCCATGCACTCTTGAATTACTTCTTCATCAGTTAACACTCTTACATGTGTAATATTCAGTGATAGTAGTATAAATTACACTGATAAACAGCCTCCACACAAAACACCAATTGAAATTGTGTGCCCTTGTTTAATCTATTTTAGGTTGTCCTGTATTCTCATAGAATGGGTGATACCTTGTCATCCCAATCTTCATTCCACATCACAAAATTTGGTATGTGTGTGGTTTAATATCTTGTTAAATGCCTCAGTAGTTACATTCATTTTGGGGTTATAAGGGGTGGTCTTGGAATGGGCCACCATGAACTCTGCCAACAAAATCCTGACTATTTTATTTAAAAAATGTGCACCCCTATCACTAGTTAAGATTAAAGGACATCCATACATTCTGATTATGTTCTCCCATAAGAATCTAGTAGTTCTTTCCACTGTGTAGTCCCTTGGAAGCACTACCTATGCCCACCTTGTTAATTAATCAATGCAAGTAATGATATAGCACGAACAAGTCCTTTGCATGATAGGTGAAATTGGTCCTAAAAGATCAATTTCCCAGTTTCCAAATGGTTCTATGTTGGTTATAGGTCTCAAGGGAATCTAATATTTTTTTCCTAGCTGGCCATGGAACTGGCAATGGTCACAGGCATTGCAAAATTTAATACAATTCTAGTAGATAATTTCCCACCAAAGATCTGTGAGTAGAATCTTCCACGGGGTGCAATTCCCTACAAAGTGCTCTCTTGTAATCCCACCATATGCTTCATCCATGATTGCAACATTCTCACACTCTAACATGCATCGGAACACAACCTCATCATGACCTAACTTGTATAAGTATCCACTAATTATCATGTAGAGTGTGGTGCGTATAGCTAACTATTTCCTCTCCAAAGTTTTCATTCCATCTGGTATCATACCCATTTTGAGAAACATAGCAATATATTCCAATTCAGAGGGCACATGTCATAGTCTAAACAGTTGTGCATCTAGCATTATATCCTCAATGGTTTACACATACTATCCTAAATCTATTCTTGCTAGATGGTAAACTCCAAAATTACTCTTACCTATTTTCACAACAACTGTATATTCAAACTCCTGAAATAATAGAACCCATCTACATATGCGCCCTTATAAAATGGGATTGTTAACCAAGTAATTCAATGCCATGTGGTTCGTGTAAAATATGAAGGGTGTTTCTAGCAGATATTTCTTGAACTTATGTAGTGTGTAGATAATTGATAGTGCTTTGTGCTCACTAGTAGTATAGTTATGTTTTGTTGGTTTCAACTTCCTACTTGCAAAACACAAGGGGTGGTAAAAAATTCATTCTCTAGGTTGTGCTAAAATTTTCCCAATCACCATCCCTGAAGCATCAACATGTACATGGAATGGCTTATCCCAAGAAGGAAAGCATAATATGGGCACAGTGATGAGCTTATCCTTCAATGTATCAAATGCCATTTGTTGTGTCTCTCCCAAGTGAAATGTACTCTTGTGTTTTCATAACTCCTTCAAGGGCGTGAAAATTTTGGCATACCCCTTAATAAATTTCTAGTAGTACCCTATATGCATAAGGAATCTGTGCACTATGCTCTGTCTGGTAGGATCCCCTAATCCAAAAATAATCATAAATTTAGCGGGATCGACCAACAAGCCTTCCTTACATATGATATGCACCAGAAGGGTTCCAAATGGAATAGAAAAAACACATTTCTTAATGTTGAGGGATATCCTAAACTTCCAAAATATTTCAAAAATTAGCCTCAAATTCTCACAATGGTATTTCAGTAGTCCATACATTGTCCATTCATCAAGGTATACTTGAAGAAACTCATGGACGGAGTCTTGAAATTCCTACACCATGATGCACGAAAAATATGGCAGGCACATTCTTTAGTCCAAATGACATGACCGTGTAGGAAAAACTTCCCCATTAAGTGGTGAAAGTTGTCTTTTCCTAGTCTTCCTTTGTAATTCTAACTTGGTGATACCCTGAGAGTCCATATGTGAAGGAATAGATCTTGCACCCGAATACTCCTTCCAGGATTTCTTCATTAAAAGGGGTTAGAAAAGGGATAATGATGCATATTACATTTAAATCCCTATAATGAACATAGATCTTTATCCTCCAATCCTTCTTAATGCTTATGACCATAGGCATTATCCATTCTTATTCCTCCACATCCTCAATGATGCCTGATGCGATCATTTTGTCAATTTCTTCCTTGACCTTGACATGAAGATTCAGATTAATTCGGTAAGGCCTTTTACAAACTGGGCACATAACTTCTATTAACTTGATTTTAATTTCCCCTAAGAAGTGGTGAACTCCTTTAAGCTCATTGTACCCATGCAGAAATAAGTCCTAAAAATCGCATAATAGATCAATGATCTTGGAAACGTCATTTTCTGACCAATAGTTCCAAATAATATCTTCCTTAGATTCCACCTCCAAATCAATGTTAACTTTCATTCAAGGGTTCATGGTAGGCACACACTTGCTCATCAGCACTATCTCTAACTTTGCACATATCTTAAGTATGGTTAGCATCCAAATTTTCCACCTCTTCGCCATCTATAACATAGACCAATTTTCCTTTTTCTTTCTCCATGCATGGGCGCTCAAGCTATATCTCCTTTGATTCTTCCTCATCAAAGTGCACTTCTAAATCAAGTTCACTCGATAATTCCAATATTATATCCTCCATCATAGCACCATCTCCCATTGTAAGGCACTTGAAAACCCACAATGCTCTATCTAATATTAGTTTAGTACTCTGATATTCAAAATATTGAAGGAGGTCAGTTGTTAACTATTTCAAACTTTCTGTCTGATGATGCCTCTCTGAGTGAATTTACCATGTGCATGCACATGCTTATAAGGTATAATAAAAATTATTCACCCAGAAAGAAGGTGGCAAGGCCTCCACACCTTCCATCAATGCTTTCTTACATGTTTGGATGTGAAATCAGGTGTGTTCCTTCCTATGGTAGTCTTGTATTATAGTGGGTGCATTTATTAAGGAAAACCTAACAGAGAATGTGATTCTCACTTCACACCACTCTAGAAGGATATCATCATGTGTCAACCACCAACTCTTTGTAGTCCCAAGCAAGTTATAGTTGAGCATCCCTCTTATTTTGATTGCATTTTTCCACTGGGAATCTATTTCTCACAAGAAATCATCAGAGTTCACCCCTCTAGAGTAACGCAGAAAATTCTTTCCTCTTAGGCACTTGACTAAGTGCACCTTTGTTAACCTTATAACTGAGCCTCTTAATTGTCACCCGATTAAATAATAAGTCTCATGTGCCCAATTTTCACATACCACACTAGTTGTATCACTCATAGACTGAGCATCTTCAAACTGAATAACTCCTTCTGTAGGGTGAATCACGTCAGGATCCCTGATAGATTACACATAGATTCTATCAAGAAATTCTTCTCTCAAGGGCTCAGTAAAGGGTGCTGAATTCCCATTGGTCAAGGGGATGATAATCCATTCTTCCTTTTTTTCAAAACTTATATACTATTTTTTTAACTGTAGGTCAGCATTTTTCTTATAAAACTAGGGGCACCAAAGTAATACTAAAAAGTTTTCCACCTCAGCTAGCACCAATAATTTGAAATACCCAATGAAATTTTCTCCTTGGATAGCGATAACAACATCCTTCAAGATACCAATAGCTATTCCCTTTGTCTTGTTAGCCATATACAACACATTTGAAGATGGTTGTAACGGGGGCCTTCCCATTTGATTCCATACATCTAGAGTGAGGAAATTAAATTCCACACCCATGTCAATCAGATTATTTCTCAGAAGCCATTCATTTATAAATGCATTCAACATAATCTCCTTATCATAGTCAAGGATGTGGGGAGGAAGGTTAGCATGCAAAACCCACCTTTTTTGCTCTACCTTGACACGTGGTAGCTTTTCTAATAACCATTATCCTAACAAAGGAATGATATTATCTTGTTTTATCATTTTACATACTTCCCTTATCTTATCCAGATCCATTTGTGGAGCCTCTGCATTCTTCCTTTTCTCTAACTACCTTGAATGTTCCTCTATGCATTGGAGCCATGGGCGGTAGTTTCTATGGCATTAAATGGGATGGATAAGTATAAAGGACAAGGAATTAGTGGAGGTTTCAACGGCTAGTGAAAGCCGACGTGGCAGAGTTGCCAAAGTTAGAAATGGTCTTTGACTTGAATTTTTCCATCGCCAACTATGGCGGTCGGTGGTAATGGAGATTGAGCGGGAATTTTGGAGTTAATACAATTAATGAACTCGGTCTTCGAGCTCAGATTTCTCGGGAAGACATGCAAAATGGAAAACTGGTAGTTTGTTTGGTTTTTCATGCGCTCCAGGTTTTCTCTCTGTTTGATCACTGGTTCTTCGCACTAGTCTACTTTGTGTTGCATGGCAAATATGAGTGTAACTCACTATTTTCTCTGTCAAGGAAAGTTTATAAGGCATGGAAATAATAAATTATTCTTGTTGAATCTAACGTGGAAAAGGAGGAGAAGGCTCGAGCTCTTTCAGTGGTCTTCTTTGGATTTTTAAGCGGCATTACCAGGCATGTTAGGCCCTAACTCTTAAAAATCTTGCTTTCCTTCAAATGATTTCATTAGAACAACTCTGTTCAAATGATTTTTGGGATCAGTTGGTTTTTGTGGTAGCTTTGTGTGATTTAGTTGTTGTATCTTCTTACTGGCTCAATTTTTCAGTGAACCCTTGATGGGTGTGTGTTATGTTTCGAATGGTTGCACTATCCTGCTGTGTTTTGCATTTCGGTTAGATTTTGTAGAAATGCTTGCATAGGTATTATATGAATTTGGCTCTGTCGAAGTCCATGAATTGTTTTCTTGTTTGATTCAGACTTAAGTTTATACCTTGTTGTTTTCTCTTATTGAAAATGATACTGTTGGATTTCCTGAATGTATAGTATATTCTGACTTTTTATAAGATTTTTTGTAAGTAATATATGTTATTGTTGCTGTTGGACTTCTTGAAATGAAAATATGTTTTGGTTTCAGTAGAAGTATCGCCGGGAATACTATTTGTTATTGAATTCCATTGGAATCCTAGAGTAGATAGTATTTTGACTTCTGTAGAAGCTATCAATGAGAATACTTGTTAGTTTAGACTCAGTTGGAGCCCTGGAAAAGTATCTGGTATATCTATTTCTGTCACTTTGTTTTGATTACTGTGGCTTAGCAGTGAATATCACAGATTTTGGTTTAGTTGGAATCCTTGATATGTATCTTGAGTTACGACTTTTGTAGAAGTTTTGGTGTGAGCCTTATTGGGATTCTTGAACTGTTGTCGCATGAAATTAACTCTAATCGAAGCTTTGTTATGAGCACTAGTTGTATGTGATACTATTGGAGATCTCGATATGTTGCGAGTTGGCGCGAATCTCGATTAAAACCCTCGCTGTGTATGCATATCGTTCTGACTCCTTCTTAGTATTCTTGTGTTCCTGTTTGTTCACTTCTGTGGAAATTAACGGAAAGGTTTTCTTTACAAACCTTACTCGGGTTGAGACCCTGTTGTATCCGTAGTAGCTTGACTTAGAATGATACTTTGAGGAAAATACTGATATGGGATTCGGCTTCTGTGAAGACCTTGTTGTGATTATTTTTCTTGAAAACGGCTTCCAATAGAAGTCATGGCTGTTTTATCGTAAGGATTTGTTTCAGTTGAATAAGGCTGTGCATGTTTGTGTTTGATTCAGTATGAATGTCACTTTATATGCATATGGAACATCATTTGTTTTAATGTTATCTAGCCTCTTGTTTGACTGTGATAAAGAGGTTGTTCTTTTGATTTCGGCCTTAGATTTAGGTCCTTGCTGTGTTAGTAGGGATTAGATTGAGCGGTATGTTGCTGAGTGTTTCGACTCAGTGGGATTGCTCTTGTGTTTGTGCATGATTACATCTTCTGTTATCATGATTATCTAGTCGTGTGCTTGACTGAAGTAAAGAGCTATTAACTGTACCTTGACAAGCGATAGCGTTGGATATTTTCTCGTTTGTTGAATAATATGGAATGTTATGTGGGGTCTATTTGATGGATTATTCATCACTTCCTTGTCACGAGAGCTACTGTGTTGTTCAGTAAGTTACAGGAAATTTTTATATGTGTATTTTGACGGACTGTAATTCTTCCTGTGGTCTCGACTGGCTTAGTCGCAGGCGTATAATGTGATTGCATTACTCTTAAGTGGACGGTATAGTCATGAGCATGTTTGGAAGGGACATCTGAATGTCTCGGTTTCTTTCTCTTCTGCTGTAAAGTATATGTTGATATATTTTTATCTAACTGTTGGATTTGTTTTAACATACTGATGGATTCATGAATTGTTATGATATTCATTTTATTATGTTGAATATAATGATTTGTCTGATGTTTGCTGTCCTTGGGATTCAGATGGATAGTTGTTTTGGATACAATTGTTCTCCTTGGTCACTTACATTTATGAAGAAATATCTGAAAAGTATCTAGGACTATTTAGTAACTATAATATGAGTTACGCGTTTATAGTCATGTTTGAATTACAAAAGAGCATAGTCTAAATATATTTACATGTTTGGTGAAATGATTTCATTTAAACAGGTTGTTTAATGAAAATAATTGTTGGATTGCAATTGTTTTAAGAATTAGTGCTTATCATGCTCAGTTCATCGAACTGACCCATGTTGACAATTTTTGCAGATGGTTGCCGTAAGTGGTAAAAGCACGCAGATCTGATAGGATGTTCAGATTGTTTAATTTGGTTTTATGATGAATTACAGTTTGATTCTCTGAATGTACTACTTGAAGAAAGATGTTCTTTTGCTGTTGAGAATTGTATCAAGTATGCTGAATGCATAAAATGTATTTGATTAGCTTGAAAGGAATGAAAAGAGATATTTGTTACTTATGTGTTTGTATTCGTATCTTGATGGTTTGACCTTCTTCGGTTCGAATGATCTTGAGAGAATTATTAATATTGTATAAAGTGGATACTTTTGTGATTATCTAAGTAAGCTTGCAAGATTATGTGACTGAATACTTATGATTGTTTATTAGTTCTAGTATGTTATATCTAAAGCTAAATTGGAATTTAGATCCCTGTCTTTCTGGAAGCTAGGGTTAAAATAAACTTGAGCAGGAAGCTAAACAAGCTGAATAAATTATTACTTCCTAGTCTTAATCTAAGTCAGGACAACGTTTAATTGGATTCTTAATCACTATATCTCGATACTATTAAGTAAGATATAAATTCAGTTATGAGAACTGATATAAACCTAAAAAGGGTTTGGTTAGCAATCTCATGTGAAGGATGAGAGTTATTGTCCAATTTCGTTGATTTAGAATTATGTATATTCTATGAACTCCTTGAAGGGACCTCAAGACCTAATAACTTCTCTTGTGTAATGAGTTTTACCTTGAAAGGTAATTCTAAGGTGAGGAACCCAGGGATTGGGAAAGACTAACCTTAAGGGAGAGTCTTGTAGTATAATTTTAACTCAACGTATGTATCACTTATTAATAAGTAGATCTTTTCGAGGTGGATTTAAAGGTTGACGGCACAAGTCAACTGCAGGGTTGTACCTTCGAGAAGATTAGGATCTTCTCGAAGATACAACAATGCAGGTGACTTATGACGACACCCTTTGCATTGATCGTTAAGATTTACACCTTAAACTCGAACAAGTTACTCTGGGACTGATTAGGAATGTGGTCACGTTATAAGGCTGCCCTAGGAGACTCGGGGTATCTTGACACACTGTATTAACTAGGGTTGACCCAGTATGTCAGCGTATCCCTTGTCCTCGGGAGCACCCCTATACATTGTCATCTTACTAATCCGTTCCTGAGTGAATAACTTGGGATAGGGGAGTCTGACAGAAGTCAGTATAAGACATTCTACATAACATAGGAATGGGGTGAAGGACATATTCCAGATTGACGAGTATGCCATCAAGGAATATGAGACATAAGCAGTATGTTTCAAATCTTTGGCCAAAGTATCGCAAGCTGCTGATTGCGTTGTCCTAAGTCACCTAGTCCAAGGGATGAGATGCCGATGAATAATAGTAACAATTATTTAGATAGGTTCCTTGGACAGAGCATTCTAGATCCCAGATTAGGGAAGAGAACCGCAAGAGTATTGTGTTAAAATAAAAACACCAACTCTTTGATACTCATGAATAGATTGGTAGATTACCGAGTCATGGAATGAATAGATCAGAAGTACTCTGAGTCATTACACCTGCATATGGTTATCTGTTGTGAGAATGGTCATTTTTGATTTGTGAGTTCTAAATTATGTATTTAGAACCAGGAAGTATTTATCAAAAAAAAAAAAATTACTTGTTCTAATGTATAAAAATGAGGATGTTACATGAATGTTCCTCTAGGCATTGGATCTCTCCTTGTAGGCTTAGAATTACATCCACGGTCTCTTGATACACCTCCTTCTGATGAGTATGGTATGTATACTTTCCATGTATCCCCTCTTCTCTAATAACTAATGGTCTCTTCCTTGGTACTTCCCTTGCATGTGTAGCCTCAAATCACGTCATAACTAGTACAGGTTCTAGTTTCGAATCACACGCTACTGTTGGCATCAATTGTAAATAAGCTTTCTTCATGCTTACCTTTTTTATGCCTTTTTCCTTTCATTTTTGCTAGCTCATATGATCAAATAGCTCTGGGAACTCCTCATAATTGCGCTTCTTTCCATACCAAGAGCATAGTAATAGATCCATTCATTCATGCTTATAATGCTCTGTAGACCCATAATTTTAATAGGTTCCATGTGGGAACTCACTTCTTACTCCTTTTTGGTTACCATGACCATGAAATCCTCAGAAAATTCTTACATGCACCCCTCCATCTGCATGCCATTCATAGTGAATACCATAGTCCTTGGAATTATGTATTTTTTCAATCAATTTACAATCCTTGGTGTCATGAGTAGTAGAAGTGTAAATATTGCAATAGAAAGACACATTTTTATGGATCATGCACTGATGTAGTGGACACCTACTTGCATTATGATCTTTGTGGTACATCTCGTAATCCATTTTTATGGCATGTACTAATCTCTAAGGACAAATTTCCTTTGTATGCCCCTCTACCTCATAATTCATCCACCATAGGCCATTATGAGTCTCATCAGATAGATTTTCCAGCTACTTGGCCATTGCAGCAATCTGACCCTCATGAAAAGGGATAACACTGGTATCCATGCTTCCAACAACCTTAGGGAAGCCTCCAAGGTCTCGGGTGGGTCTATGAAGGTCTTGTGAGAAAGAACTCTCCTAAATGGTGTTATTAATCCTCCAAAAAACCACTGACCAAAATGAGAAGGGTGAATATCATAGGATAGTTTTGATAAGAGAGTCTAAAAACATGCTTCATATTCTCACACACTCTCTATTGTACCCTGTTGAATCTCCTTTAGCGTGCTAATACTCTTTTGTTCAAACTCAGGGATATGAAATTCAACCAAGAACAAAATTCACAACGTGGTGTAATCTATCACTGTCTAGTGGGGGTCATTCTTCCGGTACCAACTATGTGCACTCCCTTACAATTTCATTTAAAATTGACTTGCCTTCCATTCTATGGTAGTGATCCCCTTTGTAAGCCATAGTAGCTCACACTTGTGTACATTCTCTGTAACATTGTCAACACCTTTGTAGTCTAGTAGATGCAAGGACATTTCAAAAACACTTGCTGAGGTAATTGAGGTCCTTGTCTTCCTAATCAAGAACCTTGATTTCCTCTGGTCTTGCCTCCACCACCAGGTTTTGTTCCCCTAATCCATTAGACCCCCTAAATCTGCCAAGGCCACTACATTATGTAGATCCTATACCATAAGATCCACCTCATATAACTGGTAATGGGCTTGAAGTTTTCACGTATAGTGTCCCCAACATCCCATTGAACTACGCACCAATGGTTTGTGATATTGCACCACTAATAGATGTGTGTCCCATGCCAGTTTCACATATATGATACCCAAACTTTACGTACCTATAGTCATTTTTACCCCTATCACAAAACAAAAGAACCCCATGTGCATTGGTCTATCACCCAGTGGATGTTGGGCACTCACTCGAGGCACGCATGGGTGACGATTCTCTCTTTTATGTGATTTTAGTGGGAAACATCATCTATGATTTGTGTTTAAGATATTTCAAAAGGATTTAAGACATAGAAGAACCATAGAGCTCAGAACAACCTCTAGATCCTTGCAGTCATTCCAGACTATGTACTTAATAGATTATATAACTTTTACGATAACAGAAAGAAGTATACAAGCATCCATACTTAGCATAAAATGAAAGAAAACTTATGAAAAACATGTATGCATCATAATCATTGATATTCATATATATATATAAACTGGTAACCTCATTACATCCATAGAACCATTTACAGAATGTCACAGAGAAGTAGACCATAGTCATGTATTACAACTGGACTAATGTAACTATGCTACAAAAAAGAAAAATTACAATTACATTTCCCTATACATCCTTTCCCACATAAAATTACCCACTAATAGAGTTCTTGCAGTATTTCTGCAGAGCTCCGCCCACTCTCTAAGTCTCTTCTCCTCTCTTTTTTGACTCTATAGGCACTTGTATTTATAGCCTCACTAGGCTACCAACTCATCCTCCAGCTCCCTCAGATATGATGCCAAGTGTTTGAATGTGGTCCTCCAAGCAAGCATGCTCCTCCAGACCTGAGATTTCCACTTTATACCATGATGTGCTTCTAGAATATTTTCCCGCAGGCATGCTCCTTCCTGGGCCAACCTGTCGCCAAGCTGACACCTTATCCATACACAATCAGGTCATGATTTTCATGGGTTCTACCCCAAATGCCCAATTTGACTAAGTCTTGAATGCTTGGTTCTGTTCACACACGCCACGCATGTCACAGGCTTCCTTAAACACTTTTCTTAAACCTTTCCTTGCGCACTTTGTCCTTGCATGCCTATGTTCCTTATATACTTAGTCAATTTTTAGGGGCCAAACATCACCCCACACTACGCCTGTTCTCCATCTGCGGGAACACTTCTCTTAGTGAGAGAAAGAATACAATAGGCTTACAACTAGGAAAAATAATAAGGGGATGAAAGAATGGGGATAGAAGAAAGAATGGGAGAGTGAAATAATCACTGCAACAGACTAGGAAAATCAGTTTGCAAGTCGGCCTCAAATTTATTCTAGGCATCAACTTCATCTTGTGCTCTCTGACATATGTCACCAACAAAGCGCTCATTGCTCAAATTTTAATCCATCTCCTTCTGTAATCACGGTATCGGTGATCTTCTCCAATTCCTTGCATATATCCTCCAACGCATGCATTCTTCATGTAATGCATAGATATAGTTCATTCAACTAGTTTTTGATTGAAACCCTTAAAGTTTCAATGGCCTTTGATTTCTTCTCAACCTCAGCAAGGATTTTGTCTCTTTCTACCCTATTCTACTTGTTTTTCTCCTGGAACTCCTTGATGTCTACTTCATGAGTGGTGACCAAGGTGCCTGTCACTTTTTCTCTATCCACATAATTGTCATACACAACCTCAGCAGTCTGGAAAATGGCCCTTACATCAGCAAGCACTTTGTTGTATTCTGCAATGAGTGCTATGATCTTCAACTTATCCTTTTTTTCTAGGCGTGTTGTAACTTCTTCTACAAACTCCAAGGCTAGTAGTTGTCTCTTCATGGTGAGCACCCTTATTAAATTCTCCAGGCATTCCAAGGTATATCCATACTTCTATGTGGGTGATGCTAGGTTAGGGTGCTTTAATAGTATGGCCTCATTGATGGATTCTACTTTCTTGTATACATCACTCACCTTGGCCTTTTAATCCTTCAATTCATGTTTCCACTGAGCACTGATAAACCTCTTCTAGCTCAGCTCCTTAGTCAATGTATCTAGCTCTTCCTCTTTCTTCTTTAGCTCCCCTTATAGATCGCTGATCCTATCATTTCTCCCAAAGAGCCTAGCTTCTATCTCAATAGAGACCTTGTTAAGTGCATTACACAATTTTTCATCCAAGAGCTACTGGGTATCCACCGCTGGGATATCTTCTCTTGGTCCTGACAATGTTATTATTTCCTCATGGCTTACCTCAAACTCTAGCTCATCAAGGTGGGACTCTAGATCATCTTCCTTGTCCATGGATAGGTATCCCCCTTGTCAAAAGATGACATGCCTACAAGCTCCTCCATTAGAAGTGTACTCTAGAACTGCACGTGAAACACTTTCTCGGGGTCATCAATATAACCCATCTCTGGTCTCTCCCCCTCTGCGCACATTTCTCCCATGCACATACCTTTAGGTATACTTATAGTTAAAACTGAGCCTTTAGTGCTACCGTGTTCCTCTTCTACGCTCTCCTCCTTCTCGTTGTCTAATACTGGCTCAATGTTGTGTTCCACTTTATCCTTCACCAGGGTCTCCATGTCCTTTGTCTTCTCTTCTTCTACCACCTTGGTCATCTACTCTTGCACAAAGATTGGAGCCTCTTGATTTTGTGTGCTAGTCTCCTTATATTTTCCCATGTCCTAGGCACTTCCTCCTACCTGGATATCCTTACGTCAGAAAAAAAGGAACCCGTGTTCTTATTGTCTGCCTTTCCTCCTCTGAATCATGTACATTAAAAATAGGTAGCCATTGATCTTTTGCGGGGTCCTCTTCCCCACTTACTTCTTCTTCACTACCATCCTTTTCTCTTATGCTCTTGTCCAAACTTCCAAATTATTCCGAGGTGGTCTCCTCTTTTTCCCTCTACTTCTTCCTAACTAGAGATTCTAGTGTAGGTGACTCTGTTTCTTCTTCTTCTAATGACTCCTTATCTGATGGATTTTTTGGCTCTGGATTCATCTCTTTTACTAAGGTATTTTTCTTGCACACGTACATACTGGTTCTGGTGTTTTTCCCAGGGGAACCAATTACCTATGTCTCCACTACACTTAGAATTTTATTTTCTAGATATTTTTCCTCCCAGTTAGATCCTAAGGTATAGATACCTCGTTCTCCAGATATGTGCCCTTTTCCAACTTGTGTCTTATGTGAATGTATACGTGTGGCACAGATCCTTTTTCAATGGGTAGAGTTATGGGCCTTGTCATTTATACCTCATGTGATATGTACCACTCCACGTATGTGTGCTCGCCAGGGTACACCAGCCCTTTGTGCATTTCAACATGGTCATGGTCCAGATTACCAAGGTTCAACTTAAACTTTTTGGAATCCTTGAAACTGTCTAGTCCCGCTTGGAAGTATTGAGTTGTGAAGGAAAAGGAGAGCTTGCACCATGGGCTCCATGTCCCATCTGACAGTTTGAATCTGCCTAAACAGAAATGCTGGCAGAGAGAAAATTCCACTTCTCCCATGGTGGCTACTGGAAGTTGTTTAGGAATTCTCCATTCTACCCCAAATGCATTCCTCGGGTGTGTTTACCACTTTTCCAAATGCGCCTTGTGCACTGTTGTCATACTGTCACAAACATATTTCTCAAACCTTTTTGTGGGTGAGGATTTTTCATGAGGGTACTCCCATACACACTTATTTAATGCATCTGATACCCTGATCTCCAAAAACACAATGGTTAGCAACACATTTCCAAAAAGGATCCTATCACCTTCCTTCGCACAATTGATAATTTCATCCACAATGAATGTGGAAAAATTATAGATGGTGCCCTCTGAAATATTTTTACAAACATTCAACCATGGCTTATTGACCTGGGTCCATCTCTCTTGGCCATTTAGCTTTGACATCAGGTGCACAGCCATCTTCATTACTAAATCCTTGATGTCTGCGACATCATAATACCTTGACCCCTTTTTGCCTACAAAAGTGGTAATAGTTTCCTCAATCACTTCTTTTTCAGTCAAATCATCCTCCAAACCATCTCCTTCATAGATGAGGCCTGTGAAATGTGAAATTAGCTGAGGAGTTCTGCACATCTTATGCCCCGTGAAGTGGAAATATTCCTCATGCACATGGGACATCAACCACTAATACAGTCCCTCAGGTTTCCCAAAGTAGGAAAACTCAAAGAGTTGTAATAGCCTTGCCTTCTCCAACTTGACCTTCACATCATCATTATAAATGGGAAAACCCTCTAGTGTCCTCTTGTTTGTTGGGTGCACTAACTCCAGCGCCAACTCCTTTTTGATTGTGCTTGTTCGATGATTATAATCATTTACAGACATGTCCCTAAGATGGGACTCCCACTCCTTCCCTAATAACACTCCATCTAGGTACTGCATTTCTGCATACCACTCTTCATTTGTGCTTGCTTTAATTTCTTGTTTCTTGTCTTTTCCCTTTCCCTTGCCCTTCTTGGGTGTACTAACTAGTTTCTTGGGTGCCATTATCTAGGTATTCTTCCTACTTCAATCACTTTGTGTTACTCTGTTCTTCTGGTCTCTCCAACCTTAGATCTCAAAATTGTGAAGAAAATTACTTAAACCCATGCCCTAGTTCATCAAACCCTAATTGGGATACTCCTTTCACAAGATGCCATCTTCTCATTACTTCTCCTATGCCCGTGAAATCCCTTCCTCCTGGTTCCTAAACTTGAATTGGTTACCCATGCTTCAATCTCTCCAAATTTCTCTTCACACGGATCAGTTTTTTGGAATCCCTAGTTTGCAAAGGTGTAAAAAGTGCTTCGTTCTTCTCATACGTAAGTTAAAAATGAAGCACCTTGACTTTATTTATAGTTTTTTCATTTTTGAGCATTAAGTGCTACTTCACCTACCATCATAATTTTTTCATTTAATGCATCTTTTTCAAAAAAAGTCTGACACAAGATGCCATCTTCTCATTACTTCTCCTATGCCCGTGAAATCCCTTCCTCCTGGTTCATAAACCTAAATTGGTTACCCATGCTTCAATCTCTCCAAATTTCTCTTCACACGGATCAGTTTTTTGGAATCCCTAGTTTGCAAAGGTGTAAAAAGTGCTTCGTTCTTCTCATACGTAAAGTTAAAAATGAAGCACCTTGACCCCTTTATTTATAGTTTTTTCATTTTTGAGCATTAAGTGCTACTTCACCTACCATCATAATTTTTTTCATTTAATGCATCTTTTTCAAAAAAAGTCTGACACAAGATGCCATCTTCTCATAATTTCTCCTATGCCCGTGAAATCCCTTCCTCCTGGTTCATAAACCTGAACTGGTTACCCATGCTTGAATCTCTCCAAATTTCTCTTCACACGGATCAGTTTTTTTGGAATCCCTAGTTTGCAAAGGTGTAAAAAGTGCTTCGTTCTTCTCATACGTAAAGTTAAAAATGAAGCACCTTGACCCCTTTATTTATAGTTTTTTCATTTTTGAGCATTAAGTGCTACTTCACCTACCATCATAATTTTTTCATTTAATGCATCTTTTTCACACGCCCAACCTACGATGAAAATCCTCCAACCTTCTGGTGTGTAGCCAATCCAACATGAAAGGAGACTCTTGCACATGTGTAACCAGTGCCGAAGGCACTTCTTGTGTCCTAATTTTTTCTCTAACCTACCTCATGTTGATTAATGCACTTTCTCCTCCTTTGTACGTGGGATAAGAAAGTAGCTTTATCTTGACACCAACCATCCTTTTTCCATATTTTATTTCCATAAACCTCTTTCAAAAGGTCCATTTAATTGGGATTTTTAACACAATGTCCTTGGTACTTTAACCATGCGCTTCTTAACATTACTCCACCCCATACTAAAATAATGTGTGGTCCTTTGTACACTCACATATTATCAAAAAGTAGCAATAAGGGTACCGACACCTAAGGAAAGAAACAAATCAGTAACGCGAAAGGGAAACATAAGAAAAGAAACACATAAAGGAAAATTATAAACTAACTAGAAAAAATACCTTATTTACAAACACCAAGAAGACTTATTTATAGTAGGGCTTCAACCTACTCCAATTGAAGTGTCTAGGAAACTTCGTCCCATCTAGTGCTTGTAACTGGCATGCACATGAATCTATGATGTATGAAATTGTGTAAGGACCCAACCAATGGACTTTCAACTTCCCAAGATGATGCATAAATTTAGAATCATAAAGTACAACCATCTGTCCAACCTCAAACTTCTTATTTCTTATGTAGCGATCATGCCAAGCCTTCTGCTTTGCTTTCTCTGGTGTTTGGCTCCACCTGGTGAGTGATCGTCTCTCATTTAGCTTCATTAACTCATCAATTCTTTGTTCCAGCACTTTTTCATCAGCCAACCCTCCTACGTGTGCTATTTGTAGAGAAGGTAACATTAATTCAATTGGCATAACAACGTCCCAGCCAAACACTAACTGAAACAACGTGGCTTTGTTTAGCCTTTTATATGTTGTCCTATAAGCCCATAACACTGCTCATACTTTGTCATCCCAATCTTGTCTTCCGACATCACAAATTTTTGTCAGGGTATGACTCAGTATTTTGTTGAATTATTCTACGGTTCCATTTGCTAGTGAGTGATAGGGTATAGTCTTGTGATGAGTGACCATGAAATCTACTAACAGGATCCTCATGGTCTCATTCAAGAAATGTGTACCCCTGTCACTGGTTAAACTCAAAGGACATCCATACCTCATGATACTATTCTCCCACAAGAATCATTCCACTGTGGATGCTATGTAGTCTTTAGTTGGGGCTGCCTTTGCCCACCTTGTCAGATAATCCATGCAAGTGATGACATAGTGTGACCCAGTCTTATGTGTCACTGGTGCAATAGGGCCTACAAAGTTTATTTCCCACTTTTCAAAGGGCTCCACGCTAGGGATAGAGCGCAACGGAATTTCATCTCTCCTTCCTGGCTTGCCAATGCACTGACAATAGTCACAAGCTTTACAATAGTCTTTACAATCCTTGTACAGGGTTTCCCAACACAAACTTGCGATTAATATCTTATGTGTGGTGGCATCACCTGGATAATGCCCACCCACACTTCCTCCATGAGATTCCTCCATGATAGTGAGGTGCTCATTATTTAATACACACTTGCAAAAAACATCATCACGTCCCAACTTGTAAAGTCTCCACTAATCAACATGTAGGGTGTGATACGTATGGCTAGCTAGTTCTTCTCTAATGCCCTCATTCCTGCTAGTGCCACACCTTCATTTAAAAATACTGTAATCTCCTCCAAATCCAAGTGCACATGCAATAACCTAAACAGTTACACATCTAGTATTGTTTCCTCAATACTTCGTGTGTCCTCCCCTAAATCAATTCTTGACATATAATCAGGTCCAAAATTGCTTTTCACAGGCTTCACTACAACAGTGAACTCAAACTCTTGAAAAAAAAACACCCACTGACATATGCACCCCTGCAGAATGGGCTTGTTCAACAAATACTTTAATGCTATGTGGTCGGTGTAAAACACAAAGGGTGTTTCCAATAGATACTGTCTAAACTTAAAAAGAACGTAGATCATTGACAATGCCTCATGCTCAGTCGTGGTGTAATTCTAATCTGCTGGTGTCAACTTCCTACTTGCAAAACATAGAGGATGGTAAAAAATTCCTTCACCTGGCTATGCAAGCACTGCTCCAATAGTAGTTCTTGAGGCATCTACATGGACATGGAAGGGTCTGTCACAAGAGGGAAAATGTAATATAGGTGCGGTGACGAGCCTATCCTTTAATATATCAACCACCCTCTGTTGTGCCTCTCCCCAATGGAAGGAAATTTTATGTCTGAGAAGCTCCTCTAAAGGTGAAGCAATCTTGGCATACCCCTTGATGAATTTCATGTAATAACCTGTATACCCAAGGAATCCACGCACTACGCTCTACCTAGTAGGCTCCCCTAACCCCAGTATAACTGCAACTTTAGTGAGATCTACCAGTAAACCCTCCTTACATGTGATATGCCCCAATAACGTGCCAAAGGGTGTAGCAAATATGCATTTCTTAATATTGATGGATATCCTCAACTATCTACACCTCTCAAACATTAACCTCAAATTGTCACAATGGTGTTTTGCTAGACCATACACTATCCAATCATCTAAATAGACCTGAAGAAACTTATGGATGAAGTCCTTGAATTCTTACACCACTATGCATGAGAAAATAGTAGGTGCATTCTTCAACCCAAAGGGAATGACCATATATACAAAAATTCCCCACTTAGTGGTGAAAGTAGTCTTCTCCTAGTCCTCCTTTGCAATCCAGACTTGGTGGTACCCCGAAAATCCATCTGTAAAGGAATAGATTTCACACCCAGTGAATCCTTCCAAAATTTCTTCAGTGAGCGGGGTTGGAAAAGGATCGATGACACAAACTATGTTCAGCTCCCTATAATCCACGTGGATCCTAATTCTCCCATCCTTCTTGATGCTGATTACCATTAGACTTATCCAGTCTGATTCTTCCACTACTTCAATGATCCCAAAAGCTATCATTTTGTCTCTCTCCTCCTTAACCTTTACGTGTAAATTGGGATTCATCCGGTAGGGTCTCTTCTTGACCAGGCACACACCATCCTTTAGCTTTATCTTCATCTCTCCTAAGGAATGGTGAACACCTTTGAGCTCATGGTACCCGCATGGGAATAAATCCTCAAATTCACGCAACAGATCAATGATCTTAGAGACTTCCTTCTCCGACCAATAATCCCCAATAATAGCTTCCTTAGGTTCTTCTCTTGAACTGATGTTAACCTTCTTTGTCTTTAAGGGCTCATGGTAGGTGCCCACGTGAGTATCAACACTGTCCACCACCTTGCATGTCCCTATAGAATGGATAACATCTAAGCTTTTTGCTTCCTCCCCATCAACCACATACACCAACTTCCCTTTCTCCTTTTCCTAACATGAGTGCTCAAGCTATAACACTTTTGTTTCATCTGTCTCCTCTTCAAAGCACACTTCCAAACTTGGTCCACTTAGTAAATCCAATAGCCTATCTTCCGCCATGGCACTATCCCCCTTGGTAAGGCATTTGATACCCTATAAGGCCTTATCAACTAATGGCTTGGTACTCTGATACTCAAAGGTTTGAATGAGGTCATCTGCGAGCTATTTCCAATTCCTTATTTGGCGGCATGTCTTCAAATGAATGTACCATGCATGCACGCAATCCTGCAGTGTAAAGTATAACTTGTACACCTAGAGGGATGGTGGCAAAGCTTCTGCACTTTCTCTCTAGATCCTTTCACACTCCTAGATATGGAAAGAGGCGGGCTCCTTCCCATAGTAGTCCTTGATGGTGGTGGGCACGTTGCTCCTAGAGAATCTTATGGAGAGAGAAATTCATACCTCGTGCCATTGTAAAAGGCTCTCCTAATGTATATCCCAACACCGTGTAGCTGTGCCGAGTAGGACATAACTTAACATTCCCCTCCATTCCTTCTCATTCTTCCACTAAGCTTCCATTTCTTACAAAAATATCTCAGGGAAGGATTCTCCCCAATACTTAGGTAACTCCTTTCCTCCTAGGTGTTGAACTATGTGTACATTTATTACCTTGGTCACCGACCCTCTCAACTTTTGTCCCATAAATTCATAAGTTCCATGCACCCAATTTTCACATGCTAGACTAGTGGTATCACTTACTGATTGAGCATCCTCAAACTAGATAACTCCCTCAGTAGGATGTATTATCTCTAGGTCCCTGATTGAGCACACATATATCCTATCTAGAACTTTTCCCCCCAAAGGTTCAATATAGGGTTTCGACTTCCCATCATCCAGGGGTATAATGACTTGTTCCTCCTTATTTTTGAAGCTAATGTACCCTTTTTTGAACCAAAGGTCCGCATTGTTATTGTAACACCATGGGTGCCTAAGTAGTGCTAGGAAATTGTCTACCCCAGCGAGTGCCAAGACTTCAAAGTCCCTAGTAAACTTAACTCCCTGGATAGTGATAGTTGCATCCTTTAAGACACTAATGGGCATCACCTTAATCTTTTTTTCCATATACAACACATTCGAAGATGGATCTAATGTAGGTATTCTCATCTGATGCCATGCATCCAAAGTTAAAACATTAACCTATGCGCCAGTGTCAATGAGGATATTACTAAGGAGTCATTCATCCACAAATGCATTTAATGTGATCTCCTGGTCATAGTCAAGGCTGTGACGGGGAACGTTTACGTGCAAGAACTTCCTCTCACACTCTCCTCCGTCGCGTGGTACCTTTTGTCTCAAACATGATCCTAGAAAGGGAATGATATTATCTTTCCTTAGAATTTTACACACCTCCTTGACCTCATCCAAGTCATCCTTTAGTACGTCGACTATCCTCCCTTGTTCCTCCCTCCTGGACTACTTCTTTAGACACTGGATTTCCCCTTGTAAACTCTAAATGACATCCATAGTGTCCTGATACACCTCCTTTTGATGCGTAAGGTCTAGGTACTTTCCATGAACTACTTCATCCCTTGAAACCAAGCTCCTTTTCCTTGGTATCTCTCTTGCGCGTGTGGCTTCTACCCTTGTTGTTATCAAGATAGGCTCCAAACCTGCATCCCATGTTACCCAAGGCAACCACTGTGTGTATGAATTCTCAATGCTGACCATTATAGTGCCCTTTTCTTTCTGATGTTGTTGATTCAAGTGCTCAAAAAACTCTAGATACTTCTAATATGTATGCTTCTTTCCACACCATAAGCACTATAACAGGTCTAGGGACTCTCGTTTATAATGCTCTATAGATCCACAATTGAAACAGGTTCCATGTGGGAACTCACTCCTTCCTCCTCCGTAGTTACCATGACCACGAAATCCTCCTCGAAAACCTCTCCCACGCACACCTCCATCTACATGCTCCTCATAACGGTGATCATCACCCTTAGAACTATTGGTAATGTTAGTTTGGCACACCCGATGATCAATGGCCTCATGGATATGATAAATGAGCCTACAGTCCTTAGTATCATGGGTTGTAGAGGTACAAATCTTGTAATAACAAGACACATTCTTCTATATTACTCACTATAACAAGGGGTATCTACTTGCATCATGGTCCCCATGATAAATTTCACAATCTATTGCCTCAGTGTGTATTATCCTCCGGGAGTAACTATCCTTAACGTGCCCCTCTAATTCACAATCTACACACCAAAAACCACTACGAGTCTCATGGGCTGAGTTTGTAGACAAATTTTCCAACTGCTTGGCCATAGTAATAATCTGAGCCTCCAAGAATGGGCTAACGCCAATATCAACACTACCAATAACCTCGGGGCACAGAGCAGCTTCCAATGCCTCATGCAGGTTTGTAAAAGTTTATGAGATAAGGAACTTCTAAAAGGGGTGATCAATCCTCTAAAAAAACCACTGAGCATGCTGTGAAGGGTGAATATCATATGATAATTTAGACAAGAGAGTTTTAAAACACGCATCATACTCCCACACACTCTCTGCCATTCCTTACTAAATCTCCTTCAAATCACTAATGCTCTTCTGTTTAAATTTAGGAATGTGGAATTCTACCAAGAATGCATTCTTTAAAGTAGTATAGTCCACCATTGTTTGATGAGGTTCATATTTTCTATACTAGCTATGTGTGTGCCCTTGCAACATGGTTTCAAACTGACTAACCTTTCGTTCTAGGGTTGTGATATCATTTTCTCACCATAGCAGTTCACACTTGTGAACATAATCTACAGGATCCTCAATACCTATATAATTTGAAAAATGTAGAGATATTTCAAAGAATACTTGTGGGGGTGGTTGGGGCCTGAATCCTCCTGAGCTAGAGCCTTGATTTTTGCATGTGTTTTCTTTACTGCTTGACCCACTAGGTCCTAAAGCACTAGATGCACTAGGTCCACCAATCCCTAAACCACCAAACCCACCAAACCCACCAGCTCTTATTCCTCCTGAACCACTAGATCCACCAGACCCACTAGGTCCTATAGTGGTCATGCCAAGGGTCCCCACAGTTCCACTGAGTTGTACGCCTATGGTCTGTAACAAAGCCCCACTACCAATAGTATACCCCATGTCACTCCTAGATGCAAGAACAAAATCTTGTGTGTCTATACCTTGCCCAAAAATTCCTAACACTGGGTTGGTGTTTGCAGCCATAAAAGGCCCAAACAAGAAATTATACCTCCTGGGTGTATACCGATCACCTCCAATGTCACCAACTAGACTAGAAATAGTTTCCCCCTAATTTAGAAAACCAAGCACCAGGGTTCAGTCACTAAGTGGTCTCAGATGCATGCTAATAGTTCTTCTCTCTCCTTGTGACGAACTCTCATCAAAAGCCAAAGCCAAAGGGGTCTCTCTTCATGCTTGCTAAGATGGAGTCACACAGACTACTTAGGTTGTACATCCTCTACGTGAACCTTAAATCCTTCTCACAATGTTTGCCACCATGCATCCATCACACCTTAAACCTTGCATTTTATTGCGATCTCCCTTTCACGTGCTTCACCATACTTGAGTCATCTCTCCTCCCTTTCTTTCTCCATTGTAACATCTGCCATCTTCGTCCACCCTAGCTTCCTCACCCAATGCTTAGAATGGTTTAGCTGGCCATTGGGAATGCCTCTAAAATCATGGTAAACATCAAGATTTTCATAGCTAAAGGGAAAACACATAGAAATGATCCTCTATGATCTTGCAAAAACTCAAACTCAGTAACCTCCGGATAAGAATATGTGGAAATGGCGTACTCCAGAGTGTATCTAGCCAATACTCCTTTCCACCAATTATCTATAACATAGGTCCATGTCAAATCTACATCCTACAGCCTCAGGTATTCTACTTGGGTCCACACATGTGATGTATAATTCCAACTTGATCTAGATGCATAGGCTGAGATCCATTCATACAGTTCCACACGGAAGCAGAAGAAAAAAATTTCATACAAATCATGGTAGAGGTTCTCTTCTACCCATCTATGTGCATCAAACTCAGGTCCAGTGCTGAATCTCTGAGAATATTCATCCTTTGTGCTCTTGAACCATGATTCAATGCTTTCCAATGTTAACCACTCTGTCATTACTCACTATAAAGCTCATGATAAATGTTATTTCCCACTATAACTTTGAAAAGAGGTCCCAACAATGGAACCAAGATGTAGTCATTTTTACCCCTATCACAAAAGAAGGGAACCCCATGCATGTCTACCTATCACCCAGTAGATGCTAGGTGCTCACCTGAGGCATGCACATGTGATGACTCTCTCTTTCATGTGAGTTTAGTGGGAAAAAATATCTATGATTTGTGTTTAAGAGATTTCAAAAGGATTTAAGACATATAAGAACCATAGAGCTCAGAATGGCCTTTAGATCCTTGCAGTCACTCCAGACTATGTATTTAACAGATTAAATAACTTGTACCATAACAGAAAGAAGTATACAAACATCCGTACTTATCATAAACTGAAAGATAACTCATGAAAAATATTTATGCATCAGAATCATTGATATATATATATATATATATAAACTGGTAACCTCATTACATCCATAGAACCATTTATAGAATGTCACAGAGAAGCAGACCATAGTCATGTATTACAACTGGACTAATGTAACTATGCTACAAAAAAGAAAAATTGCAATCCCTTTCCCTATACATCCTTTCCCAAGTGTAATTACCCACTAACATAGTTCTTGCATTATTTCTGCAGAGCTCCACCCACTCTCTAAGTCTCTTCTCCTCTCTTTTTTTACTCTGTAGGTGCTTGTATTTCTAGCCTCACTGGGCTACCCACTCATCTTCCAATGCCCTCATATATGATGCCAAGTGTTTGAATGTGGTCCTCTAAGAGAGCATGCTCCTCCAGACCCGAGCTTTCCACTTTATACCATGATGTGCTTATAGAATCTTCTACCACAGGCATGCTCCTTCTTGGGCCAACTTGTCACTAGGCTGGCACCATATTCATGCACAGCCGGGTCATGATTTTCATGTGTTCTACCCTAAACACCCAATTTGACTAAGTCATGAACCCTTGGTTCTGTCTGCATGTACGACACATGCCACAGGTTTCCCTAAACCCTTTTCTTATACCCTGCCTCACGTGCTTTATCCTTGCGTTCCTACTATAATTAGTCAATATTTTAGGGGCCCAATAGTACCTATACATTTCCAAAATGTCATTCCAGATAGTATTCCTGTAAAAACAGGGAATGATTGTGCAACAATTGATCTACCAAATGAGAAATTATATCTCCTAGGTTCAAATTCATCACTCCCAAAAATACCAACTAGGTTAACAATACTTATCTCTTGATTCAAAAGACTAAGCACCAGGGGTTGGTCACTAGGTGGATTCATATGCATGCCAATAACTCTCATTTCTCCAAGTGACAAACTCTTATCAGAAGCTAAACGAGTCTCTCTCCCATGCTTGCTAAGATGGGGTAACACAAAATTTCCAAGCTCCATGTAATCCATGTTAACCTCAACTAATTCCTGTAACATCTATCTCCATAAATCCATCACTCCTGTAACCTCATGTTGTCTAGCCAAATCCCTTTCACAAACTTCACTATACGTGAGTCATCTCTTTTCCCTCTCCTTTTCTGCCATAAGGTCTATGTACGCACCCAAAAAAGCATGTGCTACATTATCGAAAAGTGGTTACAAAGGTCCCTAATGACGATTCAATTCCTTTCAAGAATGTGTTTGAGCTCCAAAACCCATTCGCAATGTATATTTATTCCTAGACATCTTTACTTAGCCTTCCCACAATTTTTCTAGCTTTTTGCCTCTTTTTGTGCATGTTTTGGCCTTTAGTCCAAGGACTGCCATCCTGCCTAGGCGGGGGTTCTGAAACCACCACCTAGGAAAGGTGGTGGTTTTAAGACCGCCGCCCTACGTAAGGCATTGGTCCTAACTGATTTTTCCAAATTCTGTCATGCGTGTTTTTAACATGTGACGATTTATTTAACTTCATCTTTAGCATGCATCCATGAGCAAAATTGTCTAAAAATAATTTTTATTTCTTGTTTCTCCTTCATTATTCTATTTTACATGTGCTTTAGTTAGTTATAACTACCTCTTCTTTCCTTGTGAATGAAGGCACATCCCAACCCCAATTCTTATATATTTCGTGTTTGTATTCAAGTAAAATTCCTAAGAATTTTTGTGTATCTTGTATTATATTGTTGCCACAATATTTCTAGGAATTACATAGCCAAGCTCAAATCTCTTATGTTATCTCTCTTCTTCTTGCATTGGATCCAATTACCTTCAAGATGTCATTTCTCAAGCATCATCCTCTTGCCACTGTTCTTGCATTCCTAATCCTTTGGACTCATATGAACACTCAGAGAAGGAAACGAACAAACTGAGGGGATAGATATAGATAGAACCATATTTTCCAAAGCTCTTTCTTATCTAGGTTGGAATTGTGTGTTTGTTTTCTTTATTTGTTAAAAATTATCAATTTCAAATCACTAGTTTCAATTTCATATCAAATAGAGTACTAAAATTGTTTCATTTCAATAGGTTAGGAAATTACAAGTAGATCAAATCATTAGAAAGTTTTCTCTTTAACATAACTAGGGAAGTGGTGGGGAATAATAGCTCTTTTAGAGTCATGATTTGTTCTTCACCTCTGAGGTAGTGTTTGAAGGGAAATTATTGGATTAGGTTATTCTTTTAGATTGGATTCATATATTCGCAAAAGTAACTGACTACATCCAACTGATTACTTTTCTTTAGTTTATTAGATTAGAATGCATTGCTTAAAAATTACAAAACATCAAAATTATTTCCTTTGATGGATTAGTTTTCTTTTTATTTTTTTCTGTAATATATTGTGAAAAATCCAAAAACATAGATTAGATTTCCTTTAATAGTTAGTTTTCTTATTAAAATCATTTCATTTCATTATGTATGACCATCAAAGGTCCATTGCAAGAAAAGATGTAAAATTTTGATCCCTTGGTCCCACAACAAAATGATCTAGAATTGATAACTGACATTGATACAAGTTTACATTTGACAGTCTTACGCATAGCTGAAACATTTTTTGAGAAAATAGAACAACAAAATAAGCTAAAAATCACTGCTAATCAATCCTACAATTATTGGATTACTCTTGAAAATAGGGTTTTCTTACGCGTATGACCATATAAGGGCCTCATCCTCCATGATTATTTGGTCATTTTCCTCAGGTCCCACAACCCAATGTGTTCCCTGACTAGTTAGACATTGACTCTAGTTTGCATACATTAGTATTCAGATTATCACCACTTCCACCAGACATTATTGCACAACTTTCCTTACAGAACATAGCAGTCGATCAGGCTAATACTTTCTGGATGAGAATAGAAAACTTCCCATAAGTCCCTATGGCTCCATCATGTCTCTCATTCTCACTTCCATGACCTTGTCTGGAAATCCATTAAAGGCGCCCACATGTCACTTTTTGTGTGTTCAACTACTAATAAAAAAATCTTGGTAGATCCCGATATTGATTAGAGTCTCTGAGAAATGATTATATCAAACCAACCCATTAAACCACTTTAACTTAAGAGAGCATTCTTTGCCTTAGGCTTGTAGATCCTTATATTGACTCTTGAATACATAAGGTTTCCTAACTAGCTTGATTGCCATCACCACACTCACATTAATTTCCATTTTATACTGGATTTCTTGGCACAACCTTGAGAGGTTGGGTACAAATAAGGTCACGTGTTACTTTTTTGTTGTATAAATTGGTGAACCCAACATGAAGAGCTAGTCTCTAAACATTTATGCTTCCTACATCTATCCTTTATTCTATGGGTATTCTTATACCCCCCATATATGTCAGGATAGGATGAGTATGATCAACCCATCCCAAGTTTTGACATGTACAACTACTAGATAGGTATACCACAATAATCACCTTCACTCTCAATGTAGGTGGATAGCCACTCAACTAATCAAAACCCTCTTCTTCAGGGAACCAATGTTGGTTCCTCTGTATATATTGAGGAGCTTGAACAAATCACACAGACTTATCCTCTTGAACAATCAAGTTCAAACAACATGACTTTCATTGGGGAAGCAAATTCTTCTCCAGGTACTGTTTCAATAGCCTATTAGCATGCAATTAGACCAAAACCTACATCTAGATGAGGAATACTTAGCATGATATGCTAGGAGTGAAAAATCTTCCCAAATATTAACCAAGATTTTAATAGGTTGCAAGAAAAAGGTGATTTTTTGCTCCAAAAAATAGCACTACCCCTCCACCAACTGAAAATAATGCTAATGAGGGGTGAAAACATAATGAAAAATTCATAGCATGATATCATACTCCTCAACAACCTTCGAGGGTTCAACAAAATTCACCTAAGCAAAGAACCCCCCATCAACGGGAGAAGTCATCTCAATTGTGGTAGACAAATTAAATGAGCTAGAGATTTCGTAAAATGCTCAAAATTCATACATAGGGCAAGCAATAACTTCTCCCTATCCAATAAATTATAGACAAATACCTACTACACAGAATCCTCCATTTTATAAGGGTACTCCAAACCCTAGATATATGCTTATGGGGATGGGAACCTTGGGTCTATCCCCTAATGCTACATAGGTATATCTGCAATAGGCACTGGCCAGAAGTGTGTTCTCAAACACCATACCCACCAGAAATGCAATGTTTCCTGGCTTTGTGCCTTCAATTCCATATCAAGGTAATCAACCCCCCTACATACACATGTATTCTAAATCTCCATATGGGGATATGTACACTTATCTAGGTCTGTATGGACAATCACAACAAATACCATATGCCCTAACAAATGTTTACATTTTCCTGTTTCAGCAACTGATGCAACCTCCACCATACTGAAAAGGATATTCAATGGTGGAAACATATGTAATGGGGACCTATTATGAATATCTTAATGATCACCTATACTTCTCCATTCAGATAGTCATGGTCAAAAGACCCTTTCTTGATCTTCTGAAATTCAAAGGGGAGGGCAATCCTAATTCCCACATAAAAACTTACACAATAGCTATTCGAGAGCTACTCCCAGGTATTTTTGTGAATATTTTCCCTAAGACACTAGAAGGTATTTCTCTTGATTAGTACTATAGGATACCAAAGACTTCAATTCACTCCTTTAAGAAACTTGTATCATAATTTATTAAGGCTTTTGATATGAACAAAATTTTGAGAACATGAATTAGGGAATTCCTTCATATCAAGAAAGAGCACAATGATTCTACACCCCACTTCATTAAAAGGTGGCAATAAGTTCTCTACTCCTCTGCAAGTGCTTCAAATATGGATTAGAAGGATATTTTTGATTTTTTTCTCCACTCTCTCAATAGGGAGACAAAGGAAGAAGTTCAAAAGTTCCCACTAAGGAGCTATGAAGAGGTACTAGAGGGTACTCTTCAAATTGACCAAAAATCCACTGAAAGTGGTCATAAGACTTATGAATATAATTCAAGGTTGGTCATCCCTAATCAAAATAACCTTGGTTACTCTAACAACAAAAATAACAATCAAGGATCAAAGATCCTTAATAAGAATCATGGAGTCATAACAAATGGGGTGACAGACCAACCTAAGAAACCTAATGTTGTTTATGCTCCCAATACAAGCACTTTAAACAAAAACAATAACAATGGTAACAATCAAAGAAATAATAACTTCTCACCCTCAATCAACACTATATATTTTAACCATTAGCAACAACAACAAAAACCTCAATAATTAAGATAAATGCAGACCCAAGGCCCTAACCAATACCTAAGTGGATATCTAAACCAGTTTCAAAACCAAGGGTAACGGTTCCAAAATTTTTGCTATAACAATCAACAACAAAACAATAATCATAGTTTTAGACTGTAATAAGGTACAAACCAAAGGCCTCAAGATTATGATCCTAATTTATATTATAGTTTCCATAGGTTTCACGGGCATGATATAGGAACATGCCATGATTGTAAAAAGTTTCTACATCATTTTCTAGAATATCAAAGATAGTTGTTTGTTGACATGTTATTGGAAAACCCAACATCACCCACACAAAACACCTACATGGGATCGGTATCTCCACAGGACACACCACTTAGAATATTTAATGATCCTTTCCCCACACATCCAAAGGATGGTAGAAAATATCCCAATGGTTCAAATAAAGGTATTGTAATAGGGAACCATGATTACAAAGCCTCAACTTCATCAAAACCAAAATTGGTACCTCATTTGCATGGTCACCAACAAACAAAAATTGTGGGGTTGGTGGAGTTGTACTATGTGCATGATTTTGTTAAACTAAGTTAAGAAAATTAAAAATAACACCTAGTAGTCTTAATAAAAAATTTAAATCAAAATCTAAAAACCATCAAGTTAAGAGCTAAGAAAGATTAAATAAAAACTTTATCATAAACTTTAAAAGGGAAATCAAACTAACATGTTAATTATCAAAACTTCTACTCTTTAGACTACCAAAACAACTAAATTGAACCTAGTTAGATTCATGGAAATCAAAGTTGATTGTTTGATTTTTAAGGGATTAGGAATGGAATCTCATCAAATCATGGCTACAAGACCACTTTGAGTATTTCCATATGACCCAAAATCTTAAAGAGATGATATGCAAGAATGAGGCTTAGCTCTTCCAATGGTGAAATGCTTAAGGATAAAAAAAGGCTTATAGTGTATGTACTATATGATTTCTTTTTTTTCTCAATAATTGGGTGTAAGTGTAAAGGTAAGAGGAGGGCTCTTTATATAACATAATGGATAAAAAACCTCTACATCCCTTGCATGTGGGATAATAGAGATGTTGAGTTAGTTGTGGATAAGGGGGATTTAGAAAGGGTTGAGTTAACTTTAGGAGAGTTTAGCTTGTCTTTTAGTGACTCATGTGGATAAAGGGTGTTTATTAATTAATCAATATGAATAATTAATAGATGTGCAAGATTATAAAAGATTTTTAGAGGAATATTAGCATGATTTAGACTATAAAAGGGGATTAAATCAACTAAATAATGATTTATTTGTTTAATGAAAGGGCAAGCTAGTTAATTAATAATTAATTAATTAGTTTAGATAGAAGGAATGATTAATTAATGGAAGGTCATTAATTAGGGTATCTATTGAATAGAAAATTTAATTAATTACTTACTGTAATTAATTAACGATGATAAAAGAGAAGATGAGCATTATTGACGATATGTCACCAATTTGTGGGAAAGGGGATAATTAGCACAATTTAAGTATTTAAATTGTTCAGGATAAATTATAGGTGTCTATATTTTCCCCTCTTTGGGGTGGCATAAGTGACACCACTTCAAAGATAGTAGACGGATAAAATTTTGAAGGGGTAGAAGAAAAATTAGTAGAAGTGAGAGATTCCCCCTCGAGTGTTGATTGGGTGGTGAAGGAAGATGATCGACGATCGAAAAATGTGAGAAATGGATGGAAGAAAGCAGAGGAGCAAGATGCCCTAGGTGAAGTAGAAGAATAGTGTCGATAGGAGGGTGATATAGAAGAAATGAAGACATGAAGAAAAAGAACAAGATTTCATTCAGTGTATTGAAACAACTTTATTGTCATCATATTGCCAAAAGATCTACTTAATCGGTCCTTATTAAAAATATAAGCATACAACAGAAGTAGGATGGCATGAAAATCCATACTGTGAACAATTGTCCATTGCTGAAAAACCCAACCCCATGAAACATACAAAATGTAATGCAATATGAGAAGGAAACAAGCTCATTTAATAGGGAAAATAAGTACAAACACACATATCCAACCCAAAAATGGTTAAGATGGTTGTACAAATGTTTTGTTATCAAGCTGAAGAGGTCCACATGTTTTTGATTGATAAAAAGGGTTAAAAATGATGCCCCGAGAAAGGATATATGCAAGGGGAAATGATGATGGTAAATGGGTCTAAGGTGTAACACTTGTGGCAAACTATTAACTCTTCCTCTTTTGCATTGCAAGCATTGACATGTGATTTTTCCTAAGAAGCTGTATTATTTTGACTATTAGAAATCATGCTTGCCATGGATAGTTTATTTTGGTTCTTGGATTCATTTTTACTAAAATGTTATTTCTTGTAAGGAATCCATTCTATTTGAGATAAGGAAGGTTGTAAACTGGTAATGTTGTTTACAAATTATCTCTTTATAATAACGAAACCTTGATCAATTTCATTGATCTAAGGTATGTTTTAATTCTTCTTACCTAATCGGTATGGTAAACTGACATTCAGAGGTTGAAGGAAATAAAGGAATGAGATCTTGTATTTTTACAATTTCTTTGATCTTATTGGAAGTTCTTGCTTTGCATTCTACTGTAAGTAGTGTGCTCAGATATTATTGTTAATTTCTCCAAGACACTGAATGGTTTAAAGAGGATGAAGGTCTACTTTAGGACTAGTGAGGATAAAAACCTAAGTCTTATATCTTTAAGATCTGTCCTAATGGGATTCTAACCTAAGGTAAACTATACCTACCTTATGTCTATGTTTACACTAATCTTGTTACATCACCTAAGTTGTATGTTCTACAAAGTGGGGGGGGGGGGGGGGGGGGGAATTTAGAAATAACCTAAGGTAACTATAGGTTTATTTCTAACCTATTACCTAAAGATAAATTGGCATGGAGTATGGTCTATCCTAAGATGGAAAATTTACCTAAGGCAATGTTTAAAAAAAACTAAGGTAAATACTTTCTAAACTAACCTAAGGTCAGATCCTAACCTAATGATATCTATCCTAAACTAATCCAAGGATGGAAAAGGGCCTAAAAGGAATTGCATGGCAAGTATGAGATGGTGGCAACATTTTCTACGTCATTTATTTGATTTGATTTTGAATTAAAAACATTATGGTACTGTCAGTTTGACAGACGCATGAAAAATAGAGGGAATCCTAGTTGGCATCATCACTAAAGTTAAGTAATATGTGTTATCTTTGAATTTGGACTCACTAACTTTAGATGGTGGTGGCATGGAGATATAGGCAGGAGATTGGAAATAAATGGAATTTATGGGCATCATTTTTAGTGAGCAAACCATCTTAGAAACCATGTGAGTGGATTTGTTGGGATTTGTTTGGTCTTCCATGCATTTCAATTTTTCTATGCATTGAGCTATCTGGTTCTTTGAACCAGTAGTTCTATTTTCAGTTCATTTCTATTTTTAACTCCCTTGGACTATTTTCGATATAATGGAAGTATATGAGGCATTTAGAAGGAATTTTTTGGTTGTTGATTTCGTTTGAAAAAGGAGTTGTGAAGGCTTGGCTGAAAATATTCTTTGAATTGACAGAAGCACTATCAGGCATGATAGGCTCTATCCATTAAGCTGCTCTACTTTTCTCTAAATGTATTCATTAAAACAACTTTTCTCTTGTGAAATAAATGGGTCTTTTATTTTGTTATGATTACCACACATTCTTTCCTGATAAATCTTTATTTTTATTTTGAGGAATCTCTTCTTCATATTGTAGGAGATGGGTTGTTTTTCCAATTTATTTGATGTTGAATCCCACTTAAATCTTGTGGTGATTTGATTAATGAATTGTATGCGTAAATATTTCTTGTCTATTCAAAAATGGGTTTATGGAAATGAAATGTGGCTTCAAGTTTTGAACTGGGTTTGTAGTTTGAGTTGTTAGAAGGTAAATGAATATCCTTCATTTTCACTTCTTGGTTTTGTTGAAGTTTTTTTACTCTTGTTGGAACTGTATGAATATGCATGCTTGGATTCAGAGTTGTGTGAACTCGAATGTGTATAGAAAAACATTAAATTATTACCTTCTTCTTAACTTACTTATAATCTATCAGTTGTTTGAATTTGGTGTATGATGGGAGCTAGGTAGATATTGGGTATTTGGAATATCTATTTTTCTGGATTCATCTAGTATGGAAACAATAGTGAATGTTTTATTATTCCTCTAAACTTTTCATTTTGAAATTGATTCACTTGAATTAAGTTCTTTTATGGAAACTATGAGATAATTATTTATTGGACCCTTAGATTTTGATGTTATCTTGTTGGGTATACCTATGTGTGAAGTCTTTTCTTCTATTCTCATTTATACTTTGTCTTTATTTAAGTTTTTGTTTACTCAACTAAAGGATAAATAGATGAGGTCCTGATTGGTTGGGGACATTGTGAGAGTCACCGTTGTCTGAGTCGATACTAGGGTTATTCGCGTAGATATGTTTGAACAATTAATATGTTGATCATGTTGTCTACTTCCCCGTTAAAGTAGATGTTGTTGGTTTGAATATCTATTCATGATCTGGGTTAATCTCTTGAGTATATTGCTTGGGTAAAATTGTTAAATCCTTATAGATTGGGATATCATGAAGCTTTATGGAAGATATTCAGACTTATGGTTGACATTTCTTGATTTAGAACTAACCAAATCAATTTTGAATAAGGGGTTATTGGACTCTTCCATTTATTTGATATCTGAGTAAGATTGAAGGGAATAATTTATCTTTTCGATTTTGTAGAGGTGTGTAGTTTAATCTAACTATAGAAATACAATGAAAATAATTTTATCATTTTTTGTTGATAGCTTGTGCGCATGTAGCTAAGCCATGTCGATCTTTGGTTGCACCTTCTTTGGAATCAAATCGTGATTGAACTTTCTCTTTCCCTTCATAATATGTTTTTCTCTTACCTCTGTGAGGATTTAATTGAGAGTCTATCTCGCTGATGGTTGTACTTTTGTCTTGAAGGAGTGGTCAGTCTGTGGATCCTTGATTGAAATGTTGACATTTTTGAATAACTGTTGGAGACTGTAATTACCCTATATGGTGATTACCAACTTTTGTCATTGCATCTCCTTTTTGATATGGATTTATTATTACTAGTATTGGTTTTCCATGATGGGGAACCTTGCTTAAATCTATTTCAAATGCAACAGTCACACATTCTATTTAATCTCTTCTTATATGTGTTTTCTTTTATAAAGAAGTTGGGGATGTTATGGTTGGGTTTGCAATTGTCCTTTGTGACCTTCTTCACATGTGATAGAGTGCAGAAATTCCCTTCTGATTGTGTCATTTGACTCCTTATCTTTCATTCTTTCAGGTAAAATATAATCACTGCCCCTTTGGAAATTATAGGAGGTTATGTTATGTTCTCCTTTCTAAAGTTGTGAATGGGGATTCAAGTAAACCGAATTATAAATGAAGTTCTTACGTGTTTTATCACAATCGTTCTTCTTCTTTTGGGTAAATATTGTCATAAGATTTAAATGGTTTAGTTGCATTACTTTCTTAATACCCTTGTGTAGTCGACATTACTACTTTCCTATTCACTTGACTTGTATTAAAGGATTTTAATATTTGTGATAGTAGATTAAGCAGAGATGTTTTGCATTGAGGAAATACTATCCTAATGTTAATGTATGGACTAACTTGAGAAATTAGGCTATGTCTTGGATTTGGAATTGGGATGTCATGTCTGATATGAGAAACTCTTATATACTTATATTGTTATATGATTCATCCTAAATCCCCTATGAAGATGGAATAAGCTTGGTTGTAGTTGTCTTTTTAGGAATTTTTGTAAGTTGAGTTAGAAGGTTCCTATTTTTGAAAGTAACTATATTTCAGTTAAATAGTAAAGCTAATTTTTTTATTTCAAATTCAAATGAATTGTGAAGGAAATAATTAGAAGGTACTTTTAATTGACATAGAAAAGTGTTTTGGTTGGAACATTATTTATCTAATATCATGTTGCGGATTGCTGATTTCATCGTGATCTTTCCTTAAATGTTATTACGAATTATTAATTGTTCTTATTTTATGGTTGATACTACTTATGATTTATTTTTCTACTCGAGCTCACTGTTTTATAAAATCATACTTGGTTTAATGAAACGGTTAGTCAAAATCACTTTGTTTTAATGCTTAGTGATTATCATGCTTAGTTCAATGAACTGACCCATGCTAGCAATTTTTGTAGATGGAATTTGTAAGTGATAAAGGAAGACAATACATTTTATGATGTATTGGTTGCTTAAAATTTTGGACCATTTATAGAGAATTATGATTCATTATTGAGATGCATTGAAGGAAGACAAGTTGTATTATTTAATGATGTTGACGCTGTTGACATGAAATATGTCAGTGTTGCATAGTCTTGCAAAATGTGTATTTTATCATGATGAATTGAAAAGATTGAAGTTATTTTAATTGATTATGGTAATTCTCTTGCTCATAATATGAAGGAAAATTTTAATCCTATCTTTGATGTTTTCATTCATATCTGATTGGATCCTTATTTCTATTGTTATTGAATAGGTTGAATAAATAGGAATTAGTACAAATTCCCTTAATTGAATGCAACTTACTAAGCTACATGTATTGATGTTCTTTACCTAATCTTGTATGGTTTATTATGATGTTATGAACATATAGTTAAAATATCAGGATGTGTGAATTGGATAAGGGTATAATAAATCCTAATACTTAACCATAAAGAGGTAGGTTCTCCTTCTCTCAAAAGGATACAAAATAAATGAATGGTATATGAGTTTGATAACCACTTAGAATTCATATTTATGAAGTCTACCATAACAAAACCTATTTTGGTTCTTATTTATTCCTTGAATGGTTGAGACACATTAATTAAATCTTATGATGGATGTTGTTTCAGTTTAGAATTTAATTGCATGATAAGAAAAATTTAAAGAACATAAAAGCAATCATAGGTTTTTGAAGTTACTTATTATTTAATCAACTCAAATAAGGATGGAAAACTTAATGGTTGTTTGGATTAGGGTTACGTAAGGTTATTGTGATTTGAATCTTAAGCCAAAGATAATTAAGTGGATATGACCTCTTGAGGTGTGTAAATCGTGATGAAGTAATTTTGGTGGATGTTGGCACACACCAAATGTAGAACTGTACCTTCATGAATACTTGTGTCTTCATGAGGATAAAGTGTTGCAATTGACATGTTGCAACACCCTTTAGCATTGGTTCATCTAGATCTACTCAAATCTGGACTTGAACTTATTTTCTTTATAAAACAGGCTAATGATATGATTTAGCATAGGAAGTGACTCTCAAAGACTTAGGGTAACTATGCACATTCAATTGACTTAGGTTGAATTAGTATGCCCATATATCCTAGGTCATCGTGAGTGATTCCCTATACTAAATTATTTCAATAACCTGGGTTACGGTCAAACCTTGGATAAGTGGACTGATAAAAGTCAGTAAAGACCATTCTAGATAACAAATGAGTGGGGTGAAGGACGTATTCCAATTAGACGAGTATGCCATCTAGGAATAGTAACATGAATAGTATGTGGGAAATATTTGGCCTTAGTATCACAAGCTACTGGTTGGGTTGTCCTATGTCGCCTAGTTTGAGAATTGTGATTTTAGAGGAATATGGTAACAAATATTCAGATAGATTTCTTAAACATAACACTCAAAACCCAGATTAGGGTAAGAGAACCAGGTATACATAGTATACCCATAGTATTCAATACTTAAGTTAACATGAGAGATCAGTTTGTAATCGAGTCATGAAATTAGAGATCGGTAGTTCAACGAGTTATTTAAAGCTACGTATGGTTATCTGTTATGAGATTGATTGACATGGAATGTGTCTTCTAAATTATGATTATCTAGAACAGATAACATTATGTATAAAAATAAATTTCCCTTATTTCTAAACTCTTAAAATGGGAATGTTACATCTTGGTATCAGAGATAAAGGTTACAGTTCTTAGACCTGTTGTGTCCATAATATGATAAAACTTAAATATTTCTTGTTAACAAAAAATGGTTAGAACAAGAGGAAATGCTCACAATAACCCACCACCTTGTGGAGAAGCAACAACTTCCCAAAAAATTGATGAGATCCTTACTACCCTGTTGGACACAAGAGATCCTTTAACTATAATTTAACAATAAGTAATGGGCAACGAGGAAGAATATGATGGTAATAACAATCAGCCACCTCCTATGGATAATGCCAATTTGGGAAATTTAGGTGTTTATAACAATAATATAAACATGCCAGATTAGCTAGAAAATAAAAAGGCAAGGCTGGTAGCTGAACTCACTAATGATATAAAAAGGATAAGTCCACTTAAGTTTTATGGAACCACATTAGGAGATGGATCTGAGAATTGTCTCAGTGAAATGCATGACTTTACAATAAGGAAATTCTCAGAGGAAACAAAGGCAATATGGGGAGCATATCATCTTTCCCATGAAACATATTCATGGTGGGATAGCCATAAGGTTGAGTTGAATATTGATGAAACAAACATTACCTGGGATCAATTTAAAATTTATTTTAGGCAACACTAGCTGCCACAACTTTACTATGATTAGAAAATGAATGAATTTTAGAACTTAACCCAATGAAAATTAACTGTAATAGAGTACTGGGAGAAGTTTACTAAACTCCTTAAGTATGTACCTCAATATCAAACTAATGAGAAGTTCAGGATATAAAAATTATCATGGGATTGAATCATATTATAGGGGGAGAGGTGGATGTTCACACCCAAACCACTATAGAAGGGGTTGTTGAAAAAGCCATAAGATAGGAACAAAAATTAAAGGCAATTTCTGCTCATAAAGAGGAAGAAAGAAATAAAGTTCCAAACTCCTCTTCATCATCTCTTGCACCTAAGAAAGGACCATGGAAGAAGTTTGGTATGAAAAGTAATTTCTCGGCTAATAATAATAATAAAACAACAACAAATAAGCCTGTTGCTAATGTATGCAATAACTTTGTCAAGAACAATAATAACAGACAAAAGTCCTATGGAGGTCAGAATGATAACTTTAAGGCTTAGAATAAATTTGAGCCTAAAAGGGGACCTGTATAAGGCTATTACAATTGTGGCAAGGATCATTACGTAAAGAAATGTCCTTTGAAAAAGGATGACCACAATCAGTAACACAAGATATATGTTGTAGTAGCTGATAAACAAGCTGAAAAGCAAGTCACACCTATAGAAGTTTTGGGTAAGTTATTTGGCATACTTGTAACTATCCTTTTTGATACAGAAGCTACTGAATATTTTATTTCTAGTAAATTAGCCTTGAAATTAAAAATAAAAGCTAGAAAAATGGATAAATCATGGGCTGTACATTATGGGAATAATCTTGTTCATAAAGTGAGTATGTGTCTTTTTAGAGAAGTCCTTGATTTACCTAGTTTTTCCACACAAGTTGATCTTTATGTTTCTCCTTTGGGGTCTTACGATGTAATCATAGGTGTTAATTGGCTAGCTGAGCATAAAGCAAAAGTGGACTGTTTTGAAAAACATATTATTTGTTTAGATGACCTATAGAAGACAATAGAGATTCAGGGTGTAAAACGTGAAATTTCAGTTAGGAAATTTTTTGCCATGCAACTGAAGAATGCTAAAAATAAGGGTTGTACCTTATATGTAGTAAAAATTTCTAAATCTACTAAAGAAAATAGTGATTTCTTAGAACGTTACCCATTGTTACGAAACTATAGTGATGTGTTTCTGGAAGAATTACCAGGTCTTCCACCCAAAAGGGAATTTGACTTCATAGCTAAAATCAAACCTAGAACTGAGTGTTTCACATGGAATGTTTCAAATTTTGAGAATAGAGTTGCTTCTATCCTCTCATTCCTTTAAGAAACAGATAAGGGTTAGGGCTAAGAGGAATACCTGTTGAATGTTGAGAGTGTGTGCGCGTACCATAGAGAAAGATCAGATCGACTGCGAAGAACTCCTTTTTGTCTGGGAAGGACTACCTGCAAGTAAGAATACAAGACCACTAGATTTTAATTAGACAATAAATGAGGGAACTACCTTGGGCCCAGGAAATATAAAACTTCCTTTCGAAGGTGGTCAGTTCCCCTGCTAATATGAATTAATACAAATTCTAACAAATAAGCTATTGTCCAATTACAATTTGTTTACCTTGTTAGAACAATAGAGAAAGGGTTGGTCTTGGTTTAGAATCAAGGTGACCGATGTCGGTCACTGTAACCGGTACTGGTTGGTGCTAACCGATATCGGTAGGGGCAATGTTTTAGGGGATTTTGGTGAAGGTTGGTTGTAAGGTGGGTGTGTTGTTTTTATAAGGCTGATGAATGGGTGGGATTAGGTAATGGGGTGATGAGAAGGACTCAGAGAATATAGGGGGTGTTTTTAGGGTAATGTAAGGGTGGAGGAATGACAGTTAGATGTAGTGTGTTGCTAGGTAGTAGATCTAGGAATAGAATTATGATGGCTGTGATTCAGAAGTTCAAGAAATGTTATTAAAAGAACATATAAGACTTACTTACTAGTTCTTGATGGAAAATGCAGGTTCTAGGACTGTGATGATGAAGACAAGGCTCAAGTAGGATGATCTGACAATCCAAAATGAGCTATCTCTTCTCCTGATACTCGGATGATTGTCACAAGGCTCTGGTTACTCAGTTGCAGTTTTTGGGCTTAATGTCCTTCTCTGCAAACTCTTCTTCTTTCTTTCACTTGTCTCTGTTCAGCCAAGTAAATTTTGGATTCTTCCAATGATTTCTCCTTTTTGATCCACCAAAATCTAACCACTTGTTTTTGATTGGGAGTGGTCATTTACAGGGAACCGAAGGCGGTTACGTAACCGACGGCGTTCGAGTAGGAACTGGTATCGGTCAGGTCAAAGCGGGCTATTTTTAGTAAAATAGCCAGCTTTTCCTCTTTTTCTCCCGAGGGATTAGTTGCGGGCTTAGTCAAGTCATTATGAGGTTGGTTTTAGGTGTAGATGAGGAGTAATTAGTCATGGGTGTGGATGTGGACCAAGTTATAGGTCTTAATTAGGTTAATTTAGGGTTAAGACTAGGTCATGATGAGGTGGCGAAATGAGGTGGCCGGTATGGTGAAGTGAATTTATTAATTATAAGGTAATTAATAAATAATTGTGTAAGGTTTAGGTGATGAGGTTAGGTTACGAAATGAGATGCGGGGCACAGGGGGTCGTAAGACACAAATTTGGTGTCTACATTAGCCCCTTATTGTCGTGTAGCTTGTCGTTGTTAAAGCTGCACGGACAATAATAAGAAGTGATTACCCCTATTAAGGGTATAGGTAATCCCCATCAAATCTATCACAGATTGAGGTAGCGTGAAATCAGGGATAGGGTTGATAAAGGGAAATGGTGTTGAGATGATGGTAAGATGGTGGGGTAGGTCCAAGGAAGCAGACGCACGTTGAAATGCAGTAGTGCGACCAGGGTACATGATTTTGAAGAGTAAACAAACAATTCATAGGCAAAGGTTGATAGTTTATCCAAACAAGGGTGATATAATCCTGGTATCCAAGGCATAGGAAGTAGCTCCAGGGGATATAATGGGTAAGGTACAGGAACGTTTAGGCATGTTTGGTAGTACCAAATGGTTGGTTTGGTTGAGATAAACGGCACGGTCTTGGTCTAGGCAAAGTTGGTCGACTGATCAAGTCAAGGACCCTAATCATGCTAAAACATGAACAGGTGAGCTCGATTGAACAAAGAGCTACAGGATGGGTGGATAAAATTGTATTTTGTTGATGTTGGGTGAGGTATTTAATTGGTGCGGCCTTGGGCCGGGCCAAATGGTTGGGTGTGGCCTTGGGTCAGGCCAAATGGGTTGGTTGCGGCCTTGGGTCAGGCCAAATGGATGGTTGCGGCATTGGGTCGGGCCAAATGGTTGGGTGCGGCCTTGGGTCGGGCCAAATGGGTTGGTTGCGGCCTTGGGTCGGGCCAAATGGATGGTTGTGGCCTTGGGTCGGGCCAAATGGATGGTTGCGGCCTTGGGTCGGGCCAAATGGTTGGGTGCAGCCTTGGGTCGGGCCAAATGGGTTGGTTGCAGCTGTGGGTCGGGCCAAATTGGTTAGTTGTGGCCTTGGGTCAGGCCAAATTGGTTGGTTGCGGCCTTGGGTCAGGCCAATGAAGTTAACAAAGGGTTTTCAGCCAAGGTGGATATAGGTGATGTTGTGAGAAAGGGCGATTAGTAAATAAGGGTAGAAATTGGGGAAGAGGTGGGATAAAACCGATATCGATTGTCTATGACCGATATCGGTTAGGTGACCGATACCGGTTCCTTAGGGCACAATATAACCGGTATCTGTTATAGGTCGAAAACCTATAAAAAGAAAAAATATGGCCTGTCATTGTCATATTGTCAATTTGAAAACCAATTTTAGTTGTCTGAGCTATTTTGGTGAGATTGTTGAGTTTTTCGGCTGAGGTGACACTATTTGAGTGGAGAAGTGAGTGATTGGTAGACCCTAGCAAGGAGGAGGTAGCATTTGATTGGTGGAGGACCCAGCAGAGGAGTATGAGAGCCATGGCACAGCCATGAGGAGCTGGAGGTACTAGACCAGCTGGACCACCACCACGATGACGTGTCGTCATACCGGTAGGTTCGAAACCCTTCATTGTGTGAATTTGATGTTGTTAAGCGATATTTGGGGGTTTGGGTAGGAATCTGTGTTTTTATAAAATAATGAATAAATTGAAGTTATTTGAAAAATGAAGAGGATAGATGGGTTAAATAGGTCAAGGCAGCAGGGTGGGTAGGTTTTTAGGGTGTTAGGGTGGGTAAATAGAGAGAAATAGGGGGAAAATGGATTTGGGGGGCCGCGTCAGGTTTGGCCCGGCAATTTTTCAGTGATCGATGCCGGTCACTAAGCGACCGTCATCGATCAAGAAGTTTTGGGGCAGGGTGGTTTTTTGGTTGACCGGTGTCAGTCTTATGTCAACAGGCATCGGTGGAGAGGGGACCGGTGTCAGTCATGTGTGACCGGTACCGGTCCCTAGTTAGGATTTTCTATTTTGTTGCTTGGTTTTGTTGTGGTTGTTATTTGGGTGTTTTGGTTATTGTTTGGGAGTTATGGTTATTGGGGTGAAGAGGGAAGGGGTAGAGGTTGATAGGAAGGTTGGTTAGTGGGTGGGGGGGGAAATGGGGCGGTTGTGTGGTCGGGTTGTTAAAAGGGGGTATAGAAGGTTAAAGGAGTTGTTGTGATAAAGAGTAGGGCTAATGCAGTGAGTTGGTTTTGCAAGCACGTCAGCAGCTGACGATGCGGGATAGGATGCCCCCATTGTTGAGACGAATGCTAGCCACACGTGTCCGCAGCGCAATGGGCCATCATGCCGTGAGGTGGGACTCGATGGAGTCTAGCGTTATAGGGTGATAGAGAGGGATCACAGTCTTATGGTCGCCCTCATCGAGAGATGGGATCCAGCGACCAATGTATTCCATCTCCCGACTGGAGAGATGACCATTACATTGGAGGATGTGTATCGCATCCTTAGATTACCGATCGATGGAGAGGCAATCTTCCAGGTGGATGCAGAGATAGCCATGGACAGCATCTTATAGGTATTTGGGGATGTAGCCGTGCTATTGACTTATCATAGCGCGAGCATCACCTATGGGGATATGTATCGTGCCCACCGACATGAGACATGGCTTACCGTGTTGATGATGATCGGCATTACATGCTTCGCCCTCTCAGACTCAGAGGGAGGGCGCTTTCCACAGGTGCTGATGGGGGTATTACACGAGATGGTTGAGGAGCATACATGTTATGCTTGGGCACCAGTATACCTGGTGCAGTTATACCGAGAGCTGTGGGGCTACCGTCGGATGAGGTGATTTTGGATTTGCTCTACGTTTTTGTTACACTACTGGGCATATGAGCATATCATATGCATTCAACCAGTAGGGCTGCCCCAGCAACCAGGGCCATAGGTGATTTATAGATATGGCTTTCAGAGGTGGCTGGGGGTCATGGGCCAGCCACGAGCAGTTATCACTGGATGGGATGTAGCATATTACCAGCATGTATTAAAGGGCGTGACTGCCCTAGATATTGTATGGAGGCCTTACAGAGGTCATCAGCCCCATGAAGGAGCCCGATCATAGTTGTGGTGGATCCAGTATACATTCTGGATAGCAGGACGGAGGCCAGGAGAGCATGAGTAGATACCCCTGGAGAGGGTACGACAGTAGATGGGGCTACGATAGGATGAGCCACCTCCCTTCCCTCAGTACCAGAGGGATGATGTAGAGGCCCCACTGCCTGTACCACAGCCCGTGGACCTAGATTGGGTAACCGAGAGGCCTATAGATGATACCGTGGATGACGCCAGCTACACGGGATCATTTTTGGTATGGTGGGCAGGAGAGAGAGCCGCGAGGAGAGCACAGCCCGCACAGCCAGACTTGGCGGTGGTGATAGCAGAGAGGGACTAGCTCAGGGGCTAGGTATAGTTATTACAGGGGCAGCTTGCTGCTGCACAGGCACAGATAGGTGTCTTACAGGTTCAGCTAGCCCAGGCACAGGTATAGCCACAAGCACAAGCACAGGCCCCACCACAGGCACCACCAACGGCACCACCATAGGCACCACCAGCGGAACCACTAGCGGCACCAGCACAGGCACCCGTATAGCCACAGGCACCGACACAGGGGGCACTATTATTAGGAGTCGGGGGACCAGCCCCAGCAGCGATGGTGGCATGGGCCCGCTATATGGAGGGGAGAGCGGAGGCCCGATATTATCAGGATGTTCTTGATGGTACTAGGGCTGACTATCAGCCATATGCGACACACAGAGCCGAGACCTTGTGTAGCCAGAGATCCTAGGGGGGTGCCGCCACTGCCGGTGGGTCCGTTACAGGGAGGAGGCGAGAGGCAGCACAGGGACCAGTAGGGAGACAGGAGGAGGGCGGTGGGGAGAGCTGAGGGATCCCTGCAGAGGAGATAGTTTTTGTTTGTACAGTGGATATGGGCACCGGTCTATGAACTAGTTATGTTTATAGAGGCCTGCATGCCTACATATGATGTATTCATTCATTTATTCATTTATTGTATATACCGGCTTGCGAGCTGAGTATGGGTTGTACAGTTGATACCGGCCTGCGAGTCGAGTATATTTTTGATATGAGAGACTGGCCTATGAGATGAGTCAAGATTATTGACAGTTATTGCGGCCGGCGTGCCAGCTTTGTATTATTATGAGATCACAGAGGCCCCTATGCAGGGCACATTGTATATTTGAAACTTTTGATATATAGATATGATGATTTTGACCCACATGGTTTATATATTGATGGTGTTGATTTCTTTTGTTGATGGGATGTATGTATATATAGATGATGAGTTTAATTGACATGTTGTGTTATGAAATGTTGTATGTGTTTTGTAGCTGGTTTGTGAAATTGAATGTATGTAGCTGCTGAGTTGGATCCAAATGGTGTATAGATTGATGGTTTTTGATATCATTTGTTGATGACTTGTTTGTTTTTGTAATATAGATAGATGATGTTGAGAAAATTGTGATAAGATATGGATTTGATGAAAAATTATAGATAATGGTGTTGTTTATGCAGGAAAAAGGGACGGGCGCCACAAAAATTAGGTAGAAAATAAAGAAAAGAACTATGTGTAAAAAAAAGTATGTATGTGACCGATATCGGTTAGATAACCGATGTCGGTAGGCAATAAAACGATATCAGTTAGCTAACCGATACCGGTTATTCAAATATGATCTTTTCTAAAAATAGAAAAGCTTGGGTGGCAACTGAAGTTCTTATTTCGAGCATTCTTATTTTTAGAGTCATGCAACAAGTTAAATACGTGAATGCGACGTTGTTTGACGACTGATACATGTGATTGCATGAAAGAATTTGAGTGATAAGGAGGAAAGAGACAGATGAAGTGAATGTGGGCTGAGATTTAGAAAGTAGAAAGGTAAATTTGAAAAGGGTGGTGAACATGGCTGAACGAGGAGAAGCATCCAACAAGCAGGGATGAGAGGGAAGACAAGTTCCACCTCAAGTTGCTGCATCCCAAGAGGTAAACATTTTGGTTATAATTTGATTCTTGCTTGTTTTGTGAATAGGATGAGAGAAGTGTAAGTTGGTAAAGATGAGAAAGAAAAGGTGATAGGCAAGGGTTTGGGATGGGGTGAGTGCTATGGGGTAGGTAAGCAGGGTGGTCATGTATGTTTTTAGGTATAGATAGGAGTAAACGAGAAAAATAATTATCGTAGGTGTATGTTTTTAAGTAGGGTGTATATTTTTGACAGTGACCGGTATCGTTTAGAGATAACCGGTATCAGTTAGCAAACCAGTATCGGTTATCTATAACCGATATCGGTTACTGTAGGAGTTTCCAGAATTTGAGAAAAAACCCATGGAGATTTGTTTTATTGAATAATTATGTGTCGTTTTGATGTATGTAGGCGGAAGTAGGGTTAAGGATGAATGATACTGTACCAGCATTGTTGTCACGAATCCGAGTGGATGTAACACCAGCTGAATGGGCATTAATAAATCGTTTGGGGTTAAGTGGAATCTTCTATTATTCAAGAATCACACGTAACCATGCTATGTTGCAGGTGTTGATTGAGAGATGGAATCCAGAAAGGAATACCTTCTATCTGCCAACAGGGGAGATGACAGTGACTTTGGAAGATGTGTTCCGTATTTTGAGACTCCCAATGATAGGAAAAGTAGTGTATCAGGCATTGCCTAGTGCGGGGCGGGCAGCGATAACAGTAGTATTTGGTTCAGCTGCACAAGATTTGACACAGTGAGGTTTAACATTTACGTATGGTACAATTTATGCAACACACCCTGAGGAAACAAGGTTGGCCGTGCTATTAATGATAGCGGTGGGGTAATTATGCATTACCGAGGGCAGAGGGTGGAAGATTTCCAAAAGCATTGATGAGTGTTATTTGGGAAATGATAGAAATGAGCGTTACTTTTGCATGGGCACCTGCATATTTGGCGGAGCTATACAGGGGTTTATGGGATTGTGGATGAAATCACCGGACAACACTGGATTGTTCATTTTTATTACATTTTTGGGCATATGAGCACATTGTTTGTGTGCGACCAATAGGCCGACGCATCCAGTCAGGAGAGACCGGAGTGCAGAGGTTGGGATTCAGACGATGGGTCCAGACAGAACAAGAGGTAAGATCCCAGGCCATGATAGGTGACACTGAGTATTATAGGTAGGTATGGGAGATGGTGACCATTGCGGATATCTATTGGAGGCCTTACGGGAACTATATGGTAACAGAGAACATAGCCGAGGAGTTGAGGGATGTAGAGTGATTGAGGTGGATCGCGGGGCACAGGCCAGGTGAGTATGAGAGGATTCCTCTAGATCGCGTGCGGTGACAATTTGAATTTGTGTAGGATATACCCCTAGCTTATAGACCATATATGAGGATCGACGCGGAGGCAGCATTCTCACCTCCCTGGCCAACACCTCTGGAGGGGCCAGAGGAGATAGTAGCCGATCGCAGGGTGATGGATGCAGGAATGACAGAGGCCTATAGATTATGGTGGGTAACAGAGCTGCGAGGTGAACGTGATCGTCCTGACATAGCTATGATTACAACGGAGAGAGATCATCTGCAGAGTTTAGTTCATCAGCTCCAAACGTAGGTGAATGAGACAAGAGGATTGTTAGCGGTTGCGGAGTCACGAGCGGAGGGACTAGAGGCAAGATACCTCCATGCGAGAGAGCATATTCACATGTTACAGGAGAGATTGGCATATTAGTGGGTGGTACCAATAGCCATGGTACCTTTGAGGATGGAGAGGCCCGGCGAGAGGCGTCGATGATCACGATCATCACCTGGTTCGGGATGAGGTGTGAGGGTCTAAGTGAATGTCATCGAGGTATAAGAGTAAATAAGGATGCCGACCTGTGCGTCGATGATAGAGAAGATGTATTTGTTTAACGTCTAAATAAAACTGAATATGTATGTTGATTTGAGTTATGATAATAATAAGAATGTTTGTGTTTTGACTTTTTTGTTTTGAAAAAGGATAAAGATGAGTGTTATCAAATAGAAATACCCAAAACTATGTATATTTACAACACATGATAGGTTATGGTAGGGGATGGTCGAGCTAACCTTGGGAGACACCATATCTCTGAAGTGTTGCCTACATAGCCCATTGCACAAAGCAAGGAGGGGCCTCAGACCGATGTAGTTCTCCCTTAGGACCAGGGAGAGGTGAATTCAGGAAATTTTAGGTATGGTTAGGTAATTCGTTGGTTGGTAAAAGTATTGATATTGGTAGGGTAATGTTGTTGTTGTTGGTAATGAATTGGTGATGTTGGAATAGGTATAAGTGAAGTGAAAGTTAGCCTATCCAAGTGGTAGGGAGCCATGTCCTGATTAAGATCAACACATAATCCTAGATTCGAGTCAAAGAGGAAAAAAGTTCTTCGTAGGTGAAAAGAGCTAAACAAACCACATAATAACGTAGAATGAGCTTGAACCCCTATGTACTGTACATAGACGAGAAGTCAATAGGTGAAAAGAGTTGTATAATCACAATATATCAGGTGTACGTCACATCCCTTGAGTTTTGTTGTTTTAACAAATGGTGAGGTGAGGTGGATGATGTAGCTGAGGCGTAGAGAACTTGTTATAAAGTGAGTATTCTGACGAAAGAGAACCTAACCTAAATAGACAAGTCCATGACTCAAAATTTCTTTTGAATGTGGCTTTTATTTTGCTGAATATAGACTGATCGATGCGGGAAGTATACAAGGGATATGTATTTTATTATTCTTGAGGTCTTCACGAAGCTGATCAATGCGAGAAGCTCCTAATAAAGGCTGACTGTGTATAGTTGTCCTTCAAGGGAGCAGTCTATTATATAATAGTAGTAATAGTTTGGCATATAGCTATCCTTCGAGGGAGTAGTCTATATATAATAGCAGCAATAGTTTGGAATATAGTTGTCCTTCGAGGGAGTACTCTATATATAATTTAGAGAGCTAGATGTCCATTTGGTGTAAAGCATCTAGTTTTGTAGGAAGTTTGACTCAAGAAAATCCCATAGCTGTTGAATTAAAAATGTGTCATTTTAATACTTTGAAGTCATGGACTAGACTAAAAAGGGGAAGGCATCTTTAAGGGGAGGTGAGAATCAAACTATGTGAGCTTGATTTTATTTTGAGATGTAGGAAAAAAAGTGTATGTGGTGGTAAATTAGCTCAAGGGATGAGCGCAAGGTAGATAAGAAGTGATATAACACTAAATTCAATAGTAGAATGGTCGAAGATGCAAAGCATTAAGGGGTTCAAGCTCAAGTTTACCATTAAGCGAAGCTAAACGATAAGTGCATGATCCATAAGTGTGAGTGATTATGTAAGGCCCAATCCAATTGGGAGCAAATTTTCCACGTTTACTCTTTTCTAGTTTGGTTACATGTTGATTCTCTTTGAGGAAAAGATCACCAACCTTAAAGGTATGCTCATGAAGTCGCTTATCATAAGCACACTTGATGTGTTTTTGATAGATTTGAAGGTGATCAAGAGCTGTAAGACGACGCTCGTCAAGAAGCTCCAATTGGGCTAACCGCTCTTGGCGGAAATCGTCGTTGGTGAGAATATCCTGAAGAGATATTCTGAGGGAAGGTATTTGTATTTCGAGAGGCAAGACAGCCTCGGTACCATATACCAAAGAAAAAGGTGTGGCATTACTGGAGGTATGAATGATAGTACGATAAGCCCAAAGGGAAAAGGGGATGTGATCATGCCAATTTCTTCCGAACTCATTGACAACTTTCATGAGGATTATGGTTAGGGTTTTATTAGAAGATTCAGCTTGACCATTGGCCTGTGGATAGTAAGGTGATGAGAAACTAAGTTTGATATCAAAGTTGTCACAAAGGTCTTATAACAACTTATTTTTGAAATATTTACCATTATCTGTTGTTAGGCGATGAGGAATACCAAAACGACAGATAATGTGATGGTTAACGAACTCTACAATTTTTTCTTTTTTGGTTGAAATGATTGGAATGGCCTCCACCCATTTTGTGTAATATTCTGTTACTGTGATTATCCAACAGTGATGTTGTGAAGAGGGTGGGTGAATCTCACCAATAAGGTCTAAACCCCATTGTGAGAAATGCCAAAGATCTCGTGCAACCTGTAGCGGATGGCTAGGAGTATGTTGAAGGTTGGCATGTTATTGACACATAACACAATGCTTAACATATTTGTAGCAGTTGTTATTAAGAGTAGGCCAGTAATAACCTATGCGAAGGATTCATTTGGCCACGGCAAGGCCGCTAAAATGTCCACCACAAATACCGTCATGGACCTATTGGATGGTATAGGTGACCTCCGCGCCGGATAGACATCGAAGGAGGATGCCATCAAAGCCACATTTATAAAGGAGTCCCCCTATGACGACATAACGAGAAACACGTTTAAGAAAAGTGCATTTTCCAGTACTAGTAAGGTCAGGTGGGAGAATGGAGGTTGTAAGGTAGTCGTGAAATTGGTGGTACCAGGTATCCTGCGAATTAGCAGACACATTATTTATCATACAAACAATCGGGGCTAAGTAAGATGGGGAAAAGAGTTGTTGGACCAAGACGAATATGTCAGAGTTAGTTGGTGAGGTAGGAATTTGCGAGGCTAAGCAAGCCATAGTATCCGCAAATTTGTTAGTGGAGCGGGGAATGGTCTGGATAGAATAACAAGTAAATGAGGTCAAAAGTGAATCCACGTAATGTTTGTACTTTTGAAGTTCCTCATTTTTACATTGTAGATGCCCATAACTTGATTGAATACCAATTGAGAGTCGCTGAAAATATTAATAGATTTGACACCTAAGTGTAACACAACCTGGAGACCCAAAACAAGGGCCTCGTATTCCGCTGTATTATTAGTGCAGGGGAAATCGAGCCGAAATGAAAGAGGCATAGGCTCAGTGTCAAGAGGAATGAGAACAACACTAGCCCCTCCACCGCGCTGGCATTTGGATCCATCGAAGAAGAGGGTCATTGGATACAACTCTTCCCTGAGTGAAAGAGTGGCGATGAGTTCGTCAGGGAAATTAAAATTGGTAAATTGTTCCCCAGGTAAAGGGGCGTCCACGAGTTGGTCAGCAATGGTTTGTTCTTTGATTGACTTCTGGTGTATAAATTCAAGGTCGAGGTCAGCAAGGAGCATAAGCCATCGAGCGATGCATTGGTTTAGATGTGGTTTGGTATACATATAATGAATGGGGTCCGTGTTGGTGATGATGAAAGTTTTGTGATTCAGGAGGTAGTGTCGGAGTTTGGTGGCTACGAATGATACGGCTAGGCACAGTTTTTCTACATGTGTATACCTAGTCTCGTAATCCATGAGAGTATGACTTATATAATAAACGGCTTGTTCTCGATGCTCAGAGTCACGATGTGTGAGCATGGCTCCTACGGTGTGGTCGGTGGCGGAAAGGTAAAGGTAGAAAGGGCGATCATCCTGTGGTGGGATAAGCACGGGTGGCTGCAAGAGATAGGCTTTGAGAGCTTCAAAGGCTTGGTGACACTCTTCGCTCCATTGAAAGGAAATGTCCTTTTTAAGAAGGTGATGAAAAGGCTGACATAGATCCGAGAGTTGGGAAATGAAACGCCGGATAGATTGAAGTTTACCTTGCAAACTACGTAATTGTTTGAGGTTTTTGGGTGGTGGCATTTCTAGGATAGCTTTGACTTTAGATGGATTGACCTCAATGCCACGCAAAGAGACGATAAAGCCAAGAATTTTTCCTGAAAGAACACCAAAGACACATTTCTTTGGTTGAAGCTGGAACGAATATTGTAACAGGTGACCGAACATAATGGTTAAAACATCGAGATGTTCACTGCGATGTTTAGATTTGCCAAGAAGATCATCGACATAATCCTCAAGGATAGTGTCAAGGCACTATGACTTCCCGAAATGGAAGCCTCCAAATTTTGCATTTTGTCCATCATTTGTTTGATGAAATCCATAGTTGGATGAGATGATGGTGCGGTTGTGGTGAATGAAGGAAAATTGGGCTAAGGGCCTCCACTAGACAATGGTGGGGTTAAGTGTTGATAAGGTATGGAGGACGAATATGTTAAGGCAACCGAATAGGGATGTCCTATATAATATGTTGAGGTCACTGGATACGTGTGTGGGAATGAAAAGGTGGGTGGAGCTTGAGAAGGAAAGCTCGTGTGGATAGGTGGCAGAGAGCAAGTCATGAACGGATCAGTCTGCAAGAGAGACGAGGTAAGAGCAGTCGGCGGTAATGACATGTGGGGCCCAAGATTAACCAAAGGAAAGCCAATCTATGTCGTATGAACCTTTCAAGCCGCTGGATTGGGAGACGGGGCTAAGGATGCAGCAGGCAAAGCAGAGCTATCAGGTGGAGAAGGAGCTAAATGAGCAGCTATACTAATAGGCATGCCAACAAGGAGTTGACCATCGGTGTACGGTCAGGGGCATGAGACAAATAGTATTGTACAGTGCTAGGATTAGCATCCAGAAATTTGGAAAATTCCTTATCTCCTACAGGAATTTTAGGAACCTCGCTGGTATCTGTAGGATTCCCTATAGAATGTGAAGGGGGTGATTCAGGAAAAGGCAAAGAGCAGGCATGTGAAACCATGGCGGCGGCTTTCTTTCGAGTGATAACAACCATGGACAAGAGTACACAGTAAGGTTTCAATCTATCAGGAACAGAAACAGCCTCAGAATGTTGTAATTGGTAGGTTGCCGGTTTGTCAGGAACTGTAAAAGACAGTAACCGATATCGGTCTGCTAACCGATGTCAGTTAGACTATAGCCGATGTCGGTCAGTTAAACGATGTCGTTGTAATAAGACTGGTATAAGAAAATATAAGAAGTTGCTGATTTGAGTTTTTAACAATGCTTAGTACATCTATCAAATTATTCTGAAGTGATAACTGAAATAGTGCATGACAGAGAAATAGAACTGAAAACAAATAAGATACACAAAAAAATTAACAGACTAACCGGGCTAGGATTAGTGTTTATCAATTTGAGCTTATGCCCTTAGACCCAGAATGATGTCAGAATCCTAAACACAAGACCTAGGGGAAATGTCAAGTTTGTTTGGGCTTATAAGGTTACCTCAATCGGGCGGAGGAATACCGTGGAGAAGGGGGGATGTTTTGAGATGTTGTGTTAATTATGAAGTGATTCGGTATGTGTTGTGCAGTGAAAGTAAGATTAATTTCCTGTCAATACAGTGGAAATCACCCCCACGTGTACAACCTGTTACTTAGTCTATGTTCACTAGAATTGAAAACAGCAAGCAAGAATGTAATGCACATGTTTTAAACCCAAATCGAAAATGATATTCGATGAAGCAAAAGAGATGACTTTTACTAATGCAAAGATGTAAAAGCAAAGCAAGTTCTTTTACCAAAATAACAAAATACCTCGTGAATATCTTTAGAAGAAGAAAACAACAAGTATGCTCCCTATATGAAAGCAAGCAAGAGAAATAGAAACCCGAAATGGGTCCCACTGGGCGTGCCAAAATGTTTCGCACGGAATGTTTCAACTTTTGGGAATAGAGTTGCTTCTATCCTTTCATTCCTTTAAAAAAAGATAAGGGTTAGGGCTAAGAGGAATACCTGTTGAATGTCAAGAGGGTGTGCGTGTACCGTAGAGAAATATCAGATTGACTGCGAAGAACTCCTTTTTTCTGGGAAGGACTACCTGCAAGTAAGAATACAAGACCACTAGATTTTAATTAGACAATAAATGAGGGAACTGCCTTGGGCCCAGGAAATATAAAACTTCCTTTCGAAGGTGGTCAGTTCCCCTGCTAATATGAATTAACACAAATTCTAACAAATAAGCTATTGTCAAATTACAATTTGTTTACCTTGTTAGAACAATAGAGAAAGGGCTGGTCTTGGTTTAGAATCAAGGTGACCGATGACGGTCACTGTAACCGGTACCGGTTGGTGCTAACCGATATCGGTAGGGGCAATGTTTTAGGGGATTTTGGTGAAGGTTGGTTGTAAGGTGGGTGTGTTGTTTTTATAAGGCTGATGAATGGGTGGGATTAGGTAATGGGGTGATGAGAAGGACTCAGAGAATACGGGGGGTGTTCTTGGGGTAATGTAAGGGTGGAGGAATGACAGTTAGATGTAGTGTGTTGCTAGGTAGTAGATCTAGGAATAGACTTATGATGGCTGTGATTCAGAAGTTCAAGAAATGTTATTAAAAGAACGTATAAGACTTACTTACTAGTTCTTGATGGAAAATGCAGGTTTTGGGACTGTGATGATGAAGACAAGGCTCGAGTAGGATGATCTGACAATCCAAAATGAGCTATCTCTTCTCCTGATACTCGGATGAGTGTCACAAGGCTCTGGTTACCTAGTTGTAGTTTTTGGGCTTGATGTCCTTCTCTGCAAACTCTTCTTCTTTCTTTCACTTGTCTCTGTTCAGCCAAGTAAATTTTGGATTCTTCCAATGATTTCTCCTTTTTGATCCACGAAAATCCAACCACTTGTTTTTGGTTGGGAGTGGTCATTTACAGGGAACCGATGGCGGTTACGTAACCGACGACGGTCGAGTAGGAACCGGTATCGGTCAGGTCAAAGCGGGCTATTTTTAGTAAAATAGCCATCTTTTCCTCTTTTTCTCCCGAGGGATTAGTTGCGTGCTTGGTCAAGTCATTATGAGGTTGGTTTTAGGTGCGGATGAGGAGTAATTAGTCATGGGTGTGGATGTGGACTAAGTTATAGGTCTTAATTAGGTTAATTTAGGGTTAAGAATAGGTCATGATGAGGTGGCGAAATGAGGTGGCAGGTATGGCGGTGTGGATTTATTAATTATAAGGTAATTAATAAATAATTGTGTAAGGTTTAGGTGATGAGGTTAGGTTACGAAATGAGATGCGGGGCACAAGGGGTCGTAAGACACAAATTTGGTGTCTACACTGAGCCTGTTTCTAAGGCACCTTATCAGATGACTACTCTTAAATCGGTAGAGGTTAAGGCATAGTTACAAGAACTTCTATCTAAAGGTTTTATTAGGCCGAGTGTCTCACCTTGGGGAGCACTGGTAATTTTTGAGAAAAATAAAGAAGGAAGACTTAGATTGTGTATTGATTACATAATGTTAAAAAATGTAGAGATTAAGAATAGATATCCATTTCCTAGAATTGATGATCTGTTTGATTAGATGCGTGGAGCATCGGTATATTCTAAGATAGATCTACGATCTAGATATCATCAGTTATGAATTAAGGATGAGGACATTCATAAAACATCTTTTAGAACAAGCTATGGACATTATGAATTCACAATTTTACCTTTTGGATTAACAAATGCACCTACAACTTCTATGAATCTAATGAACAATATTTTTCAAGAATAATTGGATAAATTTGTGCTTGTATTCTAGGATGAAATTCTCATATATTCTAAAAGTATGGAATAACAGCATGAGCATTTGAAGATAGTCATGGAAATCTTGAGAAAATGATGGTTATTTGGTAAGTTTTCTAAATGTTCTTTCTATGACATAGAAGCACACTATTTGGGTCATGTTAAAAGAAAAGATAGAATAGCTATAGATCCTTCTAAATTTATAGCTATAAATTAGTGGCCTACACCAAAGAATGTGCATGAAGTTAGAAGCTTCATGGGTCTTGCTGGTTATAATAGGAAATTTGTAAAAGATTTGTCCAAGGTTGCTACACCAATAAATTCATTGCAAAAAAAAGATAAGAAATTTGTGTGGAATGAGAAATGTGAATCTGCATTTAAAACTTTAAAGAATCAATTAACTTCAGTGCCTATTTTGGTTGTACCTGACCCTAATGGAGACTTTACTGTTGTAATGGATGCATACAAGGAATGTATTAGAGGTATTTTGTTACAAAATTATCATGTTATAACATATGAAAGGATAAAACTTAAGTTACATGAGATGAATTATGCTCCATATGATTTAGAGCTTGCTGCCATTGTTCATGCACTTCATGTTTGGAGGCATAACCTACTGGGTAAACCGTTTGAACTAAAAACTTATCATCTTGGGCTGAAGTATATTTTTACTCAGCCAAATTTAAATGCAAGACAACGAAGATGGTTAGATTTTTTATCTAAATATGATTTCGACATAAGTTACATTAAAGGTAAGGAAAATAGGGTAGTTGCTGCTCTAAGTTGTAGGAAGCACATTTTTACTCTTATAAAATTGAGAACTTAGTTTAAGGATGAAATTAAGAGTTTATTAATTAATCAATATGAATAATTAATAGATGTGCAAGATTATAAAAGATTTTTAGAGGAATATTAGCATGATTTAGACTATAAAAGGGGACTAAATCAACTAAATAATGATTTATTGGTTTAATGAAAGGGCAAGCTAGTTAATTAATAATTAATTAATTAGTTTAGATAGAAGGAATGATTAATTAATGGAAGGTCATTAATTAGGGTATCTATTGAATAGAAAATTTAATTAATTACTTACTGTAATTAATTAACGATGATAAAAGAGAAGATGAGCATTATTGACGATATGTCACCAATTTGTGGGAAAGGGGATAATTAGCACAATTTAAGTATTTAAATTGTTCAGGATAAATTATAGGTGTCTATATTTTCCCCTCTTTGGGGTGGCATAAGTGACACCACTTCAAAGATAGTAGACGGATAAAATTTTGAAGGGGTAGAAGAAAAATTAGTAGAAGTGAGAGATTCCCCCTCGAGTGTTGATTGGGTGGTGAAGGAAGACGATTGACGATCGAAAAATGTGAGAAATGGATGGAAGAAAGCAGAGGAGCAAGATGCCCTAGGTGAAGTAGAAGAATAGTGTCGATAGGAGGGTGATATAGAAGAAATGAAGACATGAAGAAAAAGAACAAGATTTCATTCAGTGTATTGAAACAACTTTATTGTCATCATATTGCCAAAAGATCTACTTAATCGGTCCTTATTAAAAATATAAGCATACAACAGAAGTAGGATGGCATGAAAATCCATACTGTGAACAATTGTCCATTGCTGAAAAACCCAACCCCATGAAACATACAAAATGTAATGCAATATGAGAAGGAAACAAGCTCATTTAATAGGGAAAATAAGTACAAACACACATATCCAACCCAAAAATGGTTAAGATGGTTGTACAAATGTTTTGTTATCAAGCTGAAGAGGTCCACATGTTTTTGATTGATAAAAAGGGTTAAAAATGATGCCCCGAGAAAGGATATATGCAAGGGGAAATGATGATGGTAAATGGGTCTAAGGTGTAACACTTGTGGCAAACTATTAACTCTTCCTCTTTTGCATTGAAAGCATTGACATGTGATTTTTCCTAAGAAGCTGTATTATTTTGACTATTAGAAATCATGCTTGCCATGGATAGTTTATTTTGGTTCTTGGATTCATTTTTACTAAAATGTTATTTCTTGTAAGGAATCCATTCTATTTGAGATAATGAAGGTTGTAAACTGGTAATGTTGTTTACAAATTATCTCTTTATAATAACGAAACTTTGATCAATTTCATTGATCTAAGGTATGTTTTAATTCTTCTTACCTAATCGGTATGGTAAACTGACATTCAGAGGTTGAAGGAAATAAAGGAATGAGATCTTGTATTTTTACAATTTCTTTGATCTTATTGGAAGTTCTTGCTTTGCATTCTACTGTAAGTAGTGTGCTCAGATATTATTGTTAATTTCTCCAAGACACTGAATGGTTTAAAGAGGATGAAGGTCTACTTTAGGACTAGTGAGGATAAAAACCTAAGTCTTATATCTTTAAGATCTGTCCTAATGGGATTCTAACCTAAGGTAAACTATACCTACCTTATGTCTATGTTTACACTAATCTTGTTACATCCTAACCTAAGTTGTATGTTCTACAAAGTGGGGGGGGGGGAATTTGGAAATAACCTAAGGTAACTATAGGTTTATTTCTAACCTATTACCTAAAGATAAATTGGCATGGAGTATGGTCTATCCTAAGATGGAAAATTTACCTAAGGCAATGTTTAAAAAAAACTAAGGTAAATAATTTCTAAACTAACCTAAGGTCAGATCCTAACCTAATGATATCTATCCTAAACTAATCCAAGGATGGAAAAGGGCCTAAAAGGAATTGCATGGCAAGTATGAGATGCTGGAAACATTTTCTACGTCATTTATTTGATTTGATTTTGAATTAAAAACATTATGGTACTGTCAGTTTGACAGACGCATGAAAACTAGAGGGAATCCTAGTTGGCATCATTACTAAAGTTAAGTAATATGTGTTATCTTTGAATTTGGACTCACTAACTTTAGATGGTGGTGGCATGGAGATATAGGCAGGAGATTGGAAATAAATGGCATTTATGGGCATCAGTTTTAGCGAGCAAACCGTCTTTGAAACCATGTGAGTGGATTTGTTGGGATTTGTTTGGTCTTCCATGCATTTCAATTTTTCTATGAATTGAGCTATCTAGTTCTTTGAACCAGTAGTTCTATTTTCAGTTCATTTCTATTTTTAACTCCCTTGGACTATTTTCGATCTAATGGAAGTATATGAGGCATTTAGAAGGAATTTTTTGGTTGTTGATTTCGTTTGGAAAAGGAGTTGTGAAGGCTTGGCTGAAAATATTCTTTGAATTGACAGAAGCACTATCAGGCATGATAGGCTCTATCCATTAAGCTTCTCTACTTTTCTCTAAATGTATTCATTAAAACAACTTTGCTCTTGTGAAATAAATGGGTCTTTTATTTTGTTATGATTACCACACTTTCTTTCCTGATAAATCTTTATTTTTATTTTGAGGAATCTCTTCTTCATATTGTAGCAGATGGGTTGTTTTTACAATTTATTTGATGTTGAATCCCACCTTAAATCTTGTGGTGATTTGATTAATGAATTGTATGCGTAAATATTTCTTGTCTATTCAAAAATGGGTTTATGGAAATGAAATGTGGCTTCAATTTTTGAACTGGGTTTGTAGTTTGAGTTGTTAGAAGGTAAATGAATATCCTTCATTTTCGCTTCTTGGTTTTGTTGAAGTTTTTTTACTCTTGTTGGAACTGTATGAATATGCATGCTTGGATTCAGAGTTGTGTGAACTTGAATGTGTATAGAAAAACAGTAAATTCTTACCTTCTTCTTAACTTACTGTATAATCGATCAGTTGTTTGAATTTGGTGTATGATGGGAGCTTGGTAGATATTGGGTGTTTGGAATATCTATTTTTCTGGATTCATCTAGTATGGAAGCAATAGTGAATGTTTTATTATTCCTCTAAACTTTTCATTTTGAAATTGATTCACTTGAATTAAGTTCTTTTATGGAAACTATGAGATAATTATTTCTCGGACCCTTAGATTTTGATGTTGTCTTGTTGGGTATACCTATGTGTGAAGTCTTTTCTTCTATTCTCATTTATATTGTCTTTATTTAAGTTTTTGTTTACTAAACTAAAGGATAAATAGATGCGGTCCTGATTGGTTGGGGACATTGTGAGAGTCACCTTTGTCTGAGTCGATACTAGGGTTATTCACGTAGATATGTTTGAACAATTAATATGTTGATCATGTTGTCTACTTCCCCGTTAAAGTAGATGTTGTTGGTTTGAAAATCTATTCATGATCTGGGTTAATCTCTTGAGTATATTGCTTGGGAAAAATTGTTAAATCCTTATAGATTGGGATATCATGAAGCTTTATGGAAGATATTTAGACTTATGGTTGACATTTCTTGATTTAGAACTAACCAAATCAATTTTGAATAAGGGGTTATTGGACTCTTCCATTTATTTGATATCTGAGTAAGATTGAAGGGAATAATTTATATTTTCGATTTTGTAGAGGTGTGTAGTTTAATCTAACTATAGAAATACAATGAAAATAATTTTATCATTTTTTGTTGATAGCTTGTGCGCATGTAGCTAAGCCATGTCAATCTTTGGTTGCACCTTCTTTGGAATCAAATCGTGATTGAACTTTCTCTTTCCCTTCATAATATGTTTTTCTCTTACCTCTGTGAGGATTTAATTGAGAGTCTATCTCGCTGATGGTTGTACTTTTGTCTTGAAGGAATGGTCATTCTGTGGATCCTTGATTGAAATGTTGACATTTTTGAATAACTGTTGGAGACTGTAATTACCCTATATGGTGATTACCAACTTTTGTCATTGCATCTCCTTTTTGATATGGATTTATTATTACTAGTATTGGTTTTCCATGATGGGGAACATTGCTTAAATCTATTTCAAATGCAACAGTCGCACATTCTATTTAATCTCTTCTTATATGTGTTTTCTTTTATAAAGAAGTTGGGGATGTTATGGTTGGGTTTGCAATTGTCCTTTGTGACCTTCTTCACGTGTGATAGAGTGCACAAATTCCCTTCTGATTGTGTCATTTGACTCCTTATCTTTCATTCTTTCAGGTAAAATCTAATCACTGCCCCTTTGGAAATTATAGGAGGTTGTGTTATGTTCTCCTTTCTAAAGTTGTGAATGGGGATTCAAGTAAACCGAATTATAAATGAAGTTCTTACGTGTTTTATCACAATCGTTCTTCTTCTTTTGGGTAAATATTGTCATAAGATTTAAATGGTTTAGTTGCATTACTTTCTTAATACCCTTGTGTAGTCGACATTACTACTTTCCTATTCACTTGACTTGTATTAAAGGATTTTAATATTTGTGATAGTAGATTAAGCAGAGATGTTTTGCATTGAGTAAATACTATCCTAATGTTAATGTATGGACTAACTTGAGAAATTAGGCTATGTCTTGGATTTGGAATTGGGATGTCATGTCTGATATGAGAAACTCTTATATACTTATATTGTTATATGATTCATCCTAAATCCCTTATGAAGATGGAATAAGCTTGGTTGTAGTTGTCTTTTTAGGAATTTTTGTAAGTTGAGTTAGAAGGTTCCTATTTTTGAAAGTAACTCTATTTCAGTTAAATAGTAAAGTTAATTTTTGTATTTCAAATTCAAATGAATTGTGAAGGAAATAATTAGAAGGTACTTTTAATTGACATAGAAAAGTGTTTTGGTTGGAACATTATTTATCTAATATCATGCTGCGGATTGCTGATTTCATCGTGATCTTTCCTTAAATGTTATTACGAATTATTAATTGTTCTTATTTTATGGTTGATACTACTTATGATTTATTTGTCTACTCGAGCTCACTGTTTTATAAAATCATACTTGGTTTAATGAAACGGTTAGTCAAAATCACTTTGTTTCAATGCTTAGTGATTATCATGCTTAATTCAATGAACTGACCCGTGCTAGCAATTTTTGTAGATGGAATTTGTAAGTGATAAAGGAAGGCAATAAATTTTATGATGTATTGGTTGCTTAAAATTTTGGACCATTTATAGAGAATTATGATTCATTATTGAGATGCATTGAAGGAAGACAAGTTGTATTATTTAATGATGTTGACGCTATTGACATGAAATATGTCAGTGTTGCATAGTCTTGCAAAATGTGTATTTTATCACGATGAATTGAAAAGATTGAAGTTATTTTAATTGATTATGGCAATTCTCTTGCTCATAATATGAAGGAATTTTTTAATCCTATCTTTGATGTTTTCATTCATATCTGATTGGATCCTTATTTCTATTGTTATTGAATAGGTTGAATAAATAGGAATTAGTACAAATTCCCTTAATTGAATGCAACTTACTAAGCTACATGTATTGATGTTCTTTACCTAATCTTGTATGGTTTATTATGATGTTATGAACATATAGTTAAAATATCAGGATGTGTGAATTGGATAAGGGTATAATAAATCCTAATACTTAACCATAAAGAGGTAGGTTCTCCTTCTCTCAAAAGGATACAAAATAAATGAATGGTATATGAGTTTGATAACCACTTAGAATTCATATTTATGAAGTCTACCATAACAAAACCTATTTTGGTTCTTATTTATTCCTTGAATGGTTGAGACACATTAATTAAATCTTATGATGGATGTTGTTTCAGTTTAGAATTTAATTACATGATAAGAAAAATTTAATGAACATAAAAGCAATCATAGGTTTTTGAAGTTACTTATTATTTAATCAACTCAAATAAGGATGGAAAACTTAATGGTTGTTTGGATTAGGGTTACGTAAGGTTGTTCTGATTTGAATCTTAATCCAAAGATAATTAAGTGGATATGACCTCTTGAGGTGTGTAAATTGTGATGAAGTAATTTTGGTGGATGTTGGCACACATGTAGAACTGTACCTTCATGAATACTTGTGTCTTCATGAAGATAAAGTGTTGCAATTGACATGTTGCAACACCCTTTAGCATTGGTTCATCTAGATCTACTCAAATCTGGACTTGAACTTATTTTCTTTATAGAACAGGCTAATGATATGATTTAGCATAGGAAGTGACTCTCAAAGACTTAGGGTAACTATGCACATTCAATTGACTTAGGTTGAATTAGTATGCCCATATATCCTAGGTCATCGTGAGTGATTCCCTATACTAAATTATTTCAATAACCTGGGTTACGGTCAAACCTTGGATAAGTGGACTGATAAAAGTCAGTAAAGACCATTCTAGATAACAAATGAGTGGGGTGAAGGACGTATTCCAATTAGACGAGTATGCCATCTAGGAATAGTAACATGAATAGTATGTGGGAAATATTTGGCCTTAGTATCACAAGCTGCTGGTTGGGTTGTCCTATGTCGCCTAGTTTGAGAATTGTGATTTTAGAGGAATATGGTAACAAATATTCAGATAGATTTCTTAAACATAACACTCAAAACCTAGATTAGGGTAAGAGAACCAGGTATACATAGTATACCCATAGTATTCAATACTTAAGTTAACATGAGAGATCAGTTTGTAATCGAGTCATGAAATGAGAGATCGGTAGTTCAATGAGTTATTTAAAGCTACGTATGGTTATCTGTTATGAGATTGATTGACATGGAATGTGTCTTCTAAATTATGATTATCTAGAACAGATAACATTATGTATAAAAATAAATTTCCCTTATTTCTAAACTCTTAAAATGGGAATGTTACATCTTGGTATCAGAGATAAAGGTTACAGTTCTTAGACCTGTTGTGTCCATAATATGATAAAACTTAAATATTTCTTGTTAACAAAAAATGGTTAGAACAAGAGGAAATGCTCACAATAACCCACCACCTGGTGGAGAAGCAACAACTTCCCAAAAAATTGATGAGATCCTTACTACCCTGTTGGACACAAGAGATCCTTTAACTATAATTTAACAATAAGTAATGGGCAACGAGGAAGAACATGCTGGTAATAACAATCAGCCACCTCCTATGGATAATGCCAATTTAGCAAATTTAGGTGTTGATAACAATAATATAAACATGCCAGATTAGCTAGAAAATAAAAAGGCAAGGCTGGCAGCTGAACTCACTAATGATATAAAAAGGATAAGTCCACTTAAGTTTTATGGAACCACATTAGGAGATGGATCTGAGAATTGTCTCAGTGAAATGGAGGACTTTGCAATAAGGAAATTCTCAGAGGAAACAAAGGCAATATGGGGAGCATATCATCTTTCCCATGAAACATATTCATGGTGGGATAGCCGTAAGGTTGAGTTGAATATTGATGAAACAAACATTACCTGGGATCAATTTAAAATTTATTTTAGGCAACACTAGCTGCCACAACTTTACTATGATTAGAAAATGAATGAATTTTAGAACTTAACCCAATGAAAATTAACTGTAATAGAGTACTGGGAGAAGTTTACTAAACTCCTTAAGTATGTACCTCAATATCAAACTAATGAGAAGTTCAGGATATAAAAATTTATCATGGGATTGAATCATATTATAGGGGGAGAGGTGGATGTTCACACCCTAACCACTATAGAAGGGGTTGTTGAAAAAGCCATAAGATAGGAACAAAAATTAAAGGCAATTTCTGCTCATAAAGAGGAAGAAAGAAATAAAGTTCCAAACTCCTCTTCATCATCTCTTGCACCTAAGAAAGGACCATGGAAGAAGTTTGGTATGAAAAGTAATTTCTCGGCTAATAATAATAATAAAACAACAACAAATAAGCCTGTTGCTAATGTATGCAATAACTTTGTCAAGAACAATAATAACAGACAAAAGTCCTATGGAGGTCAGAATGATAACTTTAAGGCTTAGAATAAATTTGAGCCTAAAAGGGGACCTGTATAAGGCTATTACAATTGTGGCAAGGATCATTACGTAAAGAAATGTCCTTTGAAAAAGGATGACCACAATCAGTAACACAAGATATATGTTGTAGTAGCTGATAAACAAGCTGAAAAGCAAGTCACACCTATAGAAGTTTTGGGTAAGTTATTTGGCATACTTGTAACTATCCTTTTTGATACAGAAGCTACTGAATATTTTATTTCTAGTAAATTAGCATTGAAATTAAAAATAAAAGCTAGAAAAATGGATAAATCATGGGCTGTACATTATGGGAATATTCTTGTTCATACAGTGAGTATGTGTCTTTTTAGAGAAGTCCTTGATTTACCTAGTTTTTCCACACAAGTTGATCTTTATGTTTCTCCTTTGGGGTCTTACGATGTAATCATAGGTGTTAATTGGCTAGCTGAGCATAAAGCAAAAGTGGACTGTTTTGAAAAACATATTATTTGTTTAGATGACCTATAGAAGACAATAGAGATTCAGGGTGTAAAACGTGAAATTTCAGTTAGGAAATTTTTTCCATGCAACTGAAGAATGCTAAAAATAAGGGTTGTACCTTATATGTAGTAAAAATTTCTAAATCTACTAAAAAAATAGTGATTTCTTAGAACGTTACCCATTGTTACGAAACTATAGTTATGTGTTTCTGGAAGAATTACCAGGTCTTCCACCCAAAAGGGAATTTGACTTCATAACTAAAATCAAACCTAGAACCGAGTGTTTCACACAGAATGTTTCAACTTTTGGGAATAGAGTTGCTTCTATCCTTTCATTCCTTTAAGAAACAGATAAGGGTTAGGGCTAAGAGGAATACATGTTGAATGTCGAGAGCGTGTGTGCGTACCATAGAGAAAGATCAGATCGACTTCGAAGAACTCTTTTCTGTCTGGGAAGGACTACTTGCAAGTAAGAATACAAGACCACTAGATTTTAATTAGACAATAAATGAGGGAACTGCCTTGGGTCCAGGAAATATAAAACTTCCTTTCGAAGGTGGTCAGTTCCCCTGCTAATATGAATTAACACAAATTCTAAAAAATAAGCTATTGTCCAATTACAATTTGTTTACCTTGTTAGAACAATAGAGAAAGGGCTGGTCTTGGTTTAGAATCAAGGTGACCGATGTCGGTCACTCTAACCGGTACTAGTTGGTGCTAACCGATATCGGTAGAGGCAATGTTTTAGGGGATTTTGGTGAAGGTTGGTTGTAAGGTGGGTGTGTTGTTTTTATAAGGCTAATGAATGGGTGGGATTAGGTAATGGGGTGATGAGAAGGACTCAAAGAATACGGGGGGTGTTTTTGGGGTAATGTAAGGGTGGAGGAATGACAGTTAGATGTAGTGTGTTGCTGGGTAGTAGATCTAGGAATAGACATATAATGGTTGTGATTCAGAAGTTCAAGAAATGTTATTAAAATAACGTATAAGACTTAGTTACTAGTTCCAGATGGAAAATGCAGGTTCTAGGACTGTGATGATGAAGACAAGGCTCAAGTAGGATGATCTGACAATCCAAAATGAGCTATCTCTTCTCCTGATACTCGAATGAGTGTCACAAGGCTCTGGTTACTCAGTTGCAGTTTTTGGGCTTGATGTCCTTCTCTGCAAACTCTTCTTCTTTCTTTCACTTGTCTCTGTTCAGCCAAGTAAATTTTGGATTCTTCCAATGATTTATCCTTTTTGATCCACCAAAATCCAACCACTTGTTTTTGGCTGGGAGTGGTCATTTACAGGGAACCGACAGCGGTCGAGTAGGAACCAGTATCGGTCAGGTCAAAGTGGGCTATTTTTAGTAAAATAGCCAGCTTTTCCTCTTTTTCTCCCGAGGGATTAGTTACGGGCTTGGTCAAGTCATTATGAGGTTGGTATTAGGTGCATATGAGGAGTAATTAGTCATGGGTGTGGATGTGGACAAAGTTATAGGTCTTAATTAGGTTAATTTAGGGTTAAGACTAGGTCATGATGAGGTGGCAAAATGAGGTGGCCGGTATGGCAAAGTGGATTTATTAATTATAAGGTAATTAATAAATAATTATTTAAGGTTTACGTGATGAGGTTAGGTTGCGAAATGAGATGCGGGGCATAGGGGTTCGTGAGACACAAATTTGGTTTCTACATTAGCCCCTTGTTGTCATGTAGCTTGTCTTTGTTAAAGCTGCATGGACAATAATAAGAAGTGATTACCCCTGTTAAGGGTATAGGTAATCTCCCTCAAATCTATCACAGATTGAGGTAGCATGAAATTAGGGATAGGGTTGATAAAGGGAAATGGTGTTGAGATGATGGTAAGATGGTGGGGTAGGTCCAAGGAAGCAGACGCACGTTGAAATGCAGTAGTGCGACCAGGGTACATGATTTTGAAGAGCAAACAAGCAATTCATAGGAAAAGATCGATAGTTTATCCAAACAAGGGTGATATAATCCTGGTATCCAAGGCATAGGAAGTAGCTCTAGGGGAAATAATGGGTAAGGTACAGGAATGTTTAGGCATGTTCGGTAGTACCAAATGGTTCGTTTGGTTGAGATAAATGGCACGGTCTTGGTCTAGGAAAAGTTGGTCGACTGATCAAGTCAAGGACCCTAATCATGCTAAAACATGAACAGGTGAGCTCGATTGAACAAAGAGCTACAGGATGGGTAGATAAAATTGTATTTTGTTGATGTTGGGTGAGGTATTTAATTGGTATGGCCTTGGGTCGGGCCAAATGGTTGGGTGCGGCCTTGGGTCAGGCCAAATGGGTGGGTTGCGGCCTTGGGTCAGGCCAAATGGATGGTTGCGGCCTTGGGTCAGGAAAAATGGTTGGGTGCGGCCTTGGGTCAGGCAAAATGGGTTGGTTGCGGCCTTGAGTCGGGCCAAATGGATGGTTGCGGCCTTGGGTTGGGCCAAATGGATGGTTGCGGCCTTGGGTCTGGCCAAATGGTTGGGTGTGGCCTTGGGTCAGGCCAAATGGGTTGGTTGGAGCCATGGGTCGGGCCAAATTGGTTAGTTGTGGCCTTGGGTCGGGCCAAATTGGTTGGTTGCGGCCTTGGGTCAGGCCAATGAAGTTAACAAAGGGTTTTTAGCCAAGGTGGATATAGGTGATGTTGTGAGAAAGGGCGATTAGTAAATAAGGGCAGAAATTGGGGAAGAGGTGGGATAAAACCGATATCGATTATCTATGACCGATATCGGTTAGGTGACCGATACCGGTTCCTTAGGGCACAATATAACCGGTATCGGTTATAGGTCGAAAACCTATAAAAAGAAAAAATATGGCCTGTCATTGTCATATTGTCAATTTGAAAACCAATTTTAGTTTTCTGAGCTATTTTGGTGAGATTGTTGAGTTTTTCAGCTGAGGTGACACTATTTGAGTGGAGAAGTGAGTGATTGGTAGACCCTAGCAAGGAGGAGGTAGCATTTGATTGGTGGAGGACCCAGCAGAGGAGTTTGAGAGCCATGGCATAGCCACGAGGAGCTGGAGGTGCTGGACCAGCTGCACCACCACCACCTATCCCACCACGACGACGTGTCGTCATACCGGTAGGTTCAAAACCCTTCATTGTGTGAATTTGATGTTGTTAAGCGATATTTGGGGGTTTGGGTAAGAATCCGTGTTTTGATAAAATAATGAATAAATTGAAGTTATTTGAAAAATGAAGAGGATAGATGGGTTAAATAGGTCAAGGTGGTAGGGTGGGTAGGTTTTTAGGGTGTTAGGGTGGGTAAATAGAGAGAAATAGGGGAAAAATGGATTTGGGGGGCCGCGTCGGGTTTAGCCCGACAATTTTTTAGTCACCGATGTCGGTCACTAAGCGACCGGCATCGGTCAAGAATTTTTGGGGCAGGGTGGTTTTTTGGTTGACCGGTGTCAGTCTTACGTCAACCGGCGTCGGTGGAGAGGGGACTAGTGTCGGTCATGGGTGATCGGTACCGGTCCCTAGTTAGGATTTTCTATTTTGTTGCTTGGTTTGGTTGTGGTTGTTGTTATTTGGGTGTTTTGGTTATTGTTTGGGAGTTATGGTTATTGGGGTGAAGAGGGAAGGGGTAGAGGTTGATAGGAAGGTTGGTTGGTGGGTGGGGGGGGGGAAAATGGGGCGGTTGTGTGGTCGGGTTGTTAAAAGGGGGTATAGAAGGTTAAAGTAGTTGTTGTGATAAAGAGTAGGGCTAATGCAGTGAGTTGGTTTTGCAGGCACGTCAGCAGCTGACGATGAGGGATAGGATGCCCCCGTTGTTGAGACGGATATGGCCACATGTTTCCGCAGCGCAGTGGGCCATCATGTGCGAGGTGGGACTCGGCGGAGTCCAGCGTTATAGGTTGATAGAGAGGGATCACAGTCTTAAGGTCACCCTCATCGAGAGATGGGATCCGGTGACCAATGTGTTCCATCTCCTAACTAGAGAGATGACCATTACATTAGAGGATGTGTATCGCATCCTTAGATTACCGATCGATGGAGAGGCAGTCTTCCAAGTGGATGGAGAGACAGCCATGGATAGCATCTTATAGGTATTCGGGGATGTAGCCGCGCTATTGACTTATCACAGCATGAGCATCACCTATGGGGATATGTATCGTGCCCACTGACATGAGACACGGCTTGCCGTGTTGATGATGATCGACATTACATGCTTCACTCTCCCAGACTCAGAGGGAGGCCGCTTTCCACAGGCACTGATGGGGGTATTACACGAGATGGTTGAGGAGCATACATGTTATGCTTGGGCACCAGTATACCTGGTGCAGTTATACCGAGAGCTGTGGGGCTACCGCCGGATGAGGTGATTCGGGATTTGCTCTACGTTTTTGTTACATTGCTGGGCATATGAGCATATCATATGCATTCAACCAGTAGGGCTGCCCCAGCAGCCAGGGCCACAGGTGATTTATAGATATGGCTTTCAGAGATGGCTGGGGGTCATGGGCCAGCCACGACCAGTTCTCACCGGATGGGATGTAGCGTATTACCGGCATGTATTAGAGGGCGTGATGGCCCTGGATATTGTATGGAGGCCTTACAGAGGTCATCAGCCCCACGAAGGAGCCCGATCACAGTTGCGGTGGATCCAATATACATTCTAGATAGCGGGACGGAGGCCAGGAGAGCATGAGCGGATACCCCTGGAGAGGGTACGACGGCAGATGGGGCTATGATAAGATGAGCCACCTCCCTTCTCTCAGTATCAGAGGGATGATGTAGAGGCCCCACTACCTGTACCACAGCTCATGGACCCAAATTGGGTAGCCGAGAGGCCTACAAATGACACCGTGGACAACGCCGGCTGCACGGGATCATTTTTGGTATGGTGGGTAGGAGAGAGAGCTACGAGGAGAGCATAGCCCGCACATCCAGACTTGGCGGCGGTGATAGCAGAGAGGGACCAGCTCAGGGGCCAGGTACAGTTATTATAGGGGTAGCTTACTGCTACACAGGCACAGATATGTGTCTTACAGGGTCAGCTAGCCCAAGCTCAAGTACAGCCATAGGCATAGCCACAGGCCCCACCATAGGCACCACCAGCGGCACCACCAGAGGCACCACCAGTGGCACCACCAGAGGCACCACTAGTGGCACCAGCACAGGCACCCATACAACCACAGGCACCGGCACAGGGGACACTATTATTAGGAGTTGGGGGACCAGCCCCAGTAGCGATGGTGGCACGGGCCCGCTATATGGAGGCGAGAGAGGAGGCCTAATATTATCAAGATGTTCTTGATGGTACCGGGGCTGACTATCAGCCATATGCGGCACACAGGGCTGAGACCTTGCGTAGCCAGAGGTCCCAGGGTGGTGTAGCCACAGCCGGTGGGTCCGTTACAGGGAGGAGGTGAGAGGCAGCACAGGGACTAGCAGGGAGACAGGTGGAGGGTGGTGGGGAGAGCTGAGGGATCCCTGCAGAGGAGATAGTTTGTGTTTGTACAATGGATCTGGGCACCGGTCTATGAACCGGTTATGTTTATAGAGGCCTGCGTGCCTACATATGATGTATTCATTCATTTATTCATTTATTGTATATACCGGCCTACAAGCCGAGTATGGGTTGTACAGTTGATACCAGCCTGCGAGCCGAGTCAAGATTATTGACAGTTATTGCGGCCTGCGTGCCGGCTTTGTATTATTATGAGATCACAGAGGCCCCTATGCAGGGCACATTGTATATTTGAAACTTTTGATATATAGATATGATGATTTTGACCCACATGGTTTATATATTGATGGTGTTGATGTCTTTTGTTGATGGGATGTATGTATATATAGATGATGAGTTTAATTGACATGTTGTGTTATGAAATGTTGTATGTGTTTTGTCGCTGGTTTGTGAAATTGAATGTATGTAGCTGCTGAGTTGGATCCAAATGGTGTATAGATTGATGGTTTTTGATATCGTTTGTTGATGGCTTGTTTGTTTTTGTAATATAGATAGATGATGTTGATGAAATTGTGATGAGATATGAATTTGATAAAAAATTATAGATAATGGTGTTGTTTATGCAGGAAAAAGGAATGGGCAGCACAAAAATTAGGTAGAAAATAATGAAAAGAACTATGTGTAAAAAAAGTATGTATGTGACCGATATCGGTAGGAAATAAACTGATATTGGTTAGCTAACCGATACCGGTTATTCAAATATGAGTTTTTCTAAAAATAGAAAAGCTTGGGTGGCAACTGAAGTTCTTATTTTGAGCATTCTTATTTTTAGAGTCATGCAAAAAGTTAAATACGTGAATGCGACGCTGTTTGACGACTGATACATGTGATTGCATGAAATAATTTGAGTGATAAGGAGGAAAGAGACAGATGAAGTGAATGTGGGTTGAGATTCAGAAAGCAGAAAGGAAAATTTGAAAAGGGTGGTGAACATGGCTGAATGAAGAGAAGTATCCAGCAGGCAGGGACGAGAGGGAAGACAAGTTCCACCTCAAGCTGCTGCAGCCCAAGAGGTAAACATTTTGGTTGTAATTTGATTCTTTCTTGTTTTATGAATAGGATGAGAGAAGTGTAAGTGGGTAAAGATGAGAAAGAAAAGGTGATAGGCAAGGGTTTGGGATGGGGTGAGTGCTATGGGGTAGGTAAGCAGGGTGGTCACGTATGTTTTTAGGTATAGATAGGAGTAAACGGGCAAAATAATTATCGTAGGTGTATGTTTTTAAGCAGGGTGTATATTTTTGACAGTGACCGGTATCGTTTAGAGATAACCGGTATCGGTTATCTATAACCGATATCGGTTACTGTAGGAGTTTCCAGAATTTGAGAAAAAACCCGTGGAGATTTGTTTTATTGAATAATTATGTGTCGTTTTGATGTATACAGGTGGAAGCAGGGTTAAGGATGAATGATACTGTACCAGCATTGTTGTCACGAATCTGAGCTGATGTAACACCAGCTGAATGGGCATTGATAAATTGTTTGGGGTTAAGTGGAATCCGCTATTATTCAAGAATCACATGTAACCATGCTATGTTGCAGGTGTTGATTGAGAGATGGAATCCAGAAAGGAATACCTTCTATCTGCCAACAGGGGAGATGACAGTGGCTTTGGAAGATGTGTTCCATATTTTAAGACTCCCAATGATAGGAAAAATAGTGTATCAGGTGTTGCCTAGCGCGGGGCGGGCAGCGATAACAGTAGTATTTGGTTCAGCTGCACGAGATTTGACACAGCGAGGTTTAACATTTACGTATGGTACAATGTATGCAACACACCCTGAGGAAACAAGGTTGGCTGTGCTATTAATGATAGCGGTGGGGTATTATGCATTACCGAGGGTGGAGGGTGGAAGATTTCCAAAAGCATTGATGAGTGTTATTTGGGAAATGATAGAAATGAGCGTTACTTTTGCATGGGCACCTGCATATTTGGCGGAGCTATACAGGGGTTTATGGGCTTGTAGACGAAATCACCAGACAACACTGGATTGTTCATTTTTATTACATTGTTGGGCCTATGAGCACATTGTTTGTGTGCGACCAATAGGCCGACCCATCCAGTCAGGAGAGACCGGAGTGCAGAGGTTGGGATTCAGACGATGGGTCCAGATAGAACAAGAGGCAAGATCCCAGGCCATGATGGGTGACACTAAGTATTATAGGTAGGTATGGGAGATGGTGACGATTGCGGATATCTGTTGGAGGCCTTACGGGAACTATATGGTAACAGAGAACATAGCTGAGGAGTTGAGGGGTGTAGAGCGATTGAGGTGGATCGCGGGGCACAGGCCAGGTGAGTATGAGAGGATTCCTCTAGATCACGTGCGGCGATAATTTGGATTTGTGCAAGATATACCCTTGGCTTATAGACCATATATAAGGATCGACGTGGAGGCAACATTCTCACCTCCCCGGCCAACACCTCTGGAAGGGCCAGAGGAGATAGCAGCCGATCGTAGGGTGACGGATGCCGGAACGACAGAGGCCTATAGATTATGGTGGGTAACAGAGCTGCGAGGTGAACGTGATCGTCCTGACATAGCTATGATTATAGCGGAGAGAGATCATCTGCAGACTTTAGTTCATCAGCTCCAAACGTAGGTGAATGAGACAAGAGGATTGTTAGCGGTTGCGTAGTCACGAGCGGAGGGACTAGAGGCAAGATACCTCCATGTGAGAGAGTTTATTCACATGTTACAGGAGAGATTGACATATCAGTGGGCAGTACCAATAGCCGTGGTACCTTTGAGGATGGAGAGGCCCAGCGAGAGGCGTCGACGATCATGATCATCACCTGGTTAGGGATGAGGCGTAAGGGTCTAAGTGAATGTTATCAAGGTATAAGAGTAAACAAGGATGCCGACCTGCACGTCGATGATAGAGAAGATGTATTTGTTTAACGTCTAAATAAAACTGAACATGTATGTTGATTTGAGTTATGATAATAATAAGAATGTTTGTGTTTTGACTTTTTTGTTTTGAAAAAGGATAAAGATGAGTGTTATCAAATAGAAATACCCAAAACTATGTATATTTACAACACATGATAGATTATGGTAGGGGATTGTCGAGCTAACCTTGGGAGACACCATATCTCCAAAGTGTTGCCTACATAGCCCATTGCACAAAGCAAGGAGGGGCCTCAGACCGATGTAGTTCTCCCTTAGGACCAGGGAGAGGTGAATTCAAGAAATTTTAGGTATGGTTAGGCAATTCGTTGGTTGGTAAAAGTATTGATATTGGTAGGGTAATGTTGTTGGTGTTGGTAATGAATTGGTGATGTTGGAATAGGTATAAGTGAAGTGAAAGTTAGCCTATCCAAGTGGTAGGGAACCATGTCCTGATTAAGATCAACACATAATCCTAGATTCAAGTCAAAGAGGAAAAAAGTGCTCCGTAGGTGAAAAGAGCTAAACAAACCACATAATAACATAGAATGAGCTTGAACCCCTATGTATTATACATAGACGAGAAGTCAATAGGTGAAAAGAGTTGTATAATCACAATATATCAGGTGTACGTCACGTCCCTTGAGTTTTGTTGTTTTAACAAATGGTGAGGTGAGGTGGATGATGTAGCTGAGGCGTAGAGAACTTGTTATAAAGTGAGTATTCTGACGAAAGAGAACCTAACCTAAATAGACAAGTCCATGACTCAAAAGTTCTTTTGAATGTGGATTTTATTTTGCTTAATATAGACTGATCAATGCGGGAAGTCTACAAGGGATATGTATTTTATTATTCTTGAGGTCTTCATGAAGCTGATCAATGCGAGAATCTCCTGATAAAGGCTGACTGTGTATAGTTGTCCTTCAAGGGAGCAGTCTATTATATAATAGTAGCAATAGTTTGGCATATAGCTATCCTTCGAGGGAGCAGTCTATATATAATAGGAGCAATAGTTTGGAATATAGCTATCCTTCGAGGGAGCAGTCTATATATAATTTAGAGAGCTAGATGTCCGTTTGGTGTAAAGCATCTAGTTTTGTAGGAAGTTTGACTCAAGAAAATCCCATAGGTGTTGAATTAAAAATGTGTCATTTTAATACTTTGAAGTCATGGACTAGACTAAAAAGGGGAAGGCATATTTAAGGGGAGGTGAGAATTAAACTATGTGAGCTTGATTTTATTTTGAGATGTAGGAAAAAAAGTGTATGTGGTGGTAAATGAGCTCAAGGGATGAGCGCAAGGTAGATAAGATGTGATATAACACTAAATTCAATAGTAGAATGGTCGAAGATGCAAAGTATTAAGGGGTTCAGGCTCAGGTTTACCATTAAGCGAAGCTAAACGATAAGTGCCTGATCCATAAGTGTGAGTGATTATGTAAGGCCCAATCCAATTGGGAGCAAATTTTCCACGTTTGCTCTTTTCTAGTTTGGTTACATGTTGATTCTCTTTGAGGACATAGATCACCAACCTTAAAGGTATGCTCATGAAGTCGCTTATCATAAGCACGCTTGATGTGTTTTTGATAGATTTGAAGGTGATCAAGAGCTGTAAGATGACGCTCGTCAAGAAGCTCTAATTGGGCTAACCGCTCTTGGCAGAAATCATCGTTGGTGAGAATATCCTGAAGAGATATTCTGAGGGAAGGTATTTGTATTTCGAGAGACAAGACAACCTCGGTACCATATACCAAAGAAAAAGGTGTGGCATTATTGGAGGTATGAATGCTAGTACGATAAGCCCAAAGGGCAAAGGGGATGTGATCATGCCAATTTCTTCCGGACTCATTGACAACTTTCATGAGGATTTTGGTTAGGGTTTTATTAGAAGATTCAGCCTGAGCATTGGCCTGTGGATAGTAAGGTGATGAGAAACTAAGTTTGATATCAAAGTTGTCACAAAGGTCTTATAACAACTTATTTTTGAAATATTTACCATTATCTGTTATTAGGCGATGAGGAATACCAAAATGACAGATAATGTGATGGTTAACGAACTCTACAATTTTTTCTTTTTTGGTTGAAATGATTGGAATGGCCTCCACCCATTTTGTGTAATATTCTGTTGCTGTGATTATCCAACAGTGATGTTGTGAAGAGGGCAGGTGAATCTCACCAATAAGGTCCAAACCCCATTGTGAGAAAGGCCAAAGATCTCATGCGACCTGTAGCGGATGGCTAGGAGTATGTTGAAGATTGGCATGTTATTGACACATAACACAACGCTTAACATATTCGTAGCAGTTGTTATTAAGAGTAGGCCAATAATAACCTAGGTGAAATATTCGTTTGGCCATGACAAGGCCGCTAAAATTTCCACCACAAATATCGTCATGGACCTGTTGGATGGTATAGGTGACCTCCGCACCAGTTAGACATGGAAGGAGGATGCCATCAAAGCCATGTTTATAAAGGAGTCCCCCTATGATGACATAACGAGAAACACGTTTAAGAAAAGCACATTTTCCAGTACTAGTAAGGTCAGGTGGGAGAACGGAGGTTGTAAGGTAGTCGTGAAATTGGTGGTAACAGGTATCCTATAAATTAGTAGAAACATTATTTATCATACAAACAATCGGGGCTGAGTAAGATGGGGCAAAGAGTTGTTGGACCAAGACGAATATGTCAGAGTCAGTTGGTGAGGTAGGAATTTGCGAGGCTAAGCAAGCCATAGTATCCACAAATTTGTTAGTGGAGCGGGGAATGGTCTGGATAGAATAACGAGTAAATGAGGTCAAAAGTGAATCCACGTAATGTTTGTACTTTTGAATTTCCTCATTTTTACATTGTAGATGCCCATAACTTGATTGAATACCAATTGAGAGTCGCTGAAAATATTAATAGATTTGACACCTAAGTGTAACGCAACCTGGAGACCCAAAACAAGGGTCTCATATTCCGCTGTATTATTAGTGCAGGGGAAATCGAGCCGAAATGAAAGAGGCATAGGCTCAGCGTCAAGAGGAATGAGAACAACACTGGCCCCTCTGCCACGCTGGAATTTGGATCCATCGAAGAAGAGGGTCATTGGAAACGAATCTTCCCTGAGTGAAAGAGTGGCGATGAGTTCGTCAGGGAAATTAAAATTGGTAAATTTTTCCCCAAGTAAAGGGGCGTCCGCAAGTTGGTCAACAATGGTTTGTCCTTTGATTGACTTCTGGTGTATAAATTCAAGGTCGAGGTCAGCAAGGAGCATAAGCCATCGATTGATGCGTTGGTTTAGATGTGGTTTGGTATACATATAATGAATGGGGTCCGTGTTGGTGACGATGAAAGTTTTGTGATTCAGGAGGTAGTGTCGGAGTTTGGTGGCTACGAATGATAGGGCTAGGGACAGTTTTTCTACATGTGTATATCTAGTCTCGTAATCCACGAGAGTACAACTTATATAATAAACGGCTCTTTCTCGATGCTCAGAGTCACGATGTGCGAGCATGGCTCCTACGGCGTGGTCGGTGGCGGAAAGGTAAATGTAGAAAGGGTGATCGTACTATGGTGGGATAAGCACTGGTGGCTGCAAGAAATAGGCTTTGAGAGCTTCAAAGGCTTGGTGACTCTCTTCGCTCCATTGAAAAGAAATGTCCTTTTTAAGAAGGTGATGAAAAGGCTGACATCGATCTGAGAGTTGGGAAATGAAACTCCAGATAGATTGAAGTTTACCTTACAAACTACGTAATTGTTTGAGGTTTTTGGGTGGTGGCATTTCTAGGATAGCTTTGACTTTAGATGGATCGACCTCAATGCCACACAAAGAGACGATAAAGCCAAGAATTTTTCCCGAAAGAACACCAAAGACACATTTCTTTGGTTGAAGTTGGACCGAATATTGTAACAGGCGACTGAAAATAATGGTTAAAACATCGAGATGTTCACTGCGATGTTTAGATTTGCCAAGAAGATCATCGACATAATCCTCAAGGATAGTGTCAAGGCACTACGACTTCTCGAAATGGAAGCCTCCAAATTTTGCATTTTGTCCATCATTTGTTTGATGAAATCCATGCTTGGATGAGATGATGGTGTGGTTGTGGTGAACGGAGGTAAATTGGGCTAATGGCCTCCACTAGACAATGGTGGGGTTAAGTGTTGATAAGGTATGGAGGACGAATATATTGAGGCGACCAAATAGGGATGTCCTATGTAATATGTTGAGGTCACTGGATACGTGTGTTGGAATGAAAATGTGGGTGGAGCTTGAGAAGGAAAGTTCGTGTGGATAGGTGGCAGAGAGCAAGTCATGAACGGAGTAGTCTGCAAGAGAGAAGAGGTAGGATCAGTCGAAGGTAATGACATGTGGGGCCCAAGATTAACCAAAGGAAAGCCAATATGTGTCGTATGAACCTCTGAAGCCGTTGGATTGGGAGACGAGGCTAAGGATGCAGTAGGAAAAGCAGAGCTATCAGGTGGAGAAGGAGCTAAATGAGCAGCTATACTAATAGGCATGCCAACAAGGAGTTGACCATCGGACGTATGGTCAGGGGCATGAGACAAATAGTATTGTATAGCGCTAGGATTAGCATCCAGAAATTTGGAAAATTCCTTATCTCCTACAGGAATTTTAGGAACCTCGCTGGTATCTGTAGGATTCCCTATAGAATGTGAAGGGGGTGATTCAGGAAAATTCACAGAGCAGGCATGTGAAACCATGGCGGTGGCTTGCTTTCGAGTGATAACAACCATGGACAAGAGTACATAGTAAGGTTTCAACCTATCAGGAATAGAAACAACCTCAGAATGTTGAAATTGGTAGGTTGCTGGTTTGTCAGGAACTGTAAAAGACAGTAACCGATATCGGTCTGCTAACCGATGTCGGTTAGACTATAGCCGACGTCGGTCAGTTAACCGATGTCAGTGTAATAAGACTGGTATAAGAAAATATAAGAAGCTGCTGATTTGAGTTTTTAACAATGCTTAGTACATCTATCAAATTATTCTGAAGTGATAACTGAAACAGTGTATGAAAGAGAAATAGAACTGAAAACAAATAAGATACACAAACAAATTAACAGACTAACCCTAGGATTAGTGTTTATCAATTTGAGCTTATGCCCTTAGACACACAATGATGTCAGAATCCTAAACACAAGACCTAGGGGAAATGTCAAGTTTGTTTTGGCTTATAAGGTTACCTCAATCGGGCGGAGGAATACCATGGAGAAGGGGGGATGTTTTGAGCTATTGTGTTAATTATGAAGTGATTCGGTATGTGTTGTGTAGTGAAAGTAAGATTAATTTCTTGTCAATATTGTGGAAATCACCCCCACGTGTACAACCTGTTACTTAGTCTATGTTCACTAGAATTGAAAACAGCAAGCAAGAATGTAATGCACGTGTTTTAAACCCAAATCGAAAATGATATTCGATGAAGCAAAAGAGATGACTTTTACTAATGCAAAGATGTAAAAACAAAGCAAGTTCTTTTACCAAAATAACAAAATACCTTGTGAATATCTTTAGAAGAAGAAAACAACAAGTATGCTCCCTATATGAAAGCAAGCAAGAGAAACAGAAACCCAAAATGGGTCCCACCGGGCATGCCAAAATGTTTCGCATGGAATGTTTCAACTTTTAAGAATAGATTTGATTCTATCCTTTCATTCCTTTAAGAAATAGATAAGGGTTAGGGCTAAGAGGAATACCTGTTGAATGTCAAGAGGGTGTGTGTGTACCGTAGAGAAAGATTAGATCGACTGCGAAGAACTCCTTTTTGTCTGGGAAGGACTACCTCCAAGTAAGAATACAAGACCACCAGATTTTAATTAGACAATAAATGAGGGAACTGCCTTGGGCCCAGGAAATATAAAACTTCCTTTCGAAGGTGGTCAGTTCCCCTGCTAATATGAATTAACACAAATTCTAACAAATAAGCTATTGTCCAATTACAATTTGTTTACCTTGTTAGAACAATAGAGAAAGGGCTGGTCTTGGTTTAGAATCAAGGTGACCGATGCCGGTCACTGTAACCGGTACTAGTTGGTGCTAACCGATATCGGTAGGGGCAATGTTTTAGGGGATTTTGGTGAAGGTTGGTTGTAAGGTGGGTGTGTTGTTTTTATAAGGCTGATGAATGGGTGGGATTAGGTAATGGGGTGATGAGAAGGACTCATAGAATACGGGGGGTGTTCTTGGGGTAATGTAAGGGTGGAGGAATGACAGTTAGATGTAGTGTGTTGCTAGGTAGTAGATATAGGAATAGAATTATGATGGCTGTGATTCAGAAGTTCAAGAAATGTTATTAAAAGAACGTATAAGACTTACTAGTTCTTGATGGAAAATGCAGGTTCTGGGACTGTGATGATGAAGACAAGGCTCAAGTAGGATGATCTGACAATCTAAAATGAGCTATCTCTTCTCCTGATACTCGGATGAGTGTCACAAGGCTCTGGTTACTCAGTTGTAGTTTTTGGGCTTGATGTCCTTCTCTATAAACTCTTCTTCTTTATTTCACTTGTCTCTGTTCAACCAAGTAAATTTCAGATTCTTCCAATGATTTCTCCTTTTTGATCCACCAAAATCCAACCACTTGTTTTTGGTTGGGAGTGGTCATTTACAGGGAACCGATGGCGGTTACGTAAGCGACGACGGTCGAGTAGGAACCGGTATCGGTCAGGTCAAAGCGGGCTATTTTTAGTAAAATAGCCATCTTTTCCTCTTTTTCTCCTGAGGGATTAGTTGCGTGCTTGGTCAAGTCATTATGAGGTTGGTTTTAGGTGCGGATGAGGAGTAATTAGTCATGGGTGTGGATGTGGACCAAGTTATAGGTCTTAATTAGGTTAATTTAGGGTTAAGATTAGGTCATGATGAGGTGGCGAAATGAGGTGGCAGGTATGGCGATGTGGATTTATTAATTATAAGGTAATTAATAAATAATTGTGTAAGGTTTAGGTGATGAGGTTAGGTTACGAAATGAGATGCGGGGCACAAGGGGTCGTAAGACACAAATTTGGTGTCTACACTGAGCCTGTTTCTAAGGCACCTTATCAGATGACTACTCTTGAATTGGTAGAGGTTAAGGCATAGTTACAAGAACTTCTATCTAAAGGTTTTATTAGGCTGAGTGTCTCACCTTGGGGAGCACTAGTAATTTTTGAGAAAAATAAAGAAGGAAGACTTAGATTGTGTATTGATTACATAATGTTAAAAAATGTAGAGATTAAGAATAGATATTCATTTCCTAGAATTGATGATCTGTTTGATTAGATGCGTGGAGCATCGGTATATTCTAAGATAGATCTACGATCTGTATATCATTAGTTATGAATTAAGGATGAGGACATTCATAAAACATCTTTTAGAACAAGGTATGGACATTATGAATTCACAATTTTACCTTTTGGATTAACAAATGCACCTACAACTTCTATGAATCTAATGAACAATTTTTTTCAAGAATAATTGGATAAATTTGTGCTTGTATTCTAGGATGAATTTCTCATATATTCTAAAAGTATGGAATAACAGCATGAGCATTTGAAGATAGTCATGGAAATATTGAGAAAATGATGGTTATTTGGTAAGTTTTCTAAATGTTCTTTCTATGACATAGAAGCACACTATTTGGGTCATGTTAAAAGAAAAGATAGAATAGCTATATATCCTTCTAAATTTATAGCTATAAATTAGTGGCCTACACCAAAGAATGTGCATGAAGTCAGAAGCTTCATGGGTCTTACTGGTTATAATAGGAAATTTGTAAAAGATTTGTTCAAGGTTGCTACACCAATAAATTCATTGCAAAAAAAAGATAAGAAATTTGTTTAGAATGAGAAATGTGAATCTGCATTTAAAACTTTAAAGAATCAATTAACTTCAGTGCCTATTTTGGTTGTACCTGACCCTAATGGAGACTTTACTGTTGTAATGGATGCATCCAAGGAATGTATTAGAGATATTTTGTTACAAAATTACCATGTTATAACATACGAAAGGATAAAAATTAAGTTACATGAGATGAATTATGCTCCATATGATTTAGAGCTTGCTGCCATTGTTCATGCACTTCAAGTTTGGAGGCATAACCTACTGGGTAAACCTTTTGAACTAAAAACTTATCATCTTGGGCTGAAGTATATTTTTACTCAGCCAAATTTAAATGCAAGACAACGAAGATGGTTAGATTTTTTATAATATGATTTCGACATAAGTTACATTAAAGGTAAGGAAAATAGGGTAGTTTCTGCTCTAAGTTGTAGGAAGCACATTTTTACTCTTATAAAATTGAGAACTTAGTTTAAGGATGAAATTAAGAGTGTTATCGAATCTGATCCTTATTTTCAGCAAGTAAAAATAACACTTGTTACAGATCCAAATGATGAGAGATATAAGGGTTTTCACTTTGATGATGAAGGAATCTTACGATTTGAAAATAGGGTATACATACTTTTGCTAAATGATTTAAGAAAGAAATTATTAATTGAATTTTGCAATTCACCTTTTTCTGGACACCCTGGTATTACAAAGATTCTTACTGATATAAAACAAAAATATTTCTGGAAAGGGATGAAAAAGGATGTGATTGAGTTTATGACACATTGCTTAGAATGTCAACGAGTTAAAGCTGAACATATGCATCCAACTGGTTTATTATATCTCACAGCATACTGCAGTACAAATGACACGTGATAAGTATGGATTTTGTACAAGGGTTTCCTATGTCAAGAAATAAACATGATGTTATTCTATTTGTTGTTGATAAACTAACAAAAGTAACATACTTTATTGTTGGTTATCTTAAGGATGATTCACCTATTTTGGCAAAAAGGTTTGTTCATGATATTTTCAGATTACATGGAGTACCTAAATTAATCATATCTGATAGATATCTAAGAATGACTTAAAGATTTTGGGAAAAATTTAATGTAGCTTTAGGAACTAAGCTAAATTTCGGTTTTGTGTATCATCCACAAACAGGTGGAAAAACTAAAAGAAATAATCATGTTTTAGAGGATATGTTTTGAATGTATTGTATGGATCAGCAATATAAATGGGAAGAGTACCTTCCATTAGTTGAGTTTGCATACAATAACACATATCACGCCTCTCTAAAGATGGTACCTTTCAAAGCATTATACAAAAGGAAATGCAGAACCCATGTTAGTTGGGACATCTTTGAGGATATAGAGGTAATTGGACTTGAAATCCTTACAGAAATGGAACAAGTTAAAATGATTTATGAACACTTGAAAGAAGCAACATATAGGAAAAAGAGTTAAGATGACTTGGAGTAGGTTGATACGAAATTTGAGTTTGGTGTGAAGTTATTTCTTCAGGTTAAATCGAAAAAGAGTTCTGTAACTTTTGGAAAGGCTGCCAAGTTATATCCTTATTATGTGGGACCCTTTGAAATTGCTGAAGTAATCAACCCTGTAGCTTATCGTTTAGCATTACCTCCTGCTTTATCATGAATGCATGATGTTTTCCATATTTCTTTCCTTAAGAAATATGTTTAAGATTTATCACATGTATTAAATTGGAATTCCTTGCATGTCCAAGACCCAGGAATAATCGTGGTTAAACCTATACGAGTGTTGGAAACTTGCCAGTTAAACTTAAGAAATCATGAATTAAGTCAATGTAAGGTCTAGTGGGATCAGTTTAACGAGGAAAGTGCAACTTGGGAAAATATGGAAGATATTAAAACTACTTTTCCATATTTATTTGAATAGAATTGATTCTGTTGGCTAATAAAATTTGTGATTTTATTCTTTTTATGACAATAAATCTACCAGTTTTGTGTAGATATTTTATTTGTTTAAAATAAATAGCTATGTAAACGTTGATTTTGGGAATTTTAAAAATCTAGTTCTACTTTGAACATATGGAAATAAATATAATAAATTTATCGTCCTTGATGCAATTTTTTTAAATAAGTTAATCATTGGGAAAATGATTCTTTTAGGAGGGAAGTATGTAATACATGTGGAAAATTGTTAAGTTTTCCTCTTTTGAATTGTAAGCATTAACATGTGATTTGTCCTAAGAAGGTGTATTCTTTTGACTATTAGAAATAATGCTTGTCATGGATAATTTATTTATGTTCTTGGATTCATTTTTGTTGAAATGTTGTTTCTTGCAAGGAATCCATTCTATTTGAGATAAGGAAGGTTGTAAACTGGTAATGATTTTTGCAAATTATCTCTTTATAATAATGAAACCTTGATCAATTTAATTGATCTAAGGTATGTTTTAATTATTCTTACCTAATCTATATGGTAAATTGACATTTAGAGGTTGAAGGAAATAAGGGACTGAACTCTTTTATTTTTACAATTTCTTTGATCTTATTGGAAGTTTTAGCTTTGCATTCTGCTATAAGTAGTGTACTTGGATCTTCTTGTTAATTTCTCTAGGACGTTGAATGGCGTAAAGAGGATGGAGGTCTACTTCAGGACTAGTGAGAGTAAAAACCTAATTCCTAGATCTTTAAGATCTATCCTAACAGGATTCTAATCTAAGGTAAACTAGACCTACCTTATATGTATGTTTACACTAATCTTGTTGCATCCTAACCTAAGTTTTATGTTTTATAAAGTGGGGGGTGGGATTTGGAAATAATCTTAGGTAACTATATGTTTATTTCTAACCTATTACCTAATGCTAAATTTACATGGAGTATGGTCTGTCCTAAGATGGAAAATTTACCTAAGGCAATGTTTAAAAAAACCTAAGGTAAATACTTTCTAAACTAACCTAAGGTTGGATCCTAAGCTAATGATATCTATCCTAAACTAATGCAAGGATGCAAAGGGGCCTAAAAGGAGTCGCATGGAAAGTATGATAATTTGGTGAAGGTTTCTAAGTCATTTATTTTATTTTATTTTGAATTTTAAACATTGTGGTACTGTCAATTATACCGAGGCATGGAAACTAGAGGGAATCCAAGTTTGCATCATCACTAAAATTAAGTAATGCATTTTATCTTTGAATTTGGACTCTCCAACGTTGGATGGCAGTGGCATGGAGATATAGGTGGGAGATTGGAAATAAATGACATTTATGGTCATCGGTTTTGGTGACCAAACCACCTTGGAAACCATGCAAGTGAATTTTTTTGGAGTTCTTTGGTCTTCCATGCATTTCGATTATTGCTCTGTAGGAGTTATTTGGTTCTTCGAACCAGCAGTTCTATTTTCAATTCGTTGCTATTTTTAACTCCCTTGGACTATTTTTGATCCAATGGAATTATATGAGACATTTGAGAAGTTTTTGGTTGTTGATTTCATTTGGAAGAGGATTTGTAAAGGCTCGGCTAGAAATATTCTTCGAATCGACAGAAGCACTATCAGGCATGATAGGCTCTATCCGTTAAGCTGCTCTACTTTTCTATATATGTCTTCATTAAAAAAAAATTTCTCTCGTGAAATAAATTGGTCTTTTATTTTGTTATGATTACCATGATTTCTTGCTTGATAAATCTTTATTTTTATTTTGAGGAATCTCTGCTTGATAAGGTAGGAGATGGGTTGTTTTCCCTGTTTATTTGATGTTGAATCCAACCTTAAATCTTGTGGTGATTTGAGTAATGAAGTGTAAGCATTAATCTTTCTTGGCTGTTCAAAAAGAGGTTTATGGAAATGAAATGTGACTTCAAGTTTCGAACTAGTTTTGTAGTTTGATTTGTTATAATGTAAATGAATATCCTTCATTGTCGCATCTTGGTTTTGTTGAATTTTTATTACTCATACTGGAACTGTATGCATATGCATGCTTTAATTCAGAGTTGTGTGAACTCGAATTTGTATAGAAAAATATTAAATGCATGCCTTCTTCTTAACTTACTGTATAATCTATCAATTCGTTGAATTTGGTATACGATGGTAAATGGGCAGATATTGCATGTTTGGAATCTCTATTTTTGTGGATTCATCTAGTATGGAAACAAGAGTGAATGTTTTATTATTCCTCTAAAATTTTCACTTAAAAATTGAGTCACTCAAATTAAGTTCTTTTATGGAAACTATGAGATAAGTTTTTCTTGGACCCTTAGATTTCGATGTTATCTTGTTAGGAATACATGTGTGTGAAGTCTTTTCTTTTGATCTCATATATATTATGTCTTTCTTTAAGTTCATGTGTACTAAACTAAAGGATAAATAGATGAGGTTCTAATTGGTTGGGGACATTGTGAGATTTGGCTTTATCTGATTCGATACTAGGGTTATTTACGTAGCTCTGTTTGAGATTTTAATATGTTGATCATGTTTTCTACTTCCCTATTAAAGTAGATATTATTGGTTTGAATATATGTTCATGATCAGGGTTAATCTCTTGAGTATCTTGCTTTGGTAAATTTTTTAAATCCTTCAAGATTTTGATATCGTGAAGCTTTAAGGAAGCTATTCAGACTTTTGGTTGATGTTTCTTGATATAGAACTAACCAAATCAATTATGAATAAGGAGTTCTTGACTCTTCCATTTATTTGATCTCTGAGTAAGATTGAAGGGAATAATTTATCTTGTCAATTTCGTAGAGGTGTGTAGTATAACCTAAGTGTAGAAATGCAATGAAAAGAATTTAATCATTTTTTTATTGATAGCTTGTGCGTCTGTAGCTAAGCCATGTCAATCTTGGGTTGTACCTTCTTTGGAATCAAATTGCGATGAAACTTTCTCTGTCCCTTCATAAGATGTATTTCTCTCACCTATGTGAGGATTTGATTGAGATTCTATCTCATTGATTTTTGTACTTTTGTCTTGATGGAATGGTTAGTCTGTGGATCCTTGACTAAAACTTTGATGTTTTTGAATGACTTTTGGAGACTGTATTTACCCTGTATGGAAATTAGTAACTTTTGTCATTGCATCTCCTTTTTATATGGGTTTGTTATTACTATTATTAGTTGTCCATGTTGGGGAACCTTTCTTAAATCTGTTTCAAATGCAATAGTCACACATTCTATTTAATCTCTTCTTATATGTGTTTTCTTTTATAAATAAGTTGGGGATGTTGTGGTTGGGTCTGTAACTATCCTTTACGACCTTTTTCATGTGTGATAGAGTGTAGGAGTTCCCTTCTGATTGTGTCATTTGACTCCTTTTCTTTAATTCTTTGAGGTAAATTCTAATCACTACCCCTTTCAAAATTATAGGAGGTTATGTGTTGTGTTCTCCTTTCTAAAGTTGTGAATGGGGATTCGGGTTAACCAAATTATAAATGAAGTTCTTATTTGTTTTATCACAATCATTCTTCTTCTTTTGGGTAAATATTTTTTTAAGATTTAATTAGTTCAGTTGCATTAGTTTCTTAATGCCCTTGTGTAGTTGACATTACTACTTGCTTATTCACTGGACTTGTATTAAAGGATTTTAATATTTTTGATAGTAGATTAAGGTGAGATGTTGTGCATTGAGTAAATATTATCCTAATGTTAATGTATGGTGTAACTTGAGAAATTAGGCTGTCTTGGATTTCTAATTGGAATGTCACATCTGATCTGAGAAACTCTTTTATACTTATATTGTTATATCATTCATCCTAAATCCCTTATGAAGTTGGAATAAGCTTGGATGTAGTTGTCTGTTTATGAAACTCTGTAAGATGAGTTAGAAGGTTCCCATTTCTGAAAGCAACTCTATTTCAGTTAAATAGTAAAGTTAATTTTTGTATTTCAAATTCAAATGAATTGTGAAGGAAATAGTTAGAAGGTACTTTTAATTGACATAGATAAGTGTTTTGGTTGGAACATTATTTATCTAATATCATGATGGGGATTGCTGATTTCATCATGATCTTTCCTTAAATACCATTCAAAATGATTAATTGTTCTTCTTTTATGGTTGACACTACTTATGATTTATTTGTCTTCTTCAGCTGACTATTTCATAAAAGTAGAGTTGGTTTATTGAAATAGTTATTCGAAAGCACTTCATTTAAATGCTTAGTCCTTATCATGCTTAGTTCAATGAACTGACATGTGCTAGTAATTTTTTACAGATGGAATTTGTAAGTTATAAAGGAAGGAAATAAATTTTATAATGTATTGGTTGCTTAAAAGTCTAGACCATTTATAGAGAATTATGATTCATTATTGAGATGCATTGAAGGAAGAAAAGTTGTATTCTTTAATGATCTTAACACTATTGACATGAAATATGCCAGCAATGCATAGTCTTGTAAAATGTGTATTTTACCATCATGATGAATCCCAAAATGGTGAAGTTACTTACCTAAATTGATTATGTCATTTCTCTTGCTCATAATATGAAGGAAATTTGTAATCCTATCTTTGATGTTGTCATTCATATTTGATAGGATCCTTATTTCTGTTGTTATTGAATAGGTTGGATAAATGGGAATTAGTCAATTTCCCTTATTTACAATGCAACTTACTAAGTTGCATGTATTGGTGTTCTTTACCTAATCTTGTATCGTATTATTATGATTTTATGAACGTATAGTTAAAATACCATGATCCTTGTAAATTGGATAATTTTTGTATAATAAATCCTAATACTTAACCATAAAGAGGATCTGGAGGTTCTCCTCCTCTCAAATGGATACAAAATAAATGAATGGTATATACAGTTTGATAACCATTTAGACTTCATATCTATGAATTCTACTATAACATCAACCTACTTTTGGTTCTTAGAACATTCCTTGAATGGTTGAAACACATTAATTTAAATCTTATGATGGATGTTGTTTCAGTTTAGAATTTAATTGCACAATAAGTAAAATTTAATGAACATAAAAGCAATCATAAGTTTTTAAATTTCCTTATTATTTAATCAACTCAAATAAGGATGGAAAACTTAAGGGTTATTAGGATTAGGGTTACGCATGGTTATTGTGATTTGAATCTTAATACAAAGATAATTAAGTGGATATGACCTCTTGAGGTGTGTAAATAATTATGAAGTCATTATCTCAGATGTTGGCACATGCCAACAATAAAACTGTACCTTCATGAAGACTTGGGTCTTTATGAGGATACAATGTTGTAGTTGACATGTTGCAACATCCTTCAACATTGGTTCATCTAGATCTACTCAAATATGGACTTGAACTTGTTTTCCTTCTAGAATCTGCTAAGGATATGATTTAGCGTAGGAAACGACTATCAATGACTTAGGGTAACTAGGCACACTCAATTGACCTAGGTTGATTGAGTATGCCCATATACCCTAGGTCATCACTAAGGTTATGTATGCTCAATTTTATGTACAATCCACTAGGGTCAATAAAATACCCTTCCGTTTGGTGCTATGCTCAACAGAACTTTACAGTAATTCACACCCATTCTAGAAACACTGATGTGGGTTGAATACATGTTTTTCTATCTATTATATGCATAAGACCGTTTATAAATAGTAAATTACTTAAGCAGTAAGTGGGATACAATTTGGACAAAGTATCATAACCTATGGGCAAAAAACCTATGTCACCTTGTAACATTCTCATTTTAAGACTTAAGAAACAAGGGAAATATTATTTTTTTGAAACATAATGTTCTCAATTCTAAATACCACACTCTAACATGAAAATAGGATCCACAAACATAACATATTGGAAAAAAATCCATCTCCATTTTTACAGAAACATCATTTAGAACACACATTCCATGCCAATCAATCTCATAATAGATAACTGTATGCAACTATAATGACTCAATATACTACCAATCTCTCTTTCCATGGCTCGGTTACTAACTGATCTCTCATGTTTACTTATAGTATAGAATACTTTATGTATACTATGTATACTTGGTTCTCCTACCCTATTCCGGGTATTGAGTGATTTGTTTAAAGAACTTATCCGAATATTTGTTACCAATATTCACTGACATTGGATTCCACTTTAAATTAGGTGACATATTACTGTAACCAACATCTTGTGATACTTGATTCCAAAGATTTTCAACATACCATTCATGTTACTATTCCTAGATGACATACTCGTCATTCCAAAATACATCCTTTACCTCACTCTTATGTTACCTAGAATGGTCTTTACTGACTACTATCAGTCCACTTGCCCAAGTTTTGACCCTAGCCCCGGTTAGCAACATAATTTATTATAGGAAGATACTCACGATGAATTAGGGTATATGGGCATACTTGGCTGACCTAACTCATGTAAATGTGCTAAGGTACCCTAAGTCATAGAAAGCTACTACCTATCCCGAACATGCTAATAACTTGACCTAAAGAAAAACTAAGTTCAAATCCAGTTGTGTGTAGATCTAGATGAACAATAAGAATGGTTAGGTACCAAAGGTCAATTAGGGTAAAATTGTATGGTCAGGTGATGGGACTTCTCATGTTGTGTTACAGGTCTGGTACAGGCTCTAGGTAAGCTGCTAGTACATCCATTAGAAATGGTTCAGCAGGATGTTGGGACAGTACCCCATTAGCAGTCGTTGGTCTGAGGTATATTAAATCTAGACACAGTATTCTGATGTACGACTGGATGACTGATTCCAGCTAGGAAGACATGGTCATCATTAAGTAGGTTGGCCAACGTCAATAGGGGCACTTAGCAGAGAAGTTCATTAAAATTCATGTTTTCACTTCTTGTTATTACACAGAAGTTAACATGAGGCGTAAAATAACAAGTAGTTGTCCCAAAAAGTGATAGGGTGGGAGGAAAAGTATCAGGTATGGAGAAAGATAAACTATTTGATTCTTGAATGCAACCTAGCTTGATCCAAATCAAGTGTGTCATCCACCTAGATTCAGCTAGTGTTTAGGTTTATAAACTGAAGTATACAATGGATTAAAGATATAACCACTATTCATGAATTATCTTTCATTCCATGAGAGTGGAAAGTCAAAGGTAAATGGTAAGAGGTGTTAGGTACTTAATGAAAAGTATATTTAGAGAACGTAGGTGATGATAGATGGTGAGGGTAGAGTCCAGAGAGAAGATTTCATTGTAAATTCGTGTTGTGGAATTTCAGAGACCTTCATGACTTCTCTATGTGAATTTGTGATCATGGAGAAGATGATGAATGCCAAAATGGTATCTTCTGGTAGTGCTCCCACTGTGTTTTCTTATAACAACAATGAGTTCTTTAGAAATATTGAGTGCTCCAAGATTTCTGTTCGTATGATTTCCCTGAATCGAATGTACAACCTAGGCAAAGGTTTTTGGAATTCTATTTAACCTAACCATGCTATGTACCTTAGGATATAATATTATAATGTATATGGGTTGATGGATATGCCCACATAGGGCATCTCCATCAACCCATATACATTATAATATTAAGGATACATTATGATGTATATGTATTGATGGAGATGTCGACATGTGGCACACATCCCCTTATCTTATTATATCATTCATTTATGATTTATTATGCTTAGGAGGTCGGACTCAATATTTTCCATAGGTTAGAATGGTAAATATAGGGGTTATAAGGTTGTAGTTATTCATCATATTGAGTATTGGAGTGTTATTGTATGGTTTGGAGGTTACCCCCTCGAAGTGGTATTGGAGGTTGCCCCCTCGAAGCGGCAAAGATATTACATGAGAATATTGTCATAATCTATCTATATTTTTGTTTTCTCTTCATATTATTCTGCTGTATGTGTTCTGATTTATACAAGTAATATCCTTACAAGTGGTATCAGAGCAGCGATTTTGGCCAAAATTAGGGTAAAAACCCTAATTTTTTTGTTTCGAAGTATATCTTGAAGATTATATCGAATTTTTTTCCAATTTTTTCAGAATAATTTTGAAACACTCTAAATCATAATATCTGAAAAATTCAGCTTGATTGAATCTGTTTTGCGGATTTTATTGGTGTTTTATGTTTTTTCATAAATTCGCTTTTCAAGAAGGAAATTGTGGTATTTTTTTAGCAAAATTTATATTTTCGGAAAGCTCTTGCAATTTCAGTTGGGGTTTGTTCTTTGTGTTTTTATCCATCTGCCGAAATATTTTCATAATTCCTAAACCCTAATCATGGTCATGGGGATAACAAATTTTTATGGAAATGGTGAGATGGATGCTAAAGAATGGTGGATAAAATTTAAGAATATATATTTCTCATATTTCATGACAAGGAATAGGTTTTCACATTATCTTGGTGGTCCTGCATAGATTTGGTTTTCTGAGATTAAAAATGACGGGAAGGATTGGTCTTGGGAGGAAATGGAACAACTTTTTATGGATAGATGGGACCACAACAGAGGAACAAGAGTCAAAGGAAGATGATGGGGAAGAATATATTGAAGAATCAAGAGAGAACGAAGATGAAGAGGAAGGTGAAGAATATTCAAGGGAAGATGATGGTGTAGCATATATCAAAGAATCAAATGTAGAAGAAGTTGAAGAAGACTATGAAGAAGAGGAAGAAAAACAAGATATTGATGCAGAAGAAGATATTATAGCTCCCAAGAAGGAAGATACCATATTTCAGTTTCATGGATGCATTCAAAGGAATAAGATAATTGTTTCCATAAACCCTAACAGCAAGTATAGCTTCATCAACAAGGATATGGCTCAACATCTACATATTCAAGAAAGTAATATCAAAGAAGCTCAAGTGAATGGTAAGAAAATTCAAGTTTTTGAATATTTAAAACTTATTATGGACAAATATGGTTTACATTCAGATTTTTTTGCCTTATATATGGATGGTTTGGATATTGTTCTTGGGTATCCTTGGTTTGAGACATTGGGGACAATTAATATTAATATGAAAAATAAGTTTATGAATATTTGGTACAAAAAGAAGAAGGTCACTTTACAGGATATCAGGCTTAATGGAAATCAAAGAAATGTCAATATAGACCATGAAGATGATTTATAATATGGAGAAGAAGGGAATAAGGATGATTCAAAAGAGGAACATGAAGAAAAAGAAGGAAATGATGATTCATCTACTCAAGAGAAAAATTAAATATCAAATGCAAAGGTGGAAGAAGAAAAGAAAGTTCAGAACCAGGTTCATAAGGTTGAGGATACTACAACTGCAAAATATGGAAATCTACATCAACATGAGAGAACACCAAAATCATGGAGATAAATGAGGGCACATCATATTTGCAACCAATATAGATAGCTACAGCCACTTCGAGGGGGTAATCACTCCATTTATACCAGGGGATCAATGGAGCAACAGTTATGAAGCATGGAACTCCAATACTATGGTTATCCTTATATATGATTATACTATGGAATCCTTCTAACCCCTGGTATATACCATTCTAATCCTTATGTTGCCAATACTGCAGGCCGACCTCCTAAGCATAATAAATCATGGTCATGAATGGATATAATAAGATAAAGCGGATGTGTGCCACATGTCGACATCTCCAGTTCATATACATATCATCTAGAAAGGAAGTTCAAGATCGGAGACTGAGTACTCTGGTGGCACAAAGTGTGTAAAAAATTACAACACACTCATTACATGGTTTCTTCTTATGTTTTTAGGACAAAACATGTCAAGAAGGGAAGGAATCCTATACACCTAGGGCAAGAATGTTATGATGTATATGTATTGATGAATATTCCGACATGTGGTACACATCCCCTTATCTTATTATATCATTCATTTATGATTTATTATGCTTAGGAGGTCGGCCTCAATATTGGCCATAGGTTAGAATGGTATATATAGGGGTTAGAAGGTTGTAGTTAATCATCATATTGAGTATTGGATTGTTATTGTATGGTTTGGAGATTACCCCCTCCAAGTGGTATTGGAGGTTGCCCCCTTGAAGTGGCAAGGCTATTGCATGAGCATATTGTAATCATTTATCTATATTTTGGTTTTCGCTCATGTTATTCTACTGTATATGTTCTGATTTATACAAGTAACATCCTTACAAAGTAGTTGTCCCAAAATAGGACAACAAACATCAACGTTTGCTTCAAAACTCATTTTATCCCTCCACAAAATTTTGTCTATGGGAAATTTTTATTTAATTATTTATCAAATGAAATATAACCCCTATTTGAAATAAATTGTGCAACTGTTGAATCCTGTTGAAGTTTTGCATGCCAGTATTCACACATCTCAATAGGGTTTTCACTCAGGAATTCATGGTTAAGAGCTTTGTCTGAGAGTTCTGACAGAACCGTTTTATCATTCCTTATATAGTTTAATTGTCTGTCCAACGCTTTTTCTCTGATTTTCTCCGCAATATTCTCTGTGAAATTCCCTAGAGAACGACATTCCTTCGCCATTTAACAAGTCTGTTTAATTGCCTAAAGCATATGGAGATTATCTCCTTGAATCCAACACCAAAAGGAATCTTAGCCTCAACAATGCAAACTTCTATACACATATAAAAGATAAAGTCATGCACAAAGATAGCACTCTTCCAGGTAAGTCGCATTTTTTGGAATTAGTGAGTGTAAGCTGCACATGGGATAAATTGGTAGTGGCAGGCAGGCAGGAACCTTCTTACTTGCCTAATGAAAAGGGTACTTTTACAAGATTGCACGTAGGGAAAGGATGTTATGATGTATATGTATTGATGGAGATGCCAGACATGTGGCACACATCCCCTTATCTTATTATATCATTCATTTATGATTTATTATGCTTAAGAGGTCTGCCTTAGTATTGAACCATAGGTTAGCATGGTATATATAAGGGTTAGAAGGTTGTAGTAAATCAATCATAAGTGGACGAGGGAATTTTTGGAGTCAGTTACTTGCCATAGGTGGAAAACCCATCAAGTTGAATTCTTATTGGATTTTTCAACTACCCTTCAAAAAGTGCGACCCACCCTTACACATGAGCATATTGAGATGCAATTAATCTATTTATTAATGGTGTTCACTCATCCTATTCTATGCCACCATATATAGTTGTGATTGTTATGCAAGTAACAATACTTACAAGTCAGAATCAAAGGATGCGATTGCTAAAAATTAAATAAAACCCTAATATTTTATTTTAATATAACCAGCATACATATAATTGGGCTTTCCCAATTTGTGAATATAATGAATACACAAATATGTAAAGAATTGTAAGAATTTAGTTTCCAAGGGAAATCCTATTAAAAATAGTTGCTGAGGATGTATTAGCATGGTGCCATTATGAACTTTCATTAATTCACTTTTTAGCCTTCCGAGGATTGCGTGCCTCGGACAGGTTTTGGCACACACTCGAACTGAAGGTAGAAGAAGGAACTTTTGCAACTTCAGTTATCGTTTTTTCATTGTCAGGGAGCTTCACATCTGACCGACTAGGGTTGGAATACGCTCACGAATTCTGCTTATCAACCCTAGTCATGATACGGGGATACACATTTAGCAGTATTGGAAATCAAGCGATGGAACACATCTGAACAGAATGGTTGAATAAGAATTTAACCACATATATTTCTCTATTACATGAACAAGGAACAGCATTTCACATTTCTACCTGGGCAGCAGGTTCTGCATGGATGCTGATTTCACTGTGTTAAATGTTCTGTCAATGTTTTATTCATTTGGAGGAAATGGAAAACTCCATCTTTGTACTGATAACATGTGACCACAAAGAGGATCATGTTGATCAATGTTCCCCCCCTCAATAGTGAAGAATTTAAATTATGTCAATGCAAAACAGAAACTAAGATGAAAGGATATGATGCAGACATTTTCAAAATGAATTGATTACTGCAAGCATATCAGTGAAGAACTCACATGAGAAAAGAATTGCCAAAATCATTCTGAAGAAGAGCCCCGAAAAATGGGATACTGACGTAGTCAAAGGTCGTTATAGCTGACCGCAAGCAAAGACAGTCATACCATAACTTCCAGATTAGTCAGGTGATGCTAACTCAGTAAAGGCAAATGAAGTCTTTTTTTGTTTCCAACAAAGTAATTGATCAGATCAACTTAACTTCATAAAACTACAGTGGATATGGTTTAACATCTACGTACTTCAAGGAAGTCAATAACACTTGAAAATGAAGTGGTAAGAACATTCAAATTTTTGAAGGTTTCAGACTTTTACAGTTATACAAATCTAACTCTTGACATTGACAGATTTTTTTGACTTATTCTAGGATGAAGATTGGACAGTTGTTTCCCTTGACTATCATTGCTTAGTACATAAAGGGACAATTAATTTTAAATGAAAACTGAGTTCATGAAATTTCCCTTTATACAAAAATAGAGGAAGAACCTACGGTTTACAAGAAATCAGGCTTTTGAAATCATAATGACGAGTCTAGATAGACATGAGGATATTTAAATCCCTGGATTTCTGCAAGACAGAGGAATAAGGAATGATTTCCGGAAAACTTTGAACATGTCAACGAAACATAACTGACTTCTTATGATTCAAATCTAGATCTAATGGGACCAAACTTTGTGCAAATATCAATATGCGAACGTAAGAACTAAAAGACCTATATGGGTTCATGGAAATTTACTTTGAATTCTATGTTTGTATGATACTATTACAAATTAACTAGCAAAGTTATGTGATATATGCATATCAACATCTGAAAACAAGACAATAATGGACCGACTCATCCTCATATAGCACTTTCTGATACGTTTCCAACTCTATTTTGACTGACTGAAATACAAGTAATTTAGAGGAATAATCTTTCTATTTATACAGCGGATTCAATGTTGCAACAACTGTATGAAGCTATGGAATCCTTGAGCTACATGGTTATACAAGTCGAAATCCATTCAATGATGCGATATGTATGGACATATAAATGACAAAATATGGTCGAACGAATGGAATAAGAGTCAGATGCACTACGGAATATGGATATCCTTATCTTTCAGATGCTATATCATCGGCTAGGTGATTGCACGTATCGGGATGTTGATACGAGACACCTTTTCATGCTATCAGTTCGCACAGAAGAATCTAGCCAAAAATTTATCAATGCACAATCATTACATGGTTTTTTCTTAGGGTATCAATTGACTAAAATATGTAAATAAGGATCTTTGCATGCATTTTGGAATGCTATTCACCTAAAGGAAGCGTATGTTTGATGTATATATTGACTGGCAGATATGCATTGCTAGGATCACATCAAATCGTTCAGATTTATTTATGATTCTGATTAGGCATTAATTATGCTTAGGAGGTCGGCCTGAAATGGCACAGGTAGACTTAGAATTGTATATATAGCGGTTAGAAGGTTCTAGGAAACCTTTCATTTTGAGTATTCGAGTGAAATTGTACTGGTTGTGTTGTGGTTAAGCCTTGAATGGTATTGAGCAGGTTCCCCCTCGAGTGTGAAAGGATTATGATGATAAAAAGTGTCTTGTCTTCCTAAAATATCTATCTATATTTTGGTTTTCTCTCATGTTATTCTACTGAATACGTGCTTATTGATAAAATTAATATCCTTACCACGTAGTTGTCCCAACACACAGCCGTCAATATTTGCATGAAACGTTTAAGATGGCTTCGAATTAAATCTAGGATGGAGATATGTTATGTTTGCACATGAACCACTTAGATTCCACAATCTGTTTAGCATTTGAATAAAATTGAAGATATAATGTATTGAAAAATCTATCCCACTATTCCTTAAATAGCATGTACTACTTTGCATCGTTTAGAGGAAGAGTCTTGATCTTCATGGTTAGATGTAATATCGACACGTCATACTTCTTTTATCATGCACTTAAATATTTTTTTTGGAAAAAAAACACCCGCATTTCATTCTTGAAATATATTTGCCTAATTAGGGAGATTACATGTCTTGCAAGGCACCAAGTTCATTAATATGAGTGAGATTATAGCTATCACATTCATTGAGACTCATTGTCTGAAACACAACTCATACATGATCAGACCATGCTATAAGAATACCGCAAATATATAACTATTGGATCAGACTTGCATCAGGTATAAACACACAGAACTAATTCTATTATTTTTCATATATCTGTCAATCGAACACCATTACACATATATAGGAGAGGATTCCCTATTATTACGGAACCACTCACATCCTATAATATTACTCCTAGGGAAAGGTTGTGATGATGTATACTCCCGTAACAATACAAAACTCAAATCATATGAGTTGTTAAAACAACTCCAACCTTATCTTATTATATCATTAATATAACAATAATATATAGTACTAACAGGTTGTATTTAATGAATGGCACAAATAATGTTAAACATGGTAATATATAGGTTTCCTAACAGGTTGTAGTTAATCATCATATTGAGTATTGGAGTGTTATTGTATGGTCTGGAGGTTACCACCTCAAAGTGGTATTGGAGGTTGGCCCCTCGAAGTGGCAAAGGCTATTATATGAGCATATTGTCATAATTTATCTATATTTTGGTGTTCTCTCATGTTATTCTGCTGTATATGTTCTGATTTATACAAGTAATATCCTTACAAGTGGTATCAGAGCAACGATTTCAACCAAAATTAGGGCAAAAAACCCTAATTTTTTGTTTCAAATATATCTTGAAGAGGATATCGAATTATTTCCCAATTTTTGCATCATAATTTGGAAATACATCTAAGTCAGAATATTTGAAAATGTTCAGCTCCATTGGATCTGTTCTTGCGGATGTTATTGGTGTTTTAGGTTTGTTTCATAAATTCACTTTTCTAGGAAGAAAATTGTGGTGTTTTTTAGCAAAACTTTATATTTTCGGAAAGCTCTTGAAATTTCAGTTAGGGTTTGTTTTTTGTGTTTTTATCCATCTGCTGAAATATTTTCAGAATTCCTAAACCCTAATCATGATCACGGGGATAACAAATTTTTATGGAAATGGTGAGATGGATGTTAAAGAATGGTGGATAAAATTTAAGAATATATATTTCTCATATTTCATGACAAGGAATAGGTTTTCACATTATCTTGGGTGGTCCTGCATGGATTTGGTTTTCTGAGTTAAAAAATGACAGGAAGGATTGGTCTTGGGAGGAAATGGAACAATTTTTTATGGATAGATGGGACCACAAAGAGGAAGAAGAGTCAAAGGAAGATGATGGGGAAGAATATATTGAAGAATCAAGAGAGAAAGAAGATGAAGAGGAAGGTGAAGAAGATTCAAGGGAAGATGATGGTGCAACATATATTGAAGAATCAAATGTGCAGAAGAAGTTGAAGAAGACTATGAAGAAGAGGAAGAAAAACAAGATATTGATGCATAAAGAAGATTTTATAACTCCCAAGAAGGAAGATACCATATTTCAGTTTCATGGATGCATTCAAATGAAATAAGATAATTGTTTCCATAAACCCTAATAGCAAGTATAAACTTCATCAACAAGGATATGGCTCAACATCTACATATTTAAGAAAGTAATATCAAAGAAGCTCAAGTGAATGGTAAGAAAATTCAAGTTTTTTAAGATTTAAAACTCACTATGGACAAATATACTTTACATTCAGATTTTTTTTCCTTATATATGGATGGCTTGGATGTTTTTCTTGGGTATCCTTGGTTAGAGACATTGGGGACAATTAATATGAATATGAAAAATAAGTTTATGAAGATTTGGTACAAAAATAAGAAGGTCACTGTTACAGGATATCAGGCTTAATGGAAATCAAAGAAAATTCAATATAGACCATGAGAATGATTTAGAATATGGAGAAGAAGGGAATAAGAATGATTCAAAGATGGAAACATGACGAAAAAGAAGGAAATGATGATTCATCTACTCAAGAGAAAAAGAAAATATCAAATGCAAAGGTGGAAGAAGAAAAGAAAGTTCAGAAACAGGTTGATAAGGTTAAGGATACTACAACTGCAGCATATGGAAATCCACGTCAACATGAGAGGAAAAAATCATGGAGATATCCCAGGGCACATCATATTTCCAACCAATATATATATATATACAGGTAATTGGAGGAATAATCACTTTATTTATACAGGGGATCAATGGAGCAACAATTATGAAGCATGGAATCCTTATGTTGGTTATCCTTAATATGGTTACACATGGAATCCTTATTATGGTTATGCATTGAATCCTTATGTTGGTTATGCATGGAATCCAAGGATGATAAACTATGGTCACAAATGGAATCATAGTAGCGCAACGGAATATGGATATTAGTTCAGATATGTATCATCTACCAGGATTACATATGTATGGATGTTTGATCATGGCGCAAAGTGTGTAAAAATTTACAACACACTCATTACATGGTTTCTTCTTATGTTTTGGGGACAAAACATGTCAAGGAGGGAAGGAGTGCTATGCACCTAGGGAAAGGATGTTATGATGTATATGTATTGATGGAGATGCCGACATGTGGCACACATCCCCTTATCTTATTATATCATTCATTTATGATTTATTATGAGCATATTGTCACCATTTATCTATATTTTGGTGTTCTCTCTTGTTATTCTAATGTATATGTTATTATTTATATAAGTAATATCCTTACAAAGTAGTTGTCCCAAAAATAGGACAACAAACATCAACGTTTAATTATTAATGCAACCTAGTTGTCCAAATCAAGTGTGTCTTCCACTTAGATTCAGCTAGTGTTTACTTTATAAACGAAGTATAACGATTAAATATTATACCACTATTCCTCTTACCTTTCATTCCATGAGAGAGGAAGAGTCTTCCTCTTCATGGTTAGATGTTAGGTTTAACAGAACCTTTTTATCGTTCCTTATATAGTTTAATTGTATGTCCAAAGCTTATTTCATTATTAAAATATAGTTGTGTAATTAGAGAACGACATCCTTGCAATTTAACAAGTTCATTAATATAAGGGAGATTATAGTATCTCCTTAATCCAACTCATTATCTTATAACAACAATAATATACAAATATATAAGAATACTACAAAGATATTACTATTATTTCCATCATATAAGTAAAAAAGTATTCACATAAAAAATTGTAGTCCAACACAAAACCTTTTAGTTCTTGATGAAAAATATACATTTACAAGATTATGAATTTCAGACGTTCTACATGTCAATGAGAATTAAGATCTTAAAAGAACATCAATTTTCTTTTTCATTACAACTTAAGAATGATTTGAAACTCTTTACATAAGATCCATAATTAAATAAGATAATGCATCATAAAAGTTTCTCTCTTCTTTTTTTACTTACAATGTCCATCTACAAAAATTGCTAGCACAGGTCAGTTGAATGAACTAAGCATGATAAGCACTAAGCATTAAAGTAAAGTGCCTTCCACTAATTGTTCTATTAAAATAACTGTTCTTTAATGAAACAATTAATATATCATACATATAATAATAATAATTAATAACATCTAGAAAATTAGTACAATTAAAGAGTCTGAATTCACTTTTAATAAAGAACACAACATATAATTTAATTGATTCTATCAATTGCTTCCAAATAATCAACAGGTCTTTTCATCTAAATATTTCATAGTTCTATAAGAATAGAAATACACATTTATATTTTCTAAGCAGTAAAAGAAGTTAATTTTAGCCTAGCTCATATTAGAATACTTCATCATTCCATATAACAAGGAAGAAGAATCAATACATGCTATTCCCCAAACACTAATCATCAGAAAGAAAAATACAGGTTTAGAACACATGAATCTACCTCACTTCAAAGATAAAAATATAAGGATTCAACATTAAGGCAAAGCATCTAACAAGAATCCCAAATCAATCTAAGAAGAATATGATAAAAATAGTCTAACTGAAAGTCTTACTAACTTCTGCATGTTAGAAGATATAATTCAAGGATCTGAAACTAGACTTTCCACAAATCCAAGCTAGACTCAAATAGAATAACTCTACTATCCACTCTATCCAAGAAGGGTTCATAATAAGAAAATGTGAAAAAAGAGACAACCTTCCAATATCAATCCAAATGGTGTGTGACTCAATCAAGAAAAATAGATAGTCTAAGTATGTTAATATTTTCTTTCCACATACCAATTCAGCTAATCTCTTTCCACATCATTACAACTAATGACTTATACAAAGTAGACCAAACAATCCACAAGAATCCCAAATCAATCCAAGAAGAATAGGAAATAAAAACAATCTAACTGAAAGTCTTACTAACTTCTGCATGTTAGAAGATATAATTCAAGGATCTAAAACTAGACTTTCCACAAATCCAAGCTAGACTCAAACAGAATAACTCTATTATCCAATCCATCCAATAAGGGTTCACAATAAGACAGTGTGCAAAAGGAGACAACCTTCCAATATCAATCCAAATGGTGTTTGACTCAATCAAGAAAAATAGACAGTCTAAGTATGTTAATATTTTCTTTCCACATACCAATTCAGCTAATCTCTTTCCACATCATTACAACCAATGACTTATACAAAGTAGACCAAATAATCTACAAGCAATTTCCATCTCAGAAGAGAATTGAAAACAGAGAAGCTCAGTCAAATGAGCTTATCCAAACAATAGAAAAAATATCCCAATTAGAAAAGGACCCAATCCATAATTCATTTCATTTATACTATGAAATGAATTCTCATTATTATTCCAAACTCAGAACTCCTTAACTAGTTCCCAAAAGAGAACACATAACTGAATACATAGTTAAAGAAAGAACACTTCAAAATTTCCATTACAAATCTTACAAACTAGTTTACCTATTCCAATCATCAAACACAAGTTCAAATTCAGCTCATAGAATGAAGTACAAACTACAGTCCCTAAAATAGTATACTGTCCCCAAGAGATCATATTAATTTCTCTTTTTAAATCCCAAAGATTCGTTCAATGAGTCTAACAAGCAATATAAATCCATAAATAGTATAAGATATACAAGGGTCAATACAACTCATAAACTCAAAAGACTGGAATCCCATTACAAGGCTTCAACAGCTTAATGCCAAGGAGTAAGTAGTTCATGATCCCAAATAAGAACAATAATACAAAGCATTCTGTACAGTGATATTGTATCCTTTCATAAAAAACTCAGTATACTAGGTTTAGATTCAACTTTTAAATAAAACCCAAGAAATCAAATAAAAAGATCAGAAGAGAGTAAGAAACCCCAACGACATTTAAGTCGAGAGATGTTCCAATATTACTTCCAACTTGACTGAAACAAAATCACCACAAGACCCTCGAGTTCCATCTAAATATCTTGCAATAGGAAGGTATTTATTTCAACTTTGTTCACAAGAAGGAAAATTCATACTGTATTCCCACAAACCTCTTAAGCTGTTAACGACCATTCTAACGAACTCTTATATCAAACCAAACCCACAACAAAGTACAATTATAGTCAAATAATCATTCAAACAAAATAGTCATTCTTTCATGAGACATGGGATTCCTTAGAGAAAAGAAGGAAAAGTTATACTTTGTATTCACATGCCCTATCAAGTTCAAAGAAGGTTGTACAGTCTAAAATATAGACGTACTAAAACCATTCACACTCAAGAAGCTACACGAAGGAGATCACAAGGACAGTATAAGATCAACTTCAAACCGAAACTAATCTCTCAAACCCTTATCGAGCACATAGTCTATAAATTATTTCAAATCCTTTTCAAATCCATGAATGTGAGTAAAAATACATCTCAGAGCTTAAGTACAGAACAAAACTCAATAACTCGACTACAAGTTCAGCATTTTCAAAAACTAAAAATGATTATGGTGTCGAATACAAAGATTCAACCAAAATTTCAGAACTACACCAAGTTCCATCTTAGCTTAGAACAAACACAAAGTTCCAAAACAAGCTCAATGAAACACGACTATAATAGAGATTCAAAACCATACAAGCAACAAATGCCATTTCAAAATGACCAAGAATCTCTACTACAAAATCAACGAAACACAGGCTCTAAATAATAGTTTAGAACAAAACATAAGGCAACAAATGCCATTTCAGTCAACATTAGCCTCGAATATAAGTTACAGAGCTTCAAATACAAGTTTTCATGAATATCACAATTAAACTAACACAAAGAAATATTCCTAAAAAATATCATTGCCAGCAATGGATTTGCATTCCAAAAACCATAGAGATTTCAAAAAACATGCAAGTAAAACCAGAAAAATCAAAAAAACAATTTATCTCATGAGAGCAGAGTTGTTTTAACGATTCATTTAGAAGAAAGCAAGAAATATTAATGTGTAGAGCCTATCATGCCTGATAGTGCCTCTTCCAATTCGAAGGAGACTTTCAGGAAAGCCTCTAACCCTTTTTCTTCTCCACGATAGATCAAAAACCAAACAATTTTTCTTCGAATGCCTCTTACACATTCTTTTGATAAAAAATATACTAAAGGAACCAAAAATAGTGAAGAAGAAGAAGAAGTCGAACTTCTAGTTCAAAGAACCCGATTGCTCCATGCAGAGAAAACTTTGCGAGGCATGCAAAACCAAACAACCTCCCACAAATCTTCCTCCCTTCTTTCAAAGATAGTTTACACACAAAAACTGAGATCCATTGATGCCATAACTCCCAATTCTCCCACTTTTCTCTCCTTGCCACCGCCTCTGAAAAATGGCAAATGCCATTTCCAAGTTAACATGAATTCCATTTTTAGTGAAGCCTCCATGTAAGCCTCCCCTAGAGTTAACTAGCCCTTGCCAAACTGGCAGTACCTCCATGCATTTAAACCCAATCAAATAAAATAAAATCCCTCAGAACCATTGCCGTAGTGCCATGCAACCCTAGGTCCATTTTGAATAGTTTAAGATAGATTTTCCCAAAAATTAGGTTAGTCAAAAACCATTTTGTAAATAATTTCCTTAGGTCTAAAACCATTGACATATGTAATACCACCTTAGGTTAGATTAAATTCATGACCATTAGTATTAGGCATTAGGTTAACATTGTATAGTATTACCATAGTAATATCCCCTTCCCATATTCATTTAGCACAAGATCTTAGGTTAGGTCACCCCCCAAAACAATAGAATAAGAAGCTTAGGTTAGATTACAACCCAATTAAATAGACATATCTAGGAAGTAGGTGCTCTTACCTAGTTTAGGATACTGTTAGGGTAGTCCTTTAGTTTTAGGGTTCTGATCCCCTTCATAGTCTTGAAGAAGACTATTTTTTTTATGCCAATAATGTCCTGCAGAGGTCAATCCTAAAGATCCAAGCACAAACATACAAACGAATAAAGGAACTTCCACACAAGACCAAAGAATTTACAAAATACAAGAGTTTAGTCTACTATGCCTCTCAAACTACTAAATGTAAATTTATTATTTAGTCTGATCAAGAGTTTTAAAACATTCCTTGGATCACTGAAATTGATCCAAGGATGAGTCAGTAAAGAAGATAAGTTTACAACCCTCAAAACCAGATTGTAACTCACCTATAAGAAGTTAAAGTGGATTCTTATAAGCCATATCATTTCATTCTAAAGAATCCCAGAGAAGAAATAATTTATCCATAACAAGCATGATTTTAAAAAATCAAGGGAACACACCTCATTCAAGAAAATCACATGCCAACACTTGTAAAGTAAAATATAATTATAACAGTTTGTCTAAGGTGTTACACACCTAGTTTGAGAAATGTGATTTCAGAGGAATATGGTAACAAATATTCAGATAGATTTCTTAAACAGAACACTCAATACACAAATTAGGGAAAGAGAACCAAGTATACATAGTATACCCATAGTATTTAATACTTAATTTAACATGAGAGATCAGTTGGTAATTGATTAATGAAATGAGAGATCGGTAGTTCACTAAGTCATTTACAACTGCATATGGTTATTTGTTATGAGATTGACTGAAATTGAATGTGTGCTCCAAATTAAGTTTTATTTAGAATAGTGAACATTATGTAAAAAAAAAAATTCCCTTGTTTCTAATGTTTTAAAATGGGAATGTTACACAACTATTGCACTTTGTGTAAAATGTAACAACACCAGGCATTTATTTTATGTGCACCTTCTGAGTATAGACGAAGCAATGACACATAGTCCCTTTGGATAGGCCTTAGTGGATAAAGTGATCCGTAATTTGTAGTTAATCAATGTAGATGTGAATACAAACTAGTAGGATGTGGAAAGAATTCCATGTTCAAGACACAAGTTTTAGCCGTATAGTATCATGCCACGTGTCCCCCCTTGGACCTTGGTGACCTAAGTGTAATTTATAGAAATGTTACAATTACAAAACTTCCAACTATGACATTACAAAGCTACATATATATATCTCTAATATTGCTTCTAGATGTCAATAAATAGTGTTGATTTTGGGCATCGTAGAAGAAAATGGAATTGTAACATGAATGAAGTGCATTGTTGCAAATTTTTAATTTTCCATATAAGTGAGTGGGTAAGGGGATATTCTCTCAATATTCCATTTGTGGGGTTTAGAATGTCACTTTTAATTTGTAGTATTTTGCAAAAAGTGCAAAAATTATTTAAGGACCCTCATCCCCTTGATACATCAAATATTAAATTGTCCTAGTGAGAAGAAAGGTTGAGTATTGAGCATGCAATCTGTAGTATTGTAGCTATAGAAATACAAAGTAGCCCCCAATGCAAAAATACATAAGTTTTTGGAGATGGTTATTTTTGTATCTAGACCTAAATAGACAGATGTGAACGGTGGTTAGAGTTCAAGCCTCTAGGAATCACGGCCTGTGAACTATACACTTGATTTCACTAAAAATAGGGGGGTATATCACTGCGACCAGATACATTTGTTACCGACCGCTATCGAGCATTTGCTATGAGACTCCAACAGCGATGAGGATGCCAAGGTGGGCAGAATGAGATGATCTGAGGGGTGATAATATAGCTTTGGGGGTTTCAACCTCCACTAAATCTACACTCCTCTAATTTGCAGGTTAGGCTGCTAGACATTTTTCAAATCATGAAAATGAAAGAAATCAACACGTAACATCATGAAACTAAAATATCATTCCTAGAAATTATTCAATATATAAATAGACCTTATGTAGTCCCTTCAATCCTTCCTTGAAACATAGTAACAAGTATCTTAAACAAGCAGGGGGAAATGACAAATTATGACACGCATGTGTATACGCCCACATGATAGTACACACATAACACATGTGTGTGCATGTACAAGCCACCAGACAAAATGAGTGAACACACATAGGGGAAATGTAAATATGCATGCGTACTGACAGAAATAATGGAGCAACATTGCATAGGTGGATGCTGCCAAGGATACACATGTGCCATAAAAGATGGACACCACATGGCATTAGGTATCATCTTAATTACATAAAGAGACCTTTAATTCTTAGACTACTTGAAATAGATTTAGGAGAGATAGAAAATGCCAATTTTGCTGATATTTATTGGACTAAGAATTAGGAATTTATATTTTCACCCTTATTTTTTCTCAGGTAGAACGTAGTTGAAATGTTAGTAGCTGATAAATTGAAATGGTTTTGTAGAGACACTTTCTCATGCTAAATAAAGGTTGATAAACATTCGTGCATAGTGAGAAGCTAGAGGGGATGCTCTACTGTAGATGATAACATCACATGAAGAAGCATGTTAACCTTATTGTAGGTGGTTTCCTTAGGCACTATATTAAAAATTGCCTATAACATTACGTTGAATATATGGTGTACTGAACGTATTGATTTAGTGGTGGGACAGTTTCTTACCCTAGTGATTAAGGCTCCCTATTTTGGTATACTATGACAGTATAATCTTTCTGGAAAACATATGGTGAATTGTCCATGGTACCTATCATGTGGAACTCATTGATCGAGTACATGAGCGAATTTGGTTTCTAGTAGGGTGTGTGAGGGGTTTGTTACATTGTTTCTATCATGATGAGATTCCTCATGGAGCTAGCAGGGGAGTATTTGTGTGTCTAAAAATGCATTGATGATCCAACATTGAAATAAAATTTCAAGAAACTAGTTAGTGAGGGTCGGTTCTCAGAATGGCTTTTTAAAGACTCATTAGACTCAGTTTTTCTTCCTTATACTTTTTGATGAAATTGGGAATATCCTAGGATTACAACATATCTAAGTCATTATGTGTTATTAAAAATATTCCCTTAATGCATTTTGACAGATCTAGACTGTTAATTGGACCTGATTACATACCACCATTAGATTATTGTGGTATATAACTTGTGCTTATGTAAATATTTGGTCTAATGATTCACCTACCCTATCTTGTTTGAGCACCCTGTAGGTGTATTACATGACTGAATCATAGAGGAGCTGATATATATGACTTGGGTATATGGATGTTAATATTTCATAGGAAGGAAATTTGTTAGCTAACATGAATTCTATGACCAACATCTCTATTTTAATAATGATTGAATAGATAAGCAATACATGTTTTCTTGTAGGCCTTACTCTTGAACATATAGTGGCTATCAGGATGGAGCAGACCTTGAAAGTGTTGGAAATACAAAATTGTAGCAATATCCTATGTAGGAATCTAAATTTACATACTTGGAGCTATATAGTGTAGACTGATTGTTAGAAAACATGATATGACCTAAGGTACAAGGGGTTCCATATTCCAAATTTTTAAGATGTAAATGCTTACCAATATTTTTTAGATTTCATATTTTTGTGTTATTTCATGTAGGTATGAAAACTAAGTATCCAGGGCTAAGGATTTATAGGAAAATTATAGATCAATCAGGTAATGGGACCCAACCATGTAAATTATTATTATTATTTTTAGGAAAAAAATGGTGATGACATAAGGAGTGGGAGGGGTGAGGGTTATACCTCGGTCATAGTGGAAGGAATCCAAATAAGAAATGAGCAGCAGGCACTCAAACACCATAAGAGCTTCCTTAAAAACAGTAATGAATAGTTGAAAATGTAGCAGCCCATGACCCAGATTATTCATTCGAGTGGATGACCCTATGATGAGGTAGGGTGCAACATAGGTTTTTTCTCACCAATTAACTTTAGCTGACCAGTACAGGAATGTACACAGGTTCCCAAGCTTACATGTTCTAGAGCATTTAGGACAAGCCTCCAGGATAGATATCATAGGGTAATCTTAAGGAAAGAACCTTGTATTGAATTTTTTTTTACTAAAGTTTGTGCTCTTCCTACAATAGAAGCTACAACTAAGCTATAGCAGATGAGAGATAATGCTTGAAAAACTAAGAATCATATAAGTTACTAAGATTGCAGTAGAAATTTAAAATACGGGTGCAGGTTGGATAGGGATTCCTCATAATTTAACAACACACTATTATAAAATAGATAAAATAGTTGGAGAGAAATAATATTTTTTAAAAAACCTGTAGGTTGTATGATCATAAACTAGGCTCAAGATAATAAAAATAGTTTGAAATAAAATTAAGAAATGTTGAATAAATATTGAGAATAGAGTGAGTACACAAATTAGGCTAATCTTGCCTTCCTTTGGAGCAGAGATGGGCCCATATCCTCATCTAAAAGTATAGATAGAGAATAAACTACTGGAATTTAATTAACAATACTCAAAGTGTCATCAATTGATCATGAGCAAAGGATTATAGCAAATTGAATCTACAGATCAGTTATATCAGGAGAAAGTTATGGCTGATTAGTGGGATTTCTATTCCCCTCTTATAGCATCCAGCTAGTTTTCTATGTTTAATGAGTTTAAAGAGGCCTTCATTGCATAAGTGGATATATTCTAATGGGACTAGATCCTGTAGGATACAAGCAATAGCTTTACGATTTAGCCTTGACCACATGATCGTTAACTTAGACTAAATTATACCTTGTTAATGGATCATTGACTTAGAATATATTGTACTAACTACAAAATAGATTGCACATAACAAATGGATTTAATTATAAGATACAAATTACAACTTGGAAGGTGTAAAACCTTGGATTCCTTATGTATATCAGTTTTGAAATACGCCTACTGGTGAAGGCATTTGTATTCTTTCAAAAACATGTCTATCAAAAATTAAATATAGCACAACATGATCTAATGTATGTGATGCATAGTAGGGATTTTTATCAAGTTCTATGATTTAGAAATTTCCACACAAATGTACATGTTTATCGAGTGACATTTTTGACATGACACATGACGTTCATGAGATGATGCTATTGTTGATCAAAGAACACCTGAAAAAAAGCACATACAAGAATTCCACGCGTGGGAAAGTGAGGTCATATTCTAAAGGCACAAATGGATAGGGAGAACACACGCATGCGGATAGTAAGTTCAATCATTTTGGAATGAGCCTATTTTCACTCATTAAGGTCTATTTTTAGAAGATGACGTGCAGAGCACACCAACCGAGGTAGGGATACGTGCACATCACACATTGGATATATTGTTGGAGGATTGGATATTGAAGCTTATTTTTTACATGGAAACAAGACAAAAATAGGATCTGCTACTGTCAGTTATCTAGTAGTAGGTCTATTAGATAGTACAATTACATGTGTGGCTAGTGCCTGTAAACGGTGCATGGGATAAGAATATCATGTGACCTAATTTTAGAATAGAGATAAGTAGTGAAGGGAAAGTCCCCACCCTATATATATGTATGTGAATCACATGTGTAATAGATACATACATAGAGAGGTGATCGACATAAAAAGAGATATACTTGTTTAAAACTGCATACACGCATACTGGTATGGAATTCCCATTATTATATGAGGCTTCTGTAAACTTATTACATTGAATATAATGGAAGGACATTTCCTGAATCTAAGTGTTAGTGCCTATGTGAAATCTGAAGTAGTAGTATGTTTTTGATCTCAATCATGGTTATTGTACTTAAAATTCTCCTTTTCCTTAGATATAGAATCTAGAATGCATCAATATAATGATGAGATTAGTAATAGAACTATATATGTTAAGTCCTCCATCACTGTTGACATCCTACTATAACAATCCTAAAGAGAGACCTGGTACATTTTCATGCTTTGGGTGAGTGCTCAGTTTAGGCTGAGTGATGCGTTAACGTGTCTAGGGTTTCATAGGGTTCGTTATCTACTAAATTTTAGGCTGCATCATTGGTTTCATTGCTGGGACCTATTTTTTCAGTTGTTTTTAGGATGGTTCACAATGTAGGCATACTGGTTGAACTCTAGCAAGTATTGAAGAATGGATACGTAATATGGAAGAAGAATACACATGGTGGTTTAGTAATGGATCTGAGTTTAATTCATGCACTTGGGTGGAACAAAATCTGTATGACAATCTTATATGAGAGATTTTTTTCGCTATCTTTCTAGTAGAATTATACGAGCGGCTGAGTGTACTATACTTCATCTAAACAGAATTGGAGGTATCACGTGCACTTGTTCTGGATGACAGGAAGAATTTCCAGTTGCCCTTTATGATGCTGATTTGATTTGGACTCGCAGTTTTGGATACGTGCTTTCATGGTGTCTCTGAATAGTTATATCTCTGGAATACTCAATTTCCACTGTATTCTGTGTCCTAGAGGTAGTTGGATTTCTAGTTCTTACGATTATCCTACGGGGAGCTTACCTACAAGGCATTCCAATGGTGATCAAGATCCTGATGGTAACTTTGAACCTAGAGAGTAAACTCGATGGCTAACTAAACCCCACCATGCACATGAGGGGTGAGGAATAGGACTCAGTGAAGGATGGAAGACTTAGTAATGGTAAGGTAGAGAGAAGAAAAGGTAGGCTCAAGTATAATGAGGTGCACGTGAGAGGGAGATAGAGAAGTAGCGTACCATGTTTCAGCATGGATGGTAGTTGAGTAGAGAGATGGCTCATGAAGGATTTTGAGCTCATGTAGAAGACGTGGAGCCAGACGTATTAGGAACTCCCCCATATGGGAAAGCATGACAGAGAACCATCCTCGGCCTCATGTAGGAAACACGCCAGCAGAGACTGACTTGGGCCATGGGCATGCATCTTAATCCACCTAGTGACCTAGCACTTGTGCTTGGTTTTTCAGTATCTAGTATGACCAGTAATCAACAAGAAAGTTTGGGAAATAAGAGAGCAAGTACATCAATGGCAGGATAGATGGATTCAATGTTATTTGGAGGTGTGTTTTTAGGCACATCCTCTGCACATAACGTAAGTGCGTTGAATGTTGGGTTCACCTTTGGAAGTGGAAGTACCTCACAGACTGTAGGGGTTTAGTATAATACTACTATTGGAGCACAGCGGAGTACATATACATGTCCTATTCCAGCTACTAGTGGAGGATCATGAGGTATAGGTGGTTCTAGTTCCGGTGGATCTAGTGGTTTTGGAGGTAGAGGAAATAAAAGAGGTTTTGGATCAGGTGGTCAAGGTCTACAGCAACCACAAAGCATTTATATGGAGATGTCTCTTTGTCTTCAAAAGTATAGAGGCATAGAGTATGTTGTTGAGCATGTGCACATGTGTTAAATATTATGGCAGGTGAAAGGGATCACAGCTGCTAAGCATAAGGCAAGTCAATTTGCTACTACCTTGTAGGGATGAGCACACGGCTGGTATAGAAAGTTTGACCCTGATCAAACTTGTGTGGATTATGTAGTGTTGAAGGATGCTTTCTTAAAAGAGTTATATATCCTAGAATTTGAGAAGAAAAGTATCAATGCACTCAAAGATGTCAAGCAGGGAACCACTGAGAGTGTACATGAGTATGGTGCCAACTTTAAGATACTTCTATCTAAGATTTATTATGATATTCATGCTAGCTAGCATGCACAATGGCTCGTTGGATGATTGATTACACCATTCAGAAGAGAACTTTCACATAAGACATACACTGATCCGCGTGAAGCACTAGAAGCTACTTTACGTGCTGAGGAAGTTGAGAGCATTGACACTGGCATTAGTCCATTCTTAGAGGCAAAAATTGCAGCTATGGCTAAATAGTTAGAGAAGTTATCAAAAAATTCATCCCATGAAACGTGCTCAGGAATTCGGTGTACAGATTGTGAAGTAGAAGGTCACACCAAGTATAGTTGTCCTCACAGAACAATACACTCATTACTATTGGATTGTGAGATCTATCATTTGAATCATGATTCTAGTCATTTTCCTTTATTACAACACATGATAAGAAAGAATGTATCCAAATTTTGTCAAATTTATAGGTCCATAACCCATGATACTAAGGATTGTCGATTGACTGGTTAGATCTAGGATGCTATAGACATTGGGGTATGACAGACAAGTGTAATAGATAATTCTAAGGGTAAGAATGAACACTAGGATTAGGATCATAATCAAATGTGCTATGACAAGAATGAGGTCCATTTTGAAGAAGGTCATGGAAGAGGACATGGATATCAAGGTGGATATGGAGGACAAGGCCACAGTGGAGGAATAAGTGATTTTCCTCGAGGAAGATGCTATACATGCGGATCCCTTGATCCTTATAGGCCTGAATATCCCTAGAATGTTACATGTTCTTTTTGTGGAAAGAATCATAGCTATGAGGAGTGCCTAGACTTATATGAGCATCTCAGTAAACAACATAAGTAGGAGGACATAGGCATAGGGATGGTTAGGATATAATGCATAGAGAAAAATTAGTGGATGTCCAAGATAGCACCAGAACCTGAGGCTTTAACTATAAATATTACCACATGCGCTGAAGCAGCACACACAAGAGAGGCATCATACTAGAAGCCTACGATCACCAAGGAAGAGGTTTTGCATGCAAGGTACCCAAATTCAGCTCATCAGAAAGAGGTTTATCCTGATACCATAGAAGTTCTAAGGAATCTTTATTGTGAAATACAATACTTAAAGGAGCAGAAGAAAGCATTAGCAATAGTCCAAAATGATATCGAGGATCTGAGAGAAGTACACAAAATTTTGCACCAGGAGGACTCCATCCCACTATTAGGAAGTTTGTTAAAAAGGAACACTCTGTGTGCAAGTAATGAGAAAGGACAAAAGATCCTGCATGCAATTCTTCCCCCTGATAGCATTAACTATCATACGGAAATTACTTTGAATGTTATTTGGTATGGATGGTTGTATAACAATATTATGATAGATATAAGTGCAAAAGTAAATGTTCTTATGTTAGATGCATGAGTACAAATGGGGAGACCCCCATTTTAGCCATCATCTAATGTGTTGTTTATGGAAAACCAAACTAAGGCCACTTCCATAGGAGTTTTAAAGGATGCATCTATAACTATAGAAGGGGCCAAGTTCACTGGGGATTTTGAGGTATTAGCACTTGTGGAAGGAGATAGTTTTCTAGCCTTGCTTGGATTCCCTTGGTGTTCTGTGAATAACACTAACTTGAGATTAAATAAGGGGTATATCAGCTTTAAGAATAAGGAGGAAAGGGTGTTGTATAGGAAACTTCATTCTCGAGCAAGGTGAAGGCCGATACAGGGAGCCACTAACAACTTCGAATGATGGAGGGTTTAGGACCTTAGATACAAATGTGGATCTACGGGAGCAAATAAGATAGATGCATGATATAAAGAAGCTATATGTACAAAACTAAAATATATAATATTAGATCACAATATGAGGGAGTTACCCAGAAAGTGTCAGTTCTAAGAGGATTTTAACTCCCTTGGAGGATGTCAAAACCCATGTCAGACAAGATAATAACAAATCATGAATATTAGTAATAAAATATAAAATGATAATTAACTAAAATTATGAGGGAACTTAGTTTGTGCTATGCTATGGAGACGAACTGGGCATCAAGATGGTAAGATGATAGACTATGACAAAGATTTCTCCCTTAAACTAGCAGAACTTAATTAAGCTCTTTCTTCTCTTCTCTAGGCCTAGGTCTCTCCAGTTCTTCTCGAACAATATCAGTCAGCATCTAGATTTTCCATTCAAGGTCCTTGAAAAATCTATCTCCATCCAAGTCCTTGAAATATGGGGGAAAACCCATATTTATTGCTTGGATGTGAGGCTAAATTGTAGGTTAAATGATACCTAGGGTTGAGTAAAGTAACCTGAGTTAAGAAATATGATGTGATCATGTGGGGACCATGGCTTTAATTATTATATGGAGTGGGGAGCATGATTGACATGGTAGGTGAGATGATATATTCCATTTAGAAAGGGGTGTTAGATGGGTGTATTAATACCCATGGATTTAATAATTTGTGAGAGATGGGGATAATTCCAAAAGTTGAATTATCAAATGGGTCTACATGGAGCCCATTTAAGAATTAGTTAAAAAAGGTGAGAAAATAGATGATATTTCATTTAATTTAAGAAAAAGAGAAGCAAGAATGGATAATTGTGTAAATGTGAGATGATAGAGGGGTGATATAACCAAAAATAGATGTCTACATTTTCCCCTTTTTGTTGAGTGGTTTGCAATAGCAAGCCACGAGACAAAAACAAAAATGGTTAGATGAAATATGTGTCTAAAGATGGACGAAGACATGACCAAAGGCAAGACGCCTCAGGAAAAAAAGGATCGCAAAAATAATGAAAAACAAAATGTATGGTGATGACTTCAATATCACATCGGTAGAGGATGATTGTGGTCTCAATGGAGATAGATGAAAATTTTCCACAGATCAGTAAGTGGGTAAGACCACTTCAGTATGGATGTAAACCAAGATGACCAATGTTTCATAGGAAATCATCAAAATATGTGCACAATACTTTGTCTATGAGGAATCGTACAAAAAATCATGCGTCTGCAAAAGAGACATGAATGAAGATAATAATGCCCCAACACAGGGCATGGAAAGGACACAAAGTGAGTTCTATGTGTTGAAAAATATAAGGATTTAAAGGTGCCCCAACATAAGACATAGATGGATGTTGAAATAAGATTTCCCAAGGGGAATAATCATAAATGTGTACATGATGAGCAGATAGGATAGAAGGGTGAGATACAATGTCTTAAAAGGCTAATAAATATGATGGTAATCATGTTTCATAGGAAAGATTCATAAGTGTTAGAAAATTATAAGGTGAAGAAGACAAAGAAGTATTGTTTCTTCACTAAGTATTAGAAGAGAACAATATCCGACAGGTGATGGCCGTTATTGTATCTTCCAAGACAAAAATGTCAAGGGAAGATGGGAAGAGATTATTAGAAACATATATGATGGTATCCTTGTAAGAGGACTGATGAAAATAAAAGATGTGACATGGTCTCAAAAAGAGAAGAGGTCAATGTTGCAAAGAGAAGAACAAGAACAATAATGAAAGGGGTAGATGGCGATACATAAACGAAGAGACATTGTCATTGACCATGAATGCTAGATGTGAGGGATGTTGAAAAAGAGAAAAGGGAATAGACAAGAGGATTGGTTGATTATGAGAAGATCAATAAAGATTGAATATGAAGGTGACAAGGGTATGGAATATAGGGATGGAGATGGAGGAGGAGAAAATAAGTAATGAAAGGGGAGGAATAAGATAACAAAGCAGGATTATAGAGAAAGAGGGAAATGAAGAAGGATAAACGAAGAGAAGACAAGAAAAGCCCAAAGCAGAGGATGAAATTATGAAAAAGAGAGAGGTAATGGAAAATGAAAGAGATGATAGAGAAAAGAAAATTGAGGGAAACATATCATAGTGAGGTAATCCAAGGCAAATAATATGGAACTGACCGCATGGAAATGCATGTGGATGGTGAGATGATAAAGGAGATGGGAAAACACTAAAGAGTTAGGTTATCGATGGGGAAGTAAGGAGGAAGTGTGAGGTAAAATGAGGAGGAGGACGATAAGGAGGAAGTGAAATAAGACAAGGACAAGAAAGGAGGAGAAGACAATAAAGAAAATTATGTAGAAGGAAGGGAACCGAGAATGATTATATTTGATAATGAGTGAGAAACAAAAGGAACATAAAGAGAAACTTGAGGGGAGGGATGACATTGATTGGAAAAGAAGTGGAGATGCATGAGATGAGGATATGTTGATGACGAGAAAATAAAGAGAGGGTGTATGATGAAGAAAGTGAAGAAATTGGCAAGGAAGAATGGAATATGGAGAGGTGGTGAGGAAAAATAAAGGAAGGGACAGGAGAGCCAATGCTAGTAAATGGATGTTAGGAGAAATCCACTGATAATGATTAGTAAGAAAATATGGGATAAAAGATGAGACGAGGTAGAAAGTAAACGAAGAATGGGAGGGGGAACGCTAATGAAGGGACATTAGGATAATTCCACCGATAATGATGAAAGGGTAGAGAGGAAGTAAGGAATGAAGAAAAAATGGAGGAGGTCAAAGAAAAGGATTTAGGTTGTGTAGAATGGGTATGAGTGATTTTTAGGAGAAGTCCACTGAATAATTATTAGTAAAGAAACATAAGAGGATGATGAAAGACTGTTAGGGGAAGATCAATGATAATGACAAGTAAATATGGGGGTAGATATGTGGGAAAACTCTAAAAGACAGAGTGGAAAGAGTAAAGAAAGGAGGAATACCAATGTGTAGGAAGATGAAGGAGAGGAGAGGATGCAATGGATGAGAATGAATGAGAGAAAAATGAAGAAACAAGATACAAAATGAATGGATACACAATTATTAAGTAAGATTACCGAGTGACGGATGATGGAGATGAAAAAAGGACCAATATGAAGTGGTGTTTACGAGAATGGAAGAGGAGGTGAGAGGATGTGATGATGGAGAATGATGAGAAGATGTAGATGGAGAGAATTTGGGGTAGTGGGTGAGTGTAGGATGACTGATCATGCTTAAGAGGGACTCTTAAGTAAGATCACCATGTTGCATGAGGATTTAAGTAAGATCACCAAACCGACAGTGACAATATGGAAGGAGAAAGAAAACATTATATTTGATGCAGGTGTGGAATGGTTGGTTGGAATGGATGAGTATGATGAGAGGTAAGATATAGAAGATGAGAAAGATATGATGGGAGCTGAAAGGGTCATACAAAAAACCATTCTTAAGAGTAACTCTTAAGTAAGATTGACCTGTGACAAGGATGGTTAAGTACGATCGCCAAACGGAAGAAGAAGAAGAAATGATGAAAATATTGAGCAGAACAAAGAAACAAAGGAGTGTAATGTGAGTGGATGGAGGAACATATGTAATTTATATGGAGAGTGTAATGATAATAATTAATTGGGATTCCCATGTGGTGGGAGTGAGGATACAAGAGTGTTAAACTAAAAAGGAGGAGCGGAAATATGTTTGTGGTGTTTATTGTCATCTGCTAAAAGAGGAAATGGTGGAGAAGCTTCTACAGTGAGAGGATCCAAGGAAGAAGATATAACTTAACCAATATTCTCTGGTTCTATTGATGGTTAAGTAAGATTGTTAAATTGAAATTAGAAGACTGAAAGGGAAAATCAAGAGGAAAGACAAGTAAGATATCTGGCGTGATGCAAGGGGACAAAAATGTGAGAAGGATGATGTGGAGAAAAATGGTGATGAGTGGAAATGGAGAGAAAGGAGTAATGGATCAAAGATGTTGTTAAACATGTTAAGAGATAAGGAGCTGTAAGATAATGAACTTGTCTTGAGAAGGATCCTCAAGTAGGATTCACAAACTGCAACGGAGATCAAGTAGAACTCACAAAACAAAAAGATTGTTTGTAAACACATTCATGGAAATGATGGATAGATATAAAATTCATAGTGTGAAATTCGATGTGTTTTTTATAAAAGATGATCTGGATGAGATGAATGGAACATAGCTGTAGCAAGGGCATATAGGTAAACTATGTTTCGAACTAGATTGGAGATAACCAAGAAAGGTTACCACTCAAGGCATTGAACTTGCTGCCAATAATAGGTGTTAATACATAACCAATGATATTTAGTTATACCAAAAGACCATGAGGGAAATATGATTGAAAGATGCTTGTAATCCTAATGTTGACATGACAAAGGGATTGAGATGCAACTTGTACATAGGAAGAGGGGTCTCTAAAGGTGGTGTTCCTTAATTCTATGACCCAGCTCTGGGAAAGGGAAAGAACAAAAGCAGAAAGTTGATCAATGTGGGAAGCTTTCAGAAAATGTTGATAAAAGAAGGTTGGTCAATGTGGAAAACCTTCTAGATGCCCTAATAACAGAGTAGCCATCCTTCAAGGGTATGGTCTAATTTATACAAAATATGGATGACAAGAATAATAAGATAGCCGTCCTTCAAGGGATCGGTCTATTTTTTTTATTTTGCTTTGATTTTTGATTTGTATGTTTTTATTTTTCTCTTTTTTTTTGCATGAACAACTGTCCTTTGAGGGATCAATATTTTTTTTAATAACTTTGATTTTTCCTTTTACATACTTGAGTTTGAGCTTAAAATGGGGGAGAGCTGGGAATAGTTAAGTAAACCACGTAAGAGGGGATAAGGAATGCACAAGAGACACCCTAGACCTTCTGCATGGCTGCAATAGGAGAATCAGAAGGTGACAAATGTAATGGTTATGGGGTCACATCAAAGTAGTGAAGGCGGACCACATAATTCATATCATTATAATGATAAATGGAAGGGGCTAAGGATGGTAGAACAATCTAAGCATGTAAATAAGTGCTCATTGGTAGATATACTAACAATAGACTGGTCGCAAGTGCAATGCATTAAGAGGCTCCGTATTTGGTTTACCATCACGAGAGGGAAGATAATGAAGTTGTAATAATATGAGATGATAGCCAAGTAGGAAAAAAAACTATGACCACAATGGTGGATTTAGATGAAAATAAATGATGCCCCAAGAGAGACATAAACATATAAGGACAATCATGGCCTCAAAAGAGGACTTTATGAAATAAACGGTGTCCCAAAAGAGACACAAATATATCCACAAAGGTGGACTTGATGAAATATATGGTGCCCCAAAAGAGGCATGAATATGGCCATAATGGTGGAGTTTGAGAAAAAGGGGTCCCTCAATGGAGAGACAAAAATGGCCTCAAAAGAGGATTTCAATGAATAGGATGATGCCCCAAAAGAGGCATAAATATAGCCATAATGGTGGACTTGAAATAGAGGGGTCCCTCAATGGAGAGACAAACACAGCCTCAAAAGAGGAATTCAATGAAAAATATGATGCCCCAAAAGAGGCACAAATATAGCCACAATGGTGGACTTCAGTAAAATAGGTGGTACTTGAAAAGAGACACAAATATAGCCACAATGGTGGACTTCGATAAAAAATATGGTGCCCAAAAAGAGGCACAAATATATCCATAATGGTGGACTTTGAGAAAAAAGGGTCCCTCAAAGGAGAGACATACATGGCCTCAAAGGAGGGTTTTGATGAAAAAAAGATGGTGCCCCAAAAGAGGCATAAATATGGCCACAATGGTGGACTTAAAATGAGTGAGGATTTGGACAGAAATAGTTTAGATTGGATGAATGTGAAGGAGGTAGAAAAAATAGTGTCAAAGAGCGAAGTCCCCTAGTAACAAGGGAGTTGTATGGATGATGTGATCAAGGGTGAGGGAAGGTTATTTCCCCAATAAGTTAAATGTGAAGGATTTGAAGGGTGTTAAAAGAGTTTAGATGAAATAGTTTTATATTTGGATGAGATAAAAAATTGGAGACCACAAGTGTGATTAGTAAGATAAGCGGTATTGATGAACAATGAAGGACCTTTCTTAGGAGGAATATCGTGTGTAGGAGGGATGTTAAGGGATGATGTGGATGAAGGGATCATGGGAGATCCGACAGATGGGATATGGATTGGATTCAAGGTAGATGGAGAAGGAACATTTCCTTGAATGAGGAAATCATCTTTCTCAATAAGGTTGTTGACTATTGACAAAAATTTCTTACAATGTTTGATGTCATGGCCCAGGGTATGATGATAGGCACAACTAAAATTAGGATTGAGCCATGATGTTTTAGGACCATACAGATTAAATGTTTTAATAGTTTAAAGTTTGATGGTAGATATTTGAGTTAAATGTCAAAGGATATATGTGTATGACCCCATTGAAGTGTCATGGGGATGGTAATTTTTGTGGCTTTTGATAGGATATTTCAGCTTGGAGTTACCAGAAAAAGTAGATGCAGATGGGATGGATGAATTTCATGTTTTAGAGGAAAAATTTAATTTAGTTGAAAGATTGTATTTTTTGGATGTGGATCGATTGTTGCAAGATGTCCTAGATGGAGAGACTGATCGTAACATAGATGTTGTGGCATTGGATTGTTGAGAAGAGGAAAAACCGGAATGTTTTTGGGGATGCACAGGGGACTTTCGAGGATTACAATAATTTCAACATGAGGATTTGATAGTGGTGGTGGGTTTATAAATGGAGAAAATTTCCTAAAACAAGATGAGGATGTTAATGGAGAGATAGGGATTTGTATGATGCAATTAATGATATCTATGTGATACGTGGATTGTTTCAATTTTGGAATGGGAAGAGATGCTTTTATAGAGGGAGAATGAAAACCATCTTTATTTGATTTAGGTGGATGTGTTGGTTCAATAGATGATCCAAATAGTATATTTGATAGGGTTACAGATCGAGACGATTGGGTTGGTGTGATAGAAGGATTAGGTAAAGAGTACTGGGATAGACAAGGTGATGTGGCCATGGGAAAGGTTTTCAAGGTAGATATAGGTGGACTTGTTGATATGATAGGTATACGGTTCATTGACATAGATAGGGATGTAGGCATATTTGGAAGATTTGTAGATGTGGGTGGTGTGATAACCGATGGAGTAGACCTTATGGGTAATGTAGCCAATGTAGGAGCGTTTTCAGGTGTAGAAGTAGATGGGAATGGTTGTTTCATAAATTTTTTGAGGGGTAAGAATGATATGTCGGCTAATGGGGTTGATGTAGAAGGTAGGGTCGTAAGGGTGCATGTAGTAGAACTGAGTTTAGGTGGGATGGTTGTGAGCAATGTAGGTGTAGTCAATTTTACTCCTACTATAAGAGGAAGGAATCCCATGCGCACCGACCTATCACCTAGCAGAAGCTGAGAACTCACCCGAGGCACGCGTGGGTGCTAAGTCTCTCTTTTATGTGAGTTTTTAGTGGGAAGCATTCATCAATGATTAGTATATGAGTATTTAGGAAAGAAGTTTAGACATACAAGGATTACAAGGCTCAAGACGGCCTCCAGATACTTATACCTTCTTCAAACTGTGTGTTTTAAAAGACTCCATAACATATAATATAACAGAAAGAAAGCTACAACCATTCATTCATAGTATGAAAGGAAAGAGAACTTCTATGAATTAAATACACATGAAACCCACTGATATTCATATCTAATTGCAATAGGTAACCTCATTATATTCATCATTTCATTACAAAGATCTATAGACGGAAGACTGCAGTCATGCACATCACTAGGCTTGTATAACTATGCAAAAATAGAAAAGAAATTATAATGCTAAGCTTAGTACATTCCTTTCTGCATCAGAGCCCCACTCATAGCAATCCTACAAAGCTTCACCCATGTTATCTCTCCTTGTGTGTATCTCTCCTATCTTCTCCTCTTATGTCTATATTCCCCTTTTTTTTGTCCATAAGCACTGGTATTTATCACCTTCCTGCACTGCTAACTCACCTTTCCGTGCCCTTAGATCCATTGCCAAGTGTTAAATGTGGTCCTTCAGTGAGCATGTTTCCTCAGGCCTGAGCTCTCCAATCCATCTCATGATGGTCTTCTAGAAGATTCCTTTGCTGGCATGCTCGTTCTTGAGCCACCTATTTCTAGGCTAGCATGTTATCCATGCATAACGGATCATGCTTTTCATGTGTTATACCTTTGTTGCTTAAATCGACTAAGTCCTTAATCTTCTTTCGTGTGCCACACGTGCTATATTCTTCCTTGAGCCTTTTATCTTATGCTCTTTTGCCTTACACACCATCCTATAATTGGGGTCCTGTGTGCCCATGCACCTTCATACTTAGTCAATATTTCATGGGCCCAACATCACCCCACACTACAACTATTCTCCGCCCTTAGAAACATTCTACTTGACCAAGGTGCAAGTTGGTTCAATGGAACCAAGATGTGGATAAATATTACAAAAATAATAAGGAATGAAAGAATAGGGGAAAGAATGAAGAATGGGGGGGGACACTAAACCAAAAGGCTAGGGAAGTCCTTCCATAAATCTGACTCCAACTTACTCCATGTATCGACCTCATTCTGTGCCTTCTGGTAAAGGTCGCTAACCAGGAGGTTTACCTCATCAAAACTTAGGCTAGCTCTTTGGGTGCCCAAAGTGTCCACAATTTGTTCCATATCTTTACCCAGGTCTGTGAGCTTGTCCATTCTTTTGGTAATTTAAGGATATAGTTCCTTCAATCGTGTCTTGGTTGAGCCCCTTAGTGCCTCAATCTCCTCGGATCTTCTTTCTACTTCCGCCAGGACTCTATCTCGCTCCACCTTGTTTCCTTTATTCTTCTTCTGGAAATATTTCAGCTTTGCTTCGAGTGTACGACCAAGGAGCTCACCACCTTATCTTTATCCTCACATGTGTCATATGCAGCCTCAGTAGATTGCGAAGAAACCTTTACATTTGTGATCACTTTGCTATACTTGGAAACAAGTGCTATCACCTTTAACCGGTCCTCCTCCTTTAGGTGCACAGATACTTCCTCCATATATTCCAATGCCAAGGGTTGCCTCTCCATAGTGAGGATGCATGTTAAGTCTTCTAGGCATTCCAGTGTCGATGCAGACCTCTGGGGGATAGGTGTTAGATCTAGGTGTTTCAAGATGACGGCACTTTTTATTGAGTCTACTTTCTTGTAGACCTCCAACACCTTTACCTTTTCCTCCTTGACCTCGTGCCTTAGCTGTGTGCTAATTAATTCCTCCTATTTTAAGCTTCTGGCCATCTTATCCAACTCTTCCTCCTTCTTGGCCATCTTTCCCTCTAAACCCCTTATGTTTTTGTTTCATGCGAATAGCCTTGCCTCTATTTCCACCGTGACCTTTTTTAGGGCATTACACACTTGCTCGTATGAGAGCTCCTGGGCATTCACTAAGGGGTTGTCTCCCTTAGAATCTGGCAGTGTGATAAGCACCTTTTGGTAGACTTCAAAGTTTGGCTCATCGATGTGGGATTCAAATGCCCAAGAAAGCATCTTCTTAGTCCTGGGGTACGTGCCCTCCTTCTCAAATGATCCCATATTTATAAGCCTTTCAGTGGGTACGATGCTTTGGAATCATGCACGTAGCACCTCCCTTGAGTCATCCACATAGCCCATTATCTACCTTTGTTTTACATCTAGAGGTCTTCTACCTGAGCACGTGCCTTTGGGGAAGCTGACTGTCAGAGCGGGGCCTGCTAGGTTGTCAAGTCCCTTTTCACCACTCTCTTCCCTCCATTCCTTTAGCACTATGTTTGCACTCCACTTTAATTCCTGTTCTACAAGGATCTCAAGAATCTTCTTATCTTCTCACTCTGCCACTTTGGTTATCTACTCCTTTGTAAAGTCTGTGGCTCTCTGTCCCTCAACATCCCTCTCATCTACCCTTATATCTTTAGTGCCTTCATCTCCTTGTGCATCTTTCCACAACGTGAATATGAACTCTTGATTTTCTTCTCTACTCTCCTCCTCTGAGTCATAAAAACTAACTATGTGAGGTTCCAAAGGTTCCTTGTATATTTCTAGCTCTTTCTCCTCGTCACTACATCCTTCACTCTCATCCTCTCCTTCTCCAAGATATCTCTCCAAGCTATCAGTCACCTCCAAGTTAGCTTCTTCATCTACCTTTTTTTTCTTCTTGAGAGGTTACTTCTGGTCAGGAGATTATGCCTTCTCTTCTTCCTCTTGTGACTCCTCCAAGGTGGTGGGTTGTTCGAGTACCTCTAATTCTAACATCTTCTCCTTTACTGGGGAATTCTTCCTCTAAACATAAGTGCTTGGATTGGTGCTCGTAGAAGGCATGCTCACTATCTGAGTAGTTGGTACACTTGGTGCTCCTTCCTCTCCTCTGCCCCTCTTCTTAGACACTGGCTTCTTCATTCACGTGGGGTCTTCAAGTATGGATATCTCATCCACCAAGTACACACCATTTTGAAATTTCAGCCTTATGTTCATGTATACACGCACCGTGGATCCTCCAGCAATAGGAAGCATTATTGGTCTAGTCATGTGGATATCGTGTGATACATAATTCTTCACGTATATGCACTTACCTCTAGGATAGTTCAGTTTCTTTCTCATATCTCTGTGTTCCTAGTCCAACTTTCCTAGCTCCAGCCTTAGCTTTTTCAATTCTTTAAAACTGTTCACTCCCGCTTGGAAGTAATGGGCAGTGAATGTGAAAGAGAGCTTGCAGAAAGGGCTCCATGATTCATCAACAAGTTTGAACCTGCCCAAGCAATAGTGCTGGTACACTGTGAACTCAACTTCTCCTTGTGTGGTTGTTGGGAGTTGTTTGGGGATCCTCCACTCTACCCTAAATGCATTTCTCAAGTGCGTATACCATTTTTTGAGCCTTGCTTTGTGGGTATCCGTCATTGTATCACATGCATAATTTTCAAACCTCTTTACAGGTGAAGGGTCTTTGGCTTGGTACTCCCACACAAACTTATATGGTGCATCTAGAACTCCAATTTTTGTAAATATTATGGTGAGTAGGAGATTGCCAAAGAGGATCATATCCCCTTCCTTTACGCACTTTACAATTTCCTCAACAATGTATGTAGACAAGTTGTAAATAGTCCACTCTGCAATCTTCCTGTAAACATGTAGCCATGGCTTGTTGACTTGCATCCACCTTTCTTAGCCATTCAAATTCATTACCAGGTGTGTGACCATCTTCATAACTGGGTCCGTGATTTCTGAGATGTCATAATACCGTGACCCTTTCTTACAGGCATACTATGTGATGGTCTCCTGAATAGTTTCCTTATCACTAAGGTCATATTATAGATCATCTCCCTCGTATATGAAGCTTGTAAACTGTGTAATCAACTTCGGAGTTACACGCATCTTACACCCAAAAAAGTGGAAGTAGTCCTTGTGCCCCTGAGACATTAACCACTTGTACAAGTGATCTAGCTTCCCAAAATAAGGAAACTCATAGAGTTGCAACAACCCTACCTTTGCTAGCTTGACCTCCACATCATCATTGTAGATAGGCAACTCTTCAGGTGTTCACTTTTTGGTTGGGCGTACCAATTCTAATGTCATTTTTTTATAAGTGCTAGTACATTTATTATAGTCACTGACTGGTATGCTTCTCAAATGGGATTCCCATTCCTTCCCCATCATCACTCCATCAGGGTACTACATTTCTACGAACCATTCTTCATTTGTTTCCACCTCAGGTTTTGGTTTTTTAGCCTTCACTTTTCCCTTCCCTTTCTTTAGTTCCATGGTCGAGGTAATTGTATTACTCCAATACTCTACTTTTTACTCTTCTTTCCTTCTCCCAACCTTCGATCTCAGATCTGTGATACAAATATCCTAAACTCGTGCCCTAGTTTTTTAAAACCTAACTTTGATAAATTCTTCACAAGACAACATATTTTCACTTCATTCCACGCCCATGTAATTCCTTCCTTCTATTTCACAATCTCAAACTGTCTCTTTACTTTTTTGATCACACAGATATTCTCTTTGATTGAATCTAAAAATGTCCTAGCTTATATATTTTGCTTATATCTCCAACTCTTTATTTTCGCAAAGTAAAATGAGAGTGACCCAACCCTCTATTTATAGTTTTTCCTTTTGCTGGTCATTAAATGCTAATTTTCCTACCCTGTACATTGTTCATTTAATGTGGCTTTTTAAAAAAAAACTGTCTTCTACACCTTCACTCACGCGCCCTTCCTGCGTGAAAAATCCTCCAACCTTCTGACGTGCAACCAAGCCAACCTGACAGGAGACTCTTACGTGCACTCAACCCAAGTGGAAGGCACTTCTTCTATCCATATTATTGCTTTCACCTACCTCGCGTTGCTTTAAATGTGCTTCATTTTCCTTTGTACATGGGATCTACGAGTAGCTTTACCCTGGCCCTAGCCATTCTATCTTTTCTCTTCATCTCTCTTTTAACCAGGCTACTCAACAAGGTGATTCAACACAACTTCCTTAGTACTTTTAATCACGCGCTTCTTCAATTTTCTCCACCCCACACTTAAACGATGCACATTCCTTTGCGCACTAATAAATTCTCTAAAAATAGCAATAAGGTTACTGATTCCCTAGGTGCAAAACAAAACAACAACTCAAAAGGGAAACACAAGGAAAGGACAATGCATATAGGAAAATTCTAGACTAACTGGAAAAACTACTTTATTTACAAACACTAAGAAGACTTATTTATAGTAGGGCTTCAGCCTACTATCATTGAAGTGTCTAGGCAACTCCATTCCGTCTAGCAATTGTAACTGACATGCACCTAAATCAAGGATGTACAAGATCGCGTAGGGACCTAACCAGTGCAATTTCAACTTCCAAAGATGGGACAAAAATTTAGAATCATACAGTAACACCATCTGTCTAACCTCAAATTTCTTGTTTCTAATATGGTGATCATGCCAAGCCTTTGCTTTTCCTTTTCCAGTATTTGGCTCCAATGGGCAAGTGATCGTCTCTCATCTAGTTTCATTAGTTCATCAATTCTTTCTTCCAGTGCTTGTTCATCATCTAATCCTCCTGCGCGGGCTATTCATAGAGAAGGTAACATAAATTCAATTGGAAAAAAATATTCCACACCAAAAACCAATAGAAAAGGTGTGGCTTTATTTATTCTTTTATACATAGTCCTATAAGCCCATAAAACTGCTGATACCTTGTCATCCCAATTCTGTCTTCCAACATCACAGATATTGGTCAAGGTATGACTTAGTATTTTTTTGAATGCTTATGTAGTTCCATTTGCTTGTGGGTGATACGGCGTAGTCTTATGATGAGCCACCATGAACTTAGATAGTAGGATCCTCATGGTCTCATTTAGAAAATTTGTACCCCTATCACTGGTCAAACTCAAAGGGCATCCATACCTTGTGATAATGTTCTCCCATAGGAACCTTGCTACCGTTTCTACCATGTAATCTTTAGTTGGGGCTGTTTCCACCCACCTTGTGAGATAATCTATGCAAGTGATAACATAATGTGACCTAGTCCTATGCGTTTCTAGTGTAATAGGTCCTGCAAAGTCTATCACCCACTTTTCAAAAGGCTCAACAGTAAGAATGTAAATGCATTTCATCTCTTCTTCCTATTTTCCCAATGCACTTACAGTGGTCACATGCTTTACAATAATCTCTAAAATACCTGTACAAGGTTTCCCACCATAAAATTGCCATTAAAATATTACACACAGTGGCATCACCTGTGTAATTCCCACCTGCACTTCCCCCATGTGCTTCCTCCTTGATGGCCAGGAACTCATGTTCTAACACACATCTACGCAAAACTTCATCACGTCCCAATTTGTATAAGTCTCCACTAATCAACATGTAGGGTGCAATGCGTATGGCCAACTGATTTTTCTCCAATGCCCTCATTCCATCTAGTGCCACACCTTCTTTTAAAAATATAGAAATCTCTTCCAAATTTAAGGGTACACACCACAATCTAAAAAATTGTTCATCTAGTATTGTTTCCTCAATACTCTATGCATCCTCTCCTGAATCAATTCTTAACAAATGATTAGTTCCACAATTTCTTTTTCCAGGCTTCACTACAACGGTGGACTCAAACTCTTGAAACAAAAACACCCATCGACATATGTGCCCCTTAAGAATGGACTTGTTTACTAAATAATTTAATGCCATGTGGTCGGTGTAGAATACAAAGGGTGTTGCTAGCAGATATTGTCAAAATTTGAAAAGTGCATAGATCATTGATAATGCCTCGTGCTTGGTTATGGTATAATTCTGCTCTGCTTGTGTTAACTTCCTACTCATGAAACAGAGAGGATGATCAACAATCCCCTCACCTAGTTATGTAAGTACTACTCAAATGGTAGTTCTTGAGGCATCTAAATGGACATGGAAAGGCTTGTCCTAAGAGGGAAATCACAAAATAGGCATGGTAATAAGAAAATATTTTAATATATCAAATGCCCTCTGTTGCACCTTTCCCCAATGGAAGGTACTTTTGTGTCTAAGAATCTCCTCTAAAGGAACAATGATCTTGGCATACCCCTTAATGAATTTTCTATAATATCCCATATACCCAAGGAATCCACACACTGTGCTCTGGCTAGTAGGTTCCCTTAACCCCACAATAATTACAACCTTAGCGGGATCTACCAGCAAGCCCTCGTTACATATGATATGCCCCAATAAAGTCCCAAAGGGTGTAACAAACACACACGTCTTAATGTTGAGGGATATCCTAAACTACCTACACCTTTCAAACATTAATCTCAAGTTGTCACAATGGTCCTTAAAGAGACCATATACTGTCCAATCATCCAAGTAAACCTGAAGAAACTTATGAATGAAGTCCTGGAATGCTTGCACCACTATGCGCAAAAAGACAGCTGACACATTTTTCAACCCAAAGGGCATGACCATATATGCAAAACTTCCCCATTTGATGGTGAAAGTTGTCTTCTCCTAGTCCTCCTTTCCAATCCAAACTTGGTGGTATCCTAAAAATCCATCCGTAAAGGAATAGATTTCACGCCCAGCGACTCCTTCCAGAATTTCTTTAGTGAAGGGGGTCAGAAATGGATCAATGACACAAACTACATTCAATTCCCTATAATACATAAAAGTTCTAATCCACCCATCCTTCTTAATGCTAATTACCATCAGACTTATCCATTTTGATTCTTCTAGTACCTTAATGATCCTAGAAGCTATCATCTTTTCTATCTCCTCCTCAAACTTCATGCGTAAGTTGGGATTCATCTGGTAGGGCCTTTTTCTAATCGGGCATTCACCTTCCTTCAGTTTTATCCTCATCTCTCCTAAGGAATGGTGGACACCTTTTAGCTAATGGTACCCGAGCAGGAATAAATCCTTGAATTCGTGCAACAAATCAATGATCTTTTATACTTCCTTCTCTATCCAATAATCCCCAATAATAGCTTCCTTAGGTTTTTATCCTGAACCGATGTTAAACTTCTTTGTCTTTAAAGGCTCATGGTAGGAACACATGTGAGCATCTGCACTACCCACTACTTCACGTGTCCCCATATAATGGATAACATTTAAACTCTCTGATTCCTCTCCATCAATCACATATACTAACTTTCCATTTTCCTTTTCCAAACATGCGCGCTCAATTTATAACTCTTTTATTTATTTAATCTCTTCAAATCACACCTCTAATCCTTATTCACCTAGTAGTTCTAAGAGCCTATCTTTCATTCTGGCACTGTCCCTCATTGTAAGGCACTTAATACCTTGTAAGGCCTTATCAACCAATGGTTTGGTACTCTGATACTCAGAGGCTTGAATAAGATCAGCCGCAAGCTCTTTCCAATTCCTTGTTTGGCGGCATGTCTTTGAATGAATGTACCATGTGCATACATAACCCTGCAGAGTAGAATACAACTTGTGCACCCAGAGGGATGGTGGTAAGGCTTCCACATCTTCTCTCAAGACCTGTTCACACTCTTGGATATGGAAATAGGTGGGCTCCTTTTCATGGTACTCCCTGATGATGGTGGGTATATTACTTCTAGAAAATCTAATAGAGAGCAATTTTTACCTCGTGCCATTCTAAAAGGCTCTCCTGATGCATGGCCCACCAATGAGCTACTGTTCTGAGAAAGACATAATTCAGCATCTTCTTTCGTTCCTTTTCATTTTTCCACTAAGATTCTATCTCCTACAGAAAGATCTTAGGGAAGGTTCCTCCAGAGTACTTGGGTAGTTCTTTTCCCCTAAGGCACCGAATTGTGCATTCCTTAGTTACCTTGGTAACTAATCCTCTCAACTACCATCCCATTAACTCGTAAGTCCCATGCACCCAATTATCACATGTCAGGCTAGTGGTATCACTCACTAACTGAGAATCCTCTAACTGGATAACCCTGTTAATTGGGTGTACCATCTTAGGGGCTCTGATTGACCACACATAAATCTTGTCTAGAACCTCTTCTCCCAATGGTTCAATGTAGGGTGTTGAATTCCCATCAACCATGGGTATAATGACCCGCTCCTCTTTGTTATCAAAACTAATGTACCCTTTATTGAACCAGAGGTCTGCATTGTTCTTGTAACACCAAGGGCACCTAAGTAGTGCTGTGAAATTGTCCGCCTTGGCGAGCACCAAGACTTTGAAGTCCCCAGTAAACTTGGCTTCCTAGATATTTATAGTTTCATCCTTTAAGACACCGATGGGCATTTCCTTAGTATTTTTTTCCATATACAAAAATTTGAAGATGGCTGTAATACAGGTCTCCCCATATGATGCCATGCATCCAAAGTCAAAACATTAACCTCCACGCCAGTGTCAATGAGTATATTACTGAGGAGCCATCCATCCATAACTACATTCAATGTAATCTCCTTGTCATAGTCAAGGTTGTGAGGGGGAAGGTTTTCATGCAATACCTACCCTCTCACGTTGTTCTTCAGCACATGGCACCTTCTCTCTTAACAAGGATCCTAGAAAAGGAATGATGTTCTCCTACCGTAGCATTTTTCACACCTCCTTGACCTCATCCAGGTCATCTTTCTGTACCTCGATCCTCCTTCCTTGTTCCTCCCTCGTGGATTGCTCCTTTAGACACTAGATCTCCCCTTGTAAGCTTTGAATAACATCCATGGTGTCCTAATATATCTCCTTCTAATGCACAGGGTCTGGGTACTTTCCATGAATGACCTCTTCCCTTGAAACAAGGCTCTTCTATCTTGGTATCTCTCTTCCGTGTGTGGCTTATGTCCTTTTTGTTACCAAAATAGGTTCCAAACCTTCATCCCGTGTTACCTGAGGCATCCATTGTATGTCTACCTTCTTGATGTTGACCATCACAACACCTTTTTCCTTCCATTGTTGTTGATTCATATGCTCATATAACTCTAGGCACTCCTCATACTTATTCTTCTTTCCACACCATGAGCACTACAACAAGTCTGGGCACTCATGCTTGTAATGTTCTGTAGATCCACAGTTGAAACATGTCCCTCACGGGAACTCACTCCTTCCTCCACGATTACCTCATCCATAGAATCCTCCTCAAAAACCTTTTCCTCACATGCCTCCATCTTCGTGCTCTTCATAATAGTGATCATCATTTTTAGAACTACTGACAATGCTAGTTTGGTGCACCCCATGATAAATGGCCTCATGTATCTAATCAATGAGCCTATAATCTTTACTATCATGGGTCATGAAGGTGAAAATCTTACAATAATAGGATACATTCTTTATGATCACGCACTGTAGTAAGGGACATCTACTAGCATCATGGTCCCCATGACATATTTTAAAATCTAATATTATAGTGTGTACCATCCTTTGGGTGAAATAATCCTTAACATTCCCCTCTATCTCACAATCTATGCACCATAAACCACTGTGAGTCTCATGGACTAAGTTCGCAGATAGCTTTTCCAACTGTTTAGCCATAGTAGCAATCTAAGCCTCCAAGAATGGGCTAACACCAGTATCAATACTACCAATGGCTTTGGTGTGCAAGGTAGCCTCCAATGCTTCACACAAATCTATGAAAGTCTTATGAGATAGGGCCCTTCTAAAATGGGTGATCAATCCTCCAATAAACCACTGTGCATGTTGAGAAGGATGTATATCATATGATAATTTAGACAAGAGAGTCTTAAAGCGTGCATCATACTCCCGCATACTCTCTTTCATTCCTTATTGTATCTCCTTCAAAGCACTAATGCTTTTTTTCTTGAACTCAGGAAAGTGGAACTCTACCAGGAATGCATTCTTTAAGATAGTTTAATCCACCACTATTTGATGAGGATCATACTTTATATAAAATCTATGTCCGCGCCCTTACAACATGGTTACAAATTGACTAGCCTTTTTTTCTGGGGTTGTGATACCTTTCACGTGCCATAGCAGTTCACACTAGTGAACATGTTCCATAGCATCCTCAATGCCCCTATAATTTGGTAAGTGCATAGACATTTCAAAGAAAACTTGAGGTGGTGGTTGGGGACCTTGTCCTAAACCAGAGCCTTGGTTCCCTCCAGTGTTTCTTCCACCACCTGATCCACCAGGTCCATTAGGTCCTATACCTCCAGAGCCACCAGATCCACTAGAACCACTGGGTCTAATAGGGCCTATCAGAGCTTTGCTAAGTTCCCCCATAGCCCCACTAAACTATGTGCCAACGGTCTGTGATGGTACCCCACCACCGCTATTTTTTCCGGTGCCACTCCCTAATGCGAGACCAAAAGTTTGTACACTTTCCCCTTGTCTAGAAACTCCTCTAAATACTGGAATATGTGCAGCCATAGAAGAAGGGAATGTAAAATTGTATCTCCTAGGTATGGATGTGTTTCTACCACTAGTTTCAACTAGATCAATACTTCTTCCTGGTTTGGGAAAACCAAGCACCAGGTCTAGGTCACTAGGTGGGTTCAAATATACACCAATAAATATCCTTTTTCCTTGCGACGAACTCTCACCAAAATTTGAAGGGGTCTCCCTCACGTGCTTACCAAGATGGGGTAGTATAGACTACTTAAGTTCCACATCCTTCATGTGAACCTCAACTCCTTCCCTGAACATTTGTCTCTATAGATCCATCACACTAGTAGCTTCGCATCGTCTAGTAATCTCCCTTTCATGCACTTCACCATACTTGAGCCATCTTTCTTTCCTCTCCTTTTCTATCATATCATCTTCCATCTTCCTCCACCTGAGATTCCTTACCCAACACACAGAATGATTTAGCCAACCATTGGGAGCACTTCTAAACTCATGGTAACCATCAATATCTTCATAGCTAGAGGGATAGCGTATAGAAATTATCCCATAGGTTCTCTTAGAAACTCGAACTCAGTAACCTCCAGACAAGAATACGTGGAAATGGCATATTCCAGAGTGTAGATAGCTAGTACTCCTCCCGACCAGTGATCTACACCACAGTTCCATGTTAGATCTGCATCCTAAAACCTTTTATAGTATTCTTTGGTCCATATTAATGATCCATGATTCCAACTTGATCTAGATTCATAGGCTGAAAACCACCCAAATAAATCTATTGGGAAGCAGCAGAAAAAAGTCTCATACAGATCATAGTAGAGATTCTCCTCTAGCCATCTATGTGCATCACACTCAGGTCTAGTGCTGAATCTCTGGGAAAATTCATCCTCCATGCTCTTGGACCATGATTCAACATTTTCCAATTTTTTTTTAAGGGAAAATAGTTTTGAAGGGACTATACCCTGTATACAAAAGGGCTCAAAAGCCAGATACCAAAACTGGAAGAAATAACCCAAAGAAGAGTAAAATAACCAACACCAGAGGGATCAATAGCCAGAAAAACAACATATTAATAGAAAAGGATCAAGATGTACAATGATCCAAAAAATAATAGAAGAGACCAAAAAGCAAACAAGAGATATCTATCACAGAATATCTCCGCCAAAAAACAACACCAAAATTGCCAGTCAATAGCAACTTTGCAGCCAGTAAACAGCAACACAACTCCACGTCACTTGATAGCCCGATCAATATTGGTTTTGATCATTTGAAGTGAGAAAAAGAATGTAATGGTGGTGGCCTGAGAAGGGTCTTTTAGATCCGCCTGAGAAATTACCATATCTCTTTTCTCTTTGGGGCCCCAAATGTCCTCAGTAATCCCGCTGAGACTGCAAACACTATGAACATGCTGTTTGATCAAATTGTAAATACTTTTAAGGGCAGATAGGATAAAGTCATTATGGCTTTTTACATTTCCCAGTCTACCATCCAAAGACTATAGCTTCTTGAACACTTCATCAATAACATCCTCCTCATCATCATTTTGTAGTTTTCTTTTCCCTTAGCTTTTTCCATATTTCTGATAACACTCTTAAGCTCTTGAATTTCCTTTTCCATCCTGCCCACTCTGACCAAAATATCCTCCTCTTTAGGTTCCTCCACTAGTTTCCTGATGTGCAGGAGATTCTCAGTAAGCTTGAGGTCTTTGTGACTTCTAAGTACCCTCTGAGAACCAGGGACCTTAGTTTTCATACCATTCCTTTTCTTACAAGACGAAGTAGTCTCAATCTTCTTTTCGAGTAGGGGGGAATGGAGGAAGTGGGGGCAGGGAGAGGAATGAAGGGAGAGGGTGGAGTAGAATTCAAGTGGGGATAGCTTGATCAGTGCTGGTGGATAAGAATAATTAGCCCTTGATGGAGTGGAACTACCCTAGTATGATTTGACACTTCCTGAAAGGATTTCTCCAGCGAGTTTAACAAGTAATGAGGGAAGCTGATGCTTATGTTTCTATGAAAGTGATTAAGAAATATCAAATTTTTTTGAGGAACATTAAAAAATATCCCCTCAAGAGTTACATACCTAACAACCATCCTGGCAAGCTCAGCAAAAGGCTCAGGAATCGAAGTCAACTTGATGCCGACAGTCACAAATTCAATATTTTCCCCTTCATCCAGGAATTTTTTTGCCTCCACCTCTCTGTCCACCCTCTTGTTAAAGAATTTGGTGCCATCAAGACTGAGCTCCGTGATCTGGGTGATGAGCTCCTCCGTTATCTCAACCTCAATGTTGTTGTATTTAACTACCCGGTTCTTCCAACCCTAAGAAAATTTAATAGAAATATCCTGATCAAAACCTTGAATTATTTCAATAAAATTTGCAAGACCCCCAATTTGAAGATAGTTCCGATCCATCATTACTCTTTACACAGATCATGATGCATGCTATATCCCACTACAACTTCAAAAAGAGGTCCCGGTAATGGAACCAAGATGTATTCAATTTTACTCCCACTATAAGAGGAAGGAATCCCATGTGTGCCAACCTATCACCTAGCAAAATTTGAGCACTTACTCAAGGCACGTGTGAGTGTTGAGTCTCTCTTTTATGTGAGTTTTTAGTGGGAAGCATTCATCAATGATTAGTATAGGATTATTCATGAAAGAATTTTAGACATACAAGGATTACAAGGCTCAGGACAGCCTCTAGATCCTTGTAGCTTCTTCAAAATGTGTGTCTTAAAAGACTCCATAACATATAATATAACAGAAAGAAAGCTTCAACCATTCATTCATAGCATGAAAGGAAAGAGAACTTCTATAAATAAAATATACATGAAACCCACTGATATTCGTATCTAATTGCAATAGGTAACCTCATTATATTCATTCTTTCATTATAAAGAGCCATAGAGGGTATACTATAGTCATGGAAATCATTAGTCTTGTATAACTATGTAAAAATAGAAAAGAAATTACAATGCTAAGCTCAGTACATTTCTTTTTGCATCAGAGGCCCACTCATAGTAATCATGTAGAGTTTCACCTATGCTATCTCTTTCTGTGTGTATCTCTCTTATCTTCTCCTCTTATGTCTATACTCCCCCTTCTTTTTGGTCTGAAAGCACTTATGTTTATCACCTTCCCGCATTGCCAACTTGCCTTACCGTGCCCTCAAATCCGTTGCCAAGTGTTGAATGTGGTCCTTCAGCGAGCATGTTTCCTTAGGCCTGAGATCTCCACTCCATCTCATGATGGTCTTCTAGAAGATTCCTTTGCCAACATGCTCTTTCCTAGGCCACCTATTGCCAGGATGGCATGTTATCCACATGCAACCAATCATGCTTTCATGTGTTTTGCATTTTTTTCTTAAATTGGCTAAGTCATGAATCTCCTTTCACATTCCCCGCATGCAATATGTTTCCTTGAGCCTTTTCTCTTGCACAGTTTTTCCTTATGTGTCATCCTGTAACTGGGGTCCCGCATGCCCATGCACCTTCATACTTATTCAACATTTCAAGGGCCCAATAATAGGTGTATTTGAGGTACATGTGGGTGAAGAAATAGATGGGAGAGATTAGGGATATGTGTGGATATGAGTGGGGTGGAAATAAGTGCTAAGGATGAATCTAATGTGGTAGATTGGGGTATATTTGAAGTGGCGGAAGTGGATGGTATAGTTAAATTTTATGTGGATGTGATAAGGATAGGAGAAGGTGTAGGCTCAGGATAGGTAGTGAAATTTAATGTAGGTGTGATAGGTTCTAAATAAGAGTTAGGAATAATGTCCACTATGGGAACATGCAGAGTTAGTGATAAGATGGGATCTTGACTGACAATGTCAACCATACAAGTGTTTGATATTTTAGATATAAAGAGTTTGGTTTTATTTGTTTGTGGTTGATTAGTTTGTGCAATGGAGGTATAAATTTTGATATCCCCTTGATTTAAGAGTTTTTAGACATGATATTTGAAGGAATGACATCTGTCAATGTCATGACCTTTGACTCGATGATATCTATAATAATGGGCCTCATGATACAAAATAGGCTTGGCTTGTGAATTGTCTTTTGGTCATATGGGAGGAAGTTAGATATAGGTTACTCTCATCAAATTATCAAATACAAAACTGTATGGTTCTCGTAAGGGAGTGTAGTTTACTTTTGATTAAGGAGATCATTGTGTAGACCATGTACTTGATGTAGATGGGGATGAGGGTTCAATGACCATAGTTTTGGCCACAACCTTGAACTCGACAATATGTGTTAATGGTTTGGTGCATTCATTTTTAGGTTTGGTTGAACTTAGTTTAAGATGACCCTGCTCAATGGAATGGGTTCGAGCTTGCAAGCCATTGTGAAAGCTTCATCAAAGATTCAGAATGATTGGATCTGCAAAGTGGATGATATATGTTTTTCACATAAATGTGAGAATAATTCGATGATTTTAGTTTGTGGGATAGTGAAGGATAATTGGTTTATGACACTATGCCATCATGCGACGAAATCAGTGATGGGATCATTTTTGAACTGTCGAATTGTATATAGATCAGCGATAGTGGTTTTGCATCCTATATTAATAGAAAATTATTCTAAGAACAACTTTTCAAGTTGGGTGAAAGAGAATATGGAATGTTGCGAGATACTGTTGTACCAGTCCAACCTAGGACCAGACAAAGACATGGGAAAAGTGTGAAGAATTAGATCATGATCATGCACAATAAGACAACATGTGTGTTTAAATGGGAGATATTACTGGGTATTTTCCTTATTCTTGAACTTAGTAAACTGGGGACATTTCCAATGAGAGGGATAGGGTTTGATTGGAACTAATGGATGAATTGGTTCATTACTGATTTGTTCATAGGATTAAGTGTTCTTGGGTGTTATGGTAAGGATTTCTAAACTAGCCAACCGATTCATTAAGGCGTGAATTTAATCACTAGAGGTGTTGTAAGGTTGAGATTGGATTAGTTGTGTGGTTAGAAAATTAGTTTGATAAGGCAAATGATCTACTTGTGGGTGTGTGGGTAGTTGGGGAAGCATCTGATAAGGTGGTTGATAAGTTTTTGGATAGGATGTTTGCATAATGTTTTGATAAGACAATTGATTAATTTATGGATATGTAGGTGTTTTGAGAGCTTCTTGATAAGGACTAACATGTGTCACAGGTTGGGATTGTTGTATAGGTTGATGTTGAGTGATAAGGGCATGATGTGGTTGTTGAAGTTAAGTAGGTTGTTATGGTAAATGGTAAGTGGGGATATGTGTGTTAAGAATTTGAGATGGTTGGGCATGCCTGTTAATGGAATTGTCAAAATGGTAGGTGGGTGGAATGTGATCCACAAATTTAGGAGATTGGGAGAATTGAGAGATTGTAGGAGATTTCTAGAGTAAGAAGTCATATATGGGGTTAGGAGGATGCCTAAGTGTATCTAGAGGAGTAGGAGATGGTGGTGCGATCAGTTTAGGAAGACTCGCTTGACGAGGGATATGAGGGTTGGTGTCAAGGTGGGGAAAAAATTTTATGACATGGTTCTCACGAGGTGAGACCATGGAGACTAAAGATTGGGTGACTGAAGACGTGGTTTTGATTTTAGAATCTTGTCAGTTGAGATCGTCAAAAGAAGTAAGATCATTGGATAGAACAAAATGTTGTTTTGTCTCAATTTTAGATAGAGCGATAATAGGTGTGAAACAGAGAAACATCTGTTTATGTATGTTGTTGACAAAAAAATCAAGCCGAATATTTTTTAGCATCATGATTAATTTAGGGGATGTGAAGTAAAATGGATAATGAAGGTTCCTAAAGAAGTCTAAGGTTGTTTCTAGGTAGTTATGGATTAGGAGATTTCTGAAATGGTTTCCTGTTGGGTGTTTAAGTCCCAATCAATTAACCAGATGAGAGGAATGTTTTGATGCGTTAATTATGTTTGTGCAGTCTCAGGTAGTGTGTGATAATTGACATGCAGAGATTTAAATCCCTTACTTAGGATATGTAAGAAAGTAGGATGTAGAAGGTTTTTTTAGACCAAAATGAAATATAACATTTGATGTGGTCAATCACTCATAAAAGGGAAATTTTTATGTAGAAAAGAGAAAATAAAGAAAAATGAGGAATACCTAGAGAATCGCTTATCGGTGTAATTTGATTGCACATGTTTAAAGGTATTAATCATGGACCCAGAACATCTAGTGACCTTAAAAATGCACCGTTCATGACTGGAGAGGGGGATCTGGATAATGTTTTTTTCTATTTATTTGATCACATGTGATGATGGCTTACTTGAAGGTGACGGTCAGTGGCTAGGAATGCCCAAGTAACCTGAAATGGCACCATCTATTTTTACAGATAAATTCGGTATAATTATTTTGTGTGGTGTGTTTGATTTAAATATTGGTATTTGATAGTGTAATGTTGTTGTCGTGGGGTCGTAGATATTATCCTGTAAGAAGATAATAAATGCTATTGGTTAAGGCATTTCAAAACATGATGTTATAAATTTTACAAATGGTGTCATCCTAAATAAATAAAAATAAAATAATTAATAAATCTAATTAATTAAAAAAATTGTAGTTTAATGTTCCTATTTCATTTGAGTAAATAAGTGACGAAAATTAAATGATAGACTATAAAATAATATAAAGGAATCAATTGAGTCGAAAAGATAAACCAAATTAATGAAATAATAGCTTATATAAAAGCTAAACTAATAAATTGATATGACTTATAAAAGTTCAATTAATAAAATGAAATGACTAAAAAAATCCCAACTAATAAAATGATATGACTAAAAATGCTAACTAATAAAATGATATGACTAAAAATCCCAACTAATAAAATGACATGACTCATCAAACCTACCTAAAGGAGGAGTGAATCAAAAGTGGTGGGTCATACCGCACATGGATATGGCTCTTCACATGTTTGAGAATCACATAAAATCTAAATGAGAAATATATAATTGGTTATGGTGCTACGAACACTGTTTATAGATGTATCGTAAAGAATTGTAAAGCGATTCCTATAAAGAGACTGTAGAGGCACTAAATTATACATTAATACTAGAAAAACATTGTTTATAAAAGGCGTTGTTTATAATTGTTTTCTAAAGAATTGGAATCCGATTACTATAAAAATATTGTACAGTCACTACCATAGAGCTGTGAGAATGAGAAATGGAGCAGGAACCAGTTGGACACGTAGAACATCAAAGTAGGTGGAAAGTCATGCAAATTGGGTATATGGATGTGCTGAGCGAGATGAGGGTTGTTGAGGATGAGTAGAAAGGATAGAGGATGAGTATGGGAGTGGGAGAATATATCTGGAAGTTAGGGATATGAAGAGCTTACCATGGGTGAATATGGCTCAAGGAAGAGAACAATTGAGACACAGAGTGGTGTAAGGAATTGGAAATGGGGTGGAAGTGAGGATTCTATGAGGAAGAGTAAGATAGGAACACAAAGAGAGGGAGATATGTGTGATAAGCGGGAAGGAAGAATTGTTTATGCATGGTGAGTAAAGGGAAAGAGTTGCATGGGAGAAGGGGATTGGGGGGTGAATGGGTTGGAAGGAAGAGGTGGTCAATGGGTGAGAAATCCCAGTCTGTCTAGGATGGAGAGTCGAGTAGTCTATGTGGAGAGTAGAGGGGAGGCAGGTTGTGTGCATGGTAGTTAAGTGCATCGTGAAGAGGAAGGAAAGGAGAGGTCTTGGTGAGGAGAGGAAGATAATGTCTCGGTGGAGAGGAGGAAAATGACTTGGTGGAGAGGGATGAAGCGGTTCAGGGGAGAGATGAATGGAAGAAGAAATCAATGTGGGAAAGATCCCATTTTGTGTGGGATGGAGATCTGAGAGATAATGCCGGAGAGATCTCAAGTGGATGGTGTATAGGAGAGATTGGTGTCGTGAAGCTTATGTGTGTGGAGTTGAGTTGGAGTGTCTACGGGAGTTAGACTTGGAGCCTATGGGTGGCTCGATGGGAAGGAAGGGAGAATGAAAAACAACATAGAGGAGGGATTACTAGGAGTAAGGTGGAAGGGGGATGGGGTGATAGGCTGGACGTGGAGAGCTCAGGTAGAAGGGAACTCAGTTGAGGCCGATGAGGAGGTGGGAGCTTATGTGGAGCTAAGTTGAAGGGTTTGCAGGAAAGGAGCAAAGGAGGTGTGGTGAAGAAGTTGGTGAGGTGGGAGCTCAAGATAAGGGAAGTGGAGAGGGCTTGGGAACAGAGAGATAAGTGGGGGAATAACTCACGAATGAGGTTGAAGGGATTTGTGTGGATCAAATTTTTGAAGATTCGTGAGTAGAAGTGGATGGGAACTCGAGTAAGGGAGAGGTGGCGAGATTAGTGGGAAGGAGGGACATGAGGTTAGAAGGGAGATATGGAGCTCGGTTAGGGTGAAATGGGGTGATAGGTAGGGGAGGGATAATTTAGGATATTTATTTTTTTATATTTCTTTTATTATTATATATTTTAAGTATAAATTACATTAATTTATTTATTTATATATTATTATTAATTAATTGTTTTAAGGAAACAAATATAAAACTATCGACCGGTTATAAACTACCAAATAAAAGTACATTCAAAATAAAAAAACCACGTATTTTGTGACAGAGAAAGATGATAAAGTGTAAGTAACATGTGAAAAAAACAAAGATAACACTCAATATCATGAATAGGTGAGTTGTAAAAAAAAAGATACAAAATATAAGATTTGACAAAAACTAGAAGAAAAATGTTAATTTCTAGATTTATATCCCATGTGGGTAGATGTCAACAGAAAACAAGTAGATTATGTACCTCCTATTGATTTCAATGAATGACATTACTAACCAGAAATCAAAAAATACTAAGATATTACAAACAAGCAAGTTAGAAAAGATGAATAAAATAACAAACAAAATGACCAGCTCTAGGATCTGGTCCCACTGGGTGTGCCAAAAATGTTGTACTGGAAACTTCATTCTTGAGAAAGGTAAAGGCTAATACTAGGAGATACTAGCAACTTCAAATGATGGAGGGCTTAGGACCTCATATGAAAATGTGGATCTATAGGTGCAAATAAGATAGATGCATGATATAAAGAAGCTGGATCTGCAAAACTGAAACAAATATGATTAGATCAAAATATGCGGGGGTTTATTGGATAGTGTCAGTTACAAGAGGATTTTAACTCCCTTGGAGGATGTCAACCCCCATGTCAAACAATATAATAACAGATCATGAAAAGTAGTAATGGAATATAAAATGACAAGTAACTAAAATGACGAGGGAACTTAGCTTGTGCTCTACTATGGAGATGAACTAGGGATCAATATGGTAAGATGACAGACTATGACAAATATTTCTCCCTTAAACTGGTAAAACTTAATTAATCTCCCTCTTCTCTTCTCTAGGCCTAGGTCTCTCCATGTCTTCTTTAAAAATATCAGTTAGTGTCTAGATTGTCCATTCAAGGTCCTTGAAAGATCTATCTCCATCCAAGTCCTTAAAATATGGGGGAAAACCCATATTTATAACTTGGATGTGAGGTTAAACTACAGGTTAAATGATACCCAGGGTTGAGTAAAGTAACCTGAGTTAAGCAATATGATGTGATCATGTGGGGAACATGAATTGAATTATTAGATGGAGTGGGGAGCATGATTGGCATGGTAGGTGAGATGATAGATTCCATTTAGAAAGGGGTGTCGGATGGGTGTATTAATACCAATAGATTTAAGAATTTGTGAGAGATGCGGGATAATGCCAAAATTTGAATTATCAAATGGGTCTAAATGGATCCCATTTAATAATTAATTAAACAAGGTGAGAAAATAGATGTGATTTCATTTAATTTAAGAAAAAGAGAAGCGAGAATGAAAATTGCGTGAATGTGAGATGATGGAGGGGCACTTTATGAAAAAACATGTGTCTACAAAGGGTTGTGCTACCTTTGATAGATGGGAAGTCTACACCATATGTTGAGCCTCTAAGTGTGGAGGACTTAAATAGAATCTATATCCGTGCTTTTCAGGATCCAGAGGTCAATGAGCCATCAAAGGAAGGCATCCTACAGTGGGAGGATTATCATTCTATCAGTGATACTTTGATTATTTCTTTTGAAAATTGGGCTCATGGTACATATGAACTAGTAGGATGTGAGGTGAAAAACGTGGTTGTGTGCAAGAAGGGAATTTATTCTATTTGATGGATAGGATGTGCAGTACCCTAGTATACATGAGCAGAAGATCTTCCTGTATTTTTGCAAGCCATGGAAGCAAAATGCATAGACCAGGTTAGGGGAAGAGACATGTTAGTTTAACACCCATTACAAACAACCCACTTGAGACCTAAGAAATAACCTAGGATTACTTAGGAAAATTATGAAATAATTTTCTTTTTTTGTTTAAAGGATCTAACAACTAGGTTGCAAAACAACGGCTGCTACTAACAAGTTCCAGAACAATTCTAATCCACTAGAATATAATTTTCTTTTATTAACAATAATTAGAGGTCACAAGGTCCAAAATTAAGGGTTAGAAGTTTCAATTAGGTTCATAGGGTAAATTATCACCATACCCACTCTCTAATAGAATTAAAGTTTCAACTTTATTTTTCTCAAACTTAACTCACTCAAAAACTCCCTAAATCATTTCCATAGGATAGGAAATTTCCTCACCTTTCCATTGATATAAAGAAGTCATCCTAACTCCTCATAAAACTCATGTTATGGGCCGACGGGCCTAGGGGTGAAAATTTACCTCCAAGAGTGGGCTTGTGGGCCCAGGGGTGAAAATTTGCCTCCAAGAGTGGGCTTGTGGGCCCAGGGGTGAAAATTTGCCTCCAAGAGTGGGCTTGTGGGCCCAGGGGTGAAAATTTTCCCAAAGGGCGGGTTGGCAGGCGGCGGGGAAATTATTTTGAAATTTTCCCACGTGGGGCGAAAAACTGATTTTGCACCCACACCCCTGTGGGTCTGCCAGGGACACGTGGCACCCTCCAAGCCAAAGTGAGGAAAAATGAGGGAAGGTGGGGCGGTGGAGATGTTTGGGAGAATTCACCAAAGCGGGGGTAAAAAGGGGTAAGTTGCAAATGTGGGCCCATGCGTCCATGGAAATGATTTTTCGAAGAAAAAGGGAAAGAGTGCGTGGCTACGGAGATAGTTAAATTTTTTTCCAAAAACAAAATTTCTCAAAAAATATAAAGTTTCAAGGGTTTCGCCCCTCCGCTGTGCCACGTGGTAGGGATTATAGGCCGGTGGAGGAAACAAAGAAAATTTTCCAAATTTTTTGAAAAGTACCAATGAAGAAAATAGTTTCATGCCTCCAACGTTGTCTCATGAGGCCACATGGCAGCATCTGATTGGTTGGGTTCCAGCGGAGAAAATTTTGAAAATTTTCCCAAAATTTTTCCAAAGTCCCAAGGGAAAAATTCGGGCCGTAGGCCCGCCAAGGAAATTTTTTCCCAAAATTTTAATGCCAAGTGAAGAAAACTTCAGAAGGCCATAACTTAATATAGAGAGCTCAGTTTTGGGAAAACGAGGACTTTTAGGAAAGCTCTCGAAGCCCTCTTTGCAAAAGAGTAATTAATTTTAAATTTTGATAAATTTTAAGGCATTAATTTCATGAAAATGTTCAACAAGATTTTTAAAAGCAAACTAGTAAATTTTAACTTATAAATTTTTGTTCAAATTTGATCTTCTCCTTCACTCAACATGCCAAACTGACATGGAGGATTATTATAAGAAGGATTTAGGATGCATTGGAAGGTAATTTTTCTTGATTGATTTCAAATTTGAATTTTTACAATTTCTGACAGCTAAAAGACTGTGAAAATGTTTGGGCCTGATTTTGCAATGTTTTAAAATATTTCCTTTAAGTGTTTTAGTCTACTTGGAATCATTTTAATCACCTTAAGATCAATTTAATATTTAATTTGTCTTTTATATCTTGCAGGGTCATTCTGATTAATATTTGATAAAAAATTTAAAAGTATATAGCAGAATAAAAGATTGAGTTTATACAATTAAAAACAATGATTAGTCTATGGCTTTTGCTATACTATAACAAAATTGAATTCATTCCATGCTTGTTTAAATTAGTTATATTTTCTTCAATCAAAATGTAGAAATAAAAATGTAGATTCTATTCTTTTCCAATCATGCATTTCAATAAGACAGGACATTGCATTTTCTTAATACATACTTCCTTCTTCCAGTTTTCTAACCATGGATTTAAAATATAGAATTTTAAATATAAAAATGCCATTCTGAACAAGGTAAGAAAACTTCCATAAGTTCAATGAATCTTTTACAATTCTTTTCATATATATTTTCAAAATACAACATACAAAATACATGTCCTTCTTTTCTAATAGAACTGAATATAGAGCACAACTCTTTTACAATTCAAATTTAAACTTCTTTTTTTATTCCTTCCCAAAATTCATCATACAAATTACATTTCCTTCACATTTTTCAAAGAAAAAATAGATTCTATCTCTTTTTCATTTCACTTTAAATATTTCATAATCCATAGATCCTCTTTCCTTTTCAAAACATTTAAAATACATCCACTTCAAAGTGGGAAAGGTTATAATGGGATTTCGTTTCACATGGACTATCAAACTATCTTTCTCCTCTGCTCCAGAATAGCAACATGAATTTCTCTTTCTTGATCACAACAAAGGTAGGGGTAACACAACGCTCTCCACCCAACCAAGACATCCAATGAAGAGGAGAATCCATCAATCTTCATTGGCCCTTGAGCCCCAACCACAATGCAATAAGAAATGTATTTCAACTCATGGAAACAAAAGGCTTCCACATCACAAAACAAGTTTTCAACATGCACATTTCAAATTAAAAACACAATCCAAAAAAAACAATAGTCTACAATTGCAATGAAACATTAAGACAAAACTCAGGCTTCATCATGCAAGCCAAAGGAGCAAGAACTATGGGGGAAGCTACTTATGCATCCCAATGAGAATTGGGTATCCACTTGTAACAAACCACCAATATATATCATCACACATATCCTTATTCCCCCCAAAATCCCTCCTTATGCCCCCCACAAATTTCCTTATGCCCCCCAAAAAGTAAGAAATGCAATCTATTTCTTTTCCATAGTGAATCCCAATCCCAAACTCCCTCCACAAGAATTTTGATGCCACTAGCATTCCCTTATGCCCCCCCCCACATGGATTCCCCATAGCTTTCTCCTACATCATTCCTAGGAATCTACCCAACCAGCCAACAACCACACAAAACATTCACCATTCACACAAACATAAAAAGAAATAAAAGCATATATGAAGAGCTAAGATCCTACCTCTCCATGGTAGATTTTGTTCCAAAACCACAAGGTTTCAATGCCAAAATGCAGTCCCGAAATCAGCAATGCCCAAGTATGAAATGCTCTCCAATCTCCTCCAAAATCAACAAGAGCTCCAAACAGCCAAGAAAAATTTTCCCCAAGGAAACATTCCAAAATTTCAACAACCCAAAACAAAGCAAGGAGTTTAAATTTTATAGAAGAGGGAAGAGAAGAGGATGAGGTGGATCCATGTAGGATGCCACATCACAAATCCTTAACTCCAACACAAAAATCAATTTCATTCTCCAAAGCACAATAAAGAGGTGGGTGAATAATATGACAAATAAACTTACACACTCCAAAAAGCCCACACCCCAAAGGACTGAAATTAATAAAATGTAAGAAGAGTGTAATTAAAACTTACAATTTTTCTTCCCAAAATGCATTAAAACGGTTTAAAATCAACCCTCCAACCATAGGTATGGTTGGTAAATAAAATTAAGAGGTATGATACAAGTTTTACTTGTCCCATAAGCCCAAAACCAACCTCCAAGGACAAATTCAAATTTCCAAGGAGGTGGAGTGTTTCATACTCCAAAATCTGACTTATACAACTCTTACACATGCTTACACATCACTTACCACATTTAATACAAGAGCCATCATTTTCTATAATACTTTCTTATATCCCAAATTTGATTTATTTATTTATTTTAACAATATGATTACCCACATTAATTCTCCATAGTTAAAAGAATCATGAAAGGGGTAAATCCATCACAAAATAAACACAAGCAAACAATAGAAAATAAGAACCACATTAATAAAATACACAAAGCCCCTTGGTCAGATTCAAAGGTAATCCACCCCATGGAAATCTGTAATAAAACATACAACATACAAAACAAATACAGTTTCCATGGTGACCTTGTTAAATTCATCTAGAATTCCAATGTGGTTGGTCTCCAATCCGTCGATGTTTGTTGTGATAGTTTAACCTGAAAAACACAAATACCTCCTTCGTCCTGATGGTCATATCAAAACATCCAACATGATATTAATATAATCACAAAATCATCTATACATATGAATCACAACAACATCAAGGCAATCAACAATATCACTTACAATTTATATCAATAACTATATCATCATCATATAATGTCCATTTTCTAGATCTACTCACAATATCCAAAAATCACATGTCCGAACAACATTCATAATATATCCATGTCAAATAGTATATCATCATCCACATATGAAGTGTCTCTAGTAATCATCATGCATCATAACTAAATCAAGATATACAATAATCCATGATCCAACATCTAACATCATACTAAATCAAAACTATAATAATGTCCATAATGTAATCAACAGTATCAAGATTAGTATCAAAAGGTGTTAAAGGGAAGTGGGAACTACATCCCCATCCCCTTAGACTTGACTTCGTCCTAGAAATTACTGGAAAAAATATGGAAACTGAACTCGTCATAAGGTAGCATCCTCCCATGTAGCTGCGGTCTCATCATATCTATCCCACTGGACCCAAACCTGATCAACCTCTCTTCCTCAAAGTCCTAGGGTCATGCGATCTAGGATGAAAACGAGCTCCACCATCACTTTCCCATGATCTTGCACCTGTAATGATGTCTAATCTAACACATGAGAATGATCTGTAACATATCTCCTAAGAACTGAAACATGAAACACATCATGTATGTGAGACTAGCTAGGTGGCAACGCTAGATGGTAGGCCAAAGGGAAAATACACTCCAAGAACTCAAAAGGACCAAAGAATATAGGAGCTCCCTTAGAACCTTTTCCGTAATGGATAGGTCTCTTATTTGGCTTAACATGAAGGAACACCTTCATTCCCACAACAAAACTATGGTAATTCCTATGTTGATCTACATACTTCTTATGTCTTTCATGTGCCTCCTATAGTCTTTGTCTGATCAATACTACCCATTGCTCCATGTCCTGCAACAAACCTGGTCCAAGAGAAACCCTATCCTCTATCTTGTCCCAACTAAGAGGTGTCCTACAATCTCTACCATACAAAACCTAAAAAGGATCCATGCGTATAGAACTCTGAAAACTATTATTGTAGGAAAAATCCACTAAGTACAGGTACTCCTCTCATCTAGACTATTGATCCATCACGTACATCCTGATCATTTCCTCTAAAATCTAATTCACCCACTCAGTCTGTCCATCTATCTTGAGGTGATATGTTGTACTCAAGTTGATCTTTGTTCCGAGGGCATACTGCATGGTAGTCCAAACATTTGAAGTATACAAAGGATCATGGTCACAAATGATCTTCCACAGAATCCCGTGCAACCTGACAATCTCATCCAAATATACCCATCCCACTGCTCTAGTTGTATAAGTGGTCTTCACCAGAGAAAAGTGAACCACTTTTGTCAATTGATCAACTGTGACCATGATGGCGTCATGGTGATAACCCAACATTGATAGCTCAACAATGAAATCCATGGAAATGGTGTTCCACTTCCATCCCGGTATAGCATGAGGAAAGAGAAGGTTAGATGGATGTTGATGCTCAACCTTAACTCTCTAGCACTCTAAACATCATGACATGAACTGGGCCACATCTCTCTGAAGTTCTCTCTAATGATAAACTATCTCAAGGTGGCGTGTATGTTCTTCACCACGGGATGGGCTGAATAGGGTGCATGATGTGCCTCTACCAAGATGCCTTGCCTCAAGCCTCCATCTCTAGGAAAATAAATCTAGCCTCTGTACTTGAGAAGACCATCTACCCCTAAGTAAAAACCATCAAACTTCCCCTCGAGGGGTCTCTGGGACTCGATCTCTACTCGAACTGCAATGTAGAAGCTGTCAAGAGGAAGCTGCTGAAGAATCCTACTCCACAAGTCTGTGCTCACTGAGGTGGCCATAGCCACATGTATCCATCTGCTGAGAGCATTTTCCACCATATTCTCCTTCCCCTTCACATGCTCGATCTCCATATCATACTCACAAAGTAACTCCATCAAACTCCACTGACGTGCATTGAGATTGGGCTATGTGAAGAGGTGGCGAAGACTCAAGTGATTTATCCTAAGTGCGAATCTCCAATTAAGAAGAAATTTCCTTCATCAAACCAAATCATGCACAACCACTGCAAGCTTAAGATCATGAGTCAAATAATTAAGCTCATAATCCTTTTAAGTCACCAAAAATTTTCCCTTCTACATCAACACACCTCTAGGCCCTACTAAGGAAGCATCTGTGCAAATGAAAAACTCACCCTATGGATCTAACACTGCAACAATAGGTGTTGTAGTGAGACACTCCTTCATTTTCATGAAGGCTTGCTCACATCTGTCTGACCAAAAAAAATTCTTCCCATTCCTCTGAAGGTAAGTAATGGGGTGTGTAATCTGAGAGAAGTCTTGAACAAATCTCCTGTAGTACCCTGCTAATCCCATGAAGCTACGTAATTTAGTCACAATAATGGGTGCTAGCCAATCCATAATGTCTCTAATCTTGGAAGGATCGATGGTGATACCTTCTCCAGAAATGATATGACCCAATTACTACACTTCTGTCTGAAAGAATGCACACTTCTCCAAGTTCCCATAAAGCTACTACTCCCGAAGACACTGAAGAACCTGACAAAGGTTCCCCTTGTGCTCCTCATGTGTACATGAGTAAATCAAAATGTCATCAAGGAAGATGAGCATGAAGTGATCTAAGAAGGTCTTGAATACCCCATTCATCAAACTCATAAAAACTATGGGGGCATTAGTCAAACTAAAATGCACCACTGTGAACTCATAGTGGACATATCTCATATAAAAGGTGGTCTTATGAATGTTCACCTCTAAAATCCTCACCTGATGATAGCCTTATTTAATATAAATCTTAGAGAAAATTGTTTCTCCCTTCATCTAATCAAACAAATCATCAATGCGAGGAAGGGGATAACAATTCTTGATCATTACCTTATTTAGTTGGTGGTAATCAATACACAACCACAAGGATCCATCATTCTTCTTCACAAAGATCATCAGTGCACCCCAAGGAGATACACTAGGACAAATAAGGCCTTTCTCTAAAAGACCCTCAAGCTGTAACTTGAGCTCATAGAGTTCTGGGGTGGTCATTCGATAAGGGGCTCGTGAGATAGGCTCTACTCCCAAAACAATATCTATATTAAAACCAATCTCTTGTGGGGGGTGGTAACCCCGGTAGCTCCCCTAGAAATACATCTAAAAACTATCTAAAAATGGTGTGATCATCTAGAGATGGTCCACTAGACCCATCCTCTGATCGGTCACTGACTGTAATAGCATACATTTGACAACCCCATTGCACACCCTGCTTAAATTACATATCAAAAATGGTGCAAATAGAAAACGGTTCCTAACACTGAAATCATGACTCAACCGCCAACTCATCTGCACAAGATATAATAGATAGCTCACTGCAAAGCTGATATCTGGTCTAGTGTAGGTCAGGTAAATGAGACTCCCAATCAGCTGCCGATAGAGAGTGGCACTTACCTCAGGAGATGGATCTGAACGAGATAACTGTAATCTGTTCTCCATGGTGGTGTAGCAATTGGTGTGCAATCCATCATCCTAAACTTCTCGAGCGTTGTCTTGGTATATTTCATCTGAGAAAAAAAACATGATGTGATTCTCTTTCTGCCATACTTCCAGTCCAAGACAGTAGTGCATAAGCCCGAGATCTGTCATGTCGAATGATCGCTTAAGATCTTTCTTTGTTTCATCAATCATCTTCACTGAACTGCCAGTGATGACTAGATCATCGACATAAACTACAACAATCACCATCATCACCATCTCCCCCCCTTGCTTTTTGAGGTAGAGATTGGGATCGTATGGATTTCTGACAAATCCATGTTGTACGAGATGCTCATCAATCTTGATGTACCATGCCCGGGGTGCCTGTTTGAGGCCATACAGAGATTTCCTGAGTCTGCATACCTTTTCTTCTTGACCAGGTACTACATATCCCTCAGGTTGAGTCATGTAGACTTCTTCTTGTAAATCTCCATTCAGGAAGGCTTTTTTTACGTCCATTTGGTGAACTTTCCATCCAAACTGAGCAGCTAGAGCAAAGATCATCCTGATTTTTTGATCTTAGCTGTGGGAGCAAATGTCTCCTCATAGTCAATGCCTTCTTTTTTTCTGTGCGTACCCCTTTGCTACAAGTCTTGCTTTGCACTTGTCCACTGTCCCATCTGCTTTGTACTTAGTTTTGAATATCCATCTGCATCCAATGGTTTTCTTCCCTGGTGGAAGATCGACAAGCTGCCAAGTGTTATTCTTCATCACTGATTGATATTCAGAATCCATGGCATCTTTCCAAGCTTTTGACTGTAGGGCTTCCTGGACTGTAGAGGGCTCGTCTGTTTCAATAACTCTACTCATCAACAAAGTTAACTTCTTCTCTTGCTTTACTGCGAGTCCGTGGTCCAGGGGTGGATGTATCCGGTTCTTTTTTGCATCTTATTCATTTGAATCTGGGTACCACATTGTACACCATTTAGCTGTTCATATGTTTGTTATCCATGGGTGTGTTTCCTATTCTGATCACACCACCATCATCCCCATCATCACTTTCATCTTCTGAGGGAACATTAGCTTCAGTTTTTACAACTCTGGTGAAAAATCTACATCTTGCGAGACCGGAGAGGAGGACTCCCTCTCTTCCTCTTCCTTCTCTCAACATCTTCTGTAGAAAAACTCAACATCTACCCTGGACTTTTGTAGATTTTTTTCTTCGTCACTCATTAGGGTCTCTTTTCTTTCTCCATCATCCCATCCATACCCAAGAGTCTCTTCACTGTACCTGAGGTGTCCATCTGTTTCAATTTTGAAGAACTTCATGTCCAATTTTTTCTTCTGTTTGTATGTATGTGCTTGGCTTTCATCACCTGAGAATACTCTGAGGGGTGCTTCTTTTTTGGTCCCTTTTTTTCCCCTCATCTGCAGGATTCTGGTTTTTTTTTTCAGGAATGAGATCAGTCATCCTTTTCTCTGTTTTCCATCCTTTTTGCAAAGTATCCCCATCATTTTTTTTTTTTTCTCTTTTGTTTTAGAAAATTCTTTGCGGTTTTCCTTCGATCTGGTGCCTTTTTATGATTCTGTAGTTCTTTTTGCATACTTCAAAAAAACTTTCTTTCCTGCTTTTGCGTTTTTTTTTTTCCCTTTTTTTTTTTTCTTCACTTTGAAATCCATGTGTTTTGTTTAGTCTTTCTTCATCACTGGTTTCCCCTTTTCCTTTTCTCGATCTGAGATCTGAATCATTCACTGATTTGATTTTGACCAGAATCTTTTCTGCCTTTTTTCTTCTTTTGACTGTAGTTTCAAGAGGTTTCTGATACAATCAATAACTCTCTTCAAAGAAAGTTAACTTCTCCTCTTGCTTTACTGCGACCCCGTGGTCCAGTGGTGGATGTATCCTGGTGACTTGGCAATCATCGATTTTGCATGAACTCTCAGTACATGTCCTTGAAAACACCATTTAGGCATACGTTTGACTGTTTGGGTGTGGTTTCTCTGATCAACACCATCATCCCCATCATCACTTTTCTTCTTCTGGGAACATTGTTTTTTTTTACAACTGTGTGAAAAATCTACATCTTGTGAGTCCGGAGGAGGAGTCTCTCTACTTTCTTTCCTCTCTTCTGAAAAACTCAACATCTCTGCTTCAAAGTCAACTTTTCTGGTCTTAGGATCCATCAGTGTGTACCCAAGAGTCTCTCACTGTATCCAATGAAGATGAGATTTTGTGACTTCATGTCCAATTTCTTTCTGTTCTGTTTGGGTATGTGCATGCTGGCTTTTTTGCACCCGAATACTCTGAGGTGTGCAATGGATGGTTTTCCTTTTTTGACCATGCTTCTTGTGGTGTAATTCCATCAAGAGCAGTTTGGGCGCTCTGTTTAACCAAATAAATACACTGTTGTTTTTGCTTTTCTTCTGCAAAAAAATGTCTTTGCAAGTCCGAAATCATCGATCATGCATCGCACCATTTCCATGATAGTACGATTTCTTCTTCAACAACACCATTTTGTCCATTTTGTGCGGTGTGTGTGGAGGAGGCATTTGTCGACGAATCCCGTGAGTTTGTAGATAGTCTCTGAACTCATCACTGGTGAATTCCCCCCCTCGATCTGAGCTGAGCGGAGAGTTCTGATGTGACGACCATTTTTTTTTTCTTTCTCAACTGCCACTTTGAACTTTTTGAATGTTTCAAAGGCTTCACTTTTCTTTTTGCGAAGACAAAAAATCCACATTTTGCGTGAATAGTCGTCAACACAAGCATGAAGTACTGGAACCCTGGAAATGACTTGGCTGCATTGGACCGCACAGATCGGTATGAACCAGGTCAAGTTTACCATGAGCTCGAAAAAGTACTCGTTTGGAATGAAACTCTGTGTTGTTTTTCCTGCTAAGCAGTGAGGACACTTGTCTGTATCCTTCTGAAGAGATGGTAGCCCATGTACCATATTACACACCGGAAGTGTGTCGAGATATTTGAAACTTACATGACCAAATCTCCGATGCCACAACTGAGCTGAGGGTGGAGTTTTTAGCAAGCCACGAGTGCTTGATCATTTTTGTGAATGAAATCAAGTTGAAACATTCGTCCCACATTTGAGGCTTTTGCAATTATTTTCGAGCCTCTGGATTTATCTCGAATCAAACACATTTTTTTTCTTGCCGGATTGACTATCAAAGTCAATTTTCAGGTTGTGATCTAGGAGTTGACTGACCGAAAGAAGGTTCTTTTGTCAACCCAGGGACATATAGAACATCTGATAGTCTGCATTTGCGTGAACCAAGGGGTAGAGAAATGTTTCCAATCCCCTGAACTGTATATGAAGAAATCATCTCCCAACGAAACATGATTTTTTTTTTCGATGGCGTGTCCCTCATTGAAATAAACCAGTCTCTGTGGCCGGTCATGTGTCGAGTGGCTCCCGAATCAACATACCAGACGTCACTAGATGACGTGGATGGTTCACTTGATCGAGCAGTGAACAAGAAGTCTTCATTGTCTGACTGATCTTGTTGCTCAGCAATATTACCTTTGCTGGTGGTGGGGTCTTCTTTTCCAGTTCCCCTTTTTCTGCCCGTGATAATTGTTTGAATGTCCCTTGTAAGTTTGTTGTTGTTGTGGTCCAGAAATTGCTTGATGAACCTTTCTTCTTCTTATATGTGTTAAACCAACATTCTTGCAAGTCATGTCCTCTTTTGCAAATTGGACATCGCTTCTTCTGTTGATTGTCCCCATGATACTGATTCTGATGTGGGGACTTCTTCTGATAGGATTTAGGTTTTCCTTTACCTTTTCCTTTCCATTTTTGATGTGAAGACACAGTGCCTGCTCCTCTTCATCATCCTTGTTGTGCATTGCTTCCTCTTGTTGCAGTAGGTTTACTAACTTGTCAAAACTAATTGTCGTATCTGACAAGTTTAGAGTTGTGACAAAAATTGGTAAGAAGAAGAAGGGAGAGCTCTCAGAACAATGGGAACGAGAGACTCATCTTTGACCTCTTCTCCTAGGGCTAGCTAGAAGTGAAGCCCTCAACTCTGCAACTCTTCTTAGGAAGCTTCAATTTTCTCATTCTGTTTGAATTTCAATGTATGTAACTGACTCTGCAAATTGAGTATGACATTCTTGTTCTTGGCCTCATATATTGTGCTCATTTTTTTATCCCAAGCTTCTTTTGCTGATGTGGCATCTCGAATGTGGGCTTGCACATCGTCGGATACTCCAAACAAGATGATGAGTTTTTTGCTTTCTGATCTGCTCTATCAAATTGTCGTTGTTGTGTTGCATCCGTTGGTGATCTGGTTAGAGTACCAGTCACAACAGGCCAGATTTCTTCAAACTCAAGTTGTGTCTTGATTTTTGTCTTCCAAGCAGCATAGTTGCTTCCTCTGAGCAATTGTGAATCCGGAAAAAAAATTTGGGGGCATTGGTGCCCATTTTGCAGAGATCACTGACAGGGTTTGGCTCTTATCACTCCAGGTATAAGGTCCCAATCTATATACCGTCAGTCCGATATACCGAACCTTTCTATATATACGCGCCCTTCCGATATATACCGTCGGTACGTGGAAGAAGCTCGCCCTTTCTATATATACCCACCGGCGGTACGTGAAAGAGGCGTTAACGTACGTGAAAGAATTCAATACGTGGTACCAAGACAGTACTGATGGGGTCTGTGCGATTATTGACACCGGCTCAAAGAAATATCCTCATACGCGCGCGTAACTTCGCTATATACTCGGATAATTTCTCAGTCTCCGGATTTATGTCTTCTTGCAATCGTTCACAGACGGATGGGATGGTTCATAGTGTGTGCACTGTGACCTTATTACTCCCCGTCGATTTATAGGGACGATGCCCCCAGACGACGTTTGTTGCAGCTATATTAGGCGTTAAGTGCAGTAGTAGTAGTCGCGACGGCGGCTTTTACCCGTAAGCGCTTCCCAGAGGCACTGTATATACCGAACGCTGCGAATGAGATCTAGGATCTCGTGAGTGTTACAGAACCAATTTTTACTATTTTTTATTACAATTCTGCCAGTTTCTGAGCAGCAGTTACAAAGTTTTGCAGTTGACTATGGCAACCTGCAAATTAGTAATATATACAATACAATTTGAATGACAGGCAAAAAAATTTCAGTTTCGGGGTCCTGGTGACCTCCTGAGCCCTAAATGCTAAAAATTGCAAAAAAAATAGCTGAAAATGCAATTTTTAGGTGGGTCTCCTTTTGCAAAAAATGTCTGGAATGAGAAAACAGACCAAATGGGAGAAAATTTTTTTTTTTTTTTTTTACCCTAAATTAGGGATTTCTCCGCTAAATTTAGTTAGTCGTAACTAAATTCAAAAAAGCCTGCTAAATTTAGCAGTTCTGCCAAAATTTCCGCCAGATGCAAAAGGAGAGTTTTTGAGTGTTTTTTGTGGGATTTGATCCTCAAACCTCTCACTCCCAAGGCACATGCACTAACCAACTTGGCCACTTGGGGCGCTTTGACTATGAAGGAAGAAATTTGAATTTATTGTCAAATAAATTGACTTACCTTTTAAAAAAAAAATGCAGCTTGGTGAGCCTCCACGTGGCGCATGCTGTGAAGGGCTTTTTTTTTTAGGGTTTATTTTCCCAAAAAAATGGATCTGAAGCTTTTTTCTTGTTCAGCCAGGCCGCATTTTTTTTTCTTTGCTCAGGCCGTTTTTTTTGTTCCTTCCTTTGGCCGCGTGTTTGAGTTTTGGGCGCGTTTTTTTTTCCTTTTTGGGGCCGCGTTTTTTTTTTGTTTTTTTGGACTTGCACTGTACAGCATGTATTTGCTGTATGTATCTTCTTCCTTGGCCCAATTGCTAGGATATTTCTTCGATTTCTTTTTCCATCTACAATGCAGGTCGCATTTTTTGATAAAAAAAACTTGAACAGAGGCCGCGTTTTTTTTACTGCTGGGGGGGTTTTTTTTTTTTTTTAATTGCTCTGGGGGCTTTTTTTGCCTGGGCATTACTTTTTTTTTTAATTGCAATTGGGGGGGTTTTTTTTTTTTTTTGCCAATGCTAGGGGGCGTTTTTTTTCAATGCGGGGGTTTTTTTTTTTTATGCTTGTGGCTGTTTTTTTTTTTTTTTTGCAGGTCCAAGCTGCTTGTTGACTTCAGGAGGCTTTTGGGCTTGGCCGCAACTCTTTTTTTTTTTTAATGCTGGAGGGCGTTTTTGATTGTACAAAGGCTTATTTCAAAAACAGTTTAAGCCTTCATTTTTGTGGGACAGCAAAATACAGCGTAAAAGGGCGCATCTAACAAAAAAAGGACAGCTTTTTTTTTTTACTTGTGCAGGCAGGCGCATGGGAGAATGGCACCTCTTTTTGTCAAAAAAAAAAACTTTTTTTTTTTTTTTATCTCCTTCCACTGTATATTTTCCAGTGTGGGGCTCCTTCTTTCTTTCTTTTTTTTTTTTCTTTTTCTTTGCTCTGTTTGTTCACTGCAGGTGCATATACACAGCAAAGCAATCCTCCAAAACAAGATATACTTCTAAATACAGTAAAACAAAACTCTGATTGGGAAATTTTTTTTTTAAAAAAAAAAAAAATTCAATACCTGTAGCAATTTTTGCCTGGTGCTGAGTGCACCAGTGCAAATAAAATTTGCCTTCCAAGTACCTGGAAGGAACAGGCGGATGTGGGGGAGGCAGGATGGGGCTGGGAGTTTTGCACGAGGCTGCACAGGCTCTCTCAAATGCTGCAAACACGTCTCCAATCTCCTCTCTCTTTGTTGCTCTCTCTTCACACACACCTTCACAGGGCCAGAATTTCGCTCTGGTACAAATGTAGATTGAGAAACAGGGACGGAAGCCTGTGATATTTTATTGATCTCAATCAGTAAACAGTACATTGAAGAGAAGGCTGCAATATTTATAGATATTGCACAGCCATATACATCCAGAAGAATGAGTTGCACAGTGTGCAACCAAAACCAGACTAAACAAGCTTCCAAATCATCCGGGAAGCAACAATTAAATAAAAAACAAATATATTGTTTATAACAATATAACAATGTGAATACTGACAAATATGGTTGATGGTCTAATCAACACATGAGAATGATCTGTAACATATCTCCTAAGAACTGAAACATGAAACACATCATGTATGTGAGACTAGCTAGGTGGCAATGCTAGATGGTAGGCCAAAGGGAAAATACACTCCAAGAACTCAAAAGGACCAAAGAATATAGGAGCTACCTTAGAACCTTTTCCGTAATGGATAGGTCTCTTATTTGGCCTAACATGAAGGAATACCTTCATTCCCACATCAAAACTATGGTAATTCCTATGTTGATCTACATACTTCTTATGTCTTTCATGTGCCTCCTGTAGTCTTTGTCTGATCAATACTACCCATTGCTCCATGTCCTACAACAAACCTGGTCCAAGAGAAACCCTATCCTCTATCTTGTCCCAACTAAGAGGTGTCCTACACTCTCTACCATACAAAATCTAAAAAGGATCCATGCCTATAGAACTCTGAAAACTATTATTGTAGGAAAAATCCACTAAGTACAGCTACTCCTCTCATCTAGACTATTGATCCATCACGTACATCCTAATCATTTCCTCTAAAATCTAATTCACCCACTTAGTCTGTCCATCTATCTTGAGGTGATATGTTGTACTCAAGTTGATCTTCGTTCCGAGGGCATGCTGCATGGTAGTCCAAAAATGGGAAGTATACAAAGGATCATGGTCACTAATGATCTTCTGCAGAATCCCATACAACCTGACAATCTCATCCAAATATACTTGTCCCACTACTCTAGTTGTATAATTGGTCTTAACTAGAGAAAGGTGAGCCACTTTTGTCAATTGATCAACTGTGACCATGATGGCGTCATGGTGATAACCCAACATTGATAGCTCAACAATGAAATCCATGGAAATGGTGTTCCACTTCCATCCCGATATAGCATGAGGAAAGAGAAGGTTAGATGGATGTTGATGCTCAGCCTTAACTCTCTAGCACTCTAAACATCATGACATGAACTGGGCCACATCTCTCTGAAGTTCTCTCTAATGATAAACTATCTCAAGGTGGTGTGTATCTTCTTCACCATGGGATGGGTAGAATAGGGTGCACGATGTGCCTCTGCCAAGATGCCTTGCCTCAAGCCTCCATCTCTAGGAAAATAAATCTATCCTCTGTACTTGACAAGACCATCTACCCCTAAGTAAAAACCATCAAACTTCCCCTCAAGGGGTCTTTGGGACTCGATCTCTGCTCGAACTGCAATGTAGAAGCTGTCAAGAGGAAGCTGCTGAAGAATCCTACTCCACAAGTCTGTGCTCACTGAGGTGGCCATAGCCACATGTATCCATCTGCTGAGAGCATTTTCCACCATATTCTCCTTCCCCTTCACATGCTCGATCTCCATATCATACTCACAAAGTAACTCCATCAAACTCCACTGACGTGCATTGAGATTGGGCTATGTGAAGAGGTGGCGAAGACTCAAGTGATTTATCCTAAGTGCGAATCTCCAATTAAGAAGAAATTTCCTTCATCAAACCAAATCATGCACAACCACTGCAAGCTTAAGATCATGAGTCAAATAATTAAGCTCATAATCCTTTTGAGTCGCCAAAATTTTTCCCTTCTACATCAACACACCTCTAGGCCCTACTAAGGAAGCATCTGTGCAAATGAAAAACTCACCCTATGGATCTAACACTGCAACAATAGGTGTTGTAGTGAGACACTCCTTCATTTTCATGAAGGCTTGCTCACATCTGTCTGACCAAAAAAAATTCTTCCCATTCCTCTGAAGGTAAGTAATGGGGTGTGTAATCTGAGAGAAGTCTTGAACAAATCTCCTGTAGTACCCTGCTAATCCCATGAAGCTACGTAATTTAGTCACAATAATGGGTGCTAGCCAATCCATAATGTCTCTAATCTTGGAAGGATCGATGGTGATACCTTCTCCAGAAATGATATGACCCAATTACTACACTTCTGTCTGAAAGAATGCACACTTCTCCAAGTTCCCATAAAGCTACTACTCCCGAAGACACTGAAAAACCTGGAAAAGGTGCCCCTTGTGCTCCTCATGTGTACATGAGTAAATCAAAATGTCATCAAGGAAGATGAGCATGAAGTGATCTAAGAAGGTCTTGAATACCCCATTCATCAAACTCATAAAAACTATGGGGGCATTAGTCAAACTAAAATGCACCACTGTGAACTCATAGTGGACATATCTCATATAAAAGGTGGTCTTATGAATGTTCACCTCTAAAATCCTCACCTGATGATAGCCTTATTTAATATAAATCTTAGAGAAAATTGTTTCTCCCTTCATCTAATCAAACAAATCATCAATGCGAGGAAGGGGATAACAATTCTTGATCATTACCTTATTTAGTTGGTGGTAATCAATACACAACCACAAGGATCCATCATTCTTCTTCACAAAGATCATCAGTGCACCCCAAGGAGATACACTAGGACAAATAAGGCCTTTCTCTAAAAGACCCTCAAGCTGTAACTTGAGCTCATAGAGTTCTGGGGTGGTCATTCGATAAGGGGCTCGTGAGATAGGCTCTACTCCCAAAACAATATCTATATTAAAACCAATCTCTTGTGGGGGTGGTAACCCCGGTAGCTCCCCTAGAAATACATCTAAAAACTATCTAAAAATGGTGTGATCATCTAGAGATGGTCCACTAGACCCATCCTCTGATCGGTCACTGACTGTAATAGCATACATTTGACAACCCCATTGCACACCCTGCTTAAATTACATATCAAAAATGGTGCAAATAGAAACGGGTCTCCTAACCCCTGAAATCACTGACTCAACCGCCAAATCATCTGCACAAGATATAGTCTTGTGGTAACAATCCATCCTGGCCATGTGTGCAAATAACTAATCCATACCTAAAATGACTCCATACGAGCCTAAAGGAAGGATAAAAAGATCTGAGGTAGTGGTGAAAGGTCCCATATCCACTACACACTCTTTAAATAAGAAGTCTATAGAGATCTTGGCTCTAGAATCCATCTCAACATCCCAGATATTACCCTGCCTAACTGCTACCAGTCTACATCGCTCTACTAAATATGGTGCAAACAAAGAATTAGAAGAACCAAAATCAAACAAGATAGAGGTAGGAATACCCCCAATGCTACTTGTAGTCTCAATTACTGTACTCTGATGCTTGGTTTGATGGTTCTCAACCACTACATAAATCCTATGGCTACATCCCATGTCACCAATAGTTGGATCTGAGATCTATGTCTTTCCCTTATTGTTAGGGTTCTATGGGCAGTCTCTCCAAAAATGTCCAGTAACACCACAACAAAAACAACCACCTGATCCTCCCCAATGAGTAGTACCTCTAGTAGGTGCTCTGGAAGTATGTGGTGTGGATCTTGATGATCTAACTGTGGTCTACTGAGGTCTTTGCTAGAGAGCTCCCGTTGACTAAGCTCTAGGTCCACCCTATGTCTTGATGGGACCCCTAGGAGGAGGCCCCATACTACAACCTCTCTGTGCATAAAATCTCTATGGAGGTCTAGAAGGTGAGCGGCACTATTGTTGTTGTGGTCTAAAAGATGACTATGTTAAACCCTGTCTACCATGAGGAAGAGGTACTGACCTCCTCAATCTACTCTCTTGCATCTGCTATATGTAGCTCTGAACTCGATCTCTATCCTACTAGGTCTTTCCTTGAGTCTCCTCAACTATATATGACTTCTCGACAGCCTTAACTAATGTCTATTTATAATGGATCTGTACTACACCTCCAATGTCTATATTTAGGCCCCAAATGAGCTTGTGGATCTTCACCTACTCATTCTACATGTACTCAACATATTGGAATAGATCCAAAAACCTACTCTTATAGTCTGTTACTGAAAGATATTCCTGTCAGAGTTCATGAAACTCATCTATCCACTTCTGTATAAACCTCTGTGACAAATATCTACTCATGAATCTCTCCTCAAATAGTTCTCAGGTCATTGTCTCAGAATCAACATGAAGCTTCTGCTCCTCTATCCTCCACCATACTCATATTCTATCCCTCAGTAAATGGATCACAACATGAGATTTCATGTTTCAAGAAAAAGGAAAAAGATTAAAGTAACTGCTTAAGCTCACTAGTCAGGCCTCTTCCTAAAACCCACCTATGTCACTAGAATAATGTGATGGTAAAAACTTCAACATCTCCCTGATGTGATTTACAGTTGTGTTCTGATGACCTCTAGGTCTCTCTGCATGCTCATCCCTAAGCCTAGGGCTCCAAGACCTCTCTCTATGCTCTGAAACTCGGTCACCCTGTCTCCTCTATGGTGAATCTACCTTGGCTAACTCTGCATGGGAGTTATCTCCTCTATGCTCCTTGCTGGGTCAAGGAGATACCCGACCCTCAACGGAAATGTCCCTATCATGTCTAGTTGTACATCCTCCTACTGATCCTCCATGTAGAGCGGCATTAACATCCTGAAGAGTCTACAAAATATGGGGTAGGATGGCTGATATAGCCTAATTTGGTGGTGGTAAGTTTGGGTCTATTAGAAAATTCCCCTCATCCCATCTATGCCTCCTACAAAGACCAAGGTGAGAGTTAGTCCATCTTTCTAAGTTTTATTCAATTTCCATGTTTACTAAAATATGAAAATTCCAAACTAAACTATTTTCTAGATTTAAAAGTGTGCTAGGTTTAAGTTTCATGTCTCAAGTTTTCTAGTGTGCTCAATGGTCCAAGATTTTGAACCACTTCTCTGATACCAAGTGTAACGCCCGTTAAAAACAACCCACTTGAGACCCAAGAAACAACCTAGGATTAGTTAGGAAAATTATAGAATAATTCTCTTCTCTTCTTTTGTTTAAAGGATCCAACAACCACGTTTTAGAACAACGGTTGTCACTAACAAGTTCCATAACAATTTTAATCCAATACAATATACTTTTCTTTTATTAACAATAATTAGAGGTCACAAGGTTCAAAGGATAAATTATCACCATACCCACTCTATAACAGGCTTAAAGTTTCAACTTGATTTTTCTCACACTTAATGCATTCAAAAATTCCCTAAATCATACCCATTGGATAGGAAATTTCCTCACCTTTCCATTGATATAAATAAGTCCTCCTAACTCATCATAAAACTCAAGTTATGGGCCGGCAGGACTCGGGGTGAAAATTTTCCCCCAAGAGTGGGCCTACGGGCCCAGGGGTGAAAATTTTCCCAAAAGGTGGGTTGGTGGGCCACATGGAGATTTTTTTGAAATTTTCCCATGTGGAGTGAATTACTAATTTTGTGTCGTGGAACCACCAGGGACACGTGGCACCCTCCAAGCCAAAGCGGGGAGAAACAAGGGAAGGTGGGGTGGCGGAGATGTTTGGGAGAATTTGCCAAAGGGGGGGTAAAAAGGGGTAAGTTGCAGGTGCGGGTGCACGCGTCTGTGGAAATGATTTTTCCAAGGCAAGGGTAGGAGTGTTGGGACATGGAGATAATTACAATTTTTTCCAAAAACAAACTTTCTAAAAAAAGATAAAGTTTCAAGGGTTCCACCCCTCCCTTGTGCCATGTGGTAGGCATTCATTGGCTATGGGATTGCGGGCCGGGGGAGGAAACTAAGAAAAAATTCCTAACATTTTAAAAATCACCAAGGAAGAAAATAGTGTCATGCCTCTGCCATTACCTCATGAGGCCACGTGGCAGCTTATGATTGGCTGCGGACCGACAGAGAAAATTTTGAAAATTTTCGGTAGTCCCAAGCGACAAACTTGGGCTGTGGGCCCGCCTTGGAATTTTTTTCCAAAAATTTTAATGTCAAGTGAAGAAAAATTCAGAAGCCCATAAATTTTGATGAAGATCTCAGTTTTGGGAAAACGAGGACTTTCTAGAAATCTTTCGACGCCCTACTTACACAGGAGTCATTATTTGTAGATTTTGATAAAGTTTAAGAGGTCAATTTTATGAAAACGTTCTGTAGGATTTTTAAAAGCAAACTGGTAAATTTTAACTTATAACATTTTGTTCAAATTTGATCTTATCCTTCACTCAACATGCCAAACCTACATGGTGGATTATTCTAAGAAGGCTTTAGGATGCATTGGTAGGTAATTTTGCTTGATTGATTTCAAATTTGAATATTTACAACTTCTGACAGCTAAAAGACTATGAAAAGGTTTGGGCCCAATTTTGTAATGTTTTAAAATATTTCCTTAAGTGTTTTAGTCTACTTGGAATCATTTTGATCACTTTAAGATCAATTTAATATTTGATTTGTCTTTTATAGCTTACAGGGTCATTCTAATTAATATTTGATAAAAAATTTACAAGTATACAATGGAATAAAAGATGGAGTTTATACAATTCAAAACAAGGATTAGTCTATGACTTTTGCTATACTTTAACAACATTGAATTAATTCCATGCTTGTTTAAAGTAGTTATCTTTCCTTCAATAAAAATGTAGAAACAAAAATGTAGATTATACTTAGAATCATTTTGATCACCTTAAGATCAATTTAATATTCCATTTGTCTTTTATAGCTTGCAGGGTCATTCTGATTAATATTTGATGAAAATTTCGAAATTTTCATGTTTTATCATTCCTAGGAACGCTAAGCCAAATCCTTTAGTATCTTCACCCTCTATTTGATGTCAAATTGGTCCCTAGGTGATTTTAGGGAGTTTTGAAAAGATGTTATCTTCTGGTAGTATTGGGAAGGGCTATCGCTGGCCTTCCCAGGACTGGATTCAACCCCTGGAGTGGAACACAAGGGAAAAATTAAACATGGACATGAATTGAATACGTTAGAACATCATGGAAATGATTTTGGAAGGCTTTGGGAAGTTTTGAAATAATTAGCGCAGTTCGAGAGAAAAACAACGTTCTCAAGCATAGGCAGTACACATGCCTAAAACAGTTGTTGGGATTCTGAAGAAGATTCTGGGAGCTCTAGAAGGAGTTGGAAGTAAAAAAAAACATCTCCAAAAAGATTATTCTAAGAAATACATTATGGTAAAATAATATTTTTCACAACACCTTGGCACATATGATTGGAAGTTAGTTTTTCTCAGGCACAAGTGGAGTCCCAGATCAAAAATCTAATTTTTTAGGGATCATATGGTCTAATTAAGACATGAAACCCACATAATTTGATTCCAAATTCCATTTCCAGTCAGGATCATATACAATTTCACAAATAAATTCCACTGGGAGCTCAAGTTATCTTCATTCCAAGTTACTCTCTCAAAGGAAGTTCAGGACTTAGTCATTTTTTTTAGAAGACACATGTCAGCACCAGGAGCCTGGTGGGATTTCATGCCCCTGATGTCCATGAGGTCAGGTTCATCATCCCTTGAAAATTTTTCCCAGCCCTCATGTGACCTATGGGACCCTCATATGACCTCCAAACTTGCCAGTTCAGCCCCTGGGTGCTTATTTAGAGCATGCATTCCCTGTCGTCGGATCGGGCACCACATGTCAGCTCCAAGACCACCGTGGAATTTTTTGTCCCTTATGCACCTAAGTTATGGGACATCATACCTTGAAAATTTTTCCCATCCCCTATGGGGAGTCTTCTGGACACCCATGTGACCACAGTTTAGCCCCCCAGGTGCATTTTTGGAGCATCCATTCCCTGCCGTTGGATTGGGCGCCACGTGTCACCTCCAGGACCACTGTGGAAACTGATGTCCCTTATGTACCTAAGGTGGGGGACATAAGACATGGAAAAAATTTCCCAGCCCCTATGAGGAGTCATTTGGACACCCACATGACCAAGTTTCAGCCCCCAAGTGCATTTTTCAAGCAAATCCCCTGCCATTGGATCGAGGACACATTACATCACCTTGACCACCATGGAAATTGATGTCCCTCATGTCCCTAAGGTTAGGTACATCAGAAAAATAAAAGTGTGCCTAGCCCATCAATGTGCATGTTTTGAAAGTTTAAATCCAACACTTTTCTTCCTCTCATTTCTCCTTCAGAACTCCTCATCTTGCCATGGCTCCGTGCATGATTGTCCAGACACCCGGTTCATCATTGTTGCTTCAAACCAGCTCCTCCATGGCCACATAAACTCTTAAAACCATGAATGCATAGAAATATTTATGCCTCATAGAAAAATGGAGTGAAATGAGGAAGAATGAAGAAAAAAATGGAGATTTTTTGCCATATAACCGTGTAGTCACCCGATCGAGAAATCCTCATATCTTGCAAGATACAAGTCGGATCGAGATGTCATATTTTGCAGAATTCCTAATTTTTAAAGGTGATCAAGATCCAACAAAAATAGGTCAAATGGTGTCCATAATAATTTTCTCCAACAAAACCCTCACTTTGTGCACCAGGTCACATTCGTCGAATTTCCCATCATTCCGGTAATGGAAACGAACTAAAAACTTGCACATGCATTCTAAATGAAAAACCTATCACAATGGAGTTGTTTTCATTGCAAATGGAGACAAAAACCATACCTACAAATTTGGAGCTCCATTAATGGCTGCCATGATAGCTCTACGCCTAAAGCCACTGCCAGGTCAAAATTTCAAAATTTATTTCTAGGCATTCTAGTGGGAAAAACTATGTGAAATTCGGAGGGTGTGATCGTAATGAAAAGAAGAGTACAAAAATGTATGTTCCATCACAAATCAAGCACTAGAAACACACTTTCTAAAAATAGTAAGTTTTCCTATACATGCTTGCAATTTTTGGCAAGTCTTCATCAAAAGTGGCTATGGAAAAAGAAGTGTGCATTAAAGATCTCTAAAAGGCTAGAATGATTATCCGAAGCAGAAAATAGCAGAAATGACCATTTACTAAAACTAGTAAGTCACACTCAAAGGGTAGTTTTGGCACTATGGGACATTCAGAAATTTGTTGCATTTGGAGCTTTCCATCAATGAGGGTCAACAGACTTCATCGGGAGACATCCTCTTCTTCTTCTCTCTCTTTCTCTCTCCTCTTCCCCCCAACTTTCTCTCACTTTCAAATTTTCTAATTCTTCGTTGGGGTTTGCACTTTTTGATATGTCTTTAAGTCACTTAAAATTGACTTTAGAAACATAATGTAAATTAAGTCACCTTACTATTATAAAAGGGACTTAAATATTTAAAGTGGAATATGAACATTCTTAAGTCATATTAAGGTATTCGAAAGGTCATGAGGAAGATGAAGAGTCATATTATATTCTATAAATTGTAAAGACGTTCCCATCTCAAAGGGTTGGTAATTGATCTTGTAAACTCAAAAGTGCATTGTACCTAGAGAAAGCAAAGGAGATAGCCATTTTCTTCTACTCTCTTCCCCTCTCAAATTTCTTCCATTCCCACATTATGTACAACTTTGATTTGAGCAATCAATACAAGAAGGAGTTTCTAGCTTTCTTTGACTAAGGGGTTTCTTGATACTTGGTGATCGATGAATTCTATTTGGTCTTGTTGCTATTCGCAGAGTTGTTTCTTCTGATAAATGCATGTGTTGAAGTTTATAACTAGTGTGTGTGCAGGAATCTTATTTTCTACCTGCAACATTAGTTCTCTGACCTCTTTTATCACTGCCCTTTCCTGCTCTACAAATGAATACTTCCCTAGCAAGAGATTGCTAGCTTTGCCGCAGGGTCAGTGGAGTGCCCCTGCTGGATCCTCAGCTGAAAGACCACCACAAAAATCCACACTTTCTCATGCATGCACATATGACAGGTGCACTGGTTAAGTAGAGGGACCTAGATTCCCAGAGTGTTGGCAAGAAATCCACAAGTTTGTCCACCTGAAAATTTTTCTCGCCAAACCAAGTATACAGTGGAATAAAAGATGGATTTTATACAATTCAAAACAAGGATTATTCTATGACTTTTGCTATACTATAACAACATTGAATTCATTCCATGATCATTTAAAGTAGTTATCTTTCCTTCAATCAAAATGTAGAAAGAAAAATGTAGATTCTATTCTTTTCCAATCATGCATTTCAACAAGACAGGACAATGCATTTTCTTCATACATACTTCCTTCTTCTAGTTTTCCAACTAGGGATTTAAAATATAGAATTTTAAATATAACAATGCCATTCTGAATAAGGTAAGACAACTCCCAAAAGTTCAATGAATCTTTTACAATTATTTTCATATATATTTTCAAAATAGAACATATAGAATACATGTCTTTCTTTTCTAATAACAGAACTTAATATAGAGCACAACTCTTTTACATTTCAAATTTCAACTTCTTTTTTTTATTCCTTCCAAAAATTCATCATACAAATTACATTTCCTTCACATTATTTCAAAGGAAAACATAGCCTATCTCTTTTTCATTTCGCTTTACAAATTTCATAATCCATACATCCTCTTTCCATTTCAAAACATTTACAATACATCCACTTCAAAGTGGGAAATGTTACAATGAGATTTCATTTCACATGTACTGTCAAACTATATTTATCCTCTACTCCAAAACAACAACATGAATTTCTCCTTTTGGATCACAGCAAAGGCAGGGAAAAGGCAACACTCTCTACCCAACCAAGACATCTAATGAAGAGGAGAAGTCATCCTCACTCATTAGCCCCCAAGCCACAACTATAATGTAATAAGAAATGTATTTCAACTCATGGAAAAAATAGGCTTCCACATCACAAAGCAATCTTTCAACATGCACATTTCAAATTAAAAACATATTCTAAACAAAACAACAGTTTATAACTAAATTGAAACATTAAGACATAAATCAGGCTTCATCATGCAAGCCAAAGGAGCAAGAACTATGGGGGAATCTTCTTATTCCTCCCAATGGGAATTTGGTATCCACCTATAACAAACTGCCAATATAAATCATCACACATATCCTTATGCCCCCCACAATCCCTCCTTATGCCCCCCATAAATTTCCTTATGCCCCCTACAAAGTAAGAAATGCAAGCTATTTCTTTTCCGTGGTGGATCCCAATCCCAAACTCCCTCCACAAGAATTTTAATGCAACTGGCATTCCCTTATGCCCCCCCACATGGATTCCCCATAGCCTTCTCCTACACCATTCCTAGGAATTCTACCCAACCAGCCAACAAACACACAAAACATTCACCATTCACACAAACATAAAAAGAAATAAAATCATATATGAAGAGATAAGCTTCTACCTCTCCATGGTAGATTTTGTTCCAAAACCACAAGCTTTCAATGCTAAAATACAGTCCCAAAATCAGCAATTCCCAAGTATGAAATTATTTCTAATCTCCTCCAAAATCAACAAGAGCTCCAAACAGCCAAGGAAAATTCACCCCAAGGAAGCATTCCAAAAGTTTAACAACCCAAAACAAAGCAAGGAGTTTAAATTTTATAGAAGAGGGAAGAGAAGAGGATGAGGTGGATCCATATAGGATTCCACATCACACATCCTTAACTCCAACACAAAAATCAAATTCATTCTCCAAAGCACAATAAAGAGGTGGGTGAATAATATGACAAATAGACTTACACACTCCAAACATCCCACACCCCAAAGGACTGAATTTAATAAAATGTAAGAAGAGTAAAATTAAAACTTACAATTTGTCTTCCCAAAATGAATTAAAAAGCCTCCTGCATATTAGCAAGCCGGTGGAGGAGCCCAAAGAGGAGGAATTGCTAGATAGGGTGGACAGATTAGAAAAGTAGATACAAGAGCTCAAAGGGGCTATAAAAAACATGGAAAGAGCTAAGGGTGAAAGGATCCTTCAAAATGAGGAGGAAGAGGGGGTTATTGGTGAAATATTCAAGAAACTACAGTCCTTAGATGGCAGATTGGGGAATGCTAAAAGCCGAAATGACTGCATATTGTCTGCCCTCAAAAGCATTTATAATTTCTTTGAACAACAAGTCCATAGTGTTTGTAGTTTAAGTGGGATCAATGAGGACATATGGGGCCCTAAAGAGAAAAGGGACATTGCAATTGCCCAAACAGATTTACAAGACTCCTCTCATGCCACTGCCATTGCCTTCTTCATGTCACTGTAGGCTATCAAGACCAAAATTGACAGAGCCATCAAGTAAAGGGTTGTTGTGATGCTGTTTTTTGGCTGCGATGTGGCTGTCATCGGGCGGTTCTAGAGTTGTTTTGTGGCGGGGCTCTTTATGCTATTTCTCTTTTGGTTCCTTTTTGATCTTGCCTTCTTTTTTCTGGATCTTTGTACATTTAGATCCTTTTTTCACCTGTATTGTAATATTTGGCTGTTAAGCCTTCCTTGGTTGACTGTTTTCCCCTTTTCTGGGCTGCTTCTCTCATCTTTACTATCTGGCTTTTTGAGCCCTTTTGTATACAGGGTATAGTCCCTTCAAAACTATTTTCCCTTAATAAAAAAAAAATCATTAAAATGGTCTTAAATCAACCCTCCAACCATAGGTATGATTGGTAAATAAAATTAATACGCACGGGACAAGTTTTACTTGTCCCACAAGCCTCCAAAAACAACCTCCAAGGATAGATTCGAATTTCCAAGGAGGTGGAGTGTTTCATACTCCAAAATATGACTTACACAACTCTTACACATACTTTCACATCACTTACCACATTTAATACAAGAGCCAACAAATTTTATAATTACTTTCTTATATCCCAAATTTTATTTATTTATTTATTTTAACAATATCATTACTCACATTAATTCTCCATGATTAAAAGAATCATGAAAGGGGTGAATGCATCATAAAATAAATGCACACAAACAATAGTAAAAAGGAACCACATTAATAAAATACACAAAGCCCCTTGGTCACATTCAAAGGTAATCCCCCCCATGAGAATCCCTAACAAAATATACAACATACACAACAAATACATTTGCCATGGTGACCTTATTGAATTCATCTATAATTCCAATGTGGTTGGTCTCCAATCCTCTGATGTTTGTTGTGATAGTTTAAACTGCAAAACACAAATACCTCCTTCGGCCTTATGGCCATATCAAAACATCCAACATGATATTAATATAACCACAAAATCATTTATACATATGAATCACAACAACATCAAGGTAATCAATAATATCACTTATAATTTATATCAACAACTATATCATCATCATATAATGTCCATTTTCTAGATCTACTCACAATATCCAAAAATCACATGTCCGGACAACAATAATAATATATCCATGTCAAATAGTAAATCATCATCCACATATGAAGTGTGTCTAATAATCATCATGCATCATAACTAAATCAATATCAATAATAATCCATGATCCAACATTTAACATCATACTAAATCAAAAATATAATAATTTCCATAATGTAATCAACAGTATCAAGATCAGTATCAAAAGGTGTCAAAGGGAAGTGGGCACTACATTAGCATATGTCTTGTGTGGGACAACAACGTGGTGGTGGGTAGTTCATAGACATAATCTTATGGAGTGGAAGGAGATCATAATTTCCCTATCTACTAGGTTTTTAAGAAGCAATGCACCTACACAAATATGCATTTATGATGATCAACCTGCTTAGCATCACATTCAGCAATGTGAGAGACTCTAGACAACGGGACAGGAAGTATTACCACCTTCACTCTAGGTGCATAGACTTTATTCTACTCTTCAAGGATGCGTACGTGCCTAGTATATATATGTAGAAATACATAGAGAGACTAGGAATTGGGAAAATTAGACTAGAGGAATGATCCAGACCTTTGACTATTTTTCTTCCCAACCTTCAATAGAAGAGGAATTAAAATTTGTCAAGTGATTAATCATGAGAGATAGTGCAAATGTGGAGGAACTCATACATGAATTAATCTATGAGACAGAACCAGGTGCAAATTTTGAAGAAGGAGAATACTCCATCTTGCTTGATCATGCTTGTCTTAAGAAAGAAAAAGGTAAGATGGTGTACATTATGGATTTATGGATGATGAAGAAGCTTAAAATTTGGATATTGACCATTCACAGGGGGCACAAGGTCTTACATAGTGCAGATAAGGACACACGTGTATACCATGAACCAATGAAGACCAAAAAGGTCAACATAGGATCGGAGGATGATCCTAAGGAGGTCATAATTAGATACTATTGGTCAAACTTGGAGGTGGAAAAGATCATTGAGTTACTCAGGGATTTTTAGGACTTATTCCCTTGAGGGTATCATGAACTTAAAGATGTGCATGAATCACTTGTGGAAATGAAGATAAAGCTTAAAGAAGGTGCATGCACCATGAGAAAGAGACCTTACAAAATGAATCCTAATTTGTGTGAAAAGGTAAAAGAAGAAATTGATAAAATGTTGAAATCTAGAATTATCAAGCCCCTTCGTGAGTCATAATGGGTTAGTCCAATGGTGATCAATATCCAGAAGGATGGATGAATTAGAATATGTGTGGAAAGCAAGGAGCTAAATTTTGCCTATGTAACAGTCCCATTCCCTACGCCATTTACTGAGGAAATACTAGAGGGAGTTGTAGGGTGCAAAATATATTCCTTCACAGATGGGTTTTTTGAGTATCATCATGTTAGGATTACTCAAGAGGACCAAGAAAATATTACGTTTACTACTAAATGGGGCAATTTTTCCTATGTTGTAGTGCCTTTTGGATTTAAAAATGTTCCTGCTATATTATCGCATATAGTTGTTTAGGCATTCAAGGATTTTATTCACAACTTTTGGTAGGTTTATCTAGATGATTAGATAGTATATTGGCTTGTAAAATATCATTGTGACAATCTGCGCTTAATGTTTGAATGATGCAGAAAATTGAGTATCTCTTTAAACATCAAGAAGTGCATATTTGCTACACCTTTTGGAATATTGTTAGGGCATATAATCTATAAGGAAGGGTTGTTGGTTTATCCAGCTAAGGTTGTAGTCATTCTAGGCCTCGAAGCATCTACAAGTCAAAGTGAGGTACGTGGATTTTTGGGTCATACATGTTACTATAGAAATATCATCAAATGGTATTCTAAAAATGCTACACCCTTGGAAGAATTACTAAAAGGAAAAGGTACATTTTATTAGGGAGAACCGTAGCAGCGCACGTTTAAGATATTAAAAGAGAAACTTACTACCATGCCCATTCTACATTTTCCCTCATGAGATAAACCATTTCATGTGCATGTGGATGCTTCTAGCGTGGCCATTGATGCCATGTTAGCTCAACCTAGAGAAGGTATTATAGATCATCTAATTTGTTTTGCTAATAGGAAGACGACTCCTGCTGAAAGGAATTATACAACTATAGAGCGCAAATCTTTGTCAATGATCTATGCATTACACAAGTTTTGATATTACTTGTTAGCAACACCATTTGTGTTTTATACAGATCATGTGGAATTAATGGTAAACAAACTAGTCTTGTAAGGGTGCATATGCAAATGGGTACTCCTATTTCAAGAGTTTGATTTCACAGTTATGGTGAAGCAAAGGAAATGTAATTTTGGACCAGACCACTTGTCTAGAATTCACTTCAGAGAAGAAGCACAAAAAATTGAAGAAACCATGCCATATGGATAGCTATATAGGTTATAACACGCACCCATGGAATTAGAAGACATTGTTGTCATTCTATGAATAGGTATGGCACCAGAAGTAATGAAGGCATTAGAAAAGAAATAACTTGTTATGTGCGTGGCACCATTTATGTTAATCAATGGTGACCTCTACAAGTTAGGTAGAGATGAAGTATTACACCATTGTATATTAGAGCATGAGCGTGAGGATATTATTGAAGAATCCCATGGTGGTATTGTAGGTGGCCACTATGTAGGTGGTGCAACTGATCGGAATATCCTACTCACTAGATTATGGTGGGTGACACTCTATAAATATTTAAAGGCATATTGTAAGGTGTGTGACCATTGTCAGCACCTAGGAAAATCAGGGCAAAGAGATGAGATGCCTTTGAGACTGATTAATAGTGTTGAACCGTTTGAGAAATTGGCCATTGCATCTGTAGGACCTATTTCTCCAGCCACGTGCATAAATGGATACTGCTATATCATTATTTTCATAGATTATCTAACATAGTGGGTAGAATATACACCTATGAAGGATTGTACAGTGGCTACAGTAACTAGGTTTCTATGGGAGAATGTTCTAACAAGATATGGATGTCCTTTAAGCTTGACAAGTTATAGGGGTACACACTTTTTGAATGAGACAATCAGGATTTTATTAGATGAGTTTATGGTTGCACACAATAAAACTACACCCTATCATCCTTAGGAAAATGGAAATGCTAATGCCTTCAACAAGATTTTAAGCTAAAATTTGACCAAAATTTGTCATGTTGGAAGAAAGGATTGGAATGATAAAGTGGTAGCTAATCTTTGGGCATATAGAACAACTTATAAGATTTTGAACAAAGCCACACTGTTTTAGTTGGTTTTTGGTGTAGAAGTTGTTCTCCCTATAGAATTTATGTTACCTTCTTTGTGCATTTCCCATGCTAGAGGTCTAGCTGATGAGTAGGATTTAGAAGATCATATTGAGAAGATGATTCAATTATATGAGCAATCAGCCATAGCATGATGGAGTCAGAAGCAACAAAAGGCTAGGCAGAAAGCATGGCATGACAGAAACATAAGGGATAAGAATTTTGAGATTGGACAAATGGTACTTCTTTATCACTCTAAGTTATTACACCATCTAGGAAAGCTCAAAGTACATTGGTTGGGGCCGTATGTCATCACTGTCATACTCAAAATAGGTGCATTCCAGTTAGAAGCACTTGATGGAACACGGCTACCTGGTTACTTCAATGGGAGTAGGCTGAAGCCCTACTATAAATAAGTCTTCTTGGTATTTGTAATAAGGAATTATTTCCATTTAGATTAGGTTTTCAATTATGTATTTCCTTAATTTATTTTCTTCATTGGAATTATGATTTTTCAATTTAGTTATTGTTCTTGTGTAATAAGCGTGCTTACACGCATGAAGCTACTTACTATGTGAAGAATGTTTATGCATAGAGGACTACACATACTTTTAGTGTAGGATGGTTGTTTATATCTAGGTACAAGACAGTGGGAATTGAAAGGATAAAGGAATAAGCTACTATGGGTGTGCTTTAAGTCAAAGAAATGTTACTTCTCACAAGTGACCAAGGATGGAGATGAAATAAGGAACAATATTACGTGAGGTAAGAAGAGGCCATGATAACTACTAGGAGAAGGTACAGTAATGACATACTTAGGTGTAAGGGCACATGATGAAGAGAAGTATGTGACCAAAGGGTAGGGAGGCATGCTAGAAGGTTATAGCTGGGGCGTGAAGATGTACCACGTAGAACGAATAAATTTGGTAGGTGAAGGAGCAATAAATGCATCAAAATTTTAAAAATATCTATAAGGATGGTATGTGAATTAATTTTTACCATTACAAGTAAGAGTATTTAAAAGAAGCTAAGTGTGAAGAGACTAGTGATCATTTTAAGGTGCGAGAGGTGTGTAACAAGTCATGACGAAGAGGTCTGCGTATAGAAGAAACTTGTGTCCCCAGTGGTGAAGGGTTTGAGAAAAGAGAGGTGACAGAGATGAGTTAGGGGCACATAATTTCCTAGGGCATGCTGAATTAAATTAGGGTTTGCTGTGCACATTACATAATTTGAACGATAAGGATCTACAAAGGATTGCAAGGTAAAAATGGTACTGAAGAAGGAAACTACAACAAGAGTAAAAGGAAAGAAAAAGGTGGTTGTTGAGGAGGAAGAAATGGCTCCAGAAAGTAATTTTTTGGAGATAAAATATCCAGAGGGGGTTATTATTGGCCAGGAGTGGGATTCACATATAAGGAAAAAAAAGGGATCGATTACAATCACCATACCATTGAGAACAAGAAGGATCTTGACAAGTTGTTGAACACGAAGACAAATAAACACACGATGGAAGATATACCGATGTATGATGATTATGGTGAGAAGCTCTTAAAAAGGATAGGGGTTTACCAACTTTATGAGCTCCCTTATTTTGGGAAGTATGAGCCTTTATACTAGTGGCTTATGAGTAGAGTGCATGAGGATATTTTCTACAAGTTGCAAGGTGCAAAGTTAGAATTTCAGCCACACTCATCTCCATGGTGATAGGGTTGAAAGGCATGTGAGATGATTTGTGAGATGATATGAAAGATAAAACCACAATTTTGGAGACTGATAAGGAGTTTGGATATATAAAGGGTCCACGTGATATGGAAATTGAAAAACTAAAGAAGTATCCAATTGTACAAGCGATGACACATCTCATTACAAAACTCAATGACTAAGAAAGGTGGCTGCAATTGAACACCATGTGGCTGCACATTTCCAAAAAGATGTTTGAAGGAGTATTCTACAACATTTCATGGTATATCATAGAGACAATCATTGAAGAAACACACGCAGGAAGAATGATCATATTTGGAATTGTTATGTTATCACTAGTGTTCATGGATATCAGAGTGCCTGATAGACCGAAGGAGAAGGTATGGGAGTATCCGATGGAACAAAAATCACCTACATAACACTTTAAGAAGTACCTATGTGAGGGATCCATAACAAACCACATTAAGAAATGGGACGAGAAGTGGTATGATAGGCTTAGTTCAGCTTTTGAGGAAGAATGGCGTATCCCCAAGGACTCGCCTTCAATGGTAGGAAAGGAAGTTCAATTTTCTGTATACCAGCATTTATGTATAGCATGGATTGCAATAAAATATGGGGCATGGAGTCCTTGGTGCAAGTTTTCATATGCATTTATAGCAAGGTACTTCTAGGCATCAGTACACACGTTTATAGATGTGTGGCGACTGATGTTCAACGTGGATAAGGTAGACTGCAACTACCACACACTAAGGAAGAAATATGTATATCTAGGGTAGGGTACATATGTTGAAAGAATCATTTATGATGTTTTGAACATTAAACCAATAAGTTTGGTTGTGGGAGATATTAGAGCAGCACTGGTGTATCTCCAACTCAAGCTAAAGTTAGAGAATAACAAGTATGTGGAAAGTGAGTTCGTACTTCCAGCACCACCAAAGGGAAAGTATACAATGGAGAACATCCCAGTGCTTAAGCCCGTAGATTCAATTGAAGTGGAGGATGAGGAGGAGGAGTGTGAAGATAGTGGTGGTTTGGAGCATAGAGGTAGGATACATCCTATAAATAAGGGTGAATCTGAGTGTGCCACTACACCACCTCATCCACAAGAGGGTAATGATGAGGATGTGAATGCAATCCAAGGGGATCACAAATATAAGAGGTTGTTTAAGAGAACAAGGACCCAAGGTGCTACTCTAACCATGGTACATAGATCACCTAGAATCTCTCCATAGAAGGAGGCAACCATGAAAAAAAGGATGAAACTCAAGTTAAATGAGGAGGCGTAAAAGTTAGAGGAAAGTGCACCTAATTCTCCTACACTTCCAGAGAACATAAAAGAAAAGGGTGAGGAATCAAAGGAAATAGGATAGGATGAGAAGGGACTAGAGGAGACAACTACAGAGAATGTTTAGGACATGGAGACACAAGTCCCAAATTTGGAAGCTAAATTCCCTAAGCAGTAACAATATAGAAGAACAAGTGGAGAGCACATTCCACCAGCCATGGGGTATGCGGAGGACATAGGTAAAATAATTCATTCCCACTTCCAGAGCATGATATCATAGAAGGATTTATTTGGCTGGGAGCTAATGGATGAGGATATGGTGACTATGCACACTCGGAAGAAACTATCATGGTCAATGCACACCCATATGGATGAGCCTAACTTTGATATATACAAAGAGTCATGCATTTCAAGATGGCTAAAGAAGGCACCATAATCTAGACATATGACAGTAAAGCCTACTGCCATGTCAGATGAGTAGGTCAACAATGCATTGGTAAAGGTTTCTACTAAATTTTTAAGGAGAAACATGGATAAAGCTTCAAAAATAAGAGCATTACATGAGTAGCTCAAGACAAAGGATGCAAATATAGTGCACATCACGCAAGAGAGGGACTTAGCCCAGAAGAAGAATGAAGTATTTATTAGTATCCTAGAGGAGATTGGGGAAAATTTCATAAGATTCAGGCCCAACTTGGAGGCCAATGTACCAAAAATCTTTCCTTTAGGGATACACTATGTAGGAAAGTTGGTGGACTTGGTACTTGAAAATGAACCTCTACGCATACCAGCACCAAGGAGCTCAAAATAAGAGCCAGGGTGAGAGAAAGCATCAGTGATACAAAATATTACATCATACAAAGGGTTGTAGAAAGTGTTACAATAGGTATTGAAGAAAACAAACCAGCCTTAAAACATCTGCACAACTCCAGAGGTGCTTATCAATATAAAGACCCTGGAAGAAAGTAATGAGGTCCAAAGATAAATGAAGGACAAAAAATTAGGCCTTGCAGAAATATTTTCAATGGTTAAGCAGAAGCATGAGGCCTTGGGAGAAACACAAGAGCCATATAAGACTTGGCTAGAAGAGTTTGGGAAGCTCATTGTGCAGAAAATGGATCTTTTAGAAGGAAGAATGAGACCAATGTCCAACATTGTGTTGGTTTGTTAGAATGAAAAAGGTGATATTGTGAGGGATGAGCTGGAATCCATTGTTGTGGATTTGGGTAGGACATCTAGTTTGGTGGCATCCAATTAGGTTGTCCCCAAGTTGTTGGGGGGGGGATTTGATTGGTCCATGACATCATCCGAGGGTTCTGAGTAGGTCTAGGGGCATAAGAAGACTGATTATTTGATCTTTGGACAAAGTTTACTTCTCCATTTATTTGATTCATATAATTTAATCTTTCTTTTAGCTGATATAGGAGAGTACAATGGTTGGTATCATGTTCAGGGACATCATAGATGATGACACATTTTTGAGGTATCTAGAGGACATTCTTTCAAAGGATGTATTTTCCTATATTTAAGATAGTATATGTCTAGAGGTTCTTTTACAAATTTGTCCTTATCTTTCAGTCCATCCAAGGTTGAAGTTAACTGTGTCAAAAATGTATGTTTTCATATTGGCCAGATCCTCAAGAATTTCTGAGGCACTAGAGGCATGTTTTGATGTTTTCCTTCTTCTAATGCCTCCTCTTGTTCTAGAGTAGCTCATACATAACTCAACAATATGTTCCATGGTGAGTTTTTGTACATCACCTCCTCTCATGAGATGGAGGGATTATTTGGCTTCATCGTCAAGCCCTTTAAGGAAGATTATCTTTCTTATCTCTGCATTTAACTCATAACCACTTTTCCTATGGATAAAAAAGAAATATGTCCAAATAATCCTCCAGATTTTCATCTTACTTTTGTCTCATCTGAAATAATTCCTCCCTCATATCTCTTCCCTACAATAGTCTTGGTACTTGATGAGGGTCATCAATACTCTTCATTAATAATGTCAATCTGGGTTGGTGTTCGAAGACTCTATGCATTAAGAGAAGAATTTCTTGGGAAGAAGCACCTTTAAATACAATCCAAACTTTCATAAAATAAATCACACATGCAAAAATTTAAAGGAACACTTGCATAAATGTAAACACACTTGCATAAAGGAAATCACACTTGTAGGAATATAAAGGCACACTTGCTTAAGGACATCACAATTACAGAAAATATAAGCACACTTGTATAAAAGAAATTTCTACAATTAAAAATAAAGGAAAGAGGAAAAGACACCTGCAGGTTCACAAAAGAAATTACATAACATAAAAATAAAAGAAATTAACAATAAAAATAAAACTACAGAAATAAAGAAATAAACATTAACACATTGATCCATCTTCCTTGAAATGAGTGGCCAGCTCATTCCTTGGAAGAGGACTTAATTCATACTTTTAATTAAGAATTTGCAAAATAACTTAACTTCAAAAGATTGGAAAGAAAGAATAGATCTTTATTTCTTGGGAGAAAATAATTACATATCTTAGTGTGGAAGTTGCATTTATAATTCATGAATCCAACTAACTCCTTATTTTAGGAAATACAATATGATCTTATCTTTATTCCAATATTAACAACTAAGATCTCCATCTCCACAAAATATGGAGATAGATATATTATTGGAGTCAAATCTTATATTTACTTATTTTAGGAAGATTTTCTCCCAAATCTTCTCCTTGATTTTTGGTAATAAGAATCATAATGATTTTATTCTTCTACATTATTAGAAGGAGGATTTTTCTCAAATATGATTTTGACCAAATTCCTTTCTCGTATTTTCCATTTGAATTTATTGTTTTTGATTGTGGAACTTTTGACACTTATCTGATACACTTTTTCCTCAGACTGTAGTTCACTAAAATTTAGATTTATATTCATTGGTAAAACCTGTTACAAATCTGAATGATTTTTTTGTCAAACACATTGCCATGAAAAAAAACCTCTCTCATATTTACTGTTTGAATTTTCTATTTTTGTTTATGGAACTTTTAACACTTGTTTGTAAAGGAGTGAAGGAAGAATACCTAGAAGGAATTCACATGCATCGAATAGTTGCACTTCACCAAAGTCTAAGAGTTGTGAGATTAAAGCAAGCAAGCTTTGTAAAGCAATGTACATGCATATGAGAGCTCAAGATTAAAAAATGGAGTAGAATGAAATTGCTTGGCTTGTCATAGACCAAAAGGAGGTGAGTAAAAATATGGGAGTACTGTGTAACTCCCATGTAAGAGAAGATTCCTCCATAATGGAGAAGAGGAGTTACTTTCCCAAATGGGAAAGTAACTCCTATGACACACACTTACACATATGATAGATTTTGTAAGGGAATATGTCATAACTAAGATGCCACATAGATCCATGTCCACCTAAGTGAGATGACTCACCCGGCAAGGTGAAATAACACTAAATAAGTGAGGAAAAATACCACCTACACCAACACCCCCCTTCATCGTAACTTAGGATGAGGCAGCAAGTCAAAAATGAGAAATGGGTCCTGACGCAAAGCATGATGAGGTACCCACGTATAGGAAAAAGGTCCCAAGGAGTGAAGGAAAACCCAGTGGGAAAAAACATCCACCACAAGAGAACAAAACACTCTCTAATCTAAGAAAGATGCCAAATATGGGCCCCAGCTCACAGACGAGCTTGAAAAGGTACCCATGTACAAAGAGGCAATCTCTCATAAGGAAGAAGAAGAGAGAAGAAGAGGGAGACGAGAGGAATGCAGAAGATGCCATGGACAGATCTGAACTCTGCAACTCTAGGAGGTCTCCCAAAAGAATGTTGATGACGAGATCCTCTGCCTCTAGACTGAAGAAGAGCCACCCGCAACGAACTATGTGCTTGCCCTTAGGAAGGACATAAATGACATCCTGGAAGTCTGCCCACTCCGCAAAGGAAACCGAAGGTATTAGCATGAAGAACTTTGATTCTAGTGCACGGAAGTGTGACATAGGTATAGCGAGTGAGTGCCAAGGAACCCAAGGTAATACCACGTGCATAGAACTGTCAAAGTGAGAAAGAGGAACACCCATAGAAAGGATTTACAAGTGATGTGAAGGGAATAAAAACATCCTCCACAACAGAAAAGGGATCCACAGCTGAGGGTGGATCAATGAAGGTCTCTGGAAATGTGGAAGTGACATGATTCCCGGAAGGGGCACTCCTAATAACAGAGATGATGAACTTCTTTGAAATACTTGTAGATGGATGAGGAACCTGCAGAGCATCACAAGTGGACTCTGTGAAAAGACAACTAAGGTCAGGCAGATACTCATCCCAATGAGGGGACTCAACAAACAGAAGAGCGATGTTAGATAGGTATGATTCATCTAATGAAGGTAGAGGAGTGAAAGGGGCCTCACACACTGGAAGTGGAAAGGAGGTGGGTGTGATGACTGTGTGAGACTGATTAGGAGACTGCTCAATATCTGATGAGATGTGAGGGGTGACAACACTCTCTGGAATAGTGAGAGAAAGAGGAGAAGAGTCCTCTGTAGTACTCTCAACATCAGAACTAGGTGCACAATCCTCGTCATCAGAAGTAGAACCAAACAAGTCTATGTCAGCAGAACTGTCATCACGCGAAGAAATGGAGGAGACAACTGAATCAATGGTAGCAACAATGGCGGAAGTATGTGAAGGGTCTCCATAAAGGGACTGAAGAATGCTCCATACACAGTGAGGTGGATCTGAGTGTGCCACGTGAAACCAGAGAGATCGAGAGACATGCATCATCATGTGACCAAAGACATGGTCACAAGTGTCAAAGAAGTCCTCTAGATGACGATGATCAGTGGGTGCAGGAACTGGCCCAAGTAAGAAGGGTGAAAGACCCTCATGAGTGAAGTAACGTTCCATGGAAGCACGCTAAGCTGAATAGTTCCCTCTCCTGGTGAGAAGTGGTGGAGGTTGTAAAGTGATCCTATGAAACTCAAGTCTGGAAAGAGCACTCTCCATGATGTGGAATGAAAAGTGCAAGATGCACAAAAGCAAGACGTTGGACTTGAGCCGATAATGCGTCTGCGCGTGAAAACCCAAGAGTACTAATCAACCCCCCAGAGAATGCGGCACTTTATAAAGTAGTGTGTTTACAAAATTGAAAATTTCATCATGTAATGTGTGAAAAATAATGCAACTTTGACTAAAGAAGCACTCAAAAACGAGCTGCGAGTCAAAAGTTATAGCATTAAAACGATTCCCGCAACTGATGGAAAATGCCCACTAAGTCACTGCAAACGCATTAAAAAAGTAGCACTGAGATGGGTGCAAAGGGTATCGTGTGACTACTCGTTGGAAACAACATGGAATTTTAGGTAGGGGTTTGTTTTGACTTGCGAGGGGGGGATTAGCCTCCTGCCAACCCCGGACCTCACCCTCCGTCTTCGACGCCCGTAGGAGGGGATATTAATTACAAGCCAATACAGGCCCAAAATAATTAATTACATGCCATAAAATGTATTTTTTTAAGCCATAAAACATTAAAAATGAGGGATTGTTTTGAGGGGGCAAACAATGTCTGGAAAGGGAAGTCAAGTGCCACAGACCAAGTTGTTTGAACAGTCGCTGCAGGGAGAGCTGGAATGCCACGTGGAATTCAGAGATCTAAGTGAGTGTTCAGCACCAAAAAAAACCACCAGCCACGTGTGACTGCAAAATAGCTGCTAGAGATCCAAGTAACTACAGAGAAGGCAGGGAGTTGATGGAGCCAAGTCCATCTAAGAATTCAATTCTTCATTGTGCTTGTAGAAGTTGTAGGCCATGTGTAGGAGGAAGGGAAAGTAACACTCGTGGAGAGACCTCCACATGGGAGGGAGTTGTAGAAGGAATGTCTGAAATAACCGAGCAGAGTACAAGAACATGTCGAGAATGTGTTTCCACGTGTTAGGGGGAAGCTCCAAGTAATGGTTAAATCCTTGCAAAACAAAACACAGGTTGATGTGTAAGCGAGGTTACACAGAATATTTCAACCATGTGTCGAGCATCAAGGTCACATGTTGCAGTAGCCATATGCTTAGTCCTGAGCTGAAGAACGGATAATCCATGCACGATACAGGGTAAGCCAGAGCAGGGAAGCTCAAGCCCAATGAGCTCACAATGCCAGTGGTGAGATAACAAGACAGACGTCAAGAGGTGAAGCCAATGCAATAGCACTGGGGATCATTTGATGCACTAGTCAAAACAACTATTTCTCCAGAAGTGCTCAAGTCAACAAGGAGCATGAGGACGCAGATTTGAATTCAGGAAAGAACATTCCAAGTGAAATGCTACAAATGCATTGGTTGTTTGTTGCTAAGTGGCAGCAAAACGATGAGTTGTGCAATCAATGCACAAGCCCACAGGTGAGACTGGGATGCATAAGTCTGACGATTGGACTAGAAACATGAGTTCAATGCACCCATGACCCTGGGTGTACTATGAGGAAGGTCAAGCTATCAATAAGGCATAGACGAGCCTAAACCGATGCAAGTTGTGAATACAAAGAGAAATGTGGAAGATGTAGATCCGGTCATATTTAAAGGCACAAGTCACACGAACTAGAGCAACACGAGATAATGCTAAAACCTGAGTTAAGTCGACCACGTCATGTATGAACGAGCTGAGGTCGAAATAAGCTCAAGTGGCCAACTCCAAAAAACCCTTAGCAAATTGCACTATCAGACTGAGTTCTCAACCAAGGAAGTGCAATGAAGGCTAAAGCTGCTGCATGTAAACTTGGTCCTTTGAAAAACAACCCTTGAACCTTTCAATCACCATAACCTATACACCTTCAAACCTAAAAGTTTTCCCTAGTCTGAACACATAAAAAAACACCAAGGAGAACACTAACAAACCACAAGAAACCACTAAAATCTTGAAATATGCGAGTAGAGCACATGAAAAATCAAGAGCTTGCACAAACAACTACATGGTGGAGCAATGATGGCAAGCAACATGATTCCAGTCCCCGAGATCTTATACCAGGTAGTTAAGCGCACTAGCCCCAGAGTAGTGCCGGGATCGGTGACCTCCTGGGAAATTTCTGATGTCACTGCCTCCTAATTCCGTTGGACCTGATTGGGTGTATACCTGGCTCCATCGTGCAGGAGGGTGTTGTCATAACATCTATTTAATATGATGAGATCCCTCTCCACCATCAGTTAGAGCTTTTGGTGTGATGACAAGTCGTAAAACTCTAATACCATGAAGGAGTGAAGGAATAATACCTAGAATGAATTCACGTGCATCAAATAGTTGCACTTCAACAAAGTGTAGGAGTTGTGAGATTAAAGCATCTCAAGCTTTGTGGACCTACGATGTGCATGCATATGAGAGCTCAAGATGATGTGGAAAATGGAGTAGAATGGAATTTCTTGGCTTATTATAGACCGAAAATTGTACTTGAGTACAAATAGGGGGAGTAATGTGTAATTCCCATGTAAGAGAAGATTCCTCCATAATGGAGAAGAGGAGTTACTTTCCTAAATGGGAAAGTAACACCTATGACACACACTTACACATATGACATATTTTGTAAGGTAATCTATCATCACTAAGATGCCACCAAGATCCATGTCCACCTAAGTGAGATGAATCACCCGACGAGGTGGAATAACACTAAATGAGTGAGAAAAAATACCACCTACACTAACAGTCTGATAAACTTTTCCTAGGACTACAACTCACTAAAAGCTAGATATATCTTCATTGGTAAAACCTGTTGCAAATCTGAATGAGATTTTTGTTAAAAACATTTCTATTAATAAAAACCTCTCTCATATTTTCCATTTGAATTTTTTATTTCTATTAATGGAACTTTTAGTGCTCATCTGATACATTTTTTTGTGGACTGTAGCTCACTAAAAGTTAGATCTTTCTTTATTGGTAATACCTGTAGTGATATGAATGAGGTTTTTGTTACACACATTGCTATGAACAAAAACCTCTCTCATATTTCCCATTGGAATCTCTGAGTTTCCACAATCCCTTAAAAAATGTCATTCCTTTGATGCAAGTTCCAAAACTAAAGTTGTCATTCCTTTTATGCAAGTTCCGGAACTAAATCTACAAGTTCCGGACCCAAATCTGATTTGTCCATGAATTGAAAGTTCTAGAAATAACTTTCATTCAATTGATACAAGTTTTGGAACTAAACCTATGAGTTCCAGAATTAAACCTGCAAGTTCGGGAATTAACTCTGTGATTTCCATAACTAACTCTTCGAGTTCCACAACTAACTTAAAACAACTATAAATTTTGCATGTGACCTTGGATTGATATGATTATTTTTTTTAACTTGCATAATTTTTTGAGACGAATCTAAATATGAAATCAGATTTGATTTTAATTATATTGTTCATGATCAATTCCATTTTTCCCAATAATAGGATTATCTTTCCTTTATGGCCTGCATACACAAGAATTTACATCTTTTCCAAAATAATCAATAGGATTAGTCAACAAGATTGATAACAAAATATTTCCAAAGAAGGAACAAGATATATATCCTATACTATATCTTAAGAAAACTATAAGTTCCTAGATTAAATTTAAATCCACTTCCAAAGGTAACTTGGAAGGACAAAATGATGGTAATTTATGGCCAATTTATGGCCTCATCAGAAGTTATTGGCTGAATCTAAGTGTTTTTCCTATGTGAAATCAGGTAGTGCATGTTCTTGATTCAATCATGATTGTTTGAAATTGTTCTTTCATAAATTTGAATATGGTATGCATTGTAAAATGATGGATTAGTTATGGATCTGTATGTTTATTCCTTCATCATGCTAACATCTTGCTACAACAACCCTAAAGAGGGACCTAATACCTTTCCACGCTTCGAGTGAGTGCTCATTCTAGGTTGAGTGATGTGTCAACATGACTAGGGTGTTATCTGGTAATTCTAAGTTGCATCATGGATATTGTTTGTTATTTTTAATTGAGTACATGGATATATGGATGTGTTTAGCTGATTTGATTTCACATGTATATGTATCCTGATTTTCATGTATCGCATGATAGTTTGATTTTTAGATGATAGATCTGTATCAAGTCATATCAAATGTATTTGGTCATGTGATGTGATAGATTTAGTGGATGGGATCTACATGATGATATGGGTGCAGGGGGTGATATATTTTGATATTTGTGATCCCTCTTGCCCCCATTTGATGATACGATATGTGATGACTAGCTTAGCATTCATGTATGATGTATACTTACCTTTTTCTTGATATATGATGTAGATATGATGTTAGAGGTGATGATATTGATGGAAATATGATGATGTGATAACAAAACGATGTACATGCAATAGGAAAACAAAATCAAATGTTAATAAAGAACATAATGAAGCTATAAACTACAATGGATCCATTGATTCAATGAACATGCAATTATAAGGTCATTCACTTCTAATATGCACAAGCAAGAATAAATCTAATCTAAACAAGAAAGGATGAATCCTAACAAAGTATGTCTAAGAAACAAACAATACAAATTTACAAACATGAATAAAGTATATAAGTAATCAAGAAAATCAAGAAACAAGATAACTTAAGTAAACTAAAGTGAATTTTTTTGAAAGATTGTTTTGTGAAACAATTTTCTATTATTTTGATTTTCCAACATTTTTTAATGTTTTTGTGTTTTCTCGATAGTGTTTCGAAGCTATACATAGGTAACCATGAAAGCGTGGATGCCCACAGCGGTAGATGGGGAATATACAAGAGAAAATTGCACACTCTTATTAACTGGAAGGTGAAGTCACAGAAGTGCCCTCAACGTGAGATGGGCAATAGACAAAGACCATGCCTTCACAGACTAACAAATATGAGAAAAAGATGGATCAAGGTTTGACAAGATTAGGCTCACAGTGAATATTGGATGAGAATGCAGAACTAGCCCTAGGCTAAGCAAAAGTACCCTCCAGATGTAAGATGCTTGTGAACAACAAATCCTTCCAAGGCACAAAAAACCATTTTTCACCCAAGGACCTATCCATAGTGCCACAATTGTGTGGTTTTCACATATGGATGACATGTTTTCTATATTTCTATTTTTCTCGTATTTTAATTTTTTTTGTATTTTGATTATTTTAACCCTATTATTGGTTTTCTTTTCTAATTTTTGCACCAGGTTTAAGCATATAACTGCTTAAGGAGCATGGCATTCATGGCCTCGCAGAGCTCATCACCATTTGGGTGGGAAAGTTTGTATGCTCTTGTTCCATACTTGGCCATGATAACATAAGGTGGTATGCTGTTGGTTTTCAAATAAGACTTTTTAGAAGAGCAACAGTCAGGGGACAAGAAGTCCCTCCTCTTTAATGGGAGAGGTTCCCTTATTCTGAGACACGAACTTATTTACAAATATACAGAGGGTCATTTTATGGTTGAACTTGGATACCACGAAAATGTTTTCCACAAAGATTATCAGTTACAAACGGGCTGAGGAAAGAGGGTACGAAGATAAGCAGAATAGCAAACGTTTGGAATTATAGATAACAGAATAATTCTTTACGAGTGCGAAGTTGCGGGGAATTTGAAACAAGATTATTTGCATTAACTGAATTAAGATCAAAGACACAAAGTTCTTCAACGACCTTTTTCAAATTCATTAATCAAAGACACAAAGTTCTTTCTTGGTCGTGCAAGATCACTGTATTTGCAAAAAAAGCAATCAGCAAGACTAACGAATTAGGTACAAAATAATCTTCACAATACTAAAGGAAAACACAGAGCTACAAAGATTCAGATAGAGAATGAAAAGAAAAGCCCTTTTGTATTGATATGTTCAAGATCTATTTACAATTTCGAGAGTATGCCAAGTTCTTCCTCCCCTTCAAAATGGCGTGGAAAGGCCATTATATAGCTTACAAGTCGGTTACGTCTTGTAACCGTTTCTTTTAAATAAAGAATAGTTAAGTATTGCCGGTTGCAATACCTTAACTAATTACAAAGAATACGAAAAGAAAGGAAAGACGAGGAAAGGAAGGAGAAGGAGACAGGTGGCCAGCTACTGGGAGGGACCCACTGTCTTCAGAATCCACTGCCTGAACTTCTTCAATGACTCAGCTATATCTCTGCCACGAGGGACTGATGTGTTAGTTGCAGACTGAGTCCAAAATCCCAGGCATTTCTCCATCTCTTTATCAAACTCGACGTGAGTATGATAGTCTTTGTTTGCTTCTTCAATGGCAGACTGAAGAGAACAAATTTCCTTTATCTTGTCTTTAGAGATGGTGCTCTTCCTTGAAAATATTATCTTTGACAAAAGCTCTGAACTGAGCTTTGATTTCTTGCAAGGACAGGAGAACACCAGAGTTTTCATCCTGAAGATGACAATGCATATCTTTGAAAGCAGCAGCTGCTAGCGTCTTGAAAGCTTCTCCCTTTTGCCAGCTATTCTTCATTTCTCCTACAGCTTCTTCCAGGACTCTGATTTTCCACTCTACACTGTAGACCCAGGATTTTGATAGATTATCTTTGGCATCATCGAAAATCTTATTCGCCAGTAGGATGTTCTCATCTGTCTGTCCCATGAGGCGAAGGTCTACAATGCAACTGCCCCAGAGTTTGAGCTCCTTATCCATAACCTAATGGTAGAGGATAGATTTAGTTGCAAATTGTCTACCTTTTCATAGAGCTTGAAGGCTTCATCGATGAAGTTCAGCCCGGCGACAAGCATGTCATCCACCATGGCTTCAAAAGCTCTGCCATAGACAGAATACTTGTGCATATCTTTAATACTCTTGCACTTCATCTTGGCTTAGTATTACAGGAGGAGGTAGAGCAGTAAAGGGGTGGGATCCAAAACTTTGTCCTTAGATAGAAGAGACTTGATGAAACCTGTAAGAACTCAGGCTTGCTCTTCCAACTGTTCGATAGCTTGCTGTCCTTTTTCCACTCTTCCAATAACTCTTGTGACTGTTTCCTGGAGGTTATGGATCTCGCCTTCAGGGGTAGACTCTCCCATTGGGATTCTCAGTAGCTCCAAGTCAGATACTTGCAAGTCCTGTTCTGATCTGTCCATAGCAGGCTTGGCAATCTCCAAGAATTGCTGACCTCGAGTATCAGATACTATTCTGGAGGTGGTTCTTGCTTTCTTGGCACGAGAAGGCGTGGTACCCAACATGGCTGCAACAGCATCAAAATTTGGTCCCAGGTTTTGGGAGGATGGTTTTCTCTTCCTTTTGTCAACCAAGGGTTGCACCCATGCAAAAGAGGAAGAAGAATCTGCAGGAGGAGGCAAGGGGGCCAAGAGACAGGGAGCTCATGACACTCAAGGTCTGTGCAGCTGTTGACTCAAGCTGAGATGTGGAAGGAACACTGGAGACAATGGCAGTAGAAGAATCAGTAGCCCCTGGAAGCTCAGTGCTCTGGACCTCCTTGTCTTTATCTGTTGGGTCCTCAGGAACATTTGCAGGAGTTGGCCTTTCACTCTCTTCACTTTCACTGAGGATGATGATGTTCTCTGGTCCAATAGGCAATTCCGCCTGTTTCTCCTGAGGATCTCTTTCCACCGGTTCCTTCTTTACTTCCTTGAGCTTCTTCTTATATACCTGAGTGGATGGAGAAGGAGTAGATTCCGCAGGTCCCTGAGCTGCTGAGGTAGGAGAGGTTTTCTTTGGTGTTTCGGACCTTGAAACTGGTGCTTCTCTTATTGGTGTAGAGGCATCCTTGGAGGAGGATTCTCCCGAGCGTCTCCTGAATTCTCGGACCTTTTTATTGAACCAGACCTTAGTCCTGACTAAGACTGGAGCAAGGATTTCAGCCAAATCATCCCTCTCTTTTCTGTTCCAATCTATGTCTTCCAGAGGGGTGTGCTTGATCACATTTTCATACTCATATGAGTATAGCTCAGAATTATCATCTTCAAGGCCTTCAGGAACTTGGTACAGACCGAGCTCTTGAATCAATTGTAAGGAGAACCTGCCATAATGTCTTCTTCTGGCCTCAAAGTCATCTGTACAGTCGGCCCAGTAGTCTTCTGTCATCTGCCACATGGTGATAGACTATCTTGATGTTCTGTTCAATAAACTTCTTCAAGTCAAAGCAGGTTCTTGGCTTGAAGAAATGAACGGTGATAGGGACCAAAGTTCTTTCTATATTCTGGGCATCCAGGGCTGTTTTACATGTGTAATTTCCCAGAGAGATGGGAAAGTGCAAGCCAGAAATCTTCTTGTCTCTGCAAGTTCTGTGCAACTTGTCCAGTTGCCTGCATATTTCGATCAAGGCCATCTTGTCATTGCAGAACATGGGAAGCCGCAGAGGAGTACTCTCATAACCAGCAAGCCTGATGTATGAGAATTTCCTGAATTGGATGAAGTAGGCCCCATACCGTGATATCAAGTTCATGGCTTCATCTGAAAACCTCCTGGCGGTGTCACCCTCGAGCAATCGGACCACGTACATAGTGAAAGCATCATTAACCCTTCTGAAATTGCGGTTGCTGGTCTCCAAGGTAAACTGCGGGCAATAGGTGTACACTGGGTCGCCTTTGTGGGCATCTATATATGAGAATCCAAACCATTGCCTTGATGCTGCTAGAGTATACATCAGATACGAAGTCATGAAAAACTTCTTTGTTTGCAGCACGTTGGATAGCTGCTCCGTCAGATTCATGCTGATGATCTCAGCCCAGTTGATATTTTGTGTACCCTCGCACACCATACTGATGAGCGGGCACATCCAGAAATGGAACTCGCTGGTGGAAGGCAAACCCATGACCCGAGCCAGCAGTATTATGAAATCTGACAGTTCTTCGTTGAAGTCTGCTCGGATGAGGGTTTTGGTGAGGCGGGAAGCTCCTTTCTTAGGGTTTTTTAACCAGGACTTCGCCACTCGTGCTCTGTACTTGTCACTGTCTTGATCGAACATGGCTTGCGCTTGGACTTGAGAAACAACTATGGCATTGTCCAATTCCGGGATCCTCAGAGCGGCACCAATGGCGGCAGTGTCTAGCTTGGCGATGAGCTCCCCGTGTACGTTTGTCAATTCACTTGAGGCGGGGTCGAAGTGAGCTCCGCATGCAAGCACTGTATCAGCACACTGTACTGAAATTGGGAATCCTCCAGCGTACGCCAAACCACTGTCATAAATTGTCTGAGCCATCGGCGAGGGATTTGCATCTTCCATCCTTGCCCAAAAATCGCTGAAATCGAGATGTCGGGCCTCGCTATCTCCAATGTTGCTTACAGCAGACTCGAGTGGAGAAATCTGTTCTTGTCCTTGAAATTTGATCTTCATGTCGATAGTTTCAGGGGAACAAGGTTGCAAACTAGACTTGGAATGGAATTACAGAAGCAGAGGAACGTGCGCAAGTTTGTAGGCGGCAAGGGTTTGAGCAAAGGATAATCAAGGAAGATGTGAGAAAATGCGAAGGGGAAATGTTCATTATATAGCCGTTTGGGGAGCGGAGTGAATTCAATGCGCATTTAATTACACGACCACCAATTTGAAAAGCGCCATACTTGGAGTCTAAGTATGGATGACACTAGGTACGCTTGGGACATGTGAGACGCGAATGCGCGAAACACGCGGCTCGGGCGAAATGGAGAGAGAATGCACAAAAGCTTTTGGAACAATTGGGACGAAAATGCGCGAGGTACGCGGCTCGGGCATTTCGACCGAAATTGGAAAAGCAGGTCCGCTTGGACTTGGGACTTTTGGGACAGAAACAGAGTACGCGGTTTGACCGGCTCGGCCGAAAATGAAGCGGGGCGTATTTTTTCCGGTTTGGGACAAAGAATTTTGAAGTACGCGACTAGGAAGCTTCGGCCGAAAAAGAGAAAGCTCGTACTTTTGACTTTGGGATATTTGGGACAAAAAGGTGCGAAGTACGCGGTTCGGGTGGTTCGGCCGAAATTGGAATGACTTGCACAAAAGTTTCGGGACACTTGGAACAAAAACTTCCGACGGGCCCGAAGATAGGACAATTTCGGGGATTTCGGCCGATCGGGGAACAACTTGCACTTTGGAACTTGGGACAGTCGGGACAAAAATGTCCGACAGGCCCGAAATACATGCGAGAAAGGCCCAATACTTGGATTTCTTCAATTTTATGACTTAGGTACCTCAGAGAAAAGCACTTAGACTCAAAATTTTCAAAATTTGCTCTTGTTAGAGAGGGGGAATTTTGAGTAGACAATAGGTCCTAACTAATGCGGTTCAAACTTTCCTTTCTTCTCTCGTTCTACCCTTGTGTTAAACTGATTTTTCTTCATGACCAAATCACCAACCTCAAACTGATGTGGTATGATTCTTTTGTTGTAGTTTCAAGAAATTATGTTTTGATACACTTTAAGGTGATTTAGGGCATGGATGAACTTCTCATCTAGGAGCTCTAACTCTATCAATCTAGCCACTCTGTAATCTTCATCCTTGTCTAGATAATCCCTAAGAGAGATTCTTAGGGAAGGAAGCTCAATTTCTAATGGGATGATAGATTCCGTTCCAAATACCATGGAATATGGTGTCTCACTAGTAGGGGTATGAATAGAGCTCCTATAAGCCCAACGAGTTGGGTGGATTTACAAATTCCAATTATGACCTGTCTTACTAACCATCTTCTCCATGATTCGAACCAAAGTCTTATTAGTGGCCTCAGCCTGTCCATTACCTTGGGGATAATACGGTGTAGACCATTTTAACCTTATTTGAAACTAATGATAGATATCCTTTACAGTTTTATTCTTGAATTATTTTCCATTATCAGTAATAATGGCTGCAGGAATGCCATACCGAAAAATAAGATGATTCGTGATGAACTTGGAAATATGAGCACATGTTACATAGGTCAGAGGGACAACTTCCACCCACCTGGTAAAGTATTCAGTAGCTATAATGATGTGGGTATGGCCATCAGATGAAGTAGGGGTACGCTTCCCTATTAAATCAAGTCCCCATTTAGAAAATGGCCATAGGGTAGTGATGGGGTACAATGGCTGTGATGGAGCATGGATGAAATTTCCATACTTCTAAAAAATTACACAGTTCCTTACACAGTTTCAGTAATCAGTTTCCATGGTAGGCCAATAGTAGCCCACTCTCAATTTTTTTTTGGCTTGAACCATTCCATTAGTATGGGCCCCGCACACCCCTTCATGCACCTGTTTAATCTCTTGGACTGACTTTGTCGTATCGAGACAACGTAACAGATTCCCATCATAGCCACGATGATAGAGCGTACCTCCTAAAAGGGTATAACATGCTATATGGTGAATTATGCTTTGTTTCTCAGAATGGGAGATGTTGGGAGGGAATGTGTTGTCTTTAAGGTAGGTGAAGATGGGCTCATACCATGGGGAATTAGGATCAACAACTTCATAAGCCAGATAGGATTCTAGTATGTCGTATGAAGGATGGCATATATTTTCCACAAAGAATGGCATATCATTACTTTCCAGCAGAATGCGGAGCATAGAACACATGGTTACCATAGTATCTCTAGATCTATTTTTTGCTCTTAGAATCTATTCAAATGTGATGTGCATAACATACTCTTTAAGAGTTTCTAATAGCTTCTTGTAAGGGATGAGATTTTCATCCTTAACTTTGTACTCATCATTGACTTGCTTAATGATTAACTGAGAGTTGCCAATAATCTTAACATGATGAATGTCCCATTTGATGATGAGCTTCATCCTAGCAATGAGTGCCTCATACTCTACGATATTGTTCATGGAAGGAAAACCAAGGAAAAAATCCTAAATTATGGGGTCACCAAAAGGAGTAATGAGGACCACACCTGCCCCTAAACCATGAAAAGTAAAAGATCCATCAAAATGCACCTACCACATGAAAAATTATTCAATGTACAGTAATGAGGCATCTGATAGATCTAGATTCATAGGTTCAGTTCCTTGTAAAGGTGCTTCTATTAATTGATCAGTGAGTACCTATCCCTTGACCAAGTTTTGGTGCACAAATTTGATGTAAAATTCAATCAAAAGAATGATCTAATTAGCCATTCTACCTATGAGGGATGGTTTAGACAACACGTATTTGAGTGGGTCAATTTTTGATATAAGCTTGGTTTTTGTATTCAATAGATAATGAAGAAGTTTTTGAAAGGTAAAAACTACAGCTAAAAAAGATTTTTCAATTTGGGGATAGTTGAGGTCATAAGAGATGAGAGTGTGACTGAGCTAGTATACCAATTTTTCTTTGTGACCAAGGTCGTATTGGGCGAGCAGTGAACCAATAGAAAATTGAGTAATAAAGATATAAATCAGGAGCAGATCACCAGGAGTTGGAGGCATGAGGAGAGGAGGATTGGTCAAGTATTGTTTAAGCAAGGAAAAGGCATGTTGTTGTTTCCCCAGATAAAGGAAACATCCTTTGTAAGTAGGTGAGTGAACAAATGCCACTTATCAGCAAGCTGAGAGATGAAGTGGTGAATAGCCTATATTTTTCCCTATAAGTTGTGTAGTTGATTAATGTTTTTAGGAGGAAGCATCTCATTAATAACAAATACTTTAGTAGGGTCTAATTCAATTCCTTTTCTTGATATAATAAAACTTAACAATTTTCTTGATAGCACACCAAACACACATTTCTTTGGGTTCAGATGGACCTTGTACTCTCATAGGCATTCAAAGATACACTAAAAAATAGTAGGGTGGTACTCCTTCATCTTATATTTCCCAAGGATATCATCCACATATTCTTCCATGATATCATGGATCATATCATGGAAATTTACTGTCATTGCTCTTTGATAGGTAGCTCCTGCATTTTAAAGACCAAACGACATTACCTGATAACAGAAGGTAGCCCAAGGAGTTGTAAAATCCATCTTGTCTTGATCTTCATCGGCTAGCTTGATTTGATTATATCCTAAAAATCCATCCATAAAAGATAGCATTTCATATCCTGCGGTTAAATCATGCACAACTTAATAGGCTTAGCATCTACATATATAACTAAGTTGTGCATGACCAAAGTTGGATCTAAGCCTTTCATATCCTTATAGGACCATGAAAACACATCTAAAAATTCATGTAGCAGCATGGTGAATGTTTTATGTTCCTGTGCTGAGAGTGAAGCTCCAAAATTGACTATTTTTGGGTTGTCTTTTATGCCAATGTTTACATCAATAGTATATTTTACCAGTAATTTTGATAAATCCTCCATATGTATATGATCGAGAGGAAGGCTGAGATCTTCATCCAAGGATGTCTCCATGAGATTTTCATCCTTGGGGTGGTCACTTTTATTGTCCTTTGATTTTTGTACCTGTTTGTTTGCCAATGCCTCAAAGAGGTTTTCACTGTGCGAGTTAGACTTTGAATTTTTCTGAGGCTTTTCATTGGAACTTTTGTCCTTGATTTTTCTTAAATTTTATTGACTAAGAAGCTCAACTTCCTCTCTAAATTAGGCACATGTATCTAATTCAATATATAATTCCTTTTTGTGATCTCCAATGGGGATTGTATCTTGAATTCCCATGAATTAAGTGTTGGATTCATCATTTTCAAACATATCTAGTGGTATGTGATGTTTCTGGTCCCATTAAATAACATATCTGGTGCTAGAGTTGAGGGAATCTAAATCTACTTGGGACTCCATGGCTTCAAATTAAAGAGGAACAACTATATCACCAGAGGGACACATATAGGTACCCTTACGTGAAAAACTATTAAGATCTTTGTAGTGAGTGAAGGCATCTAAATCTCCTTATATCGTGACAATGTGTCCCTCATGCTTTAATTTAATGCATTGATGGAATTTTGATGGCATGGCCTATATGGCATGAATCCATGGTCGACCTAGAAGCATATTGTATGGGAGTTCTAAATCCAGGACATGAAACTTTGTGTGATGAAAAGTCAGACCAAATTCCATGGGTAATGTGATTGTGTCAGCTGACTCTCTTTCCACGTTGTCGTAATCACTTATGGTAATGATGCTTGACTCAAGCTCTTCTTTGGTATGTCCCTGTTGCTTAACTAACTTCAACATGCATATATTCAATTCTGATCCATTATCCATAGGCACCCGTTTGATATTTTAGTGGGTAATGAATACCTCAATATATAATGGGAGATTATGCATTGGATTTTCAGTAGGGATCTCCCTATGATTAATGGAAATGTGCTCAGTTGGTACAATTTTTGCTACCAGGACCTTAAGATATGTAGGATCTACTTCCAGTGGCACTCTTAACCCCTGAAGAGTTTGGTACAAAATATCTTTATGTACATTCAATATCTTAAGAAGATCTAAGACTAAAATCTTGGCAGATATCTTCTCAAGTTGTTCTAAGAGGTTATACCTACCATTTTTCAAGGTTGACAGAGAGGGTTCAAGAATCATGAGGTAGGAATGCCTTGTTATAGTAGTGCAATCCTTTCCCTTGATTCTAATGGTGTTTACATGGTCACTAGGAGAACAAATACATCCAATAAATGAATCATAATGATTATTATATTTCTTGGTATATAGATAATTTTCTGCTTTATAACTCTGGAATGACTCTCCTTGATCTGGATTTGGCTCCTTTGACTTACCATGTTTAGGGAATGGTTCTTTGTATATCCCTATATTTTCATTAGGCGTATGTGTTTTTTAAGGTTGTCCACTTATATCTCCCCATCTTCGATGAGGTCTTAGATGTAGTGAATAATTCGTAGACATTTGTCTGTTTTGTGTCCCTTAACACGATGTAATTAACAATAGTCATTCTATTTGTACCATGATGGTTTTAGAGATTTTTCATCAAATTGTTGTGTCATGGGAAAAGTCACCATGTGAGATGCATCCAATTGTTTCAATATAAAAAACAAAGGCTCATTGAGAGGAGTGAACATTCTTCATTTAGGTGGTGATTGAATAGGTCCTTTGGTAAGTTTAAAAGGTTGACCAGTTTGAACTGTTTGCACGTGTTTAGAATCTATAATCCCGTCTCCCACCACGTTCTTGTTTTTTTTGGATATTTTCAGCTTCTCCATAGGTTTAACACTTTGGTTATCTTTATCATGTGATTTAAGAGTTCCTTTGGTGATAAGTTCTTTCTATATTTGAACGCCCTTTTCAATGACCTCCTCGAAAGTGCGAACACAATGCATTTGAAGGTGGAAAGTGACGTCTGGATTTAGGTAGGGAACAAAGATACTTACTATCTATTTTTTATGGAATACACAAGGGAAGTGACTGGATATCCCTCTCCACAGTTATAGGAAGCTAGAAAATGTCTCGTTAGGATGTTGTTTGGTGCCACGTAAGTCTGTCATGGTGATATCACTTTCTATATTGTATGCGAAGTGACACACAAACCTCTCTGTCAGTTCTGGCCAGGTTAAAATAGACCCCCGAGGTAAACGAGTAAACCACTCCAATGCTTGGCCTCCTAGAATCTTAGGAAAGATTCGTATGAGATAATTATTGTTATAGGACACCTCTTAACATTCCATATAGAAATCCTTTTCATGATCTTGTGGGTCTCCCTTTCCCCTATATTTTTCAAATTTTGGCATGTCAAATTTTTAAGGGAAGGGTTGAAGTGTCATAGCTTTTTCAAATGGATGGGGACTTAGTTCTTCATATTGATATTTTCTTATTCTCCCCACATTGCTCTCTTGAAGGCTTGCAAGTGTTTCTTTCATATATTATACTTCTTGTGCAAATAATTGTTCTTTAGTGGGAGAAGTGGGCATATATACATGATGATGCTCCATATTGTCTTCTCCTTGATTTTCCCTATGAAGTTCACTAATTTTGACCTTAGGCCTTTTATTTTGGACATTCTTGTTTGTTTCTTTGTGTACATGAGAGGTTAACAAGTCTAATTGTCGACTAAGGTTGCTAATTTGTTTATGAATAGTGACTTCTTTCAAAGGTTCCTTTTCTTCTTCATATTATGGAGGTTCTTCAACATTCTCATGTTCTAACCTGATTTTACATGGATTTTTAATAAAGGGTATTCTATGTTCCACTACATTATCATTTCCTGTGTTGGAGGTAGAAGCATGTCCATGTGTTAAAATATCATCCATGTTGATAAGAGGTCGCTCCTTGTCATTAAAATTATTTGTAGGTGGGATTGTTTCATGTTTAGTGGGCATTTTGGCTCCCAATTGTACAACTCGTGCCAACACCTATCCTTGTTTCTAAAAAGGAATTCATTTAATAAGGTGGGTTCAAAGTCAAAATCTGCATGTGGGGATTCCAATTTGTCACCACTATGATCTATCATGTCTTCTATCTCTTTTTCTGCAGAAAATAAAGGCCCAAGATCATGACCAATAAAAGGGTTTGACCCTTGTTTATTTGAGGTTTCCCAAGTTTGTGTTTGTTGTTCTTCAAATGTTTTCTTTTTAAGCCCTAATCATGTTTTAGGAGCCATGATGTGCAATATTTTTACCAAGATATGTTGTAAATGTGTTCAAAAACTTGTGATTGCACCTAAGTGAAATGAAAAAGAATGTCAAGAATATGAATGAGTGTAAATGTTAAAGTACCAATGTGATATAGTGATAAATCAATAGTGACACAATGTTTGGTACCTAAGACTATCAATCGAATGAAGTACTTCCAAAGTTTACTTTCAAAAGGTAGTTTTTGTCGTAAGATAATAAAAAATATGTCCTTATATCAAGTTCAAGGGAATGAACAAGATGTAAGTAAATACAATAAGTTAATGTGACATCCTAACAAGGTATGCTAGAAGCAAGCTCAAATTCAATTAATACCTATATCCCAAAACGTGCCAGTTACAATATGTGAGTGACACAACAATGTCACCAAGATATGTTAACCAAAATTTGTGAGAAAGTAAGGTATTAATATCAAGATGATATTGATATAACACACACAAGTGGTAACACAAAACTTTTCAAATTTAAGGTAGTAATGGAATCAAACTAAAAGCTTATAGTATAACTAAGACTTGTTAAAAATGTGTATAGCGTAACCTTATAATACGTATATTTAGGTCAAGTTTACAAGAAACAAGACGTAAATACCAAAATTGTAGTGATACGATATAAAAAAGGTAACCTTTCCAAGGAAGTTCAAGATGATGAGCCATGCCTAACTATGATGAGGATCCTAACATGGGTATCAATATCACAAAGGATACCAATGATATGAATACATCTCCACACACTTTAGACGTTTAATGTACCTAGCCACAAACAAGGATGGGCGTAAACAGAAAAAAACTTGGTAGAAAAAATCGATTGATAACACAAAGGTAGTCACTCTTATTTTGATCAACAAAGTGTCAAAATAATGTGAGGGAAGTAGATCAAAATGGGGATGAAAATTTTTGGCTTTACTTTGGTAGAGTTTCATCTTTCCTTAAGGCAAGTTAAAAACTAAACAAATGTAACGTATCCCACGTTTCGTGATGAATGATGGCTCACAACTAGACATTATTTTGAAATGGTCAAAGTGGGCTCATGGTGAAATAATATCCTCCTTGATGGTTCTCTCTTCCTAGGTGTTACAAAGTTGTGTTAAGTGAGCTCAATTTACCCAAAAAGTCACAATGACTAATTTGGGAGTACCTCAGCTTTACTTTACCTCCTTCAAGCACAGTAGGCAACTAGTGTGTCTACATGTACCATCACTAGGGTCACCATATGGACAACCAATAATGTTAACTCGTAAGGAACAACTATTCAAGTAGGTTTTGTGAAGCACTTCCTGTTTTTTCCACAAGGTTCCCTATTGTGTGGACTACTTTGGGGTTCCTGGTACCACCCCCATTGTTGTATCTTAAGGCATTATGCTGAAGGGGTTATGTTCCAGTTTAGCATATAGGGATGTACCATTTTCTGAAACCTATAATATAGTGTTTTGAATATGGTGTTCTTTTTATCTTGTTTAATTTTGACGTGGTTTGCTTGAACACCTTTTGGCAACTTCTACGACAACTATATTAATAGTTTGATTTTGTTTCGATTCAACCTTTCTTTTGCAAGCATGTGTTTTGGTCCTACACAATGGGTTAGTAATTTTACATAAAGGAAATAAACATAATTTTTTATTCTCAAGATCATCCAAGGACGCAAGAGAAGAGCATATGTGACATTTTCTAAAATCCAAGAAGATACCAAATGGAAAAACACATATTTCAAACACACCAAGTTAACTCATTCCAATTCAGATATTCTTAACAATTTCAAAGCATCATAAAGACTTAAGAATCATTTTTGATTCCCAAGATCATCCCAAAGGATGTGAGGGAAGAGAAAACATGACCTTACTCTTATAAGCAAGCATGAAAAGTCTATCTAGTCTAGAAAAAGCATGTACACATACCCTGCAAAAATAGGCACTAATTAGATAAAACCTACAAATAAGTTAGAACTTTAACACTTTAATTTGAGAAAAATGAAAGACACCTTCACCTTGGTTTAGGCATGTGCATGTGGGTTAGGGTGGATGTGCACCTCTATGTTTTTTAGATTCACATTGCACCTACACCAGCTGAGAGGTGTCTACACCAGGATTAAAGCATGTGTGCTAGGGTAGATAAAAAGTAGTACCAAATTCCGATAGAGTGCCTGTGCCACCTGAGAGGTTCCTATGCCAAGGTTAGGATGTATGCACTAGGGTAGATAAAAAAGTAGTACCAAATTATGAAAAAGTGTCTATGCCACCTAAGAGGTGCCTGTGTCAGGGTTAGGGCATATGCACCATCCTGACAGGTTTTTCCATTGCAGTGAAGGTATAGTATGAACAAAGTGTCTACACTTGGTTTGGTGTGCATATGCCATAGTTAGGGTGTGTGCACCGAGGTTAGGGTATGTGCACCACGGTTGCCAAACAGAGATACAAAACTCTGATAATGTGTCTACACCACCTGAGAGGTGCCTATGTTAGGGTTAGTGTGCCTGTGCCAGGTCTACTACGCATGCACCCCTCCTATAATAAAAGTATGGCCAAAGACATAAAATATCTCACAACACTTCAAATTTTAGTAGGTTAGCTTGAAATTAACAACAACCCATTAAAATGATAGCTCTAAATGATAACCTACACATATAATTACTAGTAAAATCCTAAGAAATTGAACATTATTTACTATATGTGTATATCATAGGTTAGCCAAAAATAATAGAATTCAATCTATAATGTTAAGGTACTAAGGAACCCTCCCAACGAGTGTGCTAAATGTGTGTGTGGTTTTTTTAACTAAGTTAAGAAACTTAAAACTGACACCTAACAGTCATAATAATAAAGTTAAATCAAAATCTAAACACCATCAAGTTAAGAGCTAAGCAAGATTAAATAACAACATTAACATTAAATTTGAAATGGAAATCAAACTAGCATGTTAATTATAAAAACCTCTACTCTTTAGATTACCAAAACAACTAAATTAAACTTAGGTAGATTCATGGCAATCAAAGTTGATTGTTTGATTTTTAAGGGATTAGGAATGGAAGTTCATTAAAGCATGGCTGTAAGACCACTTTGATTATTTCCATATGACCCAAAAGATTAAATGGATGAAATGTAAGAATGTGGCTTAGCTCTTCCAGTGGTGAAATGCTTAAGGATGAAAAAAGGATTATAGTGTATGTACTATATGATTTATTTTGTTTCTCAAGAATTGGGTGTAAGTGTAAAGGTAGGAGGAGGGATATTTATAGAGCCTAATGGATAAAAGAATCTCTACATCCCTTTGCATATGGGATAATAGAGGTGTTGATTTAGTTGTGGATAAGGGGGGTTTAGAAAGGGTTGAGTTAACTTTAGGAGAGTTTAGCTTGTCCTTTAGTTATTCATGTGGATAAAGTGGGTTTATTAATTAATCAAGATGATTAATTAATAGATGTGCAAGATTATAAAAGTTTTTTAGAGGAATATTAGCATGATTTAGACTATAGAAGGGGATTAAATCAACTAAATAATGATTTATTTGCTTAATGAAAGGGGAAGCTTATTAATTAATAATAATTAATTAGTTTAGATAGAAGGAAGGATTAATTAACGGAAGGTCGTTAAAGGGTATTTTTTGAATATAAAACTTAATTAGGTACTTATTGTAATTAATTAATGATGATAAAAGTGAAGATGAGCATTATTGACGATATGTCATCAATTTACGAGAAAGGGTATAATTAGCACAATTTAAGTATTTAAATTGTTTAGGCTAAATTATAAGTGTCCACATGGACACTAAACCTCAAATTAACGTTGCCACTAGAACCAAGGATTATTCTTCATAGCCTATCTTGATCAACCCGAATATATCACATGACATTCACAATATGCTAGGAAATCTAGTAGGATCTTATGACTTGATCGGTAACTTAACCAAGACTTTCTCTTAGATTTCCTTCTTGGATCTATTAAAGAATTACCATGCTCACAGAGTCACTCTACTAGAAGCACCGAGTCTTGGTCATTTGACTAATGTTACCCCTCCTTTAGAAGCACAAAAACACCACTTGGACTTTGATGTCTATCCTCTAGGGCAGCCTAAAAGAGATGTTGGGTTTGTATTCGACATCAAAAAGATGCCCACATGCTGAAATAGCTCGTAGAGGAGATACAACATTGTTTTTACAAGTGTGGATTTACAATAACTATGTAAAGCATGCGATGATTGATGAATGGGTAATAGTCAACATATTCCCCTTCTCTTTCCTTCAAAAGCTAGGGTATAGAGAGACCAATTGATCTTAAAAAAAAACATGCTGAGAGGCTATGAAAGCCTCAAGGAAATATCAATCAGAACTATAGTGCTTCTAGTCACCCTTGAACCTAAGACAATACTAACCAAGTTTTATATTATAGATCAGGAAACCAACTATAATATGATCCTTTTCCATCACATGAATGTGATTCCTGTTATCACCGAATCACAGCACCCCTGTGCATATACTTGAACTCACAGTGTGATTGGATAACATGGGTACTATCTCCAAGTTGTGGGACTTGCTACTTGAGATAGACCTCCAGAGAAAGCTGGTTCTTGCTCCTAAACTACCTGCCACAATCTACTCTAATGTAGGATAAGCTAACTGTTCTAATCTAAATTTCCAAGGTACTAGGGAGAGAGAATACATAAAATGAAAGCCTACACTAAAGCAGTGATACACCAGAAAAGGAGGGTGTGAGAGTAATCTCCAAATGTGTGAAATATAGAGGCAAAGTGCACACTAGAAGAGGTGATGACAGTTCACCATAATCTAGCAAAATGCATTCACAACAATATTCCAAGCATACACAATGTTAATGAATCGCTGCAAGAACATAGTAAATAGACACAATATTCTTATAGAAAGATTAAAGGGGCAAGAAGAATGCAAGAAACACAGCATGGGAAGATACATCCACAAACTGGTATTATATTGCTTCATGATATGCACAGTTCAATCTATTACAAGATAAGGGCCTGGATCACCATGCAAGGAGTCCACTACAAGGGCCTGCAACACACTGGCTTCACAAAGCAATTTTGGCAGAGCTTTGCTACCCAAAAACTCCCCCTTTTACAATGAGCCCAACACTCCAATTTATAGAAAAATGAGAAGGAAAAGAGAAGGGAAAATGGAAATCCTGAAATATGTCCTTCAACCACCTATAAGAGGCATTAATTTGAGTGAAATGGTTATACATTACTTGTAAAAGGCTCCCCATACTGTCCCATTTGCTGCAGCAGAGAAAGAATGATGACCATGCCTCTTAATTGCACTCCCAGCTACCAAATAAAACACTGTTCTGAACCTGGCCACGTTTTTCTTAAAATCTCAATAAATTTCTAATCAAATCTATAATTTCTTGATTTCTGTGCATTTTGCTCAGAACCAGGATTCCAACGGTACCAATTTTGTGTGATTTTGTTGAGAAATGCAAAAGTTATGTCCTTCTGAGTGCGGGCAGCTATTTTGGGTCTGGCAGGCGTTTTCTGTCATTTGACGAGAATGAGCATTGACTGACTAGAGCCGAATATGTTTCTTTTTTTAAAATATATATACCCTCATTAAAATTAAGAAATCCAATTTTTTTGGCGTAGAGGACATCGTGCTCGTTCCAGAAAGTCCAATTTTGTGAAAATCGGAGCTCGGAGTCAAAAGTTATGGCCGTTTGAAGTTTTACGGGCCAAACGTTGACTTTTCTTCTCTGCCTTCGGCCGCTTCGGCTTTTCACATCCCACACATCCCTCTGTCCCACATGGCACAGTGCTGAAATTTCTCATTTCGGCCGATCTGGCCGGTTTGCGTACTTCACGTACCTTCGGCCCAACTGTTTCAGGCTGCCTTAAGTCTTTTCGGCCGACTTGCATCCTCCGCGTACTAACTGTCCAGATGTCCCAGACTCCCTGTTTCAACAGTTAGTCAAATTTTTCCATTTTTTGGCCAGTTCGGATTTCCATGTCCCACACGTCCCTTTGTTCCAAATGTCCCAAATGCTACGTAGACCACCTGGCGGCATTTCGGTCGGTTTGCGCCCTTTTGTCCCAACTGTCCCGAATGTTGTGAGGACTAGGACTTAGCCATTTTTCATGATTTTTTCTGGCCCGAGCCTATTTTTTGCAATTTTTCTTACCTTTCCTCGGAACTTTCTCTCTTCTACTTGGACAGGGGAGTTAAAAAAATATGAGGGGACCCTAGAAACATGAATTTTTTTCCCTGACTCAATCTATTTACCTGGGACTTGAGAATTTGATGCATGTTATCAAATTTACCTTGAGGGGTGAATTTTGGATAACAATTCCCTCCACTTTGTTTCAGGAATTCAAATTCTCACATTTAGGGAAGGTATTTATGGCATAGGGTGATGCAAAACCCTTTGACATATACCTATCTAACTTGAATAAGAGGCCAAAAATCCACTCTGAATATTGAGCTTCCTACAAATCAGTTAAATAAACATGTAAGCTCAGTAGTAAAGGAAAATTTGGTTTCTACAACAGAATTGGAAGCCACGGGTTCGATGTAAGGTGTTCCTGTAGTCAAAGAGGAAACCATCATCATAGAGATAGTGTCTTTGGGAACCACAAAAAATATATTTGAGCTATTGGAGAATTATTTACCCATTATCCTCCCTTTCAATTCTATGGGTATGGGACATACCCTAGGACTCGGTTCTCTTCCAGTAGATGAGGTTTTTATGGTTGAGGTAACTAAGATGAAGGAGGAAGATTCAAAAGATGATCCAACATCTATTTTTCTAAGTAACTGTTGGACTCTCAATTTTGATGGAGCCAATTACCATTTTGGCACTAGGGCATGTGTGAATCTTACCTCTTATGAGGGAAGGATTCTACCTTTTTCCTTCAAATTAAAATTCGATGCACAAATGATGGGGCTGAATACGAAGCCATTCTACTTGGTCTCATCGTAGCTAAAAGAATTGGTGCTCTTAATATTAGGGTTCTTGGTGATTCACAACTTGTTGCAAATCAGATATTTGAGTTATCTTAGACTCGAGATGATCATTTACAACACTACAAAAAAAAAAATTGAATCTAACAAAGAGATTTGATTTCATATCAATCGAAGCAATTCCATGAGAGAAAAATCTCCTTGTAGACTCGATAGAAAATTTCTCTTCTCTCTTTACTCCAAGAAGCAAGTTACAAGATACAAACTTCACGGTCTCGAATCATGTATAACCTTTGGTTCGTAAGACACTGGTAACTCCAATTTTGACATACATAGAGACTAAGAGTGAGTCTGTCATTGCAGATCATGATGACATTGAGAAAGAAACTATAAGATATCTAAAAACTCTAGCAGAATTACATATTACACATCATAAGGTTAATATTTCTCTAATTCCACAGTGTTTAATCTATTTTGGAAATCCCATGATAGAATATTCCCCTAGGAAGGAACTCAAAATTTTTTAGGTAGGAGAAGAGGAGGTTTTAGACTTTCCTCTTGCCCCGCCTGAGTTTGAGGAAGGAAACACCTCCTTAATGGAGGGAACAATTGATTTAAATATCGGGACCGAGGAGGAACCAAATAGCTTGAAGCTTGGGTCCTCTTTAACTCCTGAGGAATATGAAATACATACATGTATTCTCAAAGAGCATAAAAAATCATTCATGTTTAGCTATAAACAAATGAAGGGAATCACATCACACATTGTAATGTATGATATTGTCACGAAGCTAGATGCTAAGCCTATTAAGAAAAATTAAATGCCTATGAAGCCAAAGGTGGCCCTAATGGTGAAGGAAGATGTGATGAAACTCCTCTAGGTAGGGTTCATCAAGCTAGTTGACTACTCACAATTGGTATCAAACATAGTCCTTGTTCTTAAGAAAAATGGAAAGATCCACATTTGCATATAATTTCAGGATATAAATAAGGCATGTCCCAAAGATAATTTCACATTGCCATCCATAGATGGTATCATTAATGTGACAACTTATTTTAACTTGTCTCTCATGGATGGATTCTCTAGGTACAATCAGATCAGAATCTCTGAAGTAGATCAAGCCAAAACTACGTTCATAACTCCTTGGGGAACCTACTGTTATGCTAGTATGTTGTTCAGGCTTAAGAACAATGGTGCTACATACTAACGGGTGATGATTTGTATATTCCATGATCTTATACATAAGTTTGTGGAATCCTATGTCGATGACCTTATGGAAAAGGCAAAAAAATGTTGCAATCACCCAGAGGTGTTTGGTATCATCCTTTCTTGCTTAATCGAATACAACATCACATTGAATCTATAAAAAAGTGTATTCGGTGTAACAAGAGGAAATATTTTGGGGTACATCATATATTCATGAGGAATTGATGTGGATCTAGAAAAAATCCAAGATGTATTGGAAATGAATCCCTCAATGGATGATTTTGACATTAGATATTTTCTTAGAAAACTTGGGGAAATCTAAAGGTTTATCCCCGACTTAAATTTTTCTATTCACCCAATCAACAATTTGTTGAAAAATTATTGTTGCATTTATTAGACAGATGAATGCGATGAGGTATTTGAGTTAATTAAACTATTCTTATCATCCCCTCCGATGCTCATTACACCTAGGTTAGATCACCCTTTGATATTTTATTCATGAGCTACAGATTTTTCGCTAGCCTACATGTTTTCTTAAGAAGATGATGATAAACGAGAGCATGTAGTCAATTTTATTTTTCAAACGTTTCTTGATTATGAGACACGTTACACATAGGCAAAAAAATAATTCCTTTCCATAGTCTTTGTGACATTATATGCTAAATCAAGAAACGAGGGTTATTGTTAATTCAGATCACTTGCAGATGTTCCTCACACAAGGATCCTTTTTAAAGAAATTTAGGTGTTTCATAACTCTAATGGGAAAATTTGAGTTAACATTTGTTAATAAGAAATCTATCAAAGGAAAAATCATTATGGACTGGTTGGCTGATAATCCATTAGATGGAGGTGATCTAGTAGATCTAAACTTCCATGATGAGTGTGTATACTTTGTCAAGACTAGGCCCCCCATTTCCATGTGTCTATGGTATACATACATCATTAATTCTATAGTGGAACATACATATCCAGAAGGGGTAACATCACAACAAATAAGGTGGTTGGTTACGTGTCATTTTTGCTAAGTATGTTATCTTGGGATAAGTGTTCTATCATAGAGCCTTCAACAAAATGTTGTTAAGATGTGTTGACATGAAATAATCTGAAAAAATTCTTTATGAATCACATAGTGAAGTATGTGGAGGCCACTTCGATGTCCATGCCACTACTCAGAAGATACATCAGATGGGCTATTTCTGGTGCACTCTAGATCATGACGTAGTAGAATTTGTGTGCAGATGCCTTAAATGTCAAGATTTCTCCCATGAGATCCACATACCGGCATAAGCTCTATAACCAATTGTGACCCCATGGCCCTTTTCCACATGTGGCCTAGATTTTATATGCAAATTCTCTCCCATATCAATAGATAGTCATAAATTCATAATCATGGCCATAGAGTAATTTACTAATTGGGTAGAAGCTTTGCCTCTTACCATTGTACCTAGGTGTGTGATCACTAAGTTCATCTTGAACCAGATAATTTTTAGGTATGGGGTCCCACAGGCCATTATCTTAGATAATGGAACATCTTTCAAAAATGATGAGGTACGTGAATTGTGTACAAAGTTCAAGATAAGCCATCACATGGATTCTCTTTATTATCCTCAAACTAATGGACTAGTTGAGGCTACAAATAAGAAACTAAATTCCATCCTCCTTAATACCACTAAGAAGAACAAAAAATATTGGCATTTAAATATTTTTTAGGCCTTGTGGGCCTATCAGACAATAGTTAGAACACCAATAGGGGAAACCCCCTTTTCTTTGGTATTTAGTGCAGAAGTGGTTTTACCACTCGAATTCGAAATACCTAGTCTTCATATTTTTTTGTAAGGAATCTTGAGAGGAGAAGACTATCGATAATCATGAATCTCTCAGTTGGAAATTATTAATGAGGTCAGAATCAATGTTAAACAAGAGCACAGTGGTTATGCTGACCAGATGGCATGTCAATACAACAAGAAGGTTTACGAGCGTGAAATATATGAGGGATATTTGTTCTTCAGGCTAGATAGCCAGATAGAAAAAAATACCAACAAAGGGATGAAACTCAAACCCAAGTGGTTGGGTCCATATCAAGTAGTAGAAGACTATAAAAATGGGGCATTTCACCTATGCACACTAGAGGGTGAGGATTTTAAGGAATATATGAACTCTCTTCACATGAAGAGGTATTACACATGATCCATTAGCATTTTTCATATGTACATTATTGCATCTACATTTCACTTTCATTTGCGAGTTCATTCTGTAATTTTTTTTATCAAGGGACTTATTCTTATAGTAACTCCTAAAAACTTCTGAAAATAATGACAAACATTCAAATCACATCTCTTCAATTTTTCATGGTATCATCAATTATTTCTGAATCATTTCATCAAATCAAACAGGATAAGACAAAGTTTTAATTGTAGCCATACCAAGTCCTACATACTTGGTTCTTCTTATAGTCTCTTTCAAGATTAGGTTTTATTGCCTATAGTCTGTTCTAGAAGCTTCATGGTATAACATCTATCCCATAAATACCTCTTTGGAAATAAGAACATACTAAACAATTTTCCTAAATGAGTAAGTCAAATTCAAATCCATAGAAAAAATTTATTTTACACGTTTCTTTTCCCTACCAATGTTCGGTGTTGAGCCTACATCTTTTACTAGTGATGTAAGGTTGAGAAAGGAGAGAAATTCCCTTATTCACCTATTCCTTTTCCATGGTGATGAGCCCATGCTTCCTACTGGTAGCATGGGGTAAGGTGCAGGGGGTCTCTTTGATAAAGTTGAAAGTTAGAAACAATCCATTAAAATATTGTGAAATCATAAGTAAAAAACAAAGTGAGTTATATGTCCAAAATTCCAAAAGAGTTCAAAACCTCAAAACCATATTTTTTCAACTAAGTGGCCATCTACAAATTTGAGTCTAGATAAAATGTAAATCACATCACATTATAAACTATAAAGTAACTTGATTAGGGTGAGGTTTGTAGTGTCTCAATTTGGTTCTGTCAAGCCATTGTATTTCCCTCATCATTACCATTCATAAATTTTTAATAACGTGTTCCTTTTCTAGATCTTGGTATTGAGACATCGCATCCTACTGGTTACATGGAGTTTGGAGTAGGGAAAGTACATTTACTTATCATATCATTATATCACCATGTTTTGCTAAGAAAACATGAAGTATCAAAGATTGATTATAGATACTAAAGTTCAACATCACATTATGTTCAAATTATCATATATCAACATTGTAAAATACAAAAATAAATCATTCTATTATCATTTCAAATCCACTGCATGCATTTTGAAAAGCATAGAAAAATAGAAATTCTAAACATCTAGAGAACACATGAGAAATAATCCAAAAGAAAATAAAATCATATACAGTGGATTACCACTCCAAAAATAAAAGTTTGTATATATCGTGGTGAGTCAAGTCTATATACAATGTCATCACGTGCTATGGCATGGTCAAAACAGTCGCAATGAGCTCGAGATATACAAAAAATAAATCATATAGTGCCCCAAAAATGCAAGATAGCAATAAATGGCGCTATGGGCTATCAGTCCCTGTGGGATCCATCAAATGGTGTAAGACCACGTCTAGGGATCCTACTATAGTTGCACTAACACTCGGAATGAACTAAATGGTGTGAATGCTTATGGTGGCGGCTGATGGCTGTGATATCACTATGGGAATGGATTCACCTCATAAAATTCTTAGCGGTCTCATATCCAACCACCTAGGTATGAAGGGAGGTCACTGTTGGTGGTGAATCGCAGCACCCCTGGGACTCAGCAACTTGATGGGTTGAGACTCTTAGTGCGATTGCATAACATGGAGCTTTTCCCAAGTGTGGGACCTTGCGAAATCAAAAAAGCTCTCTGGATGAAGGCCGGTTCCTATTCCTCTTTTCAGATGCACACATAAAATGTAGAGGGTCTACTAAAAACCTAATCTATTTCCAAGGAAACAGGGTAAGAAAATGCATAAAATAAACCTAAGCTAATAGAGGTGATGCACAGAGGAATGAAGAACATCTGTCTTGCCAATAAACAAAAACCATTAAAATGCAATGCAAGGTCATGCACAGATAACATATTCATATTGAAAGATCAGGAGGATGCAAATGAACATAGAGAGGGTTGAGAATCATCCACAAACATGCATTAATTTTCTCCAAAGATTGATACAATACACCACAAAATGCCAAGAGGCAAAGTTGCATTACATTTTTAGATGGGAGGTTTGAACTCCACAGATTCACCTGCCAAAGAGAAGAAGGGAGGGGGAAAAAAAATAATGTCCAACCTTTAGAAAGAATCCCCTCCTTACAATTTATAGGAGGAAATAGAGAGGGAGAAGAGAGGAATTATAAATATGCCCCAACCACCTCCATGCTGCACCTAACTCATCTCACTATGGCGGTAGGTGAGAACCCTAGCAAACCCAAAAAGTGGCGAACTGTATTTTGCATTTTTAATAATTTTTTCTCACCCAATTAAATATATCTAGTTGTAGTTGGATAGAGGACCTTGTAAGCTTTCCAAAAAGTCCAACCTTGCATGAATCTGAGCTCCCAGTCAAAAGTTATGGCCATCTGAATATTTGCACCAGGGTCTGCTTCCTGTCAGTGCTCAAAATGTTGCGCCTCCTGAAGGTGCGCCATAGGCACATCCATATCTATGTCGACATCCTCTTACATGTGCCAAGGTGAAAATTTTACCATGTTGACACTCTGTGTCATGCACCCTTTACCTACGCCTTGGCGCATCTATCTTCATGTCGACATCCATTTTCATGTGCCCTTTACCTGCGCCTTGGCGCATCTATCTTCATGTCGACATCCATTTTCATGCACCCTTTACCTACGCCTTGGCGCATCTATCTTCATGTTGACATCCATTTTCATGTGCCCTTTACCTGTGCCTTTTCCCATCTATCTTCATGTCGACATCCATTTTCATGCACCCTTTACCTGCGCCTTGGCACATCTATCTTCATGTCGACATCCATTTTCATGTGCCCTTTACCTGCACCTTGGACTGTTGGTGACGTAATAAAAATTGGGCTCTGAGTTCTTTGGTTTCCTTATTCTCCTGTTTGTCTATATCTACCGGGGGGAAGATATATACAACGGTCACCACCTCCGCTATCCTCCAAATAGGAGAAAACATGTTAGTGTGTCTATCGGATGCTAGCGACTGACCTAAATACTCAGTCAGCTAGGCTTGGGTCTTCCTAAGGGAATCAATAGGGTGTCCATGCACACCCATTGGATAAGCTCTCACAACTCCTGTGAATTCATTGTAAGCAAGAAAAGAAAAAGAAAAATGTAAGTTAGAAAACCAAAAAATGCAAAATAAAAAGACAGTACCAAACTAACCCTTTCAAGTAACAAAGATGAGAAAAGAGTATTAAACATACTCAGATCTCCTGACATCCATATATGGTCATTGGCTACTACTTCTAATGGTGTTGGTGGCTGCAGGGACTCCCCAAAGCCAGAGGCCAAACACTATCCCATCATGGACTCATCATCCCCTTCCCCACCTCGAGGAAGTGTCTCCTTTGAGACGAATGTATCTCTCTCTCCGTACTCACCTCCTTGTACACTGCTCTTAGCATATCTTGAATATCATGCCACTCAGGTTCACTCTCCTCTTCCTCCATATGGGCAACCCCACCATCCTCAACACTAACACCCTCATCCTCAGTCTCCTCCCTGACTGACTCCTCCTCAGTCTCATCTCCTGTGTGATCCTTAGATTCAGAGTCTATTTCAATGGGCTCATCCTCCTCTCCACAATGAGTAGGAGTCACCAAAATATGAAGCAAAGGTACTTGAGGGGTGCTAACTACCCACCGAGCATGGACCACATGTCTAACTATAATATGCACTCCAAGGGTAACCACTATGTAACCAAGATCTCCTTTACGGCCCTTTCAGGCATCCTGAATGGTCCTGTAGACTGGTACAACTGGGGAAAGTATGTCAGCATACAGGATGCCAAAATATTGAGAATCCCAATCAAATGGATGAGTTTCAAATCTCCCAACCCTGTCAACTAAGTGACCTATGGTGGATCAAGCTACCACCGTGGTTACCTCTTGTCCCCATAACCCTGTCATGTCCTAGTAGGGAGTGGAAACCATGTCTTCCATGGTTAGAGAAGGCACTAGCTGATGTGGTGTCCTAAGAACTTACATAGTTATCCACCACATTACTCGAAAAACCCCTGGATCCAATACATGTACTCCCCTTCCATAGGGGGCAATGTGCCCATAAACCTAGCTCATAACAAGAGTTGGGTGGGTAAGTGACTACCCTTGCAGTCTAACTACCCTATACAAGTCGCGGTAGGTAGTCCCTAGGATGTCTAATCCCTAGGCATATATATGGAAATGTGCCTCAATATGTGCAATAATAGGAGCCCAACAATATATAAGGGTGTCACCTCCCTTGTCCGCAATCAGTTAGGAGGAAAAGATGCCCATGATGGATCTACAGATGATAGGAATATGAGTAGTGGAAATGGACAGGACCCTGATTCCCTTCTTCGAAATAAATAAAAAAGTGATGTCTCCCATATAGGTGTCCCATTGAGTCATCTCATCCCCTAATCCTACTATCTCAAGATTCATTATTCTCCCAAGTATTGGGAGCCCAAGAATGTGATATACATCCTCTAAGGTGATGGTCAACTCACCTCTAGCACCCGACAACTGGAAAGTGTTTTGGTCTACATCCCAATAAGAAAACAAGTCACACAATATGTGACTAGCATACGAAACATGGGGCACATGTGTAGTCCTCCAGATGTCTTCACTTTGGAGAGTATCCCTCTCGGCCTAAGTCAATTGATCCAAGATCCCAGGGAGCCAATCACACTCCCTCTATCAGCTCCAACAGATGTACTCCTCCTATATTCACCAAAACATGGGAAAAGAGTAAGTTAGTAACGTATACAAGAAGATAAACTTACCAAAAACATGAAAAACATTAAAAATCCAAAAAACTAAAGTTAATGCATGTTTTTTTTCATTCTGTTTAGAACTGTCGGCTCAGTGTGGGGTGGAAATTCTGGGACTGCCACCTTAGTAGGGCAGAGGTCCCATGACCGCCACCCTGCTTTTGGTGGTGGTTCTAAGATTATTTTCAAAATATGCCCTTAACCCTAAAAAATTCCCCAAAACATAAAAAATAACCATTTTTGACAAAAAAAAAGACTACCCTATGGGCATGCCCCTAGAGACTTATTTAAGACCATTTTTTTAGAAAATAGTCCCTCCTAGGTAAAATTTTAAAACATTTTACATTTTAGGTATGAAAAGGGAAAAATTGATAAAAACCAACTTAGACCATGGTGGTCAATCTCTCACTCGTGAAGACATGATCACAATCTTGTTACGGTTGTTTCAGTTGTACTCTCGTTGAAAATGGTCACCATGTCCCCAGAGCTCCAAATATACCAAATTGAATATGCACGAATGAATTGAAAAATGAGTTGTTTTGATATATATATATATATATATATATATGATGTTTTGACCTTGTTTTGAGTGTATGTGTTTACAGGGATGGAGCGTTGGTGTAGGTATATCTCTATATCCCAAGACAAATGGTAATTCCTCTTGTTGTTTTGGTTTAGTGTTTATTTTTCTATATTTTTTCTATCTACACTTGAGTATTCTTTCTCTTTTAGGTAGCAAGAGTTTGGATGGAAACATTTTGACACATGGGCATGTCAGGTTTAGCTTCTAACTCCCCATTTTTGGAATGCCATACTTAGACTCTACATTTTATGCCTTTTTATGGCTAAGACACTTCTCCATGGGGGAAATATTTAGGCACCCAAAATTTCATGTGCTACATTGTCAAAAATGGTTACAAAAGTCCCCTATGATGATTAAAGTCCTTACCGAAAGGTTTTCAAGCTCCAAAACTCATTCACAGTGTATATTTATTGCCTAGACATATTTACTTATCCTTCTCACACTTTTTCCATCTTTCTACCTCTTTCTGTGCATGTTTTGGTCTTTAGTGCCAGGACCGCCACCCTGCTTGGGTGGTGGTTTTGAAACCACCACCTAGGTAGGGCGGCGGTCCTGATCAATTTCCAGATTCTGACATGCTTGTTTTTAACATGCAATGCTTCACTTAACTTCACTTTTAACATGCATCTGTGAGACAAATTGTCTTAAAATAGTTTTGATTGCTTGGTTCTCCCTCCTTCTTCTACTTTTCATGTGCTTTAGTTACTTGGAACTGCCTCTTCTTACCTTGTACATGAAGGCACATCCCAACCATAATTCTTGTATATTCCATGCTTTTTTTCAAGAAAAATGCCTAAGAATTTTTGTGTATCTTGCATTTTATTGCTGCCACAATCTTGCTAGGAATTGCATAGCCAAGCTCAGATTGCTTGTGTTATCTCTCTTCTACATGCATTGTATCAAAACTACCTTAAAGATGCCATTTCTCAAGCACCATCCTCCTACCGCTATTCTTGCATTCCTAATCCCATGGACTCACATAAACACTCGAAGAAACAAAGGAATAAACTTAGGGTACAGATATAGATATAACTAGATTTTCCAAAGCTCTTGCTTATCCAGGTTGGAATTGTGTGTTTGTTTTCTCTTTTTGTTAAATTGTCAATTTCAAATGACTAGTTACAATTCCATATCAAATAGAGTATAAATTTTTTTCATTTCAATTGATTAAGCAATTACAAGTAGATCAAATTGTTAGAAAGTTTCCTAACTGACATTATCAGGGAAGCTGTGGGGAAAAATAGCTCTTTGAAGGTCATGATTTGTTCTTCACATCTGAGGTAGGGTTTTAAGGGTTTTGATTAGATTAGGTTATTTGTTTTAGATTATATTCACATATTTTCACAAGTAACCATCTACACCTAGTTGATTACTTGTCTTTACTTTGTTTATTAGACTATAACGCATTGCTTAATAATTAGAAAAGACCAAAAACATTTACTTTTATAGATTATTTTTGTTATATTGTTTTTCTCTGATATACTGTGAAAATGCTGAAAACATACATTAGATTTCATTTGATAGTTATTTTTCTTTTAAAATCATTTTGTATGACCATCAATGGTCCTCAACAAGAAAAGGTGTACAGTCATGATACCTTGGTCCCATAACCTAATGGGATGGATTTGATAACTAAAATTGATACAAGTTTATGTTTGATGGTCTTACACACACCTATAAATTTTCCTGAGAAAATAGATAAACTAAATATACTAAATATCACTGCTAATCAAGCCTACGATTATTGGACTGCTCCTAGAATAGGGTTTGATTATGGGCATGACCATACAAGGGCCACACCCTCCACAATTTTTTAGGTATGATCCTCATGTCCCACAAACCAACGAGATTTATGACCAATTAGACATTGACACTAGTTTACGTACATTAGTATTAAAAATCTTCACCACTTCCACCAGACATTATTGTACAACTTTCCTTACTGAACATAGTAGCCAGCCAGGCTAATACTTTCCTTACTAGATCATAAAATCACCCATAGTCCTTGTGGCTCCACTATGTCTCTCGTTCTCACTTCCATGACCTTTTCTAGAAATCTATACGAGGTGCCCACAGGTCACTTTCCACATGTTCAATAACCAATAAACAAAATATTGATAGAGATATATATTGATTGGAGTCTCTGAGCAATTATTATATCAGACCGAGAAATCACACAACTTTAGGTAAGCAGATAATTCTTCACCTTAGACTTGTAGATCCTAATATTGCGTGTTGAAGACATAATATTTCCCAACTAGGTTGATCACTATCACCAAAATTACATCCACTTCCATTCTACACTGCCTGTCTTGGCACGACCTTGAGAGGTTAGGTATGAAGAAGGTCACATGTTGATTTTCTATCATACAGTAACTAGCAGATCTAACATTAATGCATCACAGAAATTAAGTAACATTGTAAGAAGCATAATACAGTGGATCTGTGCCATGATAAGTCATATAGCATGAGGGTTTACACCCATAAAAAATATATACCAAACAATCCCATATATATATATATATATTGATTTAACATAGTTCTGGTAGTCACATTACAGTCAAAAGTGTCATCTTAGACCATACGTATATTAAATGACAGAGACTTAACTCCTATCAGCATGTTTTATATGAGACCCTAACTATAATTTTCCCATTTTAACCTCTGTTACAGATCCTAGTGCCATACAAAGGCATATGACATCCCTTACAATCTTTAACACTAACTACTCTAAACCCTAGCATTACTACAACACTTTGTTACTCTGCTTCTTATTCTCAGCATTATTTATGCATTCTCTCTATCTCCCATATAACTTCCATATCTTTCCTCCTTGTCTCTAACCTGAGCATATATTTTTATAGGATCAACACCCACCACCATGCCTTCTCTATTGAATAGATCCCGTGCCAAGTGTCTATGTGGTCCTCCAATGGCAGATGCTTATTCCCTTGTAAACCCTCCAATCTATGTAATGATTGCTTCTCAGGAATATTCCCTACATAGCCAAAAAATGCAACTTTATTCCCTACATAGAATATCCTTTTCTTGACCTTCAAGGTTCCAGGATGGCACCTTATCCACTCATCATGCCTAGTTGGGTCGTCATACTTTTCCTCAAGTGCCCCTAGAACACCAAATATGGGTAAGTCATTTTAAACCCATATTCTACCTGTCATGCTTTCCCCAGTTTTACTTAAACCCTTCTTAAACCCCTTTGTCATGCATGTTTTCCCTTGAGTGCCCTTCTTCTCACTAGTCCTATGCATGCATGTCGTTTAATGCTTAGATAATATTTCATGGTTGAATATCACCCCACACTAAGCGTGTTCTTTTTCTTAGTAAACATTTTGCTTCTTCAAAGAATAAAGAATAGTGGAATAGGACAATTTGAATAAAGAATTAAAGAATGAAATAATTTACTAATGTTGTAGGAGTGGGAATACTTTCTTCACTGTTGCCTAAATATTTTCCTAGCCATCTACCTCAGCCTGCCTTTACTGAAGAAGGTAACCTACTAGAGCTCTAACCTCATCAAAACTTAATTCATCACTCTTAACATTTAATGTATCTATAATTCCTTATACATTCTTGTTAAGATCATCCAACACGTCCATTTTGCGGGTGACCTAGGGATATATTTCCTTAAGATGATTCTTAACTGAACCCCACACTGTTTCAATTGCTCCCAAATTTTTCTCAACCTCAACGAGGACCTTATCCCTCTCTTCCTTGTTTTCATTTTTCTTCTCTTGGAACTCCTTCAGATCCACCTCATGCATAGAAATCAATATTCTTGTTACCATGTCTCTGTTAGTGCAATTATCATATACAGCCTCAGCTATTTGTGTAGTGGTATTTATAGAGGCCAGGAGATCGGAATACTGAGTAATTGTTGATGCAAAATCACAGCACCGCTGGATATTGATTCAGATTTCTAGGTTGATCATACTAGCATCCAGTGTGATTGCATAACATTGAATCCTTTCTCCAAGTGTGGGACTTGCAAAAATGAGAAAGGAATCTCCAGAAGAAGGCTGGTTCCTATTCCTCTATTCAGATGCACACGAAAAATGCAGAGGGTTTACTCAAAACCTAATCTAACTTGCCAAGGAGACAGGGTAAGAAGATGCATAAAAATAAACCTAAACTAACAAAGGTGATGCACCAAGGAATGAAGAACACCTATCTTGCCAATAAACACAGACCATTAAAATGCAATGCAAGATCATGCACAGATAACAAAATTTGCAGTGAAAGATCAGGAAGGATGCAAATGAACACAGAGAGGGTTGAGAATCATCCATAGACATGTATTATTTGCTCCAAAGATTTGATACAATACACTACAAAATGCCAAGAGGCAAAGTTGCATTACAGTTTTAAATGGGAGGTTTGAACTCCACAAATTCACCTGCCAAAGAGAAGAAGGGAGGGGCAAAACAAGAATGTCCAACCTTTAGAAAGAATCCCCTCCTTACAATTTATAGGAAGAATGAGAGAGGGAAGAGAGAGAGGAATTCAAAACCTACCCCAACCACCTCCAGATTGCATTTAATTCATCTCATTATGATGGTAGGTGAGAACCCTAGCAAACTTAAAAGTGGCGAACTGTATTTTGCATTTTTAAGAACTTTTTCTCACCCAATTAAAGATATCTAGTTGTAGTTGGACAGAGGACCTTCGTAATATTTCCATTGAAAAGTCCAACCTTGTGTGAATCCGAGCTCCCTGTGAAAAGTTATGGCCGTCTGAATATCTAGGGCAAAACAGGGTCTACAGACTTCCTGTCAGCGCTCAGAATGTTGCACCTCTTGAAGGTGCACCTCCTTACCTTTCCATGCATCCATTTTTATGTCGAAATATTTTCCCCTTACCTGTGCCATAGGCGTGAATTCATGTTGATACCTTTGGCAGGTGTGACACGGGGTTATTCTTTTCTTTTAATATTTTGCGCCAATAATTTGCATCTAATTTTCTGCTCCGACTCCCACCAGCCTGTGTCCTGTTCTGTGCGGGCCTCCCGGATTTTTGCGTCCTTTTGGCCCTGTCCCTTACCTTGCCCGCCTCTTTGCGGGCGCATCCATTTTCTCCTTTAGATTTCCATGTCCAGGACCGTCCCTTAGTCTCAAATTGTCGACACCTGGTTCTCCATGTCGTGCTGTCCTTACCTGCGCCTTGGGCGCATCCATTTTCGGCTGTCAACACTTTTTTCATGCGCCCTTTACCTGTGCCTTGGCGCATCCATTTTCATGTCGACACCTTCTATCGGTGCACCCTTTACCTGCGCCTCACGGGCACATCCATTTTCGTGTCGACACTCTTCATGTACGTCCCAATTGTCCCAAGGACCACCTGGACCAGGCGCCATTTTTCTTTACCTGTGCCTTGGCCATTTCCTGCAACCATATTTTTGGCATCTCTTCCATTTTGGTCTATTGGGCTTTGAGTTTCTTTGATTTCCATATTCTTCTACTTGTCCTATATCTACCTGGGGGGAAAGATATATACAACAATTTGGTGACTCAACGGGATCACCTGCCTGCTAGGTAGAAGATCAGTGGCCTTTTAGCAATCCATTGGGCATGGAGTCATAAGCAATAACCTGAAACCAACTTGATATCTGATCCCGAGCCTGATACTGCAACTCCTTCTTCGAGAGCATGCTGAACTGTAGAAATTCAACCTGAGAGCAACAAAACCTGTGCCGAAGCACTTAGGGAAACTGAAACCTAACTACAACAAGACAATGTGCATATGCACTTAGAGGAATTGAAATCTAGGCTAATATTTACAAGGGTAAACCTTTTCCTTTTAGTAGCAATGTTTAAGATAGATTCCGTTAACTGGAATCGGGAGTTCTTCTCCATCCAATGTAGACAATTGGAAGGCATTACTACTTTTACATCTCGTGACCATGTAGGGGCCACTCCAAATGGCATCAAACTTGGAATGCCTTCCTAGTTTTTCCCGATCTGCATCCCATTTCAGAACTAGGTCCCCTTCCTGGAAGGTCCTTGCTCTTGCCTTCTTATCAAACCATCTTTTTACTAAGGCCTGATCCTTTCTCAATCATCTGAACTGCATGTTCTCTTATTTCTTCCAATTCCATCAACTCTGCATACCTGGCCTCCATTGGTTCGAACTCAGACAACTCCAACTGCTTCATGAGCTCCAATGCTGGCAATTCTAATGATATAGGCAATACTGCCTCTTTCCCATAGACCAACTTGTAGGGAGAATTACCTGTAGACCTCTTTGGCGTTATCTGTCAGCCCATAATGCTGATTTTAGCTTGGTATGCCATGTCCTTTGGTTTTCATCCAGAGTCCTTCTAATGATTCTTAGCAAATTCTTGTTCGTGGACTCTGCCTGTCCATTACCCTGTGGGTAATAATTTGAAGAGGTGCTCAAATAGATTCCATTCTTGACAGCCCATTCTATAATCTTGGAACCTATGAATGCCAATGCATTTTCTGATATGATAGTGGCCGGCACACCGAACCTGGTCACTATTCCTTCATAAAAGTCTAGTATGTTAGACTCATTTGCCTCTTTGAGCGCTACTGCTTCGGTCCACTTGGTGAAATAGTCCGTTGCCGTGAGAATCCACTTGTGGCCTTGGCTTGAGTTTGGATTGATGACCCCAATGAAGTCCAATCCCCATTGCATAAATGGTTGGTCAACCAAAATTGGGTGCAATGGAAGCGCTGCTAGTCTTTCTTTGCCTGTGAAGAGTGCACATTTCTTGCACTTTCTTATCCATGTATAGCAGTCACTGAAGACTGTCGGCCAATAATACCCTGCCTTCATTATCTTGAGAGCTGTTACTCGTGGGGTGAAATGTCCTCTGGAATCTCCATCATGAAAATCTCGTAACACCCTCTCAATTTGACCTGTCCCAATGCACCTCAATAGAACTCTATTGATGTCCTTTTTAAACAAAACACCATCAACAAGCACATATGGAATGGCTTGTAATCTAAAGTATCTCCTCTTTTCTTTGCTCATTTCTAGAGGGCATAGGCCTATCTGTAGGAAGTGTATCATATTCTGAGTCCAACAAGGAGTGGGCACATCATCATTTTCCTATTCTTGACCATCCTGTAGTACCAAGACAGCCTCTTTTTCATTACCTGCTTCAACTTGCTGACTCAAAGCTAGTTGTTCACATAGTCCCTTTCCATGCACTAGCTTAGTGACCTTAATCTCGATGTCATATTCCATGACACGAGTGATCCATCCTGCACGTTTCTCATTTAGATCCTTGTTTAGAAGGAAGTCCTTGACTCCCGCATGAGAGACCAATAATTGGATCTTGTTGTTTGAGACTAGGTGCTTGAATTTCTTTAAGCTCCTGATCACTGCAAGGACATGTTTTTCAATGAAAGAGTACCTAGTTTCGTATTCCTCCAAGCCTTGACTGAAGAAAGCAACTGGTTGTTCTAATCCTTCTTTGTTTTGTTGTACCAAGATTGCAGAAATTGTGTCTCCACCACCGAAGGCATATAACATGAAGTCCTTGGAGAAGTCTGGATTGACGAGAGTTGGAGCTTGAGATATAGCCTCTTTTATTGCCTCAAAACTTGCCTTGCCTTCAGATGTCCACTTAAATGCCATGCTCTTCTTCAACATCAGCGTTATTGGCTTTACGAGAGCTGCAAAGTTTGGAACAAACCTGCAGACAAAATTGATCCTTCCCAAGAAGCTTTGAAGAGCCTTCTTGTGACTTGGCAATGGCAACGCTCAAATTGCTTCAACTCTTTCTGGGTCAATCGTCAATCCCTCCTTTGAAACAATATGGCCTAGAAGTTTTCCTTCATGAGCCAAGAATATGCATTTTTTGGGATTCAATGATACCCCAAATCTTCTACACCTCTGAAATACCTGCCTCAGATGAAAGAGGTGATCCACTACATTTTTGGAGAATACAGTGATGTCATCAAGATATATCAGAACTATTTTATTGATCAACCCCTTGAATGCCATATCCATTGCCCTTTGGAAAGTGGCTCCAACATTTGATAGCCCAAATGGCATCTTCTTGTAGGCATAGGTGCCCCATTTGGTGGTGAAAGCCGTCTTGAACTGGTCATCTTCTTTCACCATTACCTGATTATACCCTGAGTAGCCATCTAGGAGAGAGAATCTCTCCGAACCGGATACCACTTGCAATATTTGTTCCATTGAAGGAAGTGGGTAATGGTCTTTGAGAGATGCCCTATTAAGGTCTCGGAAGTCCACACACAACCTGATTTCTCCACTCTTCTTCCTGACCGGAACCAAGTTTGCAACCCAGCTTGAGTGCTTGATCGGGAATATAATGCTTGCCTCTATTAGCTTGTTTAGCTCTTTCTTCATTAGAGGCTCAATGTGAGGGTTGACTGGTCTCTGCTTCTGCCTGATGGGCTTAGCATCTGGATCCAATTCTATGGTATGTTGTGCCAACTTTGGATTGAAACCTTTCAAGTCTTCATAGCTCCAAGCGAAGACATCTGGAAATTCTTGGAAAAGCTGTATGAAATCTGATTTCTCCTGCTCAGTGGCCACTTTGCCAATTTGAAGTGTTTTGCCTTCCCCAACTAGAATTGGCTCTGAATCTTCTCTCTTGACCTGTATGTTAGCCTTTTCCTTACGGAACTGGTCGTTAGGGTTGAAGATAGACTCCAATGTTACTAAACCCTTGGGAAGCTTGTTTGTCCGCAGCTGTACTACTTGATCCCCATACTGCTGCTCTAATCTATCCTGATTCCTAGCTGAGAATTCAGCCTCTTCTTGTAAGAAATTGATGATCTGTTGATCGTTCTCAAACACCTGCCAGCTTGTGTTATTATCTGGAACTGCTGGCCTCACAATCACATGGATATGTGGCTGTGTTTTTTCCCTTTTGATGTTGTCAACCACATCAAACATTGCTCCAACTGCTGTGAGCCTATCCGCGGCTTCATTTTTCTTCCTAGGTATGGACATGATGTTGAAAGCTTCGAAATCCTCAATGAGGTCCCATACCCTGTTCTTGTAGTTCTTCAGCAGGTCATTCTTTGTAGCATGTTGTCCCCTGACTTGATTGATGATTAGCTCGCTATCCCCAAACACCTGCAAGTTCTTTATGCCCTTTTTCCTGGCCCAATGAAGTCCATGAATCAATGCCTCATATTCAGCTGTGTTGTTTGAACAGGAAAACTAGAAACAGAAAGCTGAATAATATTTGATGCCTTGAGGTGAAACAAGCATAGCTCCTCCTCCTGCACCTTGCCTACTCCTTGATCCATCGAAAAATAATTGCCATACCTCATTGTCATCCTTATGGTCTGTTTTTGTGATGCTAGGAATAGGCTGGTTTTCTTCATGTATACAATAGACTCCTAGCTCAGATTCTTCTATTTCTTGGTAGGGATCAAAAGCATGTACCTTGCTTGCCCATTCATCAAGAGTCAAATCTGGGATGCTTCCAACTTTGGTGTCAGCTTCATCTGTGCTTGGATAATCTTCTTGATCAAATGCTGAACAGTTGGCATTGATTTGGCTTGGAGTATGAGGCTCAATATGAAAGTTTGCAATTGGTTCGGATCTGATTGTGACCTTAGTACCATATCTTGTTCTGAACAACATGTGTGACCAATCAGCAGATAAGTAGCCTCCAATTCTAGCTGTGAAATCCCTTGATAAGCATAGGGCAAAGAGTGGTGGAAAATCTATCACTGACACATCTTGTAAAACGGTAACGTTGGGGCATGCATGTAAGGTAAGATTCAAACCTTTAATCACTCCCATTGTTGCTACTGCTGTCCCATCCAACTGCACTACCCCCTTTGATATGACTTCATATTGGAGACCCAGCTGATCAGCTATTTGCTTGGGCATGACAGAACTACTTGCCCCAGAATCAATCATGCAATTGTGTACTAGTTTATTGCCAATGATTAATGAAACATAGAATGGAGGGGGTTTCAAAACTTTACCTTGTTGTCCTCCATGATTCCCTTCAGGCTGAGCAGCATTTGTGAGGACATTCTCTTGCATATGGGACCTGCTGGTTCGAAGTTGACCAATTCTTCATGGCAGCTTGTAGAAGATCTCTTTGGCCTGGGATGGATAAAGATTCCCACATTGATATATTCACATTTGTCTTCTTCATTTGATCAATGATGCTAAATGGGGATGAAAGATCTCTTTGTTGTCCTTTAGGTTGCACATTCCTTTCTTGCACATGGGCAGCAACAACTGGCATTTGAGTTGGTTTAGAAGGTGGTTTGGGTTGTCCTTGTGTGTTTGGAACTGTATTTTGCTTACCAACACCTTGTGGAGTGATGGAAGGTTGTAGATCACTTGGAGCCAATGACTGCCCTTCACCAATATTCCTCTTCTTTGATCTTGTGTTAGCTGCTACACTCTGAGAAATTGTTTGATTCATGCCACAAAAATCCTCAGCTTGCCAATTCGCAAGTGCGGTATCATTTGGAGCTGTGTTTTGCTGAGATGTCCCTTGTTGCTGATTTGTTTCTTGACTCACTTCACCCTCAACGCCAGTAGTTGTCACCATCAAGGCTTGGTTCAAAGCACCATTGAAGCACATAGATTGGTTGTGAGGTTCATTGCATGGGAAACACCAATCATACTCTTGAGCTATGTTGTTTTGGACTGGCACTAATGCTTTAGAAGCAGATGCAACATTGGGGTTATAGGGCTGAAATGGTCTATTAGCGGGAGGCCTTACTTGGCTTTGATTTTGATTTGCAGCCTGAGTTGGTGACCTATTTTGTTGGTATGGGGGCCTAGCCTGGTACTGCGCTTGAGGCTGATACGGTCTAGCACTTTGAGCTTGTTGTCTTTTGATAGTCACCAGCTCATTTCCAAGGTTCTGCAACTGTTTCATAACCTCTTGGAGTTCATTTGAAGCACTAGAGGATGAAGTAGAAGTTTCATTTGAACTTTGATTTCTAGGAGTGGGAATAGGAGCCAAAGTGGGTGCTTGACTAGTGCTTAGATTTTCTAAGTTTGGATACAAGGGCATGGGAGGCCTAGGAGCCAGCTTACCAGCTTGAATAAGACAGTTTTCAGCCCTAATGGCAATGCTATAAGCAGCAGGTAAGGTTGTGCCTCCCATAGATTGAATTAACATAGAAATATCAGAATTCAAAGCTTTAAGATAATATAGAAAAGCACCTTCAGCTGTTGGCCTGACGGCCACTGGAATCCTATCCCAAGACCTTTGAAATCTGAAGTTGAATTCAGTCAGCTGCTCATTGGGAGCTCTCTTGATAGTTGTCAATTGTTCTAGTAGAGACAAATTGTCTCCCTTTTCTCCAAACTGCTCATGGAGGACTATGCATAACTGATTCCAATTTTGGATAGAACCAGCTGCAAGGCTCCTAAACCATTGCAATGCCTTCCCTTTGAATGAAGATGCCAGCAATTTGACAGCAACATCCATTTCATTTATCTCATGGATTGCACAAACGTTAGCAATGTCTTTGACATGATCACCAGGAGTGGTATGATTTTCTCTAGTGAAAAATGGAATGTTCTTCAATGCTGCAATTGGAACTGGATTCTGTGCATTGAGGGAAAGTGGACTGCTACCGGTGAAATTGACAAAGGGATTTGGTGGTTGCACCATTCTGATTGGCCTGAGAACCCTTGTTGATTGGATGAAAGGTCTACCAGGTGGAGGGGTTGATAAAGTCCTGTTAGGTGGAGATGGTGATCTTTGTGGTCTTCTTCCTCTCCTTCCTCTTCCTGGTGATAGTTGCAAGTGGACAAATAGCCCCTCTTCTCGAGTATCAGACCTGGTTTGAATTCTTCTCATATGCCTGGGTAACTTTTGCTGCTACACCGCTGAATTCTACCCCTTCGGAGTCGCCAGATGTGTTAGATAATGAGCCTCAAAAGGCTAGATTATGCCAAGTTACACACCAAACCTAACAATATTAAAAAATAGAATTTTTCAAACCTTGAAGGTATAATTCCTCAATTCGATTATTGGGTCCTGTTGTGAAGTTACTAATCCCTGAATGGTACGGACGAAACTCAGGTCATGCAAGGCAACTGGGAAAACCCAAAATACAAAAAACCATGAAATTTTGAAAGTCAAAATCCCAAAAATCTAAGAATACCCTTTTGAAGATTATCCCCCGATCTATCAACTGGTGAAATTTTGACTTGTTTTGAGCAAGTTAAGCCCTTGAAAATTGATTTCAAAGTTCAGCCTGGAAGGTGATAAATCTGAAATTGTAAAACCTGTAATTTTTTAGTCCAAATTTCTTGAAAATTCCTTCAAATCTTGTGGAATGACCTCTTGGTCCCACCCAGCATGCCAAAACTATTGATGGTCGAATCACAGCACCCCTGAATGTCTGCAACTCGATGGGTTGAGACTCTCAGTGTGATTGCATAACATGGAGCTTTTCCCAAGTGTGGGACCTTGCGAAATCGGAAAAGCTCTCTGGATGAAGGCCAGTTCCTATTCCTCTGTTCAGATGCACACGTAAAAATGCAGAGGGTTTACTAAAAAACCTAAACTAACTTGCCAAGGAGACAGGGTAAGAAGATGCATAAAAATAAACCTAAACCAACAAAGGTGATGCACCGAGGAATGAAGAACACTGTCTTGCCAATAAACACAAACCATTAAAATGCAATGCAAGATTATGCACAGATAACCAAATTGTAGTGAAAGATCAAGAAGGATGCAAAATGAACATAGAGAGGGTTGAGAATCATCCATAGACATGCATTATTTGCTCCAAAGATTGATACAATACACTACAAAATGCCAAGAGGCAAAGTTGCATTACAGTTTTAGATGGGAGGTTTGAACTCCACAAATTCACCTGCCAAAGAGAAGAAGGGAGGGGAAAAACAAGAATGTCCAACCTTTAGAAAGAAGCCCCTCCTTACAATTTATAGGAAGAATGAGAGAGGGAAGAGAGAGGAAATCCAAATCTACCCCAACCACCTCTAGGTTGCATTTAATTCATCTCATTATGTGGTAGGTGAGAACCCTAGCAAACTTAAAAGTGGCGAACTGTATTTTGCATTTTTAAGAACTTGTTCCCACCCAATTAAATATATCCAATCGTAGTTGGACAGAGGACCTCGTAAGCTTTCCGAAAAGTCCAACCTTGCGTGAATCCGAGCTCCCTGTGAAAAGTTATGGCCGTCTGAATATCTAGGTCAGGGTCTGCTTCCTGTTAGTGCTCAGAATGTTGCGCCTCTTGAAGGTGCGCCATAGGCGCATCCATATTCATGTCGACATACCTATTACATGTGCCAAAGTGCACTAAATATTTGGTTTCGACACTCTTTTGTCGTCCACTTTACATGTGTGGGCGCATCCATTTACATTTTCTTTGCTGTGCGCCCTTTACCTGCGCCTTGGCATCCATTTTCATGTAGACACTCTTTGCTATGCACCCTTTACCTGTACCTTAGTGCATCCATTTTCTTTTCGACACTCTTTGCTATGCGCCCTTAACCTGCACCTTGGCGCATCCATTGACATGTCGACACTCTTTGTTGTGCACCCTTTACCTGCGCCTTGGCGCATCCATTTTCGTGTCGACACTCTTTGCTGTGCGCCCTTTACCTGTGCCTTGGCGCATCCATTTTCATGTCGACACTCTTTTGATGTGCACCCTTTACCTGCAGCCTTGGCACATCCATTTTCATGTCGACTTTGCTATGCGCCCTTTACCTACTCTTTTGGCATAAATAAATGTCAGCCCTTTACCTATTCCTTGGTGCATCCATTTTCGTGTCGACACTCTTGTTGTGTGCTACCCTTTACCTGCACCTTGGCGCATCCATGATTGTTGTATTCCACACGTCTGTTTATAGTATCTTTGATCCTTAATGGATGGTTTTCCAAATTATAACCTAAATCAATATTGTAGAGGAGGATCAGCATATAGACAACTTTCATCACCCCTAAGGGGACATTTTGTTACAAGGCATAGGATATGGTTTAAAAACACAACGTAGGTCAGGTGCAAGAATGTGTTCGTATGTTTTGGTACACCAAAGTGTTGGACGGGATAAAAAACATGAAAATATGAAAGGTATGGTTGTTAACATAAAAAAACATGGGTAACAACATCACAAGGTATAGCGAGTACATAAGGTCAATGGTCACATAAAGTAGGTCTTGTCCAAGTAAATAGGTCATGACACAGGTAAGGCCAAGGTATAGATAAAATAAAAAATACCAAGATACAACTAAGGAAATGTAGGGGTAGTGTGGGATTGTAGGTAGGTTGCAATAAGTGTAGGTGAGGGAAAATGGTATTGGGCAAGGATGGGTTGAGGTAAAAATTGGCAAAATGGGGTAAAATGGGTAATAGTGGGTCACCGATGCCGGTTAAAAAGTAACCAATGTCATTTTAGTATGACCAACGTCAGTCATGTTGGGTTAGGGTTAATAAAAAGAAAAATCCACAATTTATGAATTCATTTAAACATGTTGCTATTTGGAAAAATGACAGAGCAGTAGTGTAAGAGTAGAAATCGACGGTATGAGGTGTTTGAGCTAAGCTAACGAGTGACTAGTGCATGATTGGAATTTAGTACATGGATCCATGAGATTGATTCGATCCATTTGATTAGTTGTGAGGTGAGAATGGATTTGGTGATGGTGGAGGTGGGAGAGGGTTCAGGTGGACCACCAGCATAGAGGCCAAATGTACCACCATGTCGATGGCACCAAGATGAGGTAGGATTTAATCCACATCTGTCTTTGGGTTAGGAAGAATGTTTTAAATTACTTTAGGTTAAATGGGGTTTAGGGGAAAATTTATTTTGCATTTGTAGGTTAAAATGAATGAAATGAGGCAGGGGGACTAAATATAGTGTAATTAGGGGTGGGCATGAAGTTAGGGTAGGTTTGGGTAGGGTAGAGTAGGTTTTTAGGGTGTTTTGGTCAATTTTTAAGAGGGAGGGTTTTGGTTTCAGTTTTTTTGAGGTCATGATAGAGAGTGACATTAGTCAAGGGTTGGCTAACATCAGTTGGCCTTGGCCAGCATTGGTTAAGTTTGAGATGACCGACACTGGTGAAATTGAACCAGTTTTAGTCGAGGAAAAATGGTGATGGTTAAGGTTCATGGCATCATTTAAGGATGATTTTAAATAGGGGGAAGGAAATGGTAGGGGGAGGAAAATTCTCAAGGGAGGGATAAGGGAAGGTGTATGTAGGGAAAATATGATAAAAGGGTTGTTTGAGTGATGGTGGGGGGTGGCAAGTAGAATAAAGGAGAATAGGTGTAACATTACACTACGAAAAAAGGGTAGTTGATAGGGTTATGGTTGGGGGGCGTGTGGTGGGAAATAGCTATGTCATGTGATAGGTGTCTTGGGTAAAAGGTATGTTGGGTACGATCAAGGCTGAACAATGTTGTGGTTTGTTAGATGCAGGCTAGCAAATAGCTGTAGATGATGGATAGAGTATCACCTTTGTTACTAGCGGTACAGTTGATCATGACCAAAGATGAGTGGATGAACCTGAAATACATTTACATGATTGGGATCTGATGTTATAGACATATAGCTCAAGATCTGAGTTTGATGGTAACGCTCATTGATAGATGAGATTCAACGATTAATAAATTATGCTTACTAATGGGTGAGATCATTGTCACCCTGGAGGATGTATATAGGATCCTGTAACTACCTATATTAGGAGAGAAAGTTTATTCTATTTCATTAGAGGCATCAGAGGATTTGATAGTGGTAGTGTTTGGAGAGGCAATGAGGTAGTTGAGATACCATAGCGCAAGCTTGAGCTATGCGGACATGTACACAGCCCATCTTAAAGAGATGAGGTTGATTGTCCTGATTATGTAGGTGGTGTGGTGTTTTGCATTACCAAATGTGGAGGGTGGGAGATTACCATGAGCACTAATGGGATTTCTCCAAGACATGATCTAGGATAGTACTTATTTTTCCTAGGCACCAACATTCTTGGTGCAGTTATACAGAGAGCTATGGGTCTATGAGAGGCTACAAAGGTTTATTTTGTGTTGTACCTTCCTTCTTCACTACTAGGCATACGAGCATGACATATGTGTGCATCCATTTAATTTTCCCCGACCTGATGCATTCAATGTAGGCTTCATCTGAGTTAGTTATAGGCATTGGGTACCTATTAGGGAAGAGCACAAGGATGCTAGGGCTGCACATGATGTGGCATATTACAGGTGCGTGGTAGAGGGATTGTTATGGGTTGACATTATTTAGAGGTCATATGTTGAATTCCCTTCCTACAGACACATGAGAGTGGAGTTGGATGAGCTACAACTGCTTAGGTGGATAGAGGGATGTCATGCCAGTGAGCATGAGATGATACTTATTGACAGGGTTAGATGACAATTTGGGCTGCCCTAGGATGTGCCTCCATAATTACCACAGTATAGGAGAGATGACGTGGTGTGGTTTATGCCTCTAACACAACTAATTATGTCGATAGGGAAAGAGGAGAAGGTGGTGGATAGGAAGATTGATGACGCCAAGGTTATTGACATATCCTTGAAGTGGTGGGTAGCACAACTAAGAGCAATACTACTGAGGCTAGGGAAGCCTAACTTACCCACTATTATAGCACAGAAGGACACATTGCAAAGGTAGGTGGCCACCCTTTTAACATAACTTGGAGTATTACAAGGGCACCTCACAATATTAGAGGCACAAGTTTCCACTTTAAAGGTGTAGGTAGTACCCCTACATGCCCAGGTTGGATAAGGAGAGGTACCTACACAGGGTGTTGATTGTGATGTGGGATAGGTAGTTACCTTACAAGCCTAAATAATAGGTTTTCAAGGTCAATTTTCCATTTCACATGCTTATATTGTGTCCCTACAAGCCTAAGTCACAGCTCATGTACCCTCATAGGCCTAGAGACAAGGTACCATATTACAAGCAACAACGGGAAAGGGTCCCATGATACAGGGAGGAGGGAAAGGTTAATAGGTATAGGGTCCAAGGCCATCATTAGCAGGGTAGAGCTCACAGGTTTCTGTGAGACCTATAGTACCACCATAGACAATATCAATGGAAAGATTCAAGGATGCCTTGAATGAGGCCAGATATTACTAGGATCAGCTGACAGTCGTAGGGATAGATGTCCCTTATTATGTAGAGTACAAGGCATAATGGGAAGTGAGTAAGAGGATGATCTCTCTCACTCCTATCTTAGAGAGCACAGGGGGCCAATGAGCCTTGAGACAGGTTCAGGGTGAGGCCACAAGTTCACAGAGGCTAGAGCTAGCTGCTAGACAGAAAGAGATGAGACCTAAGTGAGGTGGAAATATGTTGGGAGGGCGTTAGGATGGAGGAGAGGAGGAGAGAAATGATACTGGAATGGACATCATATGGGCCGATGATTGATGTCTTTGTATATTATTATTATATTAATTTTTTGATATATATCTAGCCTGCGTGCCGATGATAGTAAGGTTGTACATGAGAGTTTTTGTGAGTTGATTATTATACTAGTATGCATGTCAAAGATTTTGAGGCTATACTTGATAGATAATTGTATTATTTTCTATTAGTGTATATTTGATGGATACACAGACTTTCATTTATAGATGATGAGATTGATGGTATGGATGATGTATTTGTGTTTTGAAATTTCTACTATTATTTGTGTATGGATGGAAACTAGGTGGATTAGGCATGGTAGAATCAAGTCAGTTTAGGCATGATGGAGTCAGATATAGGCATGGTTGAGTTAGGTCAATTAGGCATGGTTGAGTTAGGTCAGTTAGACATGGTTGATCGTGTTTTCAGTTTTGATGTCATTTTTGAGTTATTGGTAACATGGGAAATAAATGATGAGTTATACATATTTTATGGTGTAAATTTCTAAAATATTTGATTTCATGGAAATGTGAAATTATTGATTGAATGTTTTGATGATGTGATAAAATGGTAGATATGTATGTGTGGTAAATTTCCAAGTGTTATGAAAAATCAAAACTAATTACGGTAGAATGTTAATAGAAAAACATGTGGGAAAAAATGGGTTAAGGTAAAGAGTTTCCAAGCTAACCTCCAAGGTCCCTATGCCCTTGGAGTGATGCATACATAGCCCTGATGTGAAGGGGCCGCAAGCTAATGTAGTTCTCACATAAGCTAGGTACGAATATGATGAGGTAGAGGAATGGGTTTGTAAGTTTCAAGCATGATAGAGTCTAGGTCATAGGCATGGTTGAGTCTTAAATTATAGGCATGGTTGAGTCTTAGATGAAAGTGGAAATATTTAAAATGTAGATATTGATGGTCTGGTCCTATATAGGGTAATCAATAAGTAATGAAGAAGGTTAATGGTAAGAGGTGAAAATAAGAGCCACCTAATTGATAAGAACCATAACAATCCTACCATACAAAAGATTGGCTTATGAAAGTAAGACCCTAAAGGTGTTGCATGATTGACTATTCTAAGGATGAATAAGGTCATGTGATCATGAAATGGTGTGTTTTGTAGAAAGTCCCTTGAGAAGATAAGAAATTAGGGTGAAAAGGCAATGAGGTGAAAAAGGGTGGTTTTTAGCATAACTTAGTGTACGATGGCATGTTTACCTAGCAAGAAACTCATGATTAAAACTAGGAAAGTACATGATGAAAAAGTTATCATTTTCACTTTTTGGTTTTGTTTTTGATAGATTGATTGATGCGGGTAGTCTATGTGGGATGATTATATTATCTCCTTGAGGTCTTTGTGAAGTTGATCAATGTGGGAAGCTTCTGAGTATTTTATTTTATTTTTGTAAGGATAGTCCTTTTTTATGATAGACTATGTGTAGTATGGTAATCTTTGTATAGTTTTCCTTCAAGGGAGAAGTCTATTTATAGCAGAGAGATAGAGAGAAGAGATTTCCCTTTTGAGGGAGTCATATTTTTTGCTGGAAGTTTGACTCAAGGAGTTGAATCCCTTTTTTTTTACGTTTAAGTCATGGACAAGTGTTGATCAGTTAGACCCTAGCACTTAGTAAATAAAATACAAAAGGTTCACGTGGGAGAGGAGAGCGCATTCAAAGGCATAGACATATAAGAAAGGCTTACGCGTGAAGAATAGAAACATGTTTAGGACTTAGCCATTTTCACGATAAGGGTCTATTTTTGGAGATAGCGTGTGGAGAACTCAAACCAATTCAAGACTTGTGCGTCACACATTCACAATTTTTGGAGGATCAGATATGAAGTGCTTTGCATGGACACAAGCCAGAAATAGATCTGCTACTGTCACTTAACTAATAATAGTCTATTGTTAGCACACTTACATGTGTGTCTATTTTTGTAATGACTCATGGCTAGTAATAGAATGAGACCTATTTTGGGATTAGATAAGCAGTGAAGGGAAATTACCCACCCTTATAATTATGTAGTAAACTATATAGTAGAGATATATAGAGATAAGTGTGCATACATAGGGAGATTATGTTGCTAAATGTGTTATACACATACTACTGTTGTTATAATGAAGCTTTTGTATCTTTATTACATTTAATATAATGGAGGATATTGACTAAATCTAAGCGTTATTTCTACGTGTATCTAAATCTAGTATGTTATTGATCTCATCATGGTTAATATTTAATTTTGTTCTCCCTTAGGTATAGATCTGGTATGCTCTGTAGAATGATGTATTACTAATGGAATTTCATGTGTTAAGTCTTCATCATGCTAACAACCTACAACAACAACTTTAGAAAGGGACCTCATACCTTTGCGCACTTCGGTGAGAGCTCAGTCTGGGATGAGTGATGTGTCAACACGTCTAGGGTTTTATTGGGCTTGTATTACTGAATTCTAGGCGGCATCATTGGTTCCATTTCCGGGACCCCTTTTTCAGTTATTTTCAGGATGGTTTGCAATGAAGACATACTAGTTGACCTTAGCAAGTGTTGAAGAGTGGATAAACGATCTGGAATAAGAAAATGCACAATGGTTCAGCACTGGATCTAAGTTTAATGCATGCATATGGGTGGAATAGAACCTGTATGACAATTTATATGATACCTTATTTATTATTTTTCTAGTAGAATTGTATGAGTGGCTGATTGCTTATGCATCTAAATGGAATTAGAGGTATCACACACTTTTTTGGAAACAAGATGAATTTCTAGCCCTTTAGGATGCTGATCTGATTTGGACTCAAGCTGTGGATAAATGATTCTATGGTGTTTTGAATAGTTATATCTTGGTGTGCTCAATTTCCACTTATTTGTATTCAGAGGTAGATAAATTTTATCTTTTAAGATATCTAAGGGAAACTTACCTGCAAGGAATTCCACTAACAATCAAGATCCTAATGGTAACTTTGAATTTGGAGAGTAAACTGATGGCCAACTGAACCTAACCATGCGTAGGGGAAGTAGTAGGTTTTGAGAAGGATGACAGAATTAGCATCAGATAGGTAGAGAGAGGAAAGGAAACTTAAGTATAATGAGGCATGTGAGAGGGAGATAGAGAAGCAACGAGAGGTTGTACAGAAAATGAGAAACCTAGTTTGAGAAGGAGTTAAAGTTCACATTGAAGACATGGAACCTAAGCCTTACGAACTCCCCCATTTGGGAAAACATGATAGGGAACCCTCATTGGCCTCACGTAGTAGTGCACCAGCAGAGATGACCTGGGCCGTGGGCGCACATCTGAACCCACCTGGAAATCTTAACCTTGTGCTTGGTTTTCTAGAATTTAGTATAAAAAGTAGTTAGAACTCTAATTCCAGTACTGGAAGAGTAGGAGAAAGTATTATAAGATGCATAGTAATGGTAGTAAAAAAGGCTTTGTTTTTCTATGGGAGTAATTTTTTGGGTGCATCCTCAACACAAAATATAGGCGCACCAATTTTTGGACTAGCTTCTGGGAGTAGTAATGCTTCACAAACTGTCAGGGTATAGTTCAGTTCTACTATTGCGACATAGGGAAGTACATCTTCTATTCCGACCTCAGCTACAGGTTTAGGATCATGAGGCATAGGTAGCTCTTGTTCAGGTGGATCTGGAAGTTTTGGAGGCAAGGGAAACATAGGAGGTTATGGATTAGGTGGGAAAATTCCACACCAACCCCAAAATATTTATATGGAAATGTCTCTTCATCTTCCAAAGTATAGGGGAATACAAGATGTTTTTAAACATGTGCATATGTGTGAAATATTGTGGTGTGCAAAAGGAATCATGGCTTCTGAGCGTAGGGAAATCCAATTTGCTACTACATTACAAGGGCACGCACACAGCTGGTTGATGTATCCTAGTATTCAGTGATACAAATCCAATAAAACCCTAGTTGTGTTGGCACATCACTCATCCTAGACTAAGCACTAACCTGAAACGTGTAAAGGTACTAGGTCCCTCTTTAGGGTTACTGTTGTAGGATGCTAGCATGATGAAGACTTAACACATATAGTTCCATTACTAACACATCATTCTACAGAGCATACTAGATCTATACCTAAGGGAGAACATAATTAAGTAGTAACCATGATGAGATCAAAAACATACTAGATTTAGATACACATAGAACTAACACTTAGATTCAACCAATATCCATTGTTATATTAAATATCATAAGTATACAAAAGCTTCATTACAATAATAGTAGTATGCACATAATAACATAATCTCTCTATGTATGCAATTATCTATCTATGTGTGTATTCACCATCATACCTCTCTCTATATATCTACTAGATATATATAAGGATGCGGACTTGCCCTTTAGCACTTATCTATTCCCAAAATAGGTTGCATGCTATTATTAGCCACGTGCCATCACAAAACTATCCAAACATGTAAATTTACTAATAATAGACTACTGCTATGTAATTAATAGTAACAGATCTATTTCCAACCTGTGTCGATGTGTATTACTTCATATCTGATCTTCCAAAAATAGCCAATTCATGGCGTACATGGATTTTCCTCATTTGTGTGCTTTGCACACCATCTCTTAAAATAGACCTTCATGAGTGAAAATGGCTAAGTCCTAAAATCTAAACTTCTGCCCCACACACTTGTTCTCCCTATCCATTCACACCTTTGAATATGACCTGCTTTCCCACACAGACTTCTTGCATGCTTTCTGTCAAGTTTTTTCTAATCAACATTACCCCACACTAATTTCATTGTCACCCCAACAATACTCATCTCCAAAACTGAAGTAAATAATAGAAGAAAGGAAATAATGAAAGAATGTTTTTAACCTGCAGTCTCTTCTTCTTTAACATGAACAACTAATTCAAGATATTGTTTTTTTATTTCAGCCTCTAAGGTCTACCACTTAGCAATTTCTTCCTTTACTTTTGCTGGAATGTCCACAACAATGGACTCCAGTTCATCTTTCGCGATCTCTCCCTTCTCATTTTGCAAGACCAACACAATGCTAGACATTGTAGTCATCCTTCCCTCTAGCAGATCCATCTTTTGTGTAATGAATTTCCCAAGCTCTTCCAGCCAATTCTTGTGTGGTTCTTGGGCTGCTGTCAGGGCCTTGGGCTTTTGTTTAACCATTTAGAATCTTTCAGCGCAGCCTAATGTTTCTTCCTTCCTCAATTTTTAGACCTCATTGTTCTACTTCATGGTTTTTATGTTAATGAGTGCCTCTACAGCTATGCAGATGTTCAAGGCTTGGTGTGCCTTCTTCATTTCTTCTTGTAGCACTTTTAGTAGTCCTTCATATGAAGCAATCTTTTGCATCACTGAAACCTTCTCCCATTCTACATCTCATGCTAGATCATTTGGCATTGGCATTCACATAGGTTCATCTTTAAGCACTAGGTACACCAATGTACCTACATAGTGTATTGCTGAAGGAAATGTCTTTGGTACCTTTGGATCTAAGTGTGCCCTATCTATTATGATATTATCACCAATTTCCTCTATGATGTTGATAATTGCAATGTTCTTGTTCTGCACTAAGTCTCTTTCCTGTGTTAGGCATGCTATTTCCCCATCCTTAGTCTTAGTATCTTCCATGAGTACCCTAACTATGGTAGCCTTGTCCATATTCCACCTCGCTACCTCTATTAAGACTTTCACCAATGCATTGCTAACCTATTCATCCAACATGACAGTAGGCTTTACTGTCATGTGTCTAATATGATGTGTATTTTTCAACCTCCTCGATATGCATGACTCTTCACACACATAAAAATCAAATTCATCCATGTGTGTTTGCATGGACCATGATAACTAATTCCTTGTGTGCACTTTTGCCATACCTTAATCCATTAATTCATAGCCATATAATTCCTTTTGCATTAGTGTGCTCTGGAAATGGGTGCAGATAATTTTACCTATGTCCTCTGCATAATGTGTGGCTAGTGGAATGTTCTCCCCATTTGTTCTTCTTGACCTAGGCTGCTTAGGAACTTAAGCCTCTAGATTTAGGACTTATGTCTCTATGTCCTGAGTAGTCTCTATAGTTGTCTCATCTATTCCTTTTTCCTCCTCTTCTCCTTCCTTCATTTCTTCATCTTTATTTTCTTCTATGTTCTCTAGTGGTGTAGGAGAATTAGGAGTTCTTTCCTCTGATTCTTCAGCCTCCTCATTCAACTGCAATTTCCTTCTCCTTTTTACGGTTGTCTCCTTCTGTGGAGAGAGTCTAGGTGATTTGCGCACTATTTATAGAGTAGCACCTTGGGTCCTTGTTATCCTAAAAACTCTTAAATTTGTTCTCTCCTTGGACTGCATCCAAGTTCTCATCATCCCCCTCTTGTGGCTGAGATGGTGTAGTGGTGTGCTCAACTTCATCCTTATTTATGGGATATCTTCTACCTCTATGTTCCAAACCACCACTATCCTCACACTCATCCTTCTCATCCTCTACTTCAATTGGAATTATGGGCTTAGGCACTAGGATGATCTCCATTGTATGCTTTTTCGTTGGTGGTACTAGAAGTGCAAAGTCATCTTCCACATACTTGTTATTCTCCATCTTGGGATTTAGTTGAAGGTACACTAGTGCTACTCTAAAATATCTCACAGCCAAAATTACTGGTTTAATTCTCAATACATCTGAAATGAGCCTTTCAATATATGCACCTCATCATGGATAAAGATATTTCTTCCTTAGCTTGTCCGCATTGAATGTTAGGTGCCACACATCTGAGAACCTATGTACTAACACATGGAAGTACCTTGTTGTGAAGGCATATGGTAACTTACATCAATGGCTCCATGCTCCATCTTTCATGGTGAACTGCACTATGCAAAAATACTGGTATATAGTGAACTGAATTGCCTTTCAAGCCACCAAAGGCAAGTCCTTAAGGATGTGTCATTCTTCTTTAAATTCCACATGGATCCTATCATACCACTTCTCAACCCTTTGCTTGATCTGTTCTATCATGGATCCTTCACACAAGTACTTTTTGAATCATTCTATAAGTGACTTGTGCTCCATGGGATACTCCCATATCTTCTCTTTTGGTCCATCAAGTACTCCTATCTCCATGAACACCAGTGAAAACAGAACAACTCCAAAGTTGATCCTTCCTCCTATGCAGACTTCCTTAAAGATAGTTTCTATAATGTAACATGAAATTTTGTAGACCACCCCCTCGGAAATCTTTTTAGCAATGTGCAGCCACATGGTGATCACTTTTGACCACCTTTCCTAGTCATTTAGCTTCATAACAAGATGTGTGGTTGTTTACACAACTAGATACTTATTCAATTTATCTATGTCCATGCCACATGGACCCTTTGTTATCCCATGCTTCTTTATGGTCTCCAAGATTGTGGCCATGCTTGTTAAATCATCTTTCAAATATTATCCTATGCCCTTTAATACCATTACCATGGAGATGAGCATGGCTGAAATTCTGGCTCTGCATCCTACAAAGTAGAAAAAATCTTCATGCACTCTGATCATGAGCCACTAGTACAAGGGCTCATATTTCCTGAAGTAAGGGAGCTCATATAGCTAGTAAACTCCAATCTTATTGAAGATATTCTTGCCAACATTTTCATACACTGGCATGTCTTCTACCACGAGTTTATTTTTCTTTGTGTTAAGCAAGGCATCAATATCCTACTTATTTTCTATGGTACGATGGTTGTAATCGCTCACCTTACTTTTCCTTATGTGAAAATCCCACTCTTGGTCTATGATAACCCCCTCTAGATATTAAATTTCAAAAAAATTGCTTTTGGGAGCCATATCCTCTTCTTCTTCGACCACCTTCTTTTTTCCATTTACTCCTGCTGCAAATTCTTTCTTGGGTGCCATTTCTTCCTTGCAATCCTTTGTAGATCCTTGCCTCTTGAATTATACAATGTGTGAATCAAACCCTATCTCGATTCAGCATGCCCTAGGTGAAATCATGTGTCCTCTCTCCTCTCATTTGCCTTGCTTCACTGAAACCCTTTACCATAAGGGAGGAAAGCTCTTTCTACGCATAGATCTCTTCGTCACGACTATCTACACACCTCTCACACCTCAAATACTCTTAATCAAAATGGTAAAAATGAACTTGCATCCCATCCCTATATATATTTTCAAATTTATGATGCATTCATTAGTCCTTCACCTACCAAATATCCTCTCATTAATTGACCAGTTCCATCCTTTCCATGTATTACATCTTCACGCCCCATCTATAACTTTCTAGCGCACCTTCCTAGCCTCTGGTCATAGAAATATCTTCAGGGTGCTTCCTCGTGCTTGAGTACGCTATCACCAACTTCTACTGCAAGTTGTTATGGCATCTACTTACCTCAAGTTATATTATCCTTTCATTCATCTCCCTCTTTGGTCACTTTTCAGAAGCAATCCTTTGACTTGAAGAGCACCCGTAGCAGCTTATTCTTTTCACCTTTCAATTCCCACGATTTTGTAGCTAAATATCGACAATCACCTCACACTAAAATTATGTGCATTCCTCTTTGCATAAACATGCTTCATATAGTAATTAGCTTCATGTGCGTAAGTGCACTTATTACATAACACACCAACTAAATTGAAAAAGCATAGCAACAAAGAAGGAAACACATTAAGATAATACATAATTGAAAACCTAATCTAAATGAGAATACTACCTTATTACAAACACCAAGAATACTTATTTATAGTAGGGCTTCAGCCTACTCCCATTTAAGTAACCAGGTAGCTGTGTTCCATCAAGGTCTTCTAACTAGAAAAGGCTTGTTTCAAGGATGTAAGTGATAACATACAGCCCCAACCAATGTACCTTAACTTTTCCTAGATGGCGTAAGAACTTAGAGTCATAGAGAAGCACCATTTGTCCAATCTCTAGGTTCTTGTCCCTTATGTTTTTGTCATGACATGCTTTCTTCCTGGCCTTTTCTTGCTTCTAAATCCAACGTGCTATGGATCGTCATTCATCTAGCTGAATTATATTTTCAATCCATTCTTCTAAAGCTTTCTCATAAGCTAGACCTCCAGCACATGAAATACGTAAAGAAGGTAACATAAATTCCATAAGAAGAATGGTTTCTGCACCAAACACTAACTAAAATGGTGTTGCTTTGTTCAACCTTTTATATGTTGTTTGATGTGCCCAAAGTATTGTGGATACTTTATCATCCCAATTCTTTCTTCCAACATCGTAGATTTTTTTTCAATGTCTAGCCTAAAATTTTGTTGAAATATTCAGCAGTTCAATTTTCCTAAGGATGATAGGGTGTAGTCTTATGGTGTGCAATCATGAACTCATCCAATAAAATTCTAATTATCTCATTAAGAAAATGTGTGCCCCTATCACTGGTCAAACTCAAAGGACGTCCATACCTTGTAATAATATTTTCCCATAGAAATCGAGTTGGTGTAGCCACTGTACATTCCTTTGTAGGTGCTACTTCTACCCATCCTGTCAGATAGTCTGTGTAAGTTATAATGTAGCATGATCCAGTTCTGTAAGTAGCTGGTGAAATGGGACCCACAAAATCTATAACCCATTTCTCAAACGGTTTTACATTAGCAATAGGTCTTACAGGCATTTCATATTGCTGACATGGCCTTCCAGGATGTTGACAATGGTCACATGCCTTACAAAATTCCTTACAATCTTTATAAAGGTTCTCCCACCATAATCCAGTGAGTAAAATCTTCCATGCTATGGCATCACCTACATAGTGGCCACCTATAATTCCACCATGAGCTTCTTCCATAATACTCGTGTGCCCAAGTTCTAATACACAATGGTGAAATACTTCATCTCGGCCCAATTTGTATAAGTCACCACTAATTAACATATAAATTGCAACACATATAGAAAGTTATTTCTTCTTTAACGATATCATTCCTTCTAGTGTCGTCCCCGTAGAAAGACAACAATTTCCTCTAGTTCTAATGGCATGCTTTATAACCTGTATAACAATGTGTCTGACATGGTATCCGCAATTACATGTGCTTCTTCTCCTGACTGTATTCTTGATAGATGGTCTGGTCTAGAATTACTTTTTCCTTTTTTACCACAACTGTGAAATCAAATTCTTGAAATAAGAGCACCCATCGTCATATGCACCCTTGTAAAAAAGGTTTATTTACCAAATACTTCAATGCCATGTGATATTTATAAAATATGAATGGTGTACCTAGTAGGTACTAGCAGAATTTATGCAATGCATAGATCATTGACAAGGCTTCGCACTCGGTAGTTGTGAAATTATGTTCTGCATAAGTCAACTTTCTACTAGCAAAACAAATAGGATGATCTACAATACCTTCTCCAGGTTGGGCTAACACCACACTAATGGCCATGCTAAAGGCATCAACATGTACATGAAATTGTTTTTCCCATGAAGGAAAATGGAGAATAGGCACGGTACTAAGTTTCTCCTTTAATGTCTCGAATGTGCGCTATTGTGGTTCTCCCCATTAGAACATACCTATCCCTTTCAGTAACTTTTCCAATGGTGTGGAAACTTTAGCATATCCTTTGATAAAATTTCTATAATATCCTATATGACCAAAAAATCCTTGCACCTCACTCTAACAGGTAGGATCCCTTAGGTCTATAATGATTGCAACCTTTTCTAGATCAACCAAAAAACCCTCTTTGCAGATTATGTGTCCTAAAAGTACTCCAAATGGTGTAGTAAATATGCATTTCTTGATGTTCAAAAATATACTCAACTATGTACACCGTTCAAAAATTAAGTGTAGATTGTCACGATGATCCTTAACTAATCCATACACCATCCAATCATCTAAATATACCTGTAATTTTTTTTGAATGAATTCCTCAAATGCTTGGAAAAATATGCATGAAAATATAGCAAGCACATTTTTTAGACTGATGAACATTACAATATAGGAAAAGATACCCCATTCAGTAGCAAACGTAGTCTTTTCTTGATCCTCCTGGGAAATCCTAACCTAATGGTACCTAGAGAACCCATCTGTAAAAGAATATATTTTTCACCCTCTAATTCCTTCTAGTATTTCCTTAGTGAATGGCATAGGGAATGGATCAGTTACACATGCAGCATTTAACTCCCTGTAGTCCACACATATTCTAATCTATCCATCCTTCTTGATATTGATCACTATTAGAATAACTCATTTAGAATCATCAAGGGGCTTGATAATTCTAGACTTCAACATGTTATTAATATCTACTTTGACCTTTTCACGTAAATTGGGATTCATTTTGAAAGGTCTCTTTCTAACTGGGTAGGCACCCTCTTTAATATTTATCTTCATCTCCCTCTAGCACTACTCATGCACACCTTTAAGTTCATGGTACCCCCTAGGAAATAGGTCCTGGTAAGCCATTAGTAACTCTATGATTTTTGCCACTTCAGAGTTTGACCAATAGTATCCAATTATGACTTCCTTAGGCTCAGTATATGTTCCAATATTCACCCGCTTTGTCTTCATGGGTTCATGATAGGCGCACGTGGTCTTATCCATACTATTCAATACCTCATGCCTTCCTGTTGAATGGTTTACATTCAGATTATCTACTTCTTCATCATCCAACAGGAATACAATTTTTCCTTTCACCTTTTCAAGGAAAGCACGTTGAAGTAATGTTGTGTTGACCTCTGGTTCCTTATCAAGATGCGCTCTTGAGTCTTATTTATCTAATAGCTCCTGAAGGAGTTATTCAACCTTGGCACTATCCCCCATAATTAAGTACCAGAAAACATTAATACTTCTTCCATCGAAGGATTTTTAGAGAAGAATTCAAACATCTAGGCCATTCTTGTAATTAAATTCTACCAATTTCCTATTTCTCTATGGAGTTCTGCATAGACATACCCAGCATACACGCAACCTTGTAAAGTGGAATAAATTTGGTGCACCCATAGCGAAGGTGGTAAATATTCCCACCCTTCTATCTAGAGTCTCTCACACTTCTAAACATGGTGCTTAATATGTTGATTACCGTGATAAATACATATTTGAGTAGGTGCATTGCTCCTAAAGAACCTAGTAGTAAGAGAAATCCCAATTTCATTCCATCTAACAAGATTATCCCTGTGGACCACCCACTAGTATGTTGCTGTCCCACATAGTGTATATGCTAGTATCTTTTTTCTTTCTAGTGGGTCTATCCATTTTTCTTCCATGGTGTGCAAGAATACCATGGGATCTCCTTCTCCTATATAACAAGGTACCGAGTTGTTACCTATCCTCCTAACATAATGTGGTTTTGTGCCTTGAGGGAATATACTCTTTACTTCATGCCCTGCCAACTCATAAATTTTGTGAGCCCAATAATCGTAAGCAACACTTGTAGTATCACTAATAGACTATGTACCCTCCCACTAAATTAGTCCTTAATTGGTTGGTTCAATCATCTCTGGATCTCGGATGGCACTTACATAAATCCTATTCATATAGCCCTTTCCTCTTTATTTTCAAAAATAATATAGCCCTTGTTAAATAGAATATCAACATTATTTGCATAGCACCAAGGATGCCCTAATAGAGTTGGGAAGCTATCTGACTCTACTGGCTCTAAAACTTCAAAGTCCCCAGTGAAATTGACTCCTTGTATGGTAATGGATGCATCTTTCGAAAATTCTATGGGAGTGGCCTTAGTCTGATTAGCCATGAATAATACATTAGAGGATGGATACAGTGAGGGTCTTCCCATTTGTACCCATGCCTCCAAAGTAAGAACATTGACCTTCCTGCATATATCAATCAATATATTACTCAATAGCCACCCATCCAAAACAACATTTAGAGTGATTTACCTATCATAATTTAGGCTATGAGGAGGGATATTTACATGCAAGATCTATCCTCCATTATCAGTAGTTACATGCGGAGTGTTTCCTTTTAAGAAACTCCCTAAAAGTGGAATGATGTTTTTATAGCGCAACATTTTACACACTTCCCTCAAGTCATCTATATCAGTTTGGACCGTCTCTAATACTTTATTTTTCTCCTTCAAGTACTAGATCTCACCCTGAAGATTCCTTAGAACTTCCATGGTTTCCTGATAAACCTCCTTCTAATAGGTAGGATCTTGTAACTTCTCATGAAGAACCTCATCTTTAGTGATGGTTGGATTTTTCAGCAATACTTTCCTAGCATGTGTCATCTCAATGTGGGTCGTGATCTTAACTTGTAGTGCCTCAGATTCTGCTTCCATATTTGACATCCATTGATTTTCCACAATGCATTGTATCTTAACCATCCTTACACCTTTATTTTCTTGTTTATTTTTCTTACTCAGATTCTCATATGAGTCGGGGAACTCTTCATAGCTATGGTTCTTTCTACAAAAAGAACATGTAATATTTTGAGGACATTCGCTCCTATAGTGGTCAAGATATCTGCATGTATAACATGTTTGACGAGGAAACTCACTTCTTCCACCACCACATCCTCATCCTCTGAATCCACCACGGTATTCTCGACCTCTGCCATGACTACCTTCAAAACACCCCTCATTCTAATCATAACACACCTCGTTGTGCTCCCAGTCCTGATGCTCATTCTTGCCCTTAGATTTATCTGAAACTCCTATTTTCCCTACCCCAATATCTATAGCATCATGGATCTTTCCAATCAGTCATAAATCCTCTATGTCATGAGTTGTGGACCTATAGATCTTATAGTAGATTGAAACTTTCTTCCTTATCACATGTTATGATAATGGGAAGTGGCTAGCATCACGGTTTAAGTGGTATATTTCACAATCCATCAACAATGAGTTTACAATTTTGTGAGAGAAACTATCCTTTGTGTAACCTTCTACTTCACAATTTGTGCACCAAATCCATGTGTGAGTCTCATGTGCTAAATTTTTTGATAGTTTCTCCAACTATTTTGCCATTGATTTTATTTTTGCTTCTAAAAATAGGCTCACCCCAATATCTATGCTTCTAACTACCTCAACACATAAGGCTGTTGTTGTTGCAAATCAGCAACACCCCTGGATGTAAATCAGGTTTCTAAGTTGATGTTTCAGGCATCCAGTGTGATTGCACAACATTGAAACCTCTCTCCAAGTGTGGGACTTGTAAAATGAGAGAGGAATCTCCACATTATAGGCTGGTTCCTCAAACTCCTCTGATCAGATCTGTTATTTGCATAATTGTAGAGGTTTGAATCCTAATCCTACTCTAAATTCCAAGGAGATAGAGATAAAAAGTGCAAAAATTGAAACTAAACTAATGCTAATAGGTGATGCACCAAAGGAGTGGTGAGCATTTTTTACTTCTACAGATTGACACAGTCCATAAAAATGCAACAAAGAACCTCATGCACAAACCGATAATTGTAATGAAGGATCATAAATTAACCAAACAACACAGGTAGAGGATGAAAACTAATCACAGAGGCTGTATTGTTATTTTAATCATCAAAATCACTTGCATTACAACACCTGAGAGGAAAAATAAAGTTACAACTCTTAGAAAAGGTCTGATATTCCACCAAAATCACTTCCAAGGTGAGAAAGGGGACCTGTAATACACAAAAAATGTTCAACCCTTTGAAAATGAGCCAAATCTGGCCTTTACAGTGCAAGGGACAAGCCCAGGAGAGAGAAAATGTGTAAAAAATGTGGGATCCATTCCCTATTGAATGAAGATGCATTAAAACAGCATGGGCATCCTTACAGACCCATGCCCTGACATTTTTGGCCATGCTGAAGAAGAATGAGATCCATTTTGCATTAAAACTAGTTGTTGAAACATCATTTCTGGCCATTACCACGTGCCAGAGACATTTCTTGATTTTCTCTCTCCAAACTAAACGAAAATGCAAAATTGACCCCAGAATCATGTAGATAATTTCACCATCTTTCCATTGATATAAATAACGTGAAAATTTGAGCTCTGGATCAAAAGATATGGTGATTTGAAAATTTAGGGCAAAAACAGGCCAAAATCAGATCGGCAGGCAAAAAGTTTGAATTTTTATCCGTTTGGTCTTTGGAAATATTTTCGAATTTTCCCTGCGCTCTACCATTCCAAGTGCCACGTGGTGGCTTCCTATTGGCCACGGGCCTCCTAAGGGAAAATTTCCCACAAAAACTCCGTCGAGCCATAACTTGAAAAATATGAGGAGTTAGGAGGAAAACTTTACCTTTCTGGAAAGCTGAGAGAGAGCTCTATCCAATGGTGCCATTTTTAGAAATATTTGAGTGCCTAAAAACCAAAAATGGAGACTAAGGCACAAGAGGGGTAAGAACACAAGGAGTTAGCCACAAAATTGAGCAGGGGCACATTTTGGATAACAATTTTGGTGACTCAAAGGGGTCATCTGCCTGCTAGATGAAGATACCAGTTGCCTGAAGCAGCCCATTGGGCATGGAGTCATTAAATTTTCTGTTTGGAACCCCAACTAAGAATGTTGCAAGGAGGAAGATAGAATATCACCTGATGGAAGCAAGGACTGCAAAACATCTCCAGGGACAGTAAGCCTATGCCAAAGCTCTTAGGGAAAGAAAAACAACCTACAGCAAAACAATGTGCACAAGCACTTGGAGGAATGAAAACCTAAGCTAATATTTACAAGGTGGAGAATTTCCCTTTAGTAGCAATGCTTTAGATAGATTCCATTGACTGGAATCTGTAATTCTTCACAATCCAATGAAGGCAATTGGAAGGCATTGTTGTCCTTACACTTTGTGACCATGTATGGGCCACTCCAAATGGAATCAAATTTTGAATGCCTTCCCAGTTTTGCTCTATCTGCATCCCATTTTAACACTAGATCTCCAACTTGGAAAGATCTACTCTTGGCCTTCCTATCAAAGGTCTTCTTGATCAAATATTGATCCTTCTCCATTGCTTGGGATGCCTGATCTCTGATCTCTTGGAGCTCCATCAACTCTGCATATCTCACCTCCATGGGCCCAAACTCTAGCAACACTAACTGCTTCATGAGTTTCAATGTTGGCAACTCAAGTGACATGGGCAAGATTGTAACATCCTCATTTTTATACATTAGAACAAGTAAATTTTTTTTTTGATAAATGCTTCCTGGTTCTAAATACATAATTTAGAACTCACAAATAAAAAACAACCATTCTCATAACAGATAACCATATGCAGCTGTAATGACTCAGAGTACCTCCGATCTATTCATTCCATGACTCGGTAATCTACCGATCTATTCATGAGTATTAAGAGTTGGCGTTTTTATTTAACACATCCCTCTTGCGGTTCTCTTCCCTAATCTGGGATTCAGAATGCTCTGTCTAAGGAACCTCTCTGAATAATTGTTACCATTATTCATCAGCATCTCATCCCTTAGACTAGGTGACTTAGGACAACGCAATCAGCAGCTTACAATACTTTGGCCAAAGATTTGAAACATAATGCTTATGTCTCGTATTCCTTGACGGCATACTCGTCAATCTAGAATACGTCCTTCACCCCATTCCTATGTTATGTAGAATGTCTTATACTAACTTCTGTCAGACTCTCCTGTCCCAAGTTATTCACTTAGGAACGGATTAGTAAGATGACAACGTTATAGGGATGCTCCCGACGACTAGGGATATGCTGACATACTGGGTCAACCCTAGTTAATTCAGTGTGTCAAGATACCCCAAGTCTCCTAGGGCAGCCTTATAACATGACCACGTTCCTAGTCAGCCCCAGAGTAACTTGTTTGAGTTTAAGGTCTAAATCTTAACGATCAATGCAAAGGGTGTCAACATAAGTCACCTGCATTGTTGTATCTTCGAGAAGATCCTAATCTTCTCGAAGGTACAACCCTGTAGTTGACTTGTGCCATCAACCTTTAAATCTGCCTCGAAAAGATCTACTTATTAATAAGTGTTACATACGTTGAGTTAAAATTATACTATAAGACGCTGCCTTAAGGGTAGTCTTTCCCAATCCCTGGGTTCCTCACCTTAGAATTACCTTTCTTAATAAAATCCATTACAAAAGAGAAGTTATTAATACTAGAGGTCCCATCAAGGAGTTCATAGAATATACATAATTCTAAATCAACGAAACTGGACACTAACCCTCAATCTTCACATGATATTGCTAACCAAACCATTTTTTTTAGGTTTATATTAGTTCTCATAACTGAATTTATATCTTACTTGTTAGTATCGAGATATAGTGATTAAGAATCCAATTAAATGTTGTCTTGACTTTGATCAAGACTAGGAAGTAATGATTTATTCAGCTGATTTAGCTCCTGCTCAGGTTTATTTTAACCTTAGCTTTCCAAAAGACAGTGATCTAGAATTTCAATTTAGCTTTAGATAGAACATAATAGAAATACTAAACAATCATAAGTATTTAGTCACATAACCTTGCAAGCTTACTTAGATAATCACAAAAGTCTCCAAGTTATACAATAATAACAATGCTCTTAAGATCATTCGAACCGAAGAAGATCAAACCATCAAGATACAAATGCAAACACATAAGTAACAAATACCTCTTTTCATTCCTTTCAAAACTAATCAAATACATTTTATGCATTCAACATATTTGATACAATAATCAACAGAAAAAGAACATCTTTCTTCAAGTAGTACATTTAGAGAATCAAGCTGTAATTCATCATAAGACGAAATTAAACAATCTGAACATCATATCAAATCTGCGTGCCTTTACCACTTATAGCAATCATCCTCAAAAATTGTCAACATGGGTCAGTTCGGTGAACTGAGCATGATAAGCACTAATTCTTAAAACAATTGCAATCCACCAATTGTTTTCATTAAACAACCTGTTTAAATGAAATCATTTCACCAAACATGTAAACATATTTTAGACTATGCTCTTTTGTAATTCAAACATGACTATAAACGCGTAACTCATATTATAGTTACTAAATAGTCCTAGATACTTTTCATATATTTCTTCATAAATATTAGTGACCAAGAAGAACAAATGTATCCAAAACAACTATCCATCTGAATCCCAAGGACAGCAAACATCTGACAGACCATTACATTCAACAAAAAATGAATATCCTAACAATTCATGAATCCATCAGTATGTATTAACAATTCCAAAAATTAAATATAAATATATCAACATATAATTCACAGCTGAAGAGAAAGAAACTGAGACATTCAGATGTCCCTTCCAATCATGCTCATGAATGTACCGTCCACTCAAGAGTAATGCATTCACATTATATGCCTGCGACTAAGCTAGTCAAGACCACAGGAAGAATTACAGTCTGTCAAAATACAAATATAAAAATTGCCTGTAACTTACTAAACAACACAGTAGCTCTCGTGACAAGGTAGTGATGAATAATCCATCAAATAGACTCCACATAACCTTCCATATTATTCAACAAACGAGAAAATATCCAATGCCATCGCTTGTCAAGGTACAGTTAATAGCTCTTTACTTCAGTCAAGCACACGACTAGATATTCATGATAACAAAAGATGTAATCATGCACAAACACAAGAACAATCCCACTGAGTCGAAACACTCATCAACATATAGCTCAATCTAATCCCTACTAAAACATAGCAAGGACTTAAATCAAAAGCTGAAATCAAAAGAATAACCTCTTTATCACAGTCAAACAAGAGGCTAGATAACATTAAAACAAATGATATTTCCATATGCATACTTAGTGACATTCTCACTGAATCTAACACAAACATGCACAACATCATTCAAATGAAACATATCCTTATGATAATACAACCATGACTTATATTGAAAGCCATTTTCAAGAAAAATAATCACAACAAGGTCTTCACAGAAGCCGAATTCTCTTGAAAAGTAGTGATGAAAATCCATTCAAATAGACTCACATAAACCTTCCCTTATTATTCCCACAAACGAGAAAATATCCACCGGCCCCATTCGCTTTGTCAAGGACAGTTTAAGCTCTTTACTTTTCAGTCAAAGCACACGACGAATATTCATGATAACAAAAGATGTAATCATGCCAAACACAAGACAACACTCTCCTGAGTCTAAACACTCAATCAACATACAGCATCAATCTAATATCCTCCCTACTTAAGACATAGCAAGGACTTAAATGAAAAGCTGAAATCAAAAGAAGAACCTACTTTATCACACGTCCAACAAGAGGCTAGATAACATTAAAACAAATATATTTCCCTATGCATACTTATGTGACAGTTCCTCCCCTGAATCTAACACAAACATGCACAACAACATCATTCAAATGAAACATATTCCTATGATATACAACCATGACTTATCTTAAAGCCATTTTCAAAGAACAATAATCACAACAGGTCTTCACAGAAGCCGAATTCATAGCATTATTTTCCTCAAAGTTTCATTCTAAAGCCAAGCTTAACTACTACGGATACAACAAGGTCTCAAACTGAGTAAGGTTTGTAAAGAAAAACCCTTCCTTTAATTTCCACAGAAGCGAACAGACAGGAACACAAGAATGCTAAGAAGGAGTCAGAACGATATGCATACATAGCGAGGGTTTAAATCAAGATTCGCGCCAACTCGCAACATATCGAGATCTCCAACAGTATCACATACAACTAGTACTCATAACAAGGCTTCGATTAAAGTTGATTTCATGCGAAAACAGTTCAAGAATCCAATAGTAACTCACAGCAAAACTTATACAAAAGTCGTAATTCAAGATACATATCAAGGATTCCAACTGAACCAATATCTTAAGTAATCTCAACTAAACAACAGCATTTGAACTAAGCTTAAGCAGAAGATGAAACATACGAAACATAAAAATAATTCCAACTGAGTCCGAACCAATGATATTCACTGCTAAGCAACAGTATTCAAAACAAAACAACAGAAATAGATATACCAGTTTCTTTTCACGGACTCCAACTGAGGTCTAAACTAACAAGTATTCTCATTCATAACTTCTACAGAAGTCAAAAATACTATCTACTCAAGGATTCCAGCGGAATTCAATAACAAATAGTATTGACGGCTGTAGTTCTACAGAAGCCAAAACATATTTTCATTTCAAGAAGTCCAAAAGCAACAATAACATATATTACTCACGACAAAACTTATAAAGAAGTCGGAATATACTGTAAATTCAAGAAATCCAACAGTATTATTTTCAACAAGTGAAAATAGCAAGGTATCGACTGAATTCTGAATAAAACAAGAAAATAATTCATGGACTCCCACAGAACCGAATTCATATATTTTCCTTGCAAGCATTTCTACAAAATCTAACCGAAATGTAAAACACAACAAGATAGTACAACCGTTCGAAACACAATGCACACCCATCAAGGGTTCACTTGAAAAATTGAGCCAGTAAGAAGATACAACAAACTAATTCATACAAAGCTACCATAAAAACCATTGAACCCAAAAATCATCTGAACAGAGTTGTTTCTAATGAAATCATTTGAAGGACAGCAAGAGTTTTTAAAAGTTAGGGCCTAACATGCCTGTAATGTTGCTTAAAAATCTGAAGAATGACCACTGAAAGAGCTCGGCCTTCTCCTCTTTTTCCACGTTAGATTCAACAACAATAGATTGTTATTTCCATGCCTTCTAAACTTTCCTCGATAGAGAAAAGAGCTAGTTATTCGCATAGTTGCCATGCAACACCAAGTAGACTGGTTTGAAGAACCAGTGATCAAACAGAGAGAAACCCGGAGCGCATGAAAAACCAAACAAACTACTAGTTTTCCATTTGCAATGTCTTCCCGAGAAATCCCGAGCTCGGAGACACGAGTTCATTATTACATTAACTCCAAAATTCCTACTCAATCTCCATTGCCACCACCGCCATAGTTGGCGATGGATAAAAACAAATCAAAGACCATTTCAGATTTGGCAACTCCTGCCACGTCGGATTTCCTAACTAGCCGTTTTGAAACTTCCATCAAAAATCCCTCGTCCTTCATACTTATCCATCCCATTTAATGCCATAGAAAACTACCGCCCATGGCTCACACCCCTTCATAGGTCCCTTTCCTCCATGTTCATTAGTTAGGTTAGAAACCATAGGTTATAATTTAAGGTGATACTTAGTCTAACCTCCTATCGCTAGGTCACTAACCTTAGAACATTTAGTTTATTAGTTTAGGCCTAGGTTAGATTAGCACTAATCTAACCCATAGGTTATAGTTTAGGTTTAGGTTATTAACCTAATAAATTAGCTTAGGTCTAACAATTAAATCGTTCAGTATAAGAACCAACAAATATACATTCATGAAAAATTATTCATTCCAACACTGCTAATAAGCTAGTAAGTATAATGTATCTGAATTTATTACCTGGCCTCAAGATCAGATCTTCCTGATTTTACGATATCGGGAATAATTCATTTAACAAGATCAGCCTGAGTTAACTCCATAATTGCTTATTCCACACATTCGGCCTGCAACCTTCGTAAGGTCTATAATTTTTGTTCATCCAGAATAAACTTAAAACATCTCTTGGATCAATGCCACTGATCGAAGGCTGAGTCATATAGACGGTAAATCCACAATTTATTCTGAAATCAGATTAAAACTTAGGTGCAAAATGAAAGAAATAAAAGAGTCCAAGCATATCCTGGCTCAGTCAAAAATCTTCAAATGAAAGAAGATACAATCTATATCAAGCATGACTTCATAATCAAAGGAACACATCCTTTTATAGAAGAAATCATATATCAACACTTGAATGCTCAGGAGGAAGTAATAACAGTTCAGAGTGTTACATGCTTCCCTCCTAAAAGATTCATCGTCCCGATGATTACATATTCGATTAACCTTCAGTCCAAACCAATTTATTAGTTCACAAAAACAATGGGACTATTTCCAACTTGAATAGTTCCAGAAAATCAATGTCACGATACATTTTATTCAGCCTGAATAATGTTTGCCTCAATCTGGCTTTCATATAAACTTGAAAAAGATAAGTTCATGTAAAAAAAAAAATTGTCAACAGATTTCATCCTGTTGAAAAAGAAAAGGAAAAGAAATTTTCATCTCTTCCAGATTTTCCCAAGTTGCACTTTCTTCATTAAACTAGTCCCAATGGACCTTACATTGCTGTATTTCACGATTTCTCAAATGCAATTGTTGAGTTTCCAGCACTCATGTGGGTTTAACCATGATTATTCCTGGGTCTTGGACCTGCAAGGAATTCCAATTTAAAACATGTGATAGATCTGAAACGTATTTCTTAAGCAAAGAAATATGGAAAACATCATGCATGCGAGATAAAACAGGAAGTAATGCTAATCGATAAGCTACATGATTGATTTTTTTTCGACAATTTCGAAAGGTCCCACAAAATGAGGTGACAACTTGGCAGCCTTGCCAAAAGTTATAGAACTCTTTCTGGGTTTAACTCGAAGAAAAACCTTCTCACCCAGCTCAAACCTTCGATCAACCCACTTAAGGTCAGCATAGCTCTTCTACCTATCTGCTGCTTCCTTTAATCTTTCACGAATCAGCTTAACTTGTTGTTCTATTTCAGTGAGGATCTCTGGTCCAATTACCACTCTCTATCCTCAACACTATCCCAGCTAATAGGGGTTCTGCACTCCTTCCTAAAGTGCTTCAAATGGTGCCATTTTAAGAGATGAGTGATAAGTGTTGTTGTATGCGAATTTAACTAATGGAAGATACTCTTCCCATTTATACTGTTGATCCATGCAATACATTCACAACATGTCTTCCAACACCTGATTTACTCTCTCAGTTTGTCCATCCGTTTCCGGATGATATGTAGAACTGAAGTTTAGTTTCGTTCCAAGAGCTGTATTAAGCGTTTGATAAAACCTTGACGTCATTCTAGGATCCCTGTCAAATATAATCAATTCCGGTACACCATGCAATCTGAAAATTTTGTGTACAAATCTTTTGGCCAGCACTGGTGAATCATCCTTTAGATTTCCAGTGATGAAATGAGCTACCTTAGTTAGTTTATCTACAACTACCAGAATAACATCATGTTTATTCCTGGACATAGGTAACCCTTATACAAAGTCCATGCTTATTACTTGCCATTTGTATTGCTGTATGCTCTGAGGATATAACAGTCTAGCAGGGTGCATGTGTTCTACCTTAACCCCCTAACATTCCAGACAATGAGTCACGAAATCAATGACATCCTTTTTCATACCTTTCCAAAAGTATTGTTGTTTCAGATCAGCAAGCATTTTTGTGATACCCGGGTGTCCAGAGAAAGGTGAATTATGAAATTCAACTAACAACTTCTTTCTCAAATCGTTTAGCATAGGTACGTATACCCTGTTTTCATAACGTAAGATTCCTTCATTATCAAAATGAAAACCCTTATACCTTTCATCATTAGGTTCTGCAGCAAGCGCTACTTTTACTTACTGAAATTATATATCAGATTCTGAGGCACTTTTTACCTCATCCTTAAACTGAGTTCTTAATGTTATAAGAGCAGAAATGTGCTTCCTACGACTTAGAGCATATACTACTCTATTCTCTTTCCCTTTGATGTAGCTAATATCAAAATCATATTGTGATAAAAATTCTAACCACCTTCTTTGTCTGGCATTCAGATTAGGCTGAGTAAAAATATATTTCAGTCCTAAGTGATCACTTTTCAACTCAAACGGTTTCCCAAGTAAATAGTGTTTCCAGACTTGAAGTGTATGAACAATGGCAATAAGCTCCAAATCATGAGGAGCATAATTCAGCTCATGTAACTTAAGTTTTCTACTTTCATATGCTATGACTTGATCATTTTGTAACAAAACACCTCCAAGGCCTTCCCTAGAAGCATCCGTTACACAGTAAAGCTCCCATTAGGGTCTGGTACAGCTAATATAGGTGCGGAAGTCAACTGGCTTTTCAGAATTTTGAAAGCAGTTTCACACTTATCATCCCAAATAAATTTCTTATCCTTCTTCTGCAATGAAGTTATCGGTGCAGCTACTTTAGAAAAATCCTTAACAAATTTTCTATAATAACCAGCAAGACCCATGAAGCTTCTTACTTCGTGCACATTCTTTGGTGCAGGCCACTCAGTTATTGCCACTATTTTTGAAGGATCTACAACAATTCCTTCTTTACTAATGACATGACCCAAATATGAACTTTTTTATCAAAGAAAGAACATTTGGATAACTATACCATACAACTTTCTTTTTCTCAAAATCCCAAACTATCTTCAAATTCTCATTGTGCTCCTCAACACTTTTAGAATAAATGAGAATATCGTCCAAGAATACAAGTACAAACTTGTCCAGATATTCTTGAAAGATATTATTCATTAAATTCATAAAAGTTGCGGGTGCATTATTTAATCCAAAGGGTAGAACCGTGAATTCATAATGTCCGTACCTTGTTTGGAAAGCTTTTAATGAATACTTCGTCTCTAATCTTACTGATGATAACCAGATCAAAGATCTCTATCTTAGAATAGAACCACTCACTCTCTAGCCGCCACACATCTGATCAAATAGATCGTCGCTCCTTGGAAGTGTGTATCTGTTCTTGATTGTTACTTTATTTCAACTCCGATAATCAATATACAAGCCTAATATTGTTCCCTCCTTCTTTTTCACAAATATTATATATAGGTGCTCCCCAAGGTGAAACACTTGGTCTAATCAAACATGTGTGTGGACAAAAGTTTCTTGCAATTGTGCCTTAAGCCGACTAACTCTGTAGTAGTCATCCGATAAGGTGCTTGGGAAATAGGTTCCATTCCCTTGGTTTGATTTCAAATGTGAAGTTCAAATTCCTCTTGGGTGGTAAACTCTGGTAATTCCTCCCTCCTCCGGAAAAACATCCTAAACTTGTAGCAGAGGAAATCGTTTCATGGGATCACCATCTTCTTTCTGAAATTCAATATCTTACTGCATAAAGGTACTCCGTTTGTTTTTAGCCTTTTTATTAAAGCTGCATACTGATAGTTTTCCTACAACTGGAAATTTCCCTTTCATCATTCAAACCCTTGATCTCTGCTGTTCTAGCTGACATCCAAACATCCTTATATTCTTTTCATAGTAGTCACTTTGCTTTATGTTCAGCTAACCAATTGACACCAATGATAAAATGTCATAAGACCCCAAAGGTGTAACATAGAAGGTCAACTTCCATGGAAAAGTTAGGTAAGCCAGGAATTGCCCCAAAAAGACACATACTCACTGTATGCAATAGAGTTATACCTACTGTAAAACAGTCCAAGAATTTATTCCTTTTCCCGCTTTTCTCTTAAGTTTGAAGAAAATTTTATTAGAATAAAACATTCAAGTATCTCCTATGTCAAAAGAATCGTTGACAGGTATTCCAAATAACTTACCCCACCGAACTTCTATAGGTGTCACTTGCTTTTCAGCTTACTTGTCTGCTAACTGGCACATTATCTTTGTTGCTGATTATGATCCTCCTTCTTCAAAGGCCTGATTTGTGTAGTGGTCTTTGCCACAATGGAGACAGCGCTCCTACAAGTCCCGTTTAGGCTCAACTTGCCGTCCAGCCGTGTCTTATCATGTTGCCTCCATAGGGCTTCTGCCCATTGTTATAATTTTTTGGCAAATTAATCCCTTACCTTTCCAGCAACGGCTTATTGCACTACTTCGTACTATTATCCCTTGGAAACTTACTTTTGTGTTCAAATGTTCCAAGGTCCCTTTTGGGTGCAAGAGAGGTTACGAAGTGTTTTCAAATCTTCTTCTTGCACTCCTCTTTGAGCCGAAATAGCCTTAATTCTGTTCTTGTCTTATTGCCTTTTCAACAACTCCTTCCATATGGTTGGACTTTTAACAATCGACCTCTCCATCCGCCCTTCACGTGATTTAAATCCCATGATGAATTTCTTTTCTTCTGTATTCTAAATTTTCTCAAGTTTGATACTGCGGTCAATACGTGAGGAGTTTTGTAAACCCCGCTCCTAGTCTTTCAGTTACCCGTTAATCTTATCCCTTTATCTAGTTCTGAATTTGCTTTCATTTTCGGATCATACGAAAAACATTTGTGGCACAGTCCTCAATTTTCCTAACACTAAGCCTTAAATTGATCCCAATAATATTGGTCTCATCAATGTTTTAGCTCTGCTTTAAACGTCTATCCCACCACAAGATGCTTTATGGGAAAGCTTGATAGGCTTCCCCAAATAGCTTTGGGTTTCCTCCTTCTGAGAAGTTTCTTATTGCAAAGTACTTCTCCATTTCACTGAGCAGTTCTTAGCTCCATCACCTAATGTACGGGCCATCAATTTAGGTGGGCTATCCTTTTTACCAAAAAATATCATTATTGAGGGTTCTGCTTTTCCTGCTGCGCCAACCTGGCCCTTTTTGTTTTCTGGTTTGTGGTAGTGTACAATTTCCAGCATAATTATCAACCACCCCTAATCAGGGTTGTCCTCAGATGTGCTGATTGTTTTTTTATTACCAGCTTCTTCATCCTCCTCATTTCCTTTCCCTCACCTGCTTGTTTAAGTAGAGCTAACGATCTCTTGTTCAACAGGGCAGCAAGGATCTCAGGCAGTTTTTGGTTTTTGCCACCCCTCCTTCATGTGGAGCTTATTCGCAACGTTCCCCCTTGTTTAACCTTTTCTATACAAGAAAATTCAAGGTTTTTATCAGATTAATGGACACAAGAAGGCCCACTAGCTACAACCTTCACTCTGAACCAAGATGTAACATCCTCATTTTTATACATTAGAACAAGTAAATTTTTTTTTGATAAATGCTTTCCTAGTTCTAAATCCATATTTAGAAATCACAAATCAAAAAAATCATTCTCATAACAGTAACCATTGCCGTTGAATTACTTAGAGTACCTTCCAATCCATTCATTCCATGACTCGGGTTTTCATCTACGATCTATTCATGATTATTAAGTTGGCGTTTTATTAACAAATCCCTCTTGCGGTTTCTTCCCTAATCTAATTCAGGAATGCGTCTATCCAAGGAACCTGTCTGATAAATTGGTACCATTATCAATCGGCATTCTCCCTTATGACTAGGTTGACTTAGGGACCACACTCAGCACTTGCGATACTTTGGCCAAATATTTGAACATAATGCTTAGTCTCGATCCGTGACAGCATCTCATCAATCTGGAATCACATCCTTCACCACCCCATCCTATGTTATGTAGAATGTCTTATCCTAACTTCTGGCAGACCTCCGTCCAAGTTATTCACTCAGGAACGGATTAGTAATGACAACCTATGGCGGGATGCTCCCCAGGACTAGGGATAACGCGACATACTGGGTCAACCCTGTTAATTTCCAGTGTGTCAAGAAATACCCTTAGTTTTCCTAGGCAGGCCTATAACGTGACAGTTCCTAATCATCCCCAGATTAACTTGTTCAAGTTTAAGGTCTAATCTTAACAATCAATGCAAAGGGTGTCATCATAAGTCACCTGCATTGTTGTATCTATCTTCGAGAAGAATAAGTACTCTTATTGAAGGTTACAACCCTGTAGTTGACTTGTGCCATCAAACCCTTAAAATCTACCTCGAAAAGATCTACTTAATTAATAAGTGTTAGATACGTTGAGTTAAAATTATACTATAAGACGCCCCGTTAAGGTATCTTTCCCCAATCCTGGGTTCCTCACTTAGCTTCCCTTGAGCTTAAGTTCAGGAATTTCTTCATTTTTCTGATATAGAAAATTTGTGGGCGCCATCATTGCTAAATAGCCTTAAAATTGATCCCAAGTAATATTGGTTAATCATATTTAGCTCTGCTTTACGGCCATCCCACACAAAGCTGCTTTATGGGAAAGCTGGATAGGCTCCCCCAAAATAGCTTTGGTTTCCTTGAGAAGTTTATTATTGTAAAGTACTTCTTTCCATTTCACTGAGCCAGTTCTTAGCTCAATCACCATAAGTTGGTCTGCCATCCATATTTAGGTGGGCTTATCCTTTTTATATCATTAGTGAGTCTGCTGCAAACCTGGCTTTTTGTTTTCTGGTTGTGAGGTAATTTCCAGCATTAATATCAACACCCATATCAGGGTTGTCCTAGGAGGTTGCTGCTTGTTATTACCAGATTATCATCCCATCATTTCCATCACCTGCTGTTTAAGTATAGCTAAACGATCTCTGTGTTCCAACAGGGAAGCAAGGATCTCATCAAGTTTTTGGGGTGGTTGCCACCTCTAAGGTGGAGCAATTATTCGCAACGTCACCCTTGTTCTAAACCATTTTCTATTACAAGAAAATTCAGGTTTGTTTTATCAGATTATGACACAATAGGCCCAAGAGCATACAACCTTCAGCTCTGATGATACCCAAGATGTAACATCCTCATTTTTGACATTTAGAACAAGTAAATTTTTTTTTTGATAAATGCTTCCTAGTTCTAAATACATAATTTAGAAATCACAAATCAAAAACAATCATTCTCATAACAGATAACCATATGCAGTTGTAATGACTTAGAGTACCTCCAATCCATTCATTCCATGACTCGGTAATCTACAGATCTATTCATGAGTATTAAGAGTTGGCGTTTTTATTTAACACATCCCTCTTGCGGTTCTCTTCCCTAATCTAGGATTCAGAATGCTCTATCCAAGGAACCTGTCTGAATAATTGTTACCATTATTCATCGGCATCTCATCCCTTAGACTAGGTGACTTAGGACAACACAATCAGCAGCTTGCGATACTTTGGCCAAATATTTGAAACATAATGCTTATGTCTCGTATTCCTTGACAGCATACTCATCAATCTGGAATACATCCTTCACCCCATTCCTATGTTATGTAGAATGTCTTATACTAACTTCTGGCAGACTCTCCTGTCCCAAGTTATTCACTCAGGAACGGATTAGTGAGATGACAACACTATAGGGATGCTCCCAAGGACTAGGGATACGCTGACATACTGGGTCAACCCTAGTTAATCCAGTGTGTCAAGATACCCTGAGTTTCCTAGGGCAGCCTTATAACGTGACCACGTTCCTAATCAGCCCCAGAGTAACTTGTTCAAGTTTAAGGTCTAAATCTTAACAATCAATGCAAAGGGTGTCATCATAAGTCACCTGCATTGTTGTATCTTCGAGAAGATCCTAATCTTATTGAAGGTACAACCCTGTAGTTGACTTGTGCCATCAACCTTTAAATCTACCTCGAAAAGATCTACTTATTAATAAGTGTTACATACGTTGAGTTAAAATTATACTATAAGACGCTCCCTTAAGGGTAGTCTTTCCCAATCCCTGGGTTCCTCACCTTAGAATTACCTTTCTTAATAAAATCCATTACACAAGAGAAGTTATTAAGACTAGAGGTCCCATCAAGGAGTTCATAGAATATACATAATTCTAAATCAACGAAATTGGACACTAACCCTCAATCTTCACATGAGATTGCTAACCAAGCCCTTTTTTTTATGTTTATATTAGTTCTCATAACTGAATTTATATCTTACTTGTTAGCATCGAGATATAGTGATTAAGAATCCAATTAAACGTTGTCTTGACTTAGATCAAGACTAGGAAGTAATGATTTATTCAGCTTGTTTAGCTCCTGCTCAGGTTTATTTTAACCTTAGCTTTCCAAAAGATAGTGATCTAGAATTTCAATTTAGCTTTAGATAGAACATAATAGAACTACTAAACAATCATAAGTATTTAGTCACATAACCTTGCAAGCTTACTTAGATAATCACAAAAGTCTCCAAGTTATACAATAATAACAATGCTCTTAAGATCATTCGAACCGAAGAAGATCAAACCATCAAGATACAAATGCAAACACATAAGTAACAAATGCCTCTTTTCATTCCTTTCAAAACTAATCAAATACATTTTATGCATTCAGAATATTTGATACAATACTCAACAGAAAAAGAACATCTTTGTTCAAGTAGTACATTTAGAGAATCAAGCTGTAATTCATCATAAGACGAAATTAAACAATCTGAACATCATATCAGATCTACGTGCCTTTACCACTTACAACAATAATCCTCAAAAATTGTCAACATGGGTCAGTTCGGTGAACTGAGCATGATAAGCACTAATTCTTAAAACAATTGCAATCCACCAATTGTTTTCATTAAACAACCTGTTTAAATGAAATCATTTCACCAAACATGTAAACATATTTTAGACTATGCTCTTTTGTAATTCAAACATGACTATAAATGCGTAACTCATATTATAGTTACTAAATAGTCCTAGATACTTTTTAGATATTTCTTCATAAATATTAGTGACCAAGAAGAAAAAATGTATCCAAAACAACTATCCATCTGAATCCCAATGACAGCAAACATCCGACAGACCATTACATTCAACAAAAAATGAATATCCTAACAATTCATGAATCCATCAGTATGTATTAACAATTCCAACAATTAAATATAAATATATCAACATATACTTTACAACAGAAGACAAAGAAACCGAGACATTCAGATGTCCCTTCCAATCATGCTCATGACTGTACCGTCCACTCAAGAGTAATGCATTCACATTATACACCTGCGACTAAGCCAGTCGAGACCACATGAAGAATTACAGTCCGTCAAAATACAAATATAAAAATTACCTATAACTTACTTAACAACACAGTAGCTCTCGTGACAAGGCAGTGATGAATAATCCATGAAATAGACTCCACATAACCCTCCATATTATTCAAAAAACGAGAAAATATCCAACACCATCGCTTGTCAAGGTACAGTTAATAGCTCTTTACTTCAAGCACATGACTAGATATTCACGATAACAGAAGATGTAATCATGCACAAACACAAGAACAATCCCACTGAGTCGAAACACTCATCAACATACAACTCAATCTAATCCCTACTAAAACACAACAAGGACTTAAATCAAAAGCCAAAATCAAAAGAATAACCTCTTTATCATAGTCAAACAAGAGGCTAGATAGCATTAAAACAAATGACGTTTGCATATGCATACTTAGTGAAATTCTCACTGAATCTAACACAAACATGCATAGCTTCATTCAACTGAAACATATCCTTATGATAATACAGCCATGACTTATATTGGAAGCCGTTTTCAAGAAAAATAATCACAACAAGGTCTTCACAGAAGCCGAATTCCATATCAGTATTTTCCTCAAAGTTTCATTCTAAGCCAAGCTACTACGGATACAACATGGTCTCAAACTGAGTAAGGTTTGTAAAGAAAAACCCTTCTTTTAATTTCCACAGAAGTGAACAGACAAGAACACAAGAATGCTAAGAAGGAGTCAGAATGATATGCATACACAACGAAGGTTTAAATTGAGATTCGTGCCAACTCGCAACATATCGAGATCTCCAACAGTATCACATACAACTAGTGCACAAGGCTTCGATTAAAGCTGATTTCATGCAACAATAGTTCAAGAATCCCAATAGTACTCACAACAAAACTTATACAAAATTTGTAATTCAAGATGCATATCAAGGATTCCAACTGAACCAATATCTTAAGTAATCTCAACTAAACAACAGCATTCGAACTAAGCTTAAGTAGAAGACGAAACATACGAAACATAAAAAGAATTCCAACTGAGTCTGAACCAGTGATATTCACTACTAAGAAACAGTATTCAAAACAAAACAACAGAAATAGATATACCAGTTTCTTTTCACGGACTCCAACTGAGCCTAAAATAACAAGTATTCTCATTCATAACTTCTACAGAAGTCAAAAATACTATCTACTCAAGGATTCCAGCGGAATTCAATAACAAATAGTATTCACTACTATACTTACATAGAATCCAAAACATATTTTCATTTCAAGAAGTCCAACAGCAACAATAACATATATTACTCACGACAAAACTTATAAAGAAGTCGGAATATACTGTACATTCAAGAAATCCAACAGTATTATTTTCAACAAGTGAAAACAGCAAGGTATCGACTGAAGTCTGAATCAAACAAGAAAACAATTCATGGACTCCCACAGAACCGAATTCGTATATTTTCCTTGCAAGAATTTCTACAAAATCTAACCGAAATGCAAAACACAGCAAGATAGTACAACCATTCAAAACACAATGCACACCCATCAAGGGTTCACTTGAAAAATTGAGCCAGTAAGAAGATACAGCAAACTAATTCATACAAAGCTACCATAAAAACCAATTGAACCCAAAAATCATCTTAACAGAGTTGTTCTAATGAAATCATTTGAAGGAAAGCAAGATTTTTAAAAGTTAGGGCCTAACATGCCTGGTAATGTTGCTTAAAAATCTGAAGAAGACCACTGAAAGAGCTTGAGCCTTATCCTCTTTTTCCATGTTAGATTCAACAACAATAATTTGTTATTTCCATGCCTTATAAACTTTCCTCGACGGAGAAGAGAGCTAGTTATTCTCATAGTTTCCATGCAACACCAAGAAGACCAGTGATCAAACAGAGAGAAACCCGGAGCACATGAAAAACCAAACAAACTACCAGTTTTCAATTTTGCATGTCTTCCCGAGAAATCCGAGCTCGGCGACCGAGTTCATTAATTGCATTAACTCCAAAATTCCCGCTCAATCTCCATTGCCACCGACTGCCATAGTTGGCGATGGATAAAAACAAATCAAAGACCATTTCTAGATTTGGGGACTTTGCCACGTCGGATTTCACTAGCCGTTTGAAACTTCCACCAAATCCCTCGTCCTTCATACTTATCCATCCCATTTAATGCCATAGAAACTACCGCCCATGGCTCACACCCCTTCATAGGTCCCTTTCCTCCATGTTCATTAGTTAGGTTAGAAACATAGGTTAGAATTTAAGGTGATACTTATTCTAACCTCCTTAATGCTAGGTCACTAACCTTAGAACATTTAGTTTATAGTTTAGGCCTAGGTTAGATTAGCACTAATCTAACCCATAGGTTATAGTTTAGGTTTAGGTTATTAACCTTAATAAATATAGCTTAGGTCTTAACAATTAAAATCGTTCAGTATAAGAACCAACAAATATACATTCACGAAAAGGATTCATTCCAGCACTGCTAATAAGCTAGTAGTATAAATGTATCTGAATTTATTACCTGGCTCAAGATCAAGACCTTCCTTATTTTACGATATCGGGAACCAATTCATTTAACAAGATCAACTTGAGTTAACTCTATAATTTCTTATTCCACACATTCAGACCTTGCAACCTTCGTAAGGTCTATAATTTTTGTTCATCCAGAATAAACTTAAAACATCTCTTGGATCAATGCCACTGATCGAAGGCTGAGTCATATAGACGGGTAAATCCACAATTTATTCTGAAATCAGATTAAACTTAGGTGCAAAAATGAAAGAAATAAAAGAGTCCAAGCATATCCTGGCTCAGTCAAAGATCTTCAAATGAAAGAAGATACAATCTATATCAAGCATGACTTCACAATCAAAGAACACATCCTTTTACAGAAGAAATCATATATCAACACTTGAATGCTCAGGAGGAAGGAACACATCCTTTTATAGAATAAATCATATATCTACTCTTGGCCTTCCTATCAAAGGTCTTCTTGATCAAATATTGATCCTTCTCCATTTCTTGGGATACCTGATCTCTGATCTCTTGGAGCTCCATCAACTCTGCATATCTCACCTCCATGGGCCCAAACTCTAGCAACTCTATCTGCTTCATGAGTTCCAATGTTGGCAACTCAAGTGACATGGGCAAGATTGCCTCTCTTCCATAAACAATCCTGAATGGAGAGTTACCTGTGGATCTCTTGGGAGTTATCCTATCAGCCCATAAGGCTGATTTTAGTTTGGTATGCCAAGACCTCTGATTCTCATCAAGAGTCCTCCTAATGATCCTCAACAAGTTCTTGTTTGTAGATTCAGCGTGGCCATTACCCTGAGGGTAGTAGTTTGATGAAGTACTTAGGTAGATCCTGTTCTTGACAGCCCACTCAGTCACCTTGGATCCAATGAATGCTAATGCATTATTTGAGTTTATTGTAGCTGGTATGCCAAATCTGGTTACTATTCCATCATAGAAGTCTAGGATGCTAGATTCATTTGCTTCCTTGAGTGCTACTGCTTCAGTCCATTTGGTGAAGTAATCTGTGGCTATTAAAATCCACTTATGCCCTTGGCTCGAATTGGGATTAATAACTCCAATGAAGTCTAAACCCCATTGCATGAATGGCTGGTCAACTGAAATTAGATGCAATGGGAGGGCAGCTAGCCTCTCTTTACCTATGAAGAATGCACAATTCTTACACCTTTTGATCCACGCAAAGAAATCACTGAAAATCTTGGGCCAATAATAACCAGCCTTCATGATTTTTAGAGCTATCACTCTTGGTGCAAAATGACCACCAGATGGTCCACCATGGAACTCTTCCAACACCCTATGAATCTAATTTGTGCTAATGCATCTCAACAGCACTCCATTCACATCTTTCTTGAACAAAACACCGTCTACTATGGCATATGGGACAACCTACAATCTAAAGTGTCTTCTTTGGGTTTTGTTCATCTCTGGAGGGCATAGGCCTGTGCTTAGGAAGTGCATTATACCTTTGGTCCAGAAAGGAGTGGGGACAACATTATCCTCTTCTTGAGTGCTACCTTGCACATGGCTGTCTTGAACTGTCAAAATAGCCTCTTCTTTATTGTATACTCCTTTTTGCTTGCCCAGAATCAGCTGCTCACACAATCCTTTTCCTCTTACCAGCTTGGTAACTTTGATCTCAATGTCATACACCATGACACGAGTGATCCAACCTGCCCTTTTCTCATTCAAATCCTTATTGAGGAGGAAGTCCTTTACTCCCGCATGAGAGACCAACAACTAAACCTTGTTGTTTGAGACTAGATGCTTGAATTTCTTCAAGCTTCTGATTACAACAAGTACATGCTTCTCAATAAAAGAATATCTCACCTCATAGTCATCTAGGCTTTGGCTGAAGAAAGCAATTGGCTGCTCATCATTGTCCTTGTTCTGCTGTACCAAAATGGTAGAAATGGTATCATTACCCCCAAATGCATAGAGGATGAAATCCTTGGAGAAGTCCGGGTTGATGAGAGTTGGTGCTTGAGAGATGGCTTCTTTGATTACTTCAAAACTCTTCTTTCCTTCTGCTGTCCATTTGAAAGCCATGCTTTTCTTCAACATCTTGGTGATAGGTTTGACAAGGGTTGCAAAATCTAGGACAAACCTTTGAACAAAGTTTATTCTCCCCAAGAAACTCTGAAGGGCCTTCTTGTGGCTTGGCAATGGTAGTGCTCTTATGGCTTCAACTCTCTCTGGATCAATTGCTAATCCTTCTTTGGAGACAATATGGCCAAGGAGCTTTCCTTCATGTGCTATGAAGATATACTTCTTAGGATTCAAAGACACTCCAAATCTCCTACACCTTTGGAAGACTTGTCTCAAATGAGAGAGGTGGTCTGCTGCTTTCTTTGAAAAAATAGTGATATCATCAAGATATATCAGCACCATGTTGTTAATCAAACCTTTGAATGCCATGTCCATTCCTCTTTGGAAGGTATCTCCAGCGTTGGATAGCCCAAATGGCATTTTCCTGTATGCATAAGTTCCCCATTTGGTTGTGAATGCTGTCTTGAACTGATCTTCTTCCTTCACCATAATCTGATTGTACCCTGAGTAGCCATCAAGCAATGAAAACCTTTCGGAGCCAACAACAACTTGTAAAATATGCTCCATAGAAGGAAGTGGGTAATGGTCCTTGAGAGATGTTCTATTCAAATCTCTGAAATCAACACACAATCTAATCTCTCCACTCTTCTTTCTGACTGGAACTAAGTTGGCAACCTAACTAGAATGCTTGATTGGGAATATGATTCTTGACTCAATCAACTTGTTCAATTTCTTCCTCATGAGAGGTTCCATGTGTGGATTGACTGGCCTTTGTTTATGCCTGATGGGCTTAGTATTTGGATCCAACTCAATGGTGTACTGAGCTAACTTGGGATTGAAACCTTTCAAATCTTCGTAGCTCCAAGAAAACACATTAGGGAACTCTTGACACAGCTGTATGAACTCATACCTTTCTTGTTCAGTTGTCATCTTTCTAATTTGCAATGGTTTGTTATCTTCCACCAAGATGGATACTGAATCTTCTTCTCTTAACCTAAATGTTTGCTTTCTCTTTCCTAAACTGATCATTGGGATTGAAAATGGACTCCAAAGTGATAAGTCCCTTGGGCAGCTTGTTAGTTCTCAGCTGTACCACTTGGTCACCATACTACTGTTCCAATTTTTCTTGATTTTTAGCTGAGAACTTAGCTTCTTCTTGTAAGAAATGGATGATTTGCTGGTCATTCTCAAACACTTTCCAACTTACATTGTTATCCGGCACTAAAGGCCTCACAATCACATGGATGTTTGTTTGTACCTTGTCCTTTTGAATGCTTTCCACAATATCAAAGGCTGCCCCAACTGCTGCAAGCCTGTCAGCAACTTGGTTTTCTTTTCTAGGAATGGATTTTATGCTAAAGCCCTCAAAATCTTCAATGAGGTCCCACACCCTGTTCTTGTCACACTTGAGCAGATTATTCTTGATAGCATGCTGCCCCTTAACTTGGTTTACAATCAATTCATTGTCACTAAAGACTTGCAAGTTATTTATTCCTCTCTTTATTGCCCAATGCATCCCTTGCACCAAGGCTTCATATTCAGCAGTGTTATTGGAGCATTAAAACTGAAATCTAAAAGCTGAATAGTACTTTACTCCTTGAGGTGAAATAAGCATAGCTCCACCTCTTGCACCTTGTCTACTCCTTGATCCATCAAAAAACAGCTGCCATACCTCATTGTCATCCTTGTGGTTTGGCTTGGTGATGCTAGGAATGGGCTGATCTTCTTGATGTATGCAATAGACCCCTAGCTCAGATTATTCTACTTCTTGATAAGGATCAAAATCATGCACCTTGTTTTCCCATTCATCAAGAGTTAGATCTGGGATGCTTCCAACCTTGGTGTCAGCTTCATCAGTGCTTGGGTGATCATCTTGATCAAATGCCAAACAGTTGGCATTGATCTGACTTGGAGTGTAGGGCTCAATGTGGAATTTTGCAATAGGTTCAGACCTGATTGTAGCTTTGGTTCCATACCTCATTCTGAACAGCATGTGTGACCAATTAGCAAACAAATATCCTCCAATCTTGGCTGTGAAATCTCTTGACAAACATAGGGCAAAGAGTGGTGGAAGATCTATAACTGATATATCTTGTAAAACAACAACATTTGGACATGCATGGAAGGTAAGACTCAAGTTTCTAATCACCCCAACTATTGTTACTGCTATCCCATCCAACTGTACTGCTCCTTTGAATATGGTTTCATATTGAAGTCCTAGCTGATCAGCTATTTGCTTGGGCATCACTGAGCTACTTGCCCTAGAATCAATCATGCAATTGTGCACCAATTGGTTTCCAATGATTAATGAGACATAAAAAGGAGGGGGCTTCAACATTTTACCTTGTCCTCCATGATTCTCTTCAGGCTGGGCAGCATTTGTGATCACTTTCTCTTGCATTTAGACTTGCTGATTCGAAGTTGGCCAGTCCTTCATGGCAGCTTGTAGAAAATCTCTTTGGCCTGGGATAGATAGGGATTCCCACATTGATATATTTACATTTGTCTTCTTCATCTGATCAATGATACTAAATGGTGATGAAGGATCTCTTTGATGTCCCTTGGTTTGCATATTCATCCCTTGCATGTGGGCAGCAACAACTGGTATTTGAGTTGGTCTAGGAGCTATTCTTGGCTGCCCTTGTGCATTTACAAATGGATTTTGTTTGCCAACCATTTGTGGTGCCATAAAAGGTTGTGGATTGGTTGGAGCTAATGTTTGTTCTTCACCCAAATTCCTTCTTTTTGACCTTGTGTTGGCTACAACACCTTGAGAGACTGTTTGATTTATGCCACAAAAATCCTCTACCTGCCAGTTCACAAGTGTGGTGTCATTTGGAGCTGATCGCTACTAGAATATTTCTTGTTGTTGGTTATTTCCTTGACTGCCCTCACCCTCCACACCAGTAGTTGTCACCATTAATGCTTGATTCAAGGCACCGTTGAAGCACATAGATTGGTTGTGAGGTTCATTGCATGGAAAACACCAATCATACTCCTAAGCAATGTTGTTTTGTGTTGGCACCAATGCCTTAGAGGCAGATATAGCATTTGGATTATAGGGCTGAAATGGTTTGTTGGTAGGAGACCTTGCTTGATTTAGATTTGTAGCTAGATTGGGTGGTCTATGAGGTTGATATGGCTACCTGTTAGGCTAAGCTTGAGGCTAGAAGAAAGGTCTAAAACTTTGGGCTTGTTGCCTCTTGAGAGTAACCAGCTCATTACCTAAATTTTGCAATTGCTTCATGACTTCTTGAAGCTCATTTGGGGCACTTGGAGATGAAGTAGAAGCTTCATTTGAACTCTTCTTTCTAGGAGTGGGAGAAGGATCCAAATTAGGTGCTTGATTAGTGTTTGGGCTCTCTAAACTTGGAAACAATTGCATGGGAGGTATAGGGGCTAGTTTGCTAGCTTGGATCAAACAATTTTCAGCCCTAATGGAAATGTTATAAGCCATAGGGATAGTTATGCCTCACATGGACTGAATCAACATAGAAATATCAGAATTTAGAGCTTTGAGATAGTAAAGAAAAGCACCTTTTGCTGTTGTCCTGACTGTCACTGGAATTCTCTCCCAAGTCCTTTGAAATCTGAAATTAAAATCACTCAGCTGCTCATTGGGAGCTCTTTTGATAGTTGTCAGCTACTCCAAAAGAGACAAGTTGTCTCCCTTCTCTCCAAATTACTCATGAAGTGCTACACATAGCCGGTTCCAATTTTGAATGGAACCTGAGGCAAGGCTTCTAAACCATTGCAAAACCTCCCCCTTGAATGAAGATGCCAACAATTTAACAGAAACTTGCATCTCATTGATTTCATGAATTGCACAAAGGTTGGCAATGTCTTTAACATGATCACCAGGAGTAGTCTGATTCTCTCCAGTGAAGTATGGAATGTTCTTCAAGGCTGCAATTGGAATTGGATTTTGTGAATTTAGAGCAAGTGGGCTGCTACCAGTGAAATTGACATAGGGGTTGTTTTGTGCCATTCTAATTGGCCTTAGAACCCTTGTTGATTGAATGAAAGGCCTACCAGGAGGAGGAGTTGAGAGAGTTCTGTTTGGTGGAGATGGAGACCTTTGGATTCTCCTCCCACTTTACCTTACTCTTAGAGATAACTGCAAATATTCAAACAATGCCTCTTCCTCTCCAGCTCTTGACCTTGTGTTGATTCTTCTCATGAGTTTTCAAGTCTGCATTGCCAAAACCAGCTGATTCTTCCCCTTGGAGTCGCTAGATGTGCAATTTATAGCTCTTTTAAGCAAGAAAATTGCAACAGGTGCACATCAACTTTGCTGCAATGAAAATGAGACCTCTAAGGTCCCACCGGGCATGCCAAAACTATTGCTGCAAATCAGCAGCACCCCTGGATGCAAATTAGGTTTCTAAGTTGATGTTTCAGACATCTAGTGTGATTGCACAACATTGAAACCTCTCTCCAAGTGTGGGACTTGTAAAATGAGAGAGGAATTTCCAGATTAGAGGATGGTTCCTCAAACTCCACTAATCAGATCTGTTATTTGCACAATTACAGAGGTTTGAATCCTAATCCTACTCTAAATTCCAAGGAGACAGAGATAGAAAGTGTAAAAACTGAAACTAAACTAATGCTAATAGGTGATGCACCAAAGGAGTGGTGGGCATTTTTTACTTATGTAGATTGAAATAGTCCATAAAAATGCAACAAAGAACCTCATGCATAAACTGATAATTGTAATGAAGGATCATAAATTAACCAAACAACACAGGAAGAGGATGAAAACTAATCACAGAGGCTGTATTGTTATTTTAATCATCAAAATCACTTGCATTACAACACCTGAGAGGAAAAATAAAGTTGCAGCTCTTAGAAAAGGTTTGATATTCCACCAAAATCACTTCCAAGGTGAGAAAGGGGACCTGCAATACACAAAAAATGTTCAACCCTTTGAAAATGAGCCAAATCTGGCTTTTACAGTGCAAGGGATGAGCCCAGGAGAGAGAAAACATGTAAAAAACATGGGAGCCATTCCCCATTGAATGAAGATGCATTAAAACAAAATGGGCATCCTTACAAACCCATGCCCTAACATTTTTGGGCATGCTGAAGAAGAATACGACCCATTTTGCATTAAAATTGGTTGTTGAAACGTCATTTCTGACCATTACCACGTGCCAGAGACGTTTCTTGATTTTCTCCCACTAAAATGAACCAAAATTCAAAACTGACCCTATAATCATGTAGATAATTTCACTAGCTTTCCATTGATATAAAGAACGCTAAAATCTGAGCTCTAGATCGAAAGATATGGCGATTTGAAAATTTAGGGCAAAAACAGGTCAAAATCGGATCGGCGGGCAAAAAGTTTGAATTTTTACCCGTTTGGTCTTTGGAAAAATTTTCAAATTTTCCCCACACTCTGCCACTCCAGGTGCCACGTGGCAACTTCCTATTGGCCACAGGCCTCCTAAGGGAAAATTTCCCACAAAAACTCCGCCGATCCATAACTTGAAAAATATGATGAGTTTGGAGGAAAACTTTACCTTTCTGGAAAGTTGAGAGAGAGCTCTATCCAATGGTGCCATTTGTAGAAAGATTTGAGTGCCTAAAAATAAAAAATGGAGACTAAGGCACAAGAGAGGTAAGAACACAAGGAGTTAGCCATAAAAATTAGCAGGGGCACATTTTGGATAACAGTTGCTTCAGGTGCTTTGTGTGGATCATTGTATGTCATATGTTATAATTCCCTCCTAAAAAGGGTAATCAAGCCCCCAATGAACCATTATGCATGCAGGCTTGCATGTATGTCATAAGAAATATTTGATAACAATGTTTTAAACTATGCATCATACTCTCTAACACTTTTAGTAGTGCCTTTCTTAATATCTTTGGGCGCACCTATACTCTTCTTCTCAAACTCTGGGATATGAAAATATTTAAGGAATGCTTACTTTAAATCTGTATAATATACGTAAGTCTGAACAGGGTAAAACTTTATGTATGAGTTGTGTGTGATCCCTTGTAATATAGTAGCAAATTGGCTTTCCATACACTCACAAGCTGTAATTTCTTTTACGCGCCAGAATATTTCACACATGTGCACATGTTTAGCAGCATCCTCTATGCCCCTATACTCTTGAAGATGAAGAGAAATTTCCATGTAAATATTCTGGGGTTGGTGTAGACCTTCCCACCTGATCCTGAACCTCTTGTGTTTCCCCTACCTCTAGAACCACCAAATAGGCATAAACCAGAGCTACCTATGCCTCCTAATCCCGAATCTGTAGTCAGGGTCAGATGAGAAGATGTGCTTCCCTATGTCCTAATAGTAGAACTAAACTATACCCCGACAGTTTGCGAAGCATTACTACTCCCATAAGTTAATCCAAAAATTAGTGCGCTTGTATTCTTTATTGATGATACACCTGAAAAGATACTCCCGTATAATAATGAATCTATTTGTGCTGCCATCAATGTGCATTTTATAAGACTCGCTCCTACTCTCCCACTACTTGAACTAGCTTGTTGACTATTTTTTGTACTAGATGTTTAAAAACCAAATGCAAGGGCAAGGTTACTAGGTTCATTCAAATAAGCACCCATGGCCCTGGTAGTCTCTGTTGGCACATTTCTAAGTGAGGTTGAGGGGGGATCCCTATTATACTTTCCCAGATGGGGGATTTCCTGATGCTCTGGCTCCACATCTTCTACGTGAGCTTTAAATCCTTCATGAGCCATATCTCTCCTTAATGTCATACTTTCTGCAATGTTACATTACTTCTCTATCTCCCTCTCCTATGCCTCATTATACTTAAGTTTTCTTTCCTCTCTCTTCCTTTCTACCGCTAGGTCTCCCATCTTTCACCAAACCTACTCCTGCCCCCATGGATGGTGAGGTTTAGTTAGCCATTGGTTTACCCTCCAGATTTAAGGTTACCATTAGGATCTTGATTGCCAGAGGAATGTATTATAGGTAAGCTCTCCTTGGATGTTGTAAAAACTAGAATTCAGCTACTTTTGGACATGAATAAGTGGAAACTTAGTATTCCAATATATAACTATTCAAGACACTATGAAACCACATATCCACATCTTGATTCCAAATCAGATCAGCATCATAAAGGGCTTGGAATTCTTCATGCATCCAGACAAGTGTGTGATACCTCAAATTATGCTTAGATGCATAAGCAATCAGCCACTCATATAATTTTACTGGAAATATAGCGAAAAATCTCTCATATAAAGTGTCATACATATTTTTTCCACACATACACATGTGTTAAACTCAGATCTAGTGTTGAATCACCATGTGTATTCTTGTTGCAGATTACGTATACATTCTTCAACACTTGCTAAGGTCAACCAGTATGTCTTCATCGTGAACTATCTTGAAAACAACTGAAAAGGAGGTCCCAAAAATGGAACCAATGATGCGGCCTAGGATTCAGTGATACAAATCAAATAAAACCCTAGTTGCACTGACACATCACTTAGCCTAGACTTAGTGCTCACTTGAAGCATGCAAAGGTACTAGGTCCCTCTTTAGGGTTGTTATTACAGGATGCTAGCATGATGAATACTTAACACATATAGTTCCATTACTAACACATCATTCCATAAAACATACAAGATCTATACCTAAGGGAGAAAGAAATTAAGTATTAACCATGATGAGATAAAAAACATACTAGATTCAAATACACATAGAACTAGTAGTTAGATTCAACCAACATCCTTCATTATATTAAATATCATAAGTATACATAAGCTTCATTATAATAACTATAGTATGCGCGTAACGACATAATCTCTCTATGTACGCAATTATCTATGTGTGTATTCACCATCATACCTCTCTCTCTATATCTACTACATATATATAAGGGTGGGGACTTTCCCTTCACCACTTATCTATTCCCAAAATAGGTCACATGCTATTATTAGCCACTCACCATTATAAAATTAGCCACACATGCACGTGCACTAACAATAGACTACTGCTAGCTAATTGATAGTAGCAAATATATTTTTGGCTTGTTTCCATGCAAAGTGATTTGTATCCAATCCTCCAAAAATATCCAATGTCTGGCACGCACGTCTCTTCCGTATTTGTGCTCTACATGCCATCTCTAAAAATAGACCTATATGAGTGAAAATGGTTAAGTCCCAAAAGTTAAACTTTTTCCCCATGTGTGTGTTCTCCCTATCCATTCATGCCTCTAAATATGACCTACTTTCCCACATAGACTTCTTATATTGTTCTCTGATTAAAACTAGTACAAAATTTTTGACTCTAATCAGACTTACGTAGATTATACAACTTTAAATTATGCATTCCTTAAAGAGTTTCATATCCCTAAGTTTGAGTAGAAGAGTATAAGTGTGCTCAAGGATATTAAGCAAGGCTCTACTGAAATTGTTAGAGAGTATGATGCATGGTTTAAAACGTTGTTATCAAATATTTCTTATGATATACACGTGAGCCAACATTCATAATGGTTCGTTAGGGGATTGATTACCCCTTTTAAGAGGGCATTATCACATAAGAAATACATTGATCCACACAAAGATCTTGAAGTAGCCTTGTGCATTGAGGTAGTTAGAAGCATAAATACTAGCGTGAGCCTAATTTTAGAAGAAAAAATAACAGTTATGGAAAAAAGTTGGAGAAGCTATCTAAAAATTCAGCACATGAGATGCGCACAAGGATTTGGTGCACAAATTGTGAAGTAGAAGGTCACACAAAGGATAGTTGTCCTTTTAGCATAGTAAAATTATTACTGATGGATTATGAAATATGCCATTTAAACTATGATGCTAGCCACTTCCCATTATTACAACACGCAATAAGGAAGAACATTTCAAGCTACTGTAAAATATGTAGGTCCATGACTCATGACATGAAATACTTCTGGTTGATTGGATAGATCCATGATGCTATAGATATTGGTGTACAATAGATAGGATTTTCAAATAACTATAAGGGAAAGAATCAGCATCAGGAACGGGATCTCACTTAGGCATGCTATGATCGGAATGAAGGGTGTTTTAAAGGTAGTCATGGTAGAGGTCGAGGATACCATGGTGGATTCAGACAACAAGGATGTGGTGGTGGAAGAAGTGAGTTCCCACATAGAACATGTTATACAATCAGATTTCTTGACCAATACAGGTGTGAATTGCTTCATAATATTACATGTTATTTATGTGGAAAGAACCATATCTATGAGTGCCCAGAATTATATGAGCATCTAAGTAGGAAACATAAACAAGAAATAAAAGGTTCAAGGATGGTTAGGATACAACACACTGTTGAAAATCAATGGATGCCTAAGTTTGAGGTAGATTCCAAGGCACTACAAGTGAAGATCACGACCCGCACTGAGGTGGTAGGCACTAGGGAAGCATTGCAAAAGAAACATACCATCACTAAAGAATAAGTTCTTCATGCATGGTACCTAAGTCCATCTTATTAGAAGGAGGTTTATCAGGAAACCATGGAATTTCTAAAGAATCTTTAGGGTGAGATACAATACTTAAAAGAGTAATCACGAAAGATAGAGAAAAAGAAAGAATCAGAGATAGTTTAACTTGATATAGATGACTTAAGGTAAGTGTGTAAAATGTTGTGCTAGGAAAATATCATTCCATTATTAATGGATTGGCTAAAAGGAAACACTCCATGCACAAGTATTGAGACTAGAAGACAGATCTTGCATGTGAATCTTCCCCCCCATAGCCTAGATTATGATAAGGAAATCACTGTAAATTTTTGTGTGGATGGGTGGCTATTGAGTAATATAATGATTGATACAGGCATGTAAGTCACTGTTCTTTCCTTGGATGCATGGGTACAAATGGGAAGACCCCCATTAAAGCCATCCTCTAATGTCTTATTCATGGCGAATCAGACTAAGGACACTCCCATCAATGTCTTGAAATATTCATAAACAAGAAAACAAAGGTTCAAGGATGGTTAGGATACAACACACTATTGAAAATCAATGGATGCCTAAGTTTGAGGTAGATTCCAAGGCACTACAAGTGAACATCACGACCCGCACTGAGGTGGCACGCACCAGGGAAGCATTGCAAAAGAAACATACCATCACTAAAGAAGAATTTCTTCATGCATGGTAACTAAGTCCATCTTATTAGAAGGAGGTTTATTAGGAAACCATGGAAGTTCTAAAGAATCTTTAGGGTGAGATACAATACTTAAAAGAGTAATCACGAAAGATAGAGAAAAAGAAAGTATCAGAGGTAGTCTAACTTGATATAGATGACTTAAGGTAAGTGTGTAAAATGTTGTGCCAGGAAAATATCATTCCATTATTAATGGATTGGCTAAAAGGAAACACTCCATGCACAAGTATTGAGACTGGAAGACAGATATTGCATGTGAATCTTCCCCCCCATAGCCTAGATTATGATAAGGAAATCAATGTAAATTTTGTTGTGGATGGGTGGCTATTGAGTAATATAATGATTGATACAGGCATGTAAGTAAATGTTCTTTCCTTGGCTATATCAGTTTTGAAAACAAGGAGGAGAGAGTTATTATCCCTTTAACAGATGGAAAATTTGTGCCCTATGTTGAGCCCTTAAGTGAAGAAGATCTGAATAGGATTTATGTATGTGCCATCTGAGATCCAAATATGATTGAATCCAATAAAGGAGTAATTTAGTTGGAGGATGCATAGTCTATTAGCAATAGTACAAGTGTTTCTTGTGATAATTGGGCTCACAACACTTATGAGTTGGTAGGGTGTGAAGTAAAAAGCATATTTCCTTGGGGAGAAAAACCATGTTATATTAGGATGATAGGTAACAACTTGGTACCTTGTTACATAGGAGAAGGGGATCTCATGGTATTCATGCATGCCATGGAAGAACAGTGGATAGACCCGCTAGAAAGTAGAAATATGCTTGCATATACACTATGTGGGATAGTAGCATGCTGGTGGGTGGTCCACAAACATAATCTTATTAGATGGAATGAAATTAGGATTTATCTTACTACTAGGTTCTTCAGAAGCAATGCACCTACTTAAATATGCACTTATCCCTTTCCTATGCTATTCACTGACAAAATACTAGAAGGTGTTGCAGGGTGTGAAATCTATTCATTTATAAATAGGTTCTCTGGGTACCATCAAGTTAGGATTTCCCAGGAGGATCAAGAAAAGACTGCATTTACTAATAAATGGGGTAGCTTCACCTATACTGTAATGCCCTTCAGTCTGAAAAATGTGCCTGCTGTATTTTCACACATAGTTATCCAAGCATTCAAGGAATTTGTTTATAACTTTTTACAGGTATATTTAGATGATTGGACAATGTTTGTATTAGTTAAGGATCACTGTGACAATCTGTGCTTAATGTTTGAATGATGTAGATGATTGAGTATCTCTTTGAAAATCAAGAACTGCATATTTTCTACACCATTTGGGATACTTTTAGGACACATAATTTGTAAGGAGAGGGTGTTAGTTGATCCAGAAAAGGTTACAGTCATTATAGGCCTAAAGGAGCCTACCAGTCGAAGTGAAGTGTGCAGATTTTTGGGTCATATAGGATATTACAGAAATTTTATCAAAGGCTATGCCAAATTTTCCACACCATTAGAAGAGTTACTAAAAGGGAAAGCTACATTCTACTGGGGAGAATAGTAATAATGTGCATTCGAGGCATTGAAGGAGAAACTTACTACCTCACCTATTTTGTGTTTTCCTTCTTGGGACAAACCATTTCATGTACATGTTGATGCCTCTGGCTTGGCCATTGGCATAGTGTTTTCCCAACCTAAAGAATGTATTGTAGATCATCCTATCTATTTTTCTAGCAGAAAGCTAACTCCTGCATAACAAAATTACACAACTACAAAGTACAAAGCTTTGTCAATGATATATGCACTACATAAATTCCACCAGTACCTACTAGCTACACCATTTGTTTTTTATACAGATCATACGTCATTGAATTATTTGGTAAATAAACTTGTTTTACAAGGGCACATATGTTGATGGGTGATCTTAATTCAAGAATTTTATTTGACAGTTGAGGTAAAATGAGGAAAAAGTAATTTGGGACCAGACTATTTATCAAGAATATAGTCAGGAGAAGAAGCACATGTAATTGAGGATACTATGCCAAATGCATAGTTGTACAAGTTACAATGAGTTCCATTAGAACTAGAGGACATTTTTGTCTTTCTACGAATAAGGATGACACCAAAAGGAATGAAATCCTGGGAGGATAAAAAACTTGCTATACTTGCCACACCTTATATGTTAATTAGTGGCGACTTGTACAAATTGGGCCGAGATGGGGTATTGTGCCATTGTATATTAGAACATGAGTGCATGGATATTATGGAAGATGCTCATGGTGGTATTACAGGTGGCCACTATGTTGGTGATGCCATTGTGCAAAAAAAAATTCTCGTTGGATTATGGTGGGAGACCCTGTATAAGGATTGTAAGGAATTTTTTAAGGCATGTGATCATTGTCAACATCCTAGAAAACCAGGTCAATGAGATGAAATTCCTCTAAGACCTATTACTAGCAAAAAGCGATTTGAGAAATGGGCTATAGATTTTATGGGTCCTATTTCACCAGTTGCGCGCATAAATGGATCACACTATATCATAACTTGCACAAACTCTCTGATAAGGTGGGAAAATGAAACACCCAGAAAGGACTATATAATAGCTACAACAGCCTGATTTCTCTGGTAAAATATTATTACAAGGTATGGATGTCCTTTAAGTTTGACTAGTGATAGGGGCACACATTTTCTGAATGAGACAATAAGAATTTTATTGGATGAGTTCATGATTGCACACCATAAGACTATACCATATCATCCTTAAGAAAATGGAATTGTTGAGACTTTCAACAAAATTTTGAGCCAAATATTGACAAAAATTTTTGATGTTGGAAGAAAGTATTGGGATGATAAAGTATCTGTAGTAATTTGGGCGTATCGGAAAACATATAAAAGGTTGAACAAAGCCACACCATTTCAGTTAGTGTTTAGTGTAGAAGCCATTCTTCCTATGGAATTTATATTACCTTATTTGTGTATTGTGCGAGCTGGAGGTCTAGCTAATGAGAAAGATTTAGAATAATGGATTGAAAATATAATCAAGCTAGATGAGCAATGATCCATAGCACGTTGGAGTCAAAAGCATGAAAAGGCTAGGAAGAAAGCATGGCATGACATAATCATAAGGGAAAAGAAGTTTGAGATTGGACAAATGATGCTTCTCTATTACTCTAAGTTCTCGTGCCATCAAAGAAAAATAAAGGTAAATTGGTTGGGGCCATATGTTATCACTTACATCCTTGAAACATGTGTTTTCCAGTTAGAAGCACTTGATGGAACATGGATACTCGGTTACTTCAATGGGAGTAAGCTAAAGACCTATTATAAATAAGTCTTCTTGGTGTTTGTAATAAGGAAATATTTTCATTTAGATTAGGTTTTTAATTTTGCATTCCCTTAATGTTTTTCTTTCTTTATCGTTATGCTTTGTCAATTTAGTTAGTGTGTTGTGTAATAAGCACATTTACGCACTGGAAGCTAATTACTATTTGAATAATATCTATGTGAAGAGGACTGCACATAATTTTAGTGTGGGGTGGATTTTTTGTATCTAGGTACAAGACTATTGGGATTAAACGACGAAAGGAATAAGCTGCTACAGGTGCTATTGAAGTCAAAGGATTTCTTCTAAAATGTGACCAAAGATAGAGATGGATGAAGGGACAATATAACGCGAGGTATGTGGAGGACATAACAACTACCAGTAGAAGGTTTAGTGAAAAGGTACGCAGGTGCAAGGAAGCATGCTAAAGAGAAGTCTATGACCAAAGGGTAGCAAGACATGCTAGAAGGTTATAGCTGGGGTGCAAAGATGTACCGCGCACAAAGAACAAAGTTGGTCAATAAATGAGAGGACATTGGGTAGGTACATGAGCAATAAATGTAGAATAAAATCTATCTAAGGATGGGATGTGAGTTCATTCTTATTGTTGTGATTAAGAGAATTTGACAAGAGCCAAGTGTGAAGACCTAATCAATCTTGTTAAGGTGTGAAGAGTGTGTAACCAAATGTGGAAAGGAGGTTTGTGTGAAGAAGAAGGTTTACGTTACCATAGGATGAGGGTTTGAGTGAATTAGACACGTTACAACCAAGATATGGCACGTGATTTCCACTAGGGCATGAATATTTGAGCTGTGGTTTGAGTTGCACATTGTAGAAGTTAAAAGATGAGTATTTTCATAGGATTGCGGGGTAGAGATAGCACCAAAGAAGGGAGTTGTAGCAGGAGTTAAGGGAAAGAAGAAGGTGGTTGTGGAGAAAGAAGAAATGACCCATGAGAGCAATTTTTCAAAGATGTAATATCTAGAGGGGATTATAGCAGGCCATGAGTGGGATTCCGACATTTAGAAAAGCAAGATAAGTGAGCACAACCATCATACCACAAAAAATAAGAAAGAGTTGGATGCACTATTGAACATGAAGACAAATAAGCGCATGATAGAGGACATGTTAGTCTATGACAACAATGGGGAGAGGTTATTAAAGAATATTTGATTATATCAGTTATACGAGCTCCCTTACTTTAGAAAATATGAGCCCTTGTACCAATGGATCATGAGCATAGTAAATGAAGAATTCTTTTGCTTTACAGGATGCAGAGTAAGGATTTCAACTGTGCTGATCTCCATAGTAACAAGCTTGAAGGTTACAGGTGAAGACTTCAAGGAGGAATTAACAAAAAAGACCACAATTTTGGATACTAGGAGGGATATGGGGTACACCAAGGCATGGACATAGTCAAGCTAAAAAAGTACCTAGTTATGCAGGAAGCCGCGCACCTTGAGAAAAAACTAAATGACCAAGATAGGTGCTCACAAGTGAATACCATGTGGCTGCACATTGCTAAAAGGATGTCTGTAGGAGTGATCTATAAAATTTTAGGTTACATTGTAGAAACTATCATCGAAGAAGTGCATTCAAGATGAAATATTAGTTTTGGGGCTGTTTTGTTATCTCTAGTATTCATGGAGATTGGGGTGCCATATGGACCAGAAGAGAAGGTATTGGAGTATCCTATGGAGAACAAGTCACTTGAAAAGTGATTCAACAAGTACTTGTGTTAAGGATTGATGACTGAACAAGTCAAGCAGAGGGATGAGAAGTGATATGATAGGCTCCATACAATGTTCGAAGAAGAGTGGCGCATACCAAAGGATTTACAATCAGTGTTGGGTAAGGTAGTTCAATTTTCCGTATACCAAAATTTTTTCATCATGTGATTTATAGTGAAGAATAGGGCTTGGATCCCATGGTGAAAACTATGGTATGCCTTCACATCAAGGTATTTTCAGGCATCGGTTTAGAAGTTCTCAGACACATGCTAACTAACATTCAATATAGACAAGGTAGACTGTGACTACCACATACTAAGGAAAAAGTATGTATATCCAGGACGTAATTCATATATTGAAAGGCTAATCCTAGATTTGTTGAGAATAAATCTAGTAAGTTTGGTTGTTGGAGATGTTGGAGCAACACTGGTGTACCTCCAACTGAAGCCCAAACAAGAAAACAAAAAGTATGTGGAAGATGAGTTCGCACTTCCAGAACCACCGAAGGGTAATCATACCATGGAGAACATTCTAGTGCCTAAGCCCACAAGGGCAATTGAAGTAGAGGATGAGGAGGATGAGCGTGAAAATAGTGGTGGTTTGGAACATAGAGGTAGAATACATCCTATGAACAAGTATGACGCTAAGTGCGCAACTACACCACCTCAGCCACAAGAAGGGGATGATGAGGACTTAGATGTAGTCCAAGGAAAGCACCAATTTAAGAGAGTGTTTAGGAGAACAAGGACCCAAGGTGCTACTTCAAAAATTGTGTACATATCACCTTGAATCTCTCCACAGAAGGAGATAACCAAGAAAAGGAGAAGGAAACTAAAATTGAATGAGGAAGTGGAAGAGTCAGAGGAAATAACACCTAATTCTCCTACACCTATAGAGAATGTAGAATGACAACAAGATGAAGAAATGAAGGAAAGAGAAGAGGAAGAGAAGGGAACATATGAGACAACAACCAAGACTACTTAGGACATAGAAACACAAGTCCCAAATCTGAAAGCTCAAGTTCCTAAGCAGCCTAGGTTAAGAAGAACAAGTGGGGATAACATTCCACCAGCCATGGGTTATGTTGAGGACACAAGTAAAGTTGTTTTCACCCATTTCCAAAGCACACTAACACAAAAAGAGTTATATGGCTGTGAGTTAATGGATGAGGATATGAAAACAGTGTGCACAAGGAAGCAATTATCATGGTCAATGCACACACACATGGATGAACTACATTTTGATGTGGGTGAAGAGTCATGCATGTCGAGGAGGTTGAAAAATACACCTCAGGCTAGACACATAACAATAAGGCCTACTATTATGTTAGATGAATAGGTGAGCAATGCATTGGTAAAATTCTCAATATAGGTGGGAAGGTGGAATATGGACAACGCTGCCACAATTAGGGTACTAAGAGAAGAGATCAAAACTAAGGATGAGGAGATAGTGCACCTAACATAGGAAAGATACTTCGCGCAGAAGTAAAACGTTAGTATTTATCAGACTTGTAGAGGAAATTAGTGATAATGTCATGAAGGATAGGCCACACTTAGAGCTAAAGGTACCAAAGACATTTCCTTCAGAAATACACTATGTAAGTACATTGGTGGAATTAGATCTTGAATATGAACCTCTACGCATGCCAGTGCCAAAGGATCTAGCATAAGATGGAGAGCAAGAAAAGGCTTCAGTGATGTGAAATATTACATCATATGAAGGATTTTTGTAAGTGTTGTAAGAAGAACTAAAAAAGGCAGACCAAGCCTTGAACATATGTACATCTCAAGAGGCACTCATAAAAATAAAAACCTTGGAGGACAACAATGAGGTCCAGAAAGTGATGAGGGATGATACATTGGGCCGCATGAAAATATTTTCAATGGTTAAATAGAAGCGCAAGGCCCTGGAAAAAGCCCAAGAACCACACAAGGATCATTTAGAGGAGCTTGGGAAACTCATTCCATAGAAGATGGATTTGCTAAAGGAAGGATGACTGTAATGTATAGCATTGTGTTTGTCTTGTAGAATGAGAAAGGAGAGATTGCAAAGGATGAACTAGATTCCATTGCTATGGAAATTCCAAAAAAAGTAGAAGAAGCACTCATTGAGTGGCAGACCTTGGAGGTCGACATAAAGGAGGAATATCCTAAATTAATTTGTTAGGTTGCAGAACAAGAAACTATAGGTTGAAAACATTCTTTCATTCATCCAATTTTTTTTATTCATTTATTCTTTGATTAGTTTTAGAGATAACCACTGCCAGGGTGGATATACAACTAGTGTTGGGTAATGTTGATCAATCAAACCCTATAACTTAGTAAATAAAATACAGAAGGTTTCCATGGGAGATTAGAGAGAATTTAAAGGCATGGACATATCAGAAAGGCTCGTGCGTAAAGAATAGAAATAGGTTTGGGACTTAGTTGTTTTCACAAAAAGGATCTATTTTTAGAGATAGCATGCGAAGCACTCAAACCAATTTAATACTTACGCATCACGCATTGGATATTTTTTTAGGATCATCTACAAAGTGCTTTGCATGGACACATGTCAGAAATAGATCTGTTATTGTCAATCAACTAATATTAGTCTATTGTTAGCGCACTTGAATGTGTGGCTATTTTTGTAATGGGGTGTGGCTAGTAATAACATGCCCCCTAGTTTGGGATTAGATAAGTGGTGAAGGGAAAATCCCCACCCTTATAATTATGTAGTAAACTATGTATTAGAGATATATAGAGAGATAGGTGTGCATACATAGAGAGATTATGCTACTAAATCTATTACGCGGATACTACTATTGTTGTAATGAAGCTTCCGTTTACTTATTACATTTAATATAATGGAGGATATTGCATAAATCTTAGTGTTAGTTTTGTGTGTATTTGAATATAGTATGTTCTTGATCTCATCATGGTTAATACTTAATTCTATTCTCCCTTAGGTATAGATCTGGTATGCTTAGTAGAATAATGTATTAGTAATGGAACTGCATGTGTTAAGTCTTCATCATGCTAACATCCTCCAATAGTAACCCTAAAGAGGGACCTGGTACCTTTGCATGCTTCAGGGGAGCACTCAGTCTGGGATGAGTGATGTGCTAGCGTGTCTATGGTTTTATTGGGCTTGTATTACTAAATTCTAGGCTGCATCAACAAGACTAGAGAGGAAGATTAGGTTCTTGGTTAGAAGATAAAACCATAACACACAGAGGTTAACTATTAAAGAGATGGTTTCAAGTGATGAATGACCATGGGATTCCATATTGAAAAATATGAAAAGTATCCATGAAAATCATGCCATGAGTAGAGTCATGGTACTCATATTGAAGATAAGGCTAAAAGGTGATGGGTTGTCACATGATTCTTGTTTAGTTGTTTATCCTCAAAATAGGTAACATGGAAGGTAAATGGTGCTCAAGGGACTAGCGGTTAATAGACAAAAGTCGATACAGGACATATGTTCAACAATAAAATGTTCGAAGATGTAAGGAATTGAGGGGATTAGTTTTAGGTTTAGCTTTAAATGAAGACAAATGATAAGTACCTAATCTATAGGTACTAGTAACGATACAGGGTCCAAGCCAATTAGGAGAATTTTTTCCCCATTTAATTTTTTCTTCTTTGGTTACATGTTGATTTTCCTTCAAGATGAGGTCATTGAATGGGAAGGTTCACTCATAGATCCATTTTTCATAGGCACATTTGATACATTTTAGTAGATTTGGAGGTCATCAAGAGCATCGAGACAATGTTTATCTAATAACTCAAGTTTTGTTAAATGGTCCTGGCGAAGGTCATCATCATTGAGAATGTCTTGGAGTGAGATGTAAAGAGATGGAATTTGTACTTTGAGAGGTAAGACAACCTCAGTACTATAGACCAGAGAGAAAGAAATGGCAGCATTCAAAATGTGAATACTTGTATGGTAAGCCCACAAAGCAAATGGAATGTGTGTATGCCAATCTTTCCCAATATCATCAACTACTTTCATAAGAATTGTGTTCAAGGTTTTATTATTTGATTATGCTTGGCCATCTATTTATGGATAGTAAAGTGATGAGAAACTGAGTTGAATGTGAAAGGCATCGTAAAGATTTTATAAGGTTATGTTTTTGAATTGTTTATCATTATCAGTGATGAGGTGATGAGGGACACAAAAGAAACAAATAATTTGATAGTTCATGAATTCACAAATTTTCTCATCCTTTGTAGAAATGAGGGGAATTGCTTCTACCCATTTAGTGTAGTATTCAGTTGCGGTTATAATCCATTTGTGGCATTTTGAAGAATGAGGATTGATCTCTCTGATAAGATACAAACTCCATTGAGAGAAAGGCCAAAGGTCTTGTGCGACATGTAAGGCATGAATAGGTGTGTGATGAAGATTAGAATGTTGCTGGAATTTTAAACAAAGTTTGACATAGTCACAATAGTCATGGTTTATGGTTGGCCAATAATTACCTAGGTGAAGAATTCATTTAGCGACAACTAAGCCACTAAAGTGACCTCCACAAATTCTGTCGTGAACCTCTGTGATAGTGTAGGGAATTTCATAATTTTTAAGGCATCGTAAGAGAATATCATCAAAGCCATGTTTTTAATAATACCACCCATGATCACATAGAGAGAGATACCTTTAAGAAATGTGTTATATCCATTATGAGTAAGATTGGGAGGTGGAATGGAAAGGGAAAGGTAGTCTATAAACTTCTTATACCAAAGGTCACATGGGTCAAGTGAAATGGTTTTGATGGAGTTAAAATCTTGAGATAAATAAGAAGGTGATTGCAACTTTTGTATTGTGACAAAAATTTTGGATTTCGAAGGTGAAGCGGGTATCTGAGAAGCTAGGAAGGTCATCGTATCCACAAATTTATTAATAGAACATGGGGTGGTTTGAAGTTCGTCACAGTCGAAGGTAGTCAGAAGTATGTTGACATGGATTTTGTACTTTTGGATTATTTCATTATGACACTGGTATATACCATTGACTTGATTTATAACTAGTTGAGAGTCACCAATGATATTAATGGATTTGACAACTAGGAAAATGGCAGTTTGAAGGCCTAATACGAGTGCTTCATATTAGGTGATGTTGTTAGTACAATAAAAATATAGTTTTAAAGATACATGCATATTTTCACCACCAAGATGAATGAGGATAACACCTGCACCACCTCCATACTGAAATTTTTAACTGTTCAAGAATAAGGTCATTTGATAAACAATATTGTCCAAATAGAGGGTAGAAATGAATTCATCTAGAAAATCGAAGTGAGAGGGTTGATCTTTTGAAAGTTGTACATCTGCTAGTTGGTCAGCAATGGTTTATCCCTTGGTAGATTTTTGTTGGATGAATTTGAGGTTAGGGTCTGTAAGAAGCATGAGCCAACATGCATCACGTTGATGTTGGTAGGGTTTGGCATACATGTACTATAAGGGGTTAGTGTTACTGATGAAAAAGGTTTTATGGTTGAGTAAGTAATGGTGAAGTTTAGTGGTGACAAAACCTAAGGCTAAGAAAAAAAATTCAGCATGGGTGTATCTAGTTTGGTAGTCCAAATGGGTACAACTTATGTAGTAAACCACTTGCTCCTGGTGCTGCTCGTCATGATGAACAAGAATGACACCTAAGAATGATTAGTAGAAAAAATGTATAGGTAAAAGGGTTGGTCATCTTTATGGAGAATGAGCACCGGTGGTTGAAGAAGGTATTTTTTAAGGTATTAAAGGCTTTGTGGAATTCATCATCCCATTTACAGTAGAATTCCTTTTTGAGGAGATGATGAAATGGTTGGAAGTGGTCAGAAAGTTGCGAAATAAATTGATAAATAGATTGTAAATTACCTTGCAAAATTTGAAGTTGATGGAGATTAGTAGGTGGAGGCATTTCAAGAATAGCCTTTACTTTAGCAGGATCAACTTCTATGCCACACAAAGAAATGATGAAACCAAGGAGCTTACCTGAGAGCACCATGAAAAAACACTTCTTAGGTTTTAGGAAAACACAATTCTTGATGAGGCAGTCAAATATGACCTTAAGGACTTATTGGAAAGAAAATTTGTCTTGTAGACAAATTGGTGGGTTTCAAGCCAATGCTATGGGAATCTAAGTCCCTCTACTTGAGCAGTGCAGCTTTTGTATGTACATGCATGAAAAAGTGGATTTCAATAGTGGCCTTTCAACCAAAGATCCAACAGGGGCACTCCACTAACCCTGTGGCAAAGCTAGAAATTTATCACTAGAGAAGAAATTTGTCTGAGAAGGGGAAAGGGAGTGATAATGAAGGTAGGAGAAACTAATTTTGTGAGTAGAATATTAGATTCCCACACACATTAATTATAAATTTCATTTACATGCATTTATATTTAGAAGGAAAAAAACCCACATAAGAAGCTACAAGACCGAATGAAACTCATTGGTCGCAAAGTACCAATTAATCCTGTTGGTACCATTTCTGAGCTTGCATAGTGTGCCCTAATTTTTTATATCCATTTTTTCTCAGAAATGATTTATCTCTCAAGTTAGTGATCTGCAATTCATCCCCTCCAGTTGAATGCTTTGAAGTTCCCATGAACTTGTTGTTTTTCTCTGGTTTAAAATAAAAATCCACGTGTACTCTTATTTTGTGCCCTAGGTATTTCCAATTTTCAGGCTGAGTCATTTCCCCTTTACCTAATCATTCAAGAAATTGAAATTGATCAAATATAGATCATATGAGTTAATTTCCCAATCCCAAGGTCAAAAATAATGTCAAAGCATGATTCAGTTGATTTAAAATCAAGAAATTTGCAATCCTTGTTAAAAAATTCAATTTCTAGGGCATCCTTTAAATTTTCCACATTTTGACAGTCAGACGGGTATCTTTTTCCCTTAAAATTCATCCTTTGCATGTAAGGGCAATGTGGCGAGTTCCTATTGGCTGAGGAGTGGAAGAAAATGTTTTTAACTTATAATTTTTTGAAATTTTGGGAGAAAAGAAGTTTTTGATCCATGGTTCCACCTTCTGTAATGAAGTACCTACGTGGCACATTTTGATTGGTTAGGGGATTAGCAGGCTTTCCTTAGAAATTTTTTCTTTCATTATGCAAAATTTTCAAAATCAAATTTTGGCCCGAAGGATCGCAGTGAATAGGGAAATGACACGTGGCATGGAGGGCGTGCTGATGGTGGAGGGACTTGGAGAATTTTGATGTCTCTGGCTCAAAATGATGAAGTGAAATTTTGGCGCGAAGGCCCTCGGCAAATTATTGGTGGACACGTGTCTAGGAAAGGATAGGATGGGGTAGCAGGTCTTCCAATGAATTTGAAGTTTTTTAACTTCAAATGGTAAAAAATCAAATTTTGGGCCGACACTTCGCAACAAGTCAAGAAGTGACACATGTCCAAGGAAGAAAAATGGAGACAGAGGTTCAGACCTCGGGAGATAGAGTAAAATTTTGCCTTTTTGGCAAAAGGAGCTAAAGTGTAAATGGAAGTGTGCCTCCACGGAAAATCAGAGAGCACCACATGGAAAGAAAGAGATTGGGCTTCCAAGCCCACGGAGGTTTTGTGAAAAAAATTATGTTTTTTCAAAAAAGTGGAAAAATTGATAGAATTGGTCTACAGTTTTCAATGGGGCCCATATATGGACACGTGGCAGGTCTAGGGGAGAAGCGGGGAAATTTTGCAAAAATTTCCAAAACTTTAAAAGGGTCATAAAAGCATTTTTGGAAGCATAGGCCCGATCCAGTCACGTTTTGACACGTGTCCCGCCTTATCCAAATGTTAAAAAGGTATTTTTGAGCTTATTTCTAGATCTCATCTTCCACGTGGAGGGTAGACATTTAAAGTTTATACAAGATCAATGGTTATTGTGCATTCGTTTGTTTTGGCCACCATGGGAGATCCAAGAATCTTGGAAATCATGTTTTTGCATCAAATTTCACCAAATATTATATGATTTTGGGTCGTCTTGGCCTTCTTAGAACATTGGTATCATTTTCATGAACTATTTATTAGATCTATGGTGTTTTTGATGTAATTTTGGCTCAGGCCTGATAAAAAACATGAAATGTCAACATCAAAAGTTGCAAAGATAAAATTGAAAAGGGGAAAAGGTAAAAAATGATGAATGAAAGATGCTTGCATGCCTGAATGATAAAAACATGCCCCTGGGGTGGATAATGATCTGAATTTGTGTAATGATTTAAATTTTTGTGCATACCTGGCAACCTGTGAGTTTTTTTTCTGTTTGTTGTCACTATCTTTAAATCATGAGGTTTTTGTAATAAATTTGATCCCATAGCATATTATTTTCTTAGGAAGGAAGATTCCAATGTGGCATGAGATATATAGAGAATTTTGGAGAAATTGTAAAGGGGGAGGGAGTTGAAAATCACGAGAAAAATTCTGAGAGAAAGTTCATTTTCTGAGAAATCCACCAAAGAACCAGGTTAATGACTCATATGTTGGAAATTCATGTATGTGAGTTGGTTACAAGTGTATAGCCATCACACAACTCTGAGATTATTCATGTAACTTTCCCTTTCTGTTGAATCTAACAAGTTTTGAATTAAATATGTGTTTCTCTTTGGGAAATATGATGTTTGTTATCAATTTTAAATTCCTGCAAATAAATTTTATTTTTCTTATTGCAATCTTGCATTGAAAGTCTTTAGAAATCACACAGAATCTCCATTTCTTTTTTATAGTTTAGTGGCATTTGCAATCTCATGATTTAGAAGAGCCTTCGTCTAATAAGGAGATAAACAAATTTAAAATCACTTTACCTTCCTTGACTGCATAGATTTCCTGTAAGCCTTTGGGGGCACCTTAGGCATGATTTGATCAAGGATTTTTGTGTTTAATTGAGTTATTTACTTCAAGATTTTATGGTGAATTCTCAAATTTTATGTGAAGAGTGCAACCTGGGCTTCCATTTGTGCCTTTTCTTGTTGAAGGAACATTCTGATTATCTAAGGCATTTCTTCTGATAGTTGTTTAAGTATTGTAGTGATTGTCAAAGATTTGATCTATCCCAATTTGTATTTTTAATTCCCCACCAAAAATATTCTAAACAATAAATATCCTTCCATGTACTATCCTTGATTTTCATTTGTATACCCACAAAAGATCAAAGTCCATTTGCAAAAGTATGCATAACAGATCAGGATTTCCAATGTCCCTAGTAACCTTTGCCTTGTTTTGAGAAGTGACAAATCATGAGAGTTCAGATCTAGGGTGTTGATCATGTTTTCATCAAGGTTTCTATCATAGAATTTCAAGAAAAGAGAAGGACATCTTCATCTCCTTCACCATTACAAGGTTACAAAATAGGTCCTCTTACCTTGGTTACAAGGCACAACCTGAAAAAACTAGGATAAGATCAAGTCCTATTGGAGTTATATCCATTTCTCCATAAACCTGAGTGCTAGCCAGACCATATCCCTGGCTACCAATGAAATACATCATGGTCTGATTTGTCCTTAAGTTCCATGACATATCTATGGTGCTTCTTAGACTGAAAAGGATAACAAATTTGGATACCAACAAATCCCTCAATCAAAAAGGCCCATATTCCTTATTTTATTGATGAGGCTTGGGCAGAGTTTGTACATAGCTTGAGAATTGAAGAAATTTAAGGAAGAAGAGAAAATAGAAGCAATGTGGTGTTTTGTCTTTTCCAGGTACAAATTACTTTGGTCTTTTCTTTGAAATCAATTGCGAACCCTTGGAATGACATCGAGAAGCCATTATATTCTTTCCAAGAAACTGTTACAAATTCACAAATCCTCAATGCCTTTCCAAATTCCTCTGCTATGAAGAAAATGCTCATGGTGGGTTAAAAACCAGATCTTGCAAAGAAACCGTTACATTCGATTTACCAGTTAAAATATAGACCATTTGATTTTCTCCTCTAACTCTGAAATTGGGCTATCCATGTGGCAGGAAGGGATTGGAGTGGTTACGGGGGAAGCCTTTCACATTTTGTGATTTTTCATGAGATTTGGAAATTTGTAACAAATTGGCCCGCAACCCCACTTTGAATTTTCAACTTAGACACGTGTCACGTTCTAATTGGAAATGGGATTGTGGCCCTTTTCTCAAAATTTTAACATATTCTGGAAAAAGGCTCAAAAAATCAATTTCCTTTGCTAGCCCACTACTCCGATTGAACTCTTGACACGTGGCATCCTCTGATTGGAAATGGGGTTGCAGTCCTTTTCTCAACATTTTAACCTTTTTGGAAAAATGGCTTAAAAACTCAAAGTTATCCACCGTTCTCCTCCTCCGCTTTGACTTTTCAACAATGGGCCCAAGACCTTGGTGGAGCCGTGGAGCATTCTAGAAATTTTACTTCACTTTTGGGAATTTGGTTCAATTTCTAAAAGTGCCTCGATGGCTTGCTCATCTCTTTTGACTTTTTAATAGTGGGCTTCACCTTTGACTTTATCCCTGTGGGCTTCACCTTTGACCTTTTCACTTTAAAGCCTGATTAGAGCTGCGGGTCACTTTTTAACTTCTCACCTTTTTTGCAAAGAGGCTCAAAAACTCAAAGTTCTCTACCATTTCACTCATCTTCTTTGAATTTTCATGGTGGGCTTGAGACTTTGGCGGATCCGTAGGGAAAATTTACCATTTTTGCCAAAAGTGACCAAAAGTGTAAAGTTCACCAAAAATTTCATTTCTCCCCATCCAATAGGATCTGAACAAGTACCTGCATTCACTAATGTCAAAATTTGATGGGGAAAAGAATACTTTCATCTTAACTGTGGAAAATATGTAGAGAAAGAAAACTTCATTATTTTGAGTCCAATATTCAAATTTTATTCACAAACCAGGGAGGCAAAACAATGATTTGACAACCCAGGCCATAGAACAAGTGAACAATTCTAATTAAAAATGGAGGTTACAAAGAGGATATTACGTGCACAGATCGAGAAATGGAGGATTTCTACATACGAGAAAAATAGAGATTTAAACAGATCTAGGGCACAAATTTTGCTAATTTCTTGAATCTCTAACTTGGCTTAAACACCAACAAAGGGCATTAGCTCAAAAAAATTGATTTTGGCAATGAAAACATAGAGTAGTTTTCAAGAGACAACAGGACTGTAAGGTTTTCAATCTGATGTTTGGATTTGGGAAGAAGATCATTTATTTAATATTCTAGTATGTGATGCATTATCTCATGAAAGGTATAATTCATAGCCCTCTGATAAATATAACCAACATTTTTAAAGCCAAAAGGAATGACTCGATAGTAGAAGGTCCCCCAAGGATTGATGAAGGAAGTTTTGTGGTTATCTTCTAGAGTGAGTAATTGTTGATTTTAACCCAAAAAACCATCAATGAGTGGTAGAATCTCATGGCCGGAAGTGAGATCAACTAGTTGGTTAATTCCTGGTAGAGGAAATTCGTCTTTGGGGTAAGCTAAGTTAAGGTCATGGAAATCCATGTAAATGTGAAGCCCCTTTGTCACTTTTGTGACAAGAACGATATTAGAAATCCATTGGGGATAGTCAATGGGTAGGATGGAGGAAACCGAGAGAAGGCGTTGAAGTTCCTCTTTGACAAGAAGGGCAATGTGAGGATGCATTTTTCGCAGCTTCTGTTTTATGGGCTTGGATTCAAGAATGGTTACGATATTGTGGACCACAATGTTAGGGTCAATACTGTCCATATCAATATATGAAAAAGAAAAAGTATTGCTATGATCCTGGATGAAAGAAGTAAAAGCTTCGTATTCAGTGGCATCTAAAGATTGGCCTATCTTTAGAATGTGCAGGTCATCCTGAGTGTTAATGTTGATTTTAGTAGTTGATTCATTCAACATGGTTTATGTCTTAAACGTAAACGAGTTGTGAATATAAGAATCTTCTGCACCAAGCTAGGTGAGGATAGACTCATCATCTTGACATTAAATTACATTATTAAAAGTTGTATCATCATTGATCATGTCAAGATATAGGAAGGGAAGAGAAGAGGGAGCCTTGCCATCATGTTGATAAGTCAGAGGTCCCATAGAAATTGTGTTCATGAAAAAAAAAGGAGGAATAGATTTGTGATCTATGGACTCTGTGGGTGAAGGTGGTGATTTTGGTGAATAGGGTGGAGAAGGTTTTTCATCCTCAATGAAGTCAATGTAGGCCTTCTTGGAAGATGGTACAAAAAATCCAATGCCACTGTGATCTTTGTGTTTACAGTTGGTACACGAGATGATAGTATGATGGCCTTGTTTGTAAAAACCAAAGCCAGAGCCTTTCAATGTGCAACAGTGAAAGAAAGTGTGGGTGAAGCAGAAGTTAGTGAGATATTGGAGGTTAGATGAAAATGGTCATGTTTGGGATGGAGGTTTGGGTGGATAGGTGGTAGTATCAAGTCCCCCATATGCAAAGGTGGGGAGGACCATAAGGGAAAACCTCTCCTATGTGATAGTCATAAGAAATATGTTGGCATAGGTTGTCATATTCTTGTAGAGTGAGGAAGGTGTTGATATTGTAGAGGTGGTACTCCCCTAGAGTGACGCTTTGAAAAACACCCTCTAAGGGATCAGTAGTAGTAGGTGGTTAGTGGGGATAGATGAATTATTAGGTGACTGGGAAAGAGGGGTATCGTTTGGTTGGGAAGTAGATGGGCTAGCTGCAGAGGTTGCAACAGTAGTAGGAATAGAATATTTAGGTATGAGGATGGAGCTGTGGGTGAAGGAAAAGTGGGGGTAGTGGTAGATGCCTTAACTAGTACAAGGACATCATTAGGTTGGTACAACATGTTATATGTTTTGAACGATGATGGGTGAGTTGGGATGGTATAGTTATGCCCTTTATGGTTAAATTTTTCACAGTGGTGTAAAGTTAAAGCAACATAACCCATGATGCAAATACAAGGTTGGCCAAGCAACGGGTTATACTGGAAGTCCCCCTCTAAGATGTAAAACATTTCTAGATAGTACGAGGGCCCACACAAATGTGAAAAATAATGGTGCCAAGGGTGGAAGTGATGGCATCATTGAAGGAGCGCAACATACTTGGGATATTATGCATGTAATTTTAAGGGATGAGCATTTGATTGTATGTGTGGGAGGAGATAATGTTTATGCTAGCACCACCATTGATCATAATGCATCGTACACGTATATTATTGATATAGATAGAGATGAAAACGGTGGGATCAGGGTCATCTGATTAGAGAGGTACAATCTCCTCAGTAGAGAAACTGAGGGCAGATACTTTCTGAATGGATGTGGGGGTAGAAGAAGAGATGATTTTTTAAGAGAGGCCACATGATAAGGGGTGATAATGGAGGATACTGGTGTGGGGTTGTTAGGTAAAAATTTGATGTAGTGTTAAACCTCTATGAGGGTTTGTCAATGAGATTCAGATCTTTGGACAAGATCATACAAAGACATTTTTAGAGGGAATTGGTGTAATTGTTTTAACATAGTACGATGGGTGACCCCGTTAGAAATAGGGTATGTGGGTCCTCGAATGGTGATTTTGGGTGTGTGTGTAAATGGTATATTGGGCATGGGGTTGGTTGATGGGCTAGTTGATTTTTCTTTTCCTTTGTCCTTTTGGGCATGAGTGGCAACTTAGATCATGTTAATTTGAGGGAAGGAGGTAGATGGAGAAGGTATGTCATGTGTAGTGCCCACTTTCCTTGGACACTATTTAGATACTAATCCTGACACTATTGGTCACATTTTGGATATTATTATGTTTTGATGTAGTATGATGTATCAGGGATTATTATGGACATTATTATGTTTTGATTAGTATGATGGTTAGATGTTAGAACCTAGATTAATATTGATCTACATTCAGATGTTTTTCTTGAGGATCATTGAGACATTTTTATTGTTATGTTGATGATGATATACTAGTTGACATGGACAGGTTATTGATGTTAATTTTAAACTGTGACATTGATTATTATGAATATCTCTAGTATAGAAATCTATTGGATGATGATATAGTTACAAATTGAATTTTAATGATAAATATTGAATCTTGATATTTTTGTGATTTGGATCTAATGTTTATATATCATTTGGATGTTCTGATATGGCCATGAGGCCAAATGAGGTATTTTTCATTTTGCAGGTTAAAATCACAACAATGTCGGGGGACTAGAGACTAACCATATTGGAATTCAGTGTGAAATCAACAAGGTCATCATGGTAACTGTTTGAGCTGTATGTTGTGTTTTGTTAGGATTTCCCATGGGGGGGATTTCCATTATTGTGACCATGGGGTATATGTGTGCTTTATTTGCTGTGTCCCCTTTTTAAAATTATTGTTGTATGTATTTTATTTATAATGTGCTCTTTATTTTAATTATTTTAATGTGATAGTATAATGTGAGAGTCTTATAGTTAAATTTTAATTAAATTAATTAGGATGTGGAATATAAATTAAATGTTATTGTCTTGGTTGAAAATGAAATTTATTTATATATTTTATAACTATATGGTAATTAAATATATGGTTGGGTCTAAAGTTTGTAATAAATAAATGTCATAGAAATAAATGCGTTTTAAAAGAGTCTGTAAGTTACCAAGTATGGGTTGTGTAAGTCAACTGATAGATTGTGTAAGAAATTGTAAGAGGTTGTAAGAAGATTTTGGAAGGTCTGACACTCCACCTCTCTCTTGAAATTTGAATTTAAGCTTGGAGGACAAATTTGGAGGCTTGTGTGACAAGTTAACTTGTCCCACACCTCTCAAAATCCTCCACCAACCATGTCTATTAATTTGGAGTCAAAATCTGATTATTTTATTGAATTTTGACTTGATTTATTGTAAGAAGTGATTGCACTTGTCTTACAAATTTTAAATGCTTTCCTTTTGGGGTATGGACTTTATTGTGTGTGTAAGTGATTTTGTCATTTTTTTTCTTTAATGGTGATTTGTTGTTGATGTGGATTGCACTCTTTGGGAATGAGGAAAAATGATGTGGCATCCCACTTGGAATCCACATCATCCTCTTTCACCCTCTCCTTTAAAATTGGAATTCCTCCTCATTTTGAGGTTGTTGAAAGTTGGAGATTTCACTCTTGGGTCAAATTTTCTTGCATTTTTGGTGGAAGAAGTGGAATTACTTGTGCATGCATTCCTCTTGCTGATTGGGACGAGTTTTTGTGCAAAAAAAGAACCTGTTGTTTTGGAAACAAGTCTCCATTATGGAGAGGTATGCTCCCACTCTTTTAAAACTGCTGTATTTTCCTCTTTTAGCATGAATTTGAATGTGTTGTGTTTGTAATTTTTTTGAGGGATGGGTAGAATTCTTAGGGCATGGTGTGGAGAGAAGACTATGAGGTTATCAGAGGAGGGATAAGGGATTTGCCATTGTTATTTGTTCTTGGGAGGGAATGTTGGTTTGGGATCCACCTAGGAAAGGAAATTGCTTGCATTTACTACTTTGGGGGAGGTATAAGGGATAAATTTGGAGGAGGGATAATGAGGGGTTGAGGACGGATAAGGTTTATGGGATTGCTATGATCTTGGCGGTTTGCTCTTGGTGGATGCCAAAAATTCAACTTGGGAGGCATAAGGAGACCTCCATAGTTCTTGCTCTTGTTTGGCTTTCTTGCTCAAGCCTTTGTGATTGTATGATTGTTTTCTAATATAGTTGAGAATTGCTTACTTGTTTTGATTTGTGTTTTCTTTGATTTTTGTGATACATAAGTGTTGCTTTCATGTGAAAGAAGTCCATGTTGCCATCAGCTGAATTATCATGCTCCATTTCAATATGGTTGGGGTTCGGGGGCCAATGGGGAAAGATGGCTTCTATTTTCCCATTAGGTATCTTTGTTGGGTGGAAAGTGTTGCCTTTCCCCCTTCCTTGTTGTGATTCAAGTTGTAGGAATGAAGAAATCAGCAAGCTGTTGTTTGGAGAAAGAAGAATACAGTTTGACAGTCATCTCTTTGAGAAAACTTTTGTAATCCCTTCCCACTTCGCGTGGATGAGTTGTATAATTTTGTAATGTGAAGCCATTGTATGGTATATGGAAGTATGAAATTTAATTGAAATGTAAAGATGAAACATTCTATTCTCTGTATTGGAAAAGAGTGTCATATAATTGTATATTTAATATTGAAATTCAAATGTAGAAATGAATTCTATCTTTCTATTTAGTTTGAAAAGAAAATGTGAAGAACATTTCATACTTGTATTTGAAATTTGAAATCAGATGAAATTGGAAAAGAGATCATTTGTAATGTTATTTTATTTTCAATAGAAGTATGGCATTGGTTCTTGTAAAATTGTATTGCTGTCAAAGGATAAATTTCCATTTTGAAAAGAATAAGAATCTCTGTTTTCTTTTTTAAATGTTGAGAAGATGGATATGAAATGAAATTAAATGTTATTATTTCTTGCAAAATTGTATATCAAAATTTGAAACTCAGAGATGCTTTTAGTTTGAATTACATGGATGTTTGATAAGAAACTACATTGGATTAAGTTTAGGAATCATTGCTGTTTGAATTTTTTTAAAAAAAGAGACAAACCAAATTTAAAGCAACAACTTGCTGTTTTAAAGTTAAATCTGGTAATGTACATTTGAAAAAAAAAAAGAACAGTCCACTTTTATACTTCCCAATCAATTTAAAAATATTATGAATTAACATGCTGAGACTATTCTGAACCCAGCTTGACAAGGAAAATTCGAGAAAACAATTTAATCAATCCAATTTTTGAATCAATCCCCTTCCTAAGTCTTTTTCTGTTCCTTGTTGGATAAAAACACAACTTCAATAAATTGATCAAATTGACACCTTTAAAACATTCTAATTCTTCCCTAAGTTTATCCTCCATGTCTTTTTGACATGTTGAGTGAAGGAAGATTCCGATTTTTATAAAATTTGCAAGTTTAAAACTACCAGTTTGTAACTTAAAACCCTGCAGATCGATTTCTTAAAATTGAACATTGAAATGTTACCAAATTATAAAATTAATGATTTCTCTGCAAATAGGACTCCAAGAGATTTCCGGAAAGTCATCGTTTGCCTAATATGGAGCTTTCTATCAAAAGTTATGGCCATTTGAAGTTTTACTTCAAAATGGCCATCCCAAACCAAAAATGAAATAATTCGACCTTAGAAAAATTTAAATTTTGAACTTTGGAAAAATTTCCTGAAAATTTCCGTCGCCCTACCAACCTCTCCTCCTATCAGAAGTTGTCACGTGGCACGTTGGAGGGGCAGGCCCTTAATAATAAAAAAACTTAACTTTTTGAAAATTTTGCCTTGGGAAAATTTTCCCAAATTTCCCCGCAACCCCGCGGCCTCCAACCAATCACATGTTGACACATGGTAGGGAGGGCCTGTGGATTTAGAAATGAAAACTTAACTTTTGCCCTTTTGGAAAAAAATCACTTTTTCCTCCGCTGGCCCGTGGCCAATCACAAAGCAACACGTGGCCATTTGAGCAATTACGGAGGCATGGAGGAAAAATTTCTTTTGGAAAATTGAGACTTTGGTTTAGGGAAAAATTTCCACTTTTTCCCCATGACCCCCTCACCCACACCAATCACATGATGACATGTGGCATTTGGGAAAATTTTCCCAATTTTCTCCCTAACCCCACAGACCTCTAAGGGAAAATTTTCCCCTAAAACTCCGCTCGGCCATAACTTGAGTTTTACAAGGAGTTAGGAGGAATTCTTTCTATGGTTGGAAAGGTGAGGAAATTTCCTATCCAATGAGCCTAGTTTAGGAAAGTTTTGATAATTTTAAGGGTGTGAGAAATATAGTTGAAGTTCAGGGCTTGATAAAGAGTAGGCTTGGTGAAAAATTTCTCCCTGAACCTTAGTAAAACTTGTAACCTCCAAATTGGAGCCTTGTAAACTTGTTATAAGATAAAGATGAAAATATTGTGTTTGGTTAATTAGAATTTGTTCTGGAACCTATTTAGTTTCAAACTAGTGTCTTGCAACTTGGTTGTAGACTCTTCCTATATGAAAAAAAATAAATTATTCCATAATTCTCCTAGTTTGTTTCTTGGTCTCAAGTGGTAGTTGAAGAAGGCATCACACTTAGTATCAGAGTAGTGGTTCAACAGCTTGGACCATTGGAAACACTCGAAAACATTGAGACTTGAAACCTAAAACTAGCAAATTGATAATCTAGAAAACAAAACAAATTAAAAAAAATGAACATGTTAGTAAACTTAGAAAACTGAAGAAAACTCAAGGTAATGAACTAACTCCCACTTTGGTCTGTGCAGGGAGCTCAGATGGAGCAGGAGGAATGTTCACAGAGGCTTAGAGTCACCACCGCCACCACCTCCACCACCGCCACCACCACAACCAGACCAGGGTTTAGCAGCTATCCTACCACATATTTTACAGACCCTCCAGGATGTTAATGCCGCCTTACGTGGAGGATCAGTAGGAGGGCACTCAGGCAGATAGGACAGAGATACTTCCATTGAGGGACATGCACCTCCTCCACATGGTGAGGAAGATGGAGGAGAGAATTTTCATGGAGAGTCAGTCAGGGTAGATTCATCACCTAGGGGGCAGGGTGACAGAGTTATGGAGCAGAGAGAGAGGTCTTGGAGCCCGAGGCTCGGGGATAGAGCTTAGGTAGAGAGGCCCAGAGGACATCAGACCATGGCTGTAGATCACATCAGGGAAATCCTTAAGCTTATGCCATCACATTATTTAGGTGACACAAGAGAGATTCCAGGCAGAGGCCTGGCTGGTTAGCTTGAGCAGTTGCTTCAAGATTTGTCCTTGTTCTAGCAACACGAAAGCTCGTGTTACAATCCATCTACTGAAGGATGGAGCTAGAGTATGGTGGAGAAGAGAGGAGCAGAAACTCCACATAGACTCAGAGACAGTCACTTGGGAGCTGTTTGAGGAGAGATTCAGGAGCAGATACTTACCATGGAGATTCATACAGCAGAGGATCGATGAGTTCCATGACCTTCGACAGGCTTCCCTTACAGTGGCCGAGTATGAGAGTAGGTTCCTGGACCTACTTCAGTACATTGATTACATGCAAGATGAGTAGGTGTGGATCCATAGGTTCATCTGGGGCCTTAATTTGGACATTGGAGGTGCAGTACAGATCTAATGCCCACAGATATTAGCAGAGGCTGTTGAGAAGGCCTACATTACAGAGGAGACTCAGGGTAAAACCCAGTAGGTTAGAGACCAAGTCAGGATCCGTATTCAGCAGTTATATGATAGAAGATCGAGGGGGTCAGCTCCTCCTCCCTGTGGTGGTCAACATTCTTCACAGTCACCTTTCAGGCCACAGCAGCAGCAGCAGCCCCACCCACCTTTTAGGCCTCCTTAGAGAGTTGATTCACAGAGAGGTCGGAGCATGGGGCCTCTTAGGGGTCTTACTAGGACATAGGGTGGAGCTAGAGCTCAGTCAAGAGGAGCTCAACCACAGAGGCCACAACAGACTATGGTTGGATCATCAGGGTCCATAGCACCTACCTCTAGGGCACCTTCTGGTAGTGCTACAGTTTGGAGGACTTCAGGTGGTTGCTTCGGGTGTGGAGTAGTGGGACACTTTTGGAGAGATTTCCCCTAGAACCCTAATAAGGGTAAGACACCCATCTCAAAGCCTATAGTCGGAGACATGGGGTGAAGTCACAAGATCTATGCAGTGGTTGAGAACCACCAAGCTGAGCACAGAGTACGGTCATTGAGACTACAGGTAGCATTGGAGGTGTTCCTACTTCTATATTGTTTGATTCTGGTTCTTCTGATTCATTTATTACACCATCCTTAGTAGAGAGATGCAAGCTGGTGGATGTTAGACAAGGTCATAGTTGGGATGTCAAGATGGCTTCAGGATCCAAGGTCTCTGTAGACTCCTTGGTAAAGGAGTGTGTTATTAACTTGGGACCTTTAACCACCACTTCAGATCTCCGCGTACTTCCTTTGGGCTCATATGGAGTCATTTTAGGCATGGATTGGTTGTCTACACATAGGGCTAGGATGGATTGTTATCACAAGACTATATCTTGTGTAGATGATCTTGGAGTTGAGTTGATAATTTTTGGGGTCAGGAGACCTGTTTCTATTTGCACTATCTCTTCTATGCAGCTTAAGCGGTGTGTGCGATGGGGTTGTCAAATGTATGTAGTAACAGTCAGTGACCGGATAGAGGATGGATCTAGGGGGCCATTGCTAGATGACCATCCCATTTTGAGAGAGTATGTAGATGTTTTCCCAGGGGAGCTACCGGGGATGCCACCTCCATGTGAGATTGATTTCCATATTGATATGGTTCCAGGAGTAGAGCCTATCTCATGAGCTCCTTATCGGATGACCACCCCAGAGCTCTGTGAGCTCAAGTTGTGGCTGGAGGGCCTTCTATAGAAAGGCCTTATCCATCCTAGTGTATCCCCTTAGGGTGCACCGGTTATATTTATTAAGAAGAAGGATGGATCCTTACAGTTATGCATAGATTATTGCCAGTTGAATAAGGTAACGATCAAGAATTGTTATCCCCTACCACATATTGATGACTTGTTTGATCAAATGAAAGGGGCCACGGTGTTCTCTAAGATTGATCTCAAGTCTAGGTACCATCATTTGAGGATTACGAAGGCAGACATCCATAAGACTACTTTTTATACGAGGTATGGGCACTATGAGTTCACAGTGGTGCCCTTTGGTTTGAAAAATGCCCCCATAGTATTCATGAGTTTGATGAATGGGGTATTCAGGACCTTTCTAGATCACTTTGTGCTCATCTTTCTTGATGACATTCTGATTTACTCATGTACGCATGAGGAGCATGAGGGGCACCTTCGACAATTTCTTCAGTGTCTTCATGAGCAGTATCTTTTTGGGAACTTGGAGACATGTGCCTTCTTTCAGTCAGAGATTCAGTACTTGGGCCATATCATCTCAAGTGAAGGAATCATAGTTGATCCTTCCAAGATTAGAGCCATTATGGATTGGCCAAGTATCCACTACAGTGACATAGGTGCGCAGCTTCATGGGGTTAGCAGGGTACTACAGGAGATTTGTGCAGGACTTCTCTCGGATATCACACCCCATCACTTCCCTACAGTGGAAAGGGAAGAAGTTTGTTTGGTCAGACAGGTGTGAGCAAGCCTTCAGGACCCTGAAGGAATATCTCACTACAACACCCATTCTTGTAGTGCCAGATCCACATGGTGAGTTCTTTATATGCACAGATGCTTTATTAGCAGGACTTGGAGGTGTTCTTATGCAGGAGGGAAGAGTTGTAGCTTTTGAGTCTCACAAACTCAAAGATCATGAGCTTAATTATCTGAATCATGACCTTGAGCTTGTGGCAGTTGTGCATGCTTTAGTTCGATGGAGACACTTTCTTCTTGGTCGGAGATTCACACTCAGGACAGACCATTTGAGTCTTCGCCACCTCTTCATGCAGCCCAATCTAAACGCTTGTCAGAGGCATTGGATGGAGTTGCTTTGTGAGTATGACATTGAGATAGAGCATGTGAAGGGGAAGGAGAATGTGGTTGCAGACACCCTCAGCAGATGGAGGCATTTGAGCATGGCTACTTCAGTGAGCATAGATTTACATAGCAGGATCCTTCAGCAACTTCCTCTTGACAGTTTCTACATTGCAGCCCGAGCAGATATTGAGTCCTAGAGACCCCTTGAGGGGAAATTTGATGGTTTCTCACTAGAGGCAGATGGTATTCTTAGGCACAGAGGTCAGATTTATGTTCCTAGAGATGGAGGCTTGAGGCAGGATATATTGGCAGAGGCACATCGTGCACCCTATTAAGCCCATCCTGGGGTGAAGAAGATGCACGCCACCTTGAGATAGTTATATCACTGGAGAGGACTTCACAAGGACGTGGCCCAATTTTTGTCATGTTGTTTAGTGTGCCAGAAAGTGAAGGCCAAGCATCAACATCTAGCTGGCCTTCTCTATCCTCATGATATACTGGAGTGGAAATGGGATACCATTTCTATGGATTTCATTGTTAAGATACCAATGTTGAGATATCACCACGATGCCATCATGGTCACGGTTGATAAATTGACAAAATTAGCTCACTTTTCTCTGGTAAAGACCACATATAAAGCTAGTGAAGTGGCACATGTTTACTTGGATGAGATTTTTAGGTTGCACAGGATTCCGCAAAAGCTCATTTGTGACCGCGATCCTTTGTACACTTCTCATTTCTGGACCACCATGCAGTATGTTCTCGGGATGAAGATTAACTTCAGCACAACTTATCACCCTGAGACAGATGGACAAACTAAGAGGGTGAATCAGATATTAGAGGATATGCTCAGGATGTACATGATGGATCAACAGTCTAAGTGGGAGGAGTATCTGTACCTTGTGGAGTTTGCCTACAATAATAGTTTCCAAAGTTCTATAGGCATGGCTCCTTTTTAGGCCTTATATGGTAGGGAGTGCAAAACACCCCTTAGCTGGGACAAGATGGAGGATAGAGTATCTCTCAGACCAGCTCTTTTGTAGGACATGGAGTAGCAGGTAGTGTTGATCAAGTAGAGATTACAGGAGGCACAGGATAGGAAGAAGAAGTACGCTGATCAGCATAGAATCGAGTGTAATTTTTATGTGGGCATGAAGGTTTTCCTTTGTGTTAGGCCACATAAGAGCCTGATTCGTTATGGAAAAGGTTATAAGTTACCTCCTCGGTTCCTTGGACCTTTTGAGATCCTGGAGCGTATCGGCCCGTTGGCTTACCATCTAGCATTGTCACCCAGCTTGTCTCGCGTACATGATGTGTTTCATGTTTCTGTTCTTAGGAGATACATCACATATCCTTCTCATGTGTTGGATTGGACATCATTATAGGTGTAGGATCAGGGATAGTTGATGGTGGAGCCTGTCTGTATCATAGATCGCAGGACCCTGGGCCTTCGAGGCAGAGAGATTGATCAGGTATGGGTGCAGTGGGATAGATATGATGAGACTGGAACCACTTGGGAGGATGCTACTACTTCATGAGTATAGTTTCCACATTTGTTCCAGTGACTTCCAGGAGGAATTCGAGTCTAAGGGGAGGGGGATGTAGTGCCCACTTTCCTTGGACACTATTCAGATACTGATCCTAACACTATTGGTCACATTTTGGATATTATTATGTTTTGATGTAGTATGATGTATCAGGTATTATTATGGACATTATTATGTTTTGATTAGTATGATGGTTAGATGTTAGATCCCGGATTAATATTGATCTGAATTCAGATGTTTTTCTTGAGGATCATTGAGACATTTTTATTGTTATGTGGATGATGATATACTAGTTGACATGGACATGTTATTGATGTTAATTTTAGACATGTGGCATTGATTATTATGAATATATCTAGTATAGAAATATATTGGATGATGATATAGTTACAAATTGAATTTAAAAGATAAATGTTAAATTCTTGATATTTTTGTGATTTAGATTTAATAATTGTATATTTCTTATATCATTTGGATGTTCTGATATGGCCACGAGGCTGAAGGAGGTATTTTGTCATTTTGCAGGTTAAAAATCACAACAATGTTGGGGGATTGGAGACTAACCATATTGGAATTCAGTGTGAAATCAAGAAGGTCACCATGGCAACTGTGTTTGACCTGTATGTTGTGTTTTGGTTAGGATTTCCCATGGGGAGATTTCCATTATTGTGACCATGGGGTCTATGTGTGCTTTATTTGTTGTGTCCCTTTTTAAAATTATTGTTGTATGTGATTTTATTTGTAATGTGCTCTTTATTTTAATTATTTTAATGTGATAGTATAATGTGAGAGTCTTATAGTTAAATTTTAATTAAATTAATTGGGATGTGGAATATAAATTAAATGTTATTGTCTTGGTTGAAAATGAAATTTATTTATATATTTTATAACCATATGGTAATTAAATATATGGTTGTGTCTAAAGTTTGTAATAAATAAATGTCATAGAAATAGATGCATTTTAAAAGAGTGTGTAAGTTACCAAGTATGGGTTGTGTAAGTGAAGTGATAGATTGTGTAAGAAATTGTAAGAGGTTGTAAGAAGATTTTGGAAGGTCTGACACTCCACCTCTATCTTGAAATTCAAATTTGAGCTTGGAGGAAAAATTTGGAGGCTTGCGGGACAATTTAAACTTGTCCAACACCTCTCAAACTCCTCCACCAACCATGTTTATTAATTTGGAGTCAAAATCAGATTATTTTATTGAATTTTGACTTGATTTATTGTAAGAAGTGATTGCACTTGTCTTACAAATTTTAAATGCATTCCCTTTTTGGGGTATGGGCTTTATTGTGTGTGTAAGTGATTTTGTCATTTTTTTTCCTTAATGGTGATTTGTTATTTGATGTGGATGGAACTCTTGGGGAATGAAATAAAAATGATGTGGCATCCCACATGGAATCCACATCATCCTCTTCCACCCTCTCCTTTAAAAATTAGAATTCCTCCTCATTTTGAGGTTGTTGAAAGTTGGAGATTTCACTCTTGGGTCAAATTTTCTTGCATATTTTGGAGCTTGCTTGGTGGAAGAAGTGGAATTTCTTGTGTATGCATTCCTCTTGCTGATTGGGACTATTTTTTTTTGTGCAATAAAGAACCTGCTGTTTTGGAAACAAGTCTCCATTATGGAGAGGTAGGCTCCCACTCTTTTAAAACTGTTGTATTTTCCTCTTTTAACATAAATTTGAATGTGTTGTGTTTTTAATTTTTTTGAGGGATGGGTAAAATGCTTAGGGCATGGTGTGGAGAGAAGACTATGAGGTTATCAGAGGAGAGATAAGGGATTTTTCATTGTTATTTGTTCTTTGGAGGGAATGTTGGTTTAGGATCCACCTAGGAAAAAAAATTGCTTGCATTTCCTACTTTAGGGGAGGTATAAGGGATAAATTTGGAGGAGGGATAAGGAGGGGTTGAGGAAGGATAAGGTTTATGGGATTGCTATGATCTTGGCGGTTTTCTCTTGGTGGATGCCCAAAATTCAACTTGCGAGGCATAAGGAGACCTCCATAGTTCTTGCTCTTGCTTGGCTTGCTTGCTTGGAGAAGGAGCCTTTGTGATTGTTTGGAATTTATTGTTGTAGTTGAGAACTACTGTCTTGTTTTGATTTGTGTATTTATTTATGTTTGTGATACATTAGTGTTCCTTGTACGTGAAAGAAGTCCATGTTGGCATGAGTTGAATCATCATGCTCCATTTCAATATGGCTGGGGCTCGGGGGCCAATGGGGAAAGATGGCTTCTATTTTCCCATTGGGTATCTTGGTTGGGTGGAGAGTGTTTCCTTTCCCCCTTCCTTGTTGTGATTCAAGTTGCAAGAATGAAGAAATCAACAAGCTGATGTTTGGAGAAAGAAGAATACAGTTTGACAATCATCCCTTTGAGAAAACTTTTGTAATCCCTTCCCAATTCACGTAGATGAGTTGTATAATTTTGTAATGTGAAGCCATTATAAGGTAAATGGAAGTCTGAAATTTAATTGAAATGTAAAGATGAAACATTCTTTTCTCTGTATTGGAAAAGACTGTCATACAGTTGTATATTTAACATTGAAATTCAAATGTAGAAATGAATTGTATCTTTCTGTTTAGTTTGAAAATAAAATGGGAAGAACATTTCATACTTGTATTTGAAAATTGAAATTAGATCAAATTGGAAAAGAGATCAGTTGTAATGTTATTTTATTTTCAATAGAAGTATGGCATTGGTTCTTGTAAAATTTTATTCCTGTCAAAGGATAAATTTCCATTTTGAAAAGAATAAGAATCTCTGTTTTCTTTTTTAAATGTTGAGAAGATGGATATGAAATGAAATTAAATGTTATTCTTTCTTGCAAAATTGTATATCAAAACTGGAAACTCAGAGATGCTTTTAGTTTGAATTACATGGATTTTTGATAAGAAACTACATTGGATTAAGTTTAGGAATCATTGCTGTTCGAATTTAAAAAAAAGAGAGACAAACCAAATTTAAAGCAACAACTTGCTGTTTTAAAGTTAAATCTGGTAATGTACATTTGAAAAAAAAAAACTGTCCACTTTTATACTTCCCAATCAATTTAAAAATACTATGAATTAACATGCTGAGACTATTCTGAACCTATCTTGACAAGGAAAATTCGAGAAAACAATTTAATCAATCCAATTTTTGAGTCAATCCCCTTCCTAAGTCTTTTTCTATTCCTTGTTGGATAAAAACGTAACTTCAATAAATTGATCAAATTTACACCTTTAAAACATTCTAATTCTTCCCTAAGTTGATCCTCCATGTCTTTTTGACATGTTGAGTGAAGGAAGAGTCCAATTTTTATAAAATTTGCAAGTTTAAAACTGCCAGTTTGTAACTTAAAACCCTGCAAATCGATTTCTTAAAATTGACCATTGAAATGTTACCAAATTCTAAAATTAATGATTTTTGTGCAAAGAGGACTCCAAGAGATTTCTGGAAAGTCGTCGTTTGCCTAAAATGGAGCTTCCTATCAAAAGTTATGGCCATTTGAAGTTTTACTTCAAAATGGCCATCCCAAACCAAAAATGAAATAATTCGACCTTAGAAAAATTTAAATTTTGAACTTTGGAAAAATTTCCTAAAAATTTCTGTGGCCCTGCCAACCTCTCCTCCTATCAGAAGTTGTCACGTGGCACCTTGGAGGGGCAGGCCCTTGATAAAAAAAAAAACTTAACTTTTTAAAAAAATTTCCTTGGGAAAATTTTCCCAAATTTCCCCACAACCCCGCGGCCCCCAACCAATCACATGTTGACACGTGGTAGGGAGTGCCCATGGATTTAGAAATGAAAACTTAACTTTTTCCCTTTTGGAAAAATTTCACTTTTTCCTCCGTCGGCCCGTGGCCAATCACAAAGCGCCACGTGGCCATTTGAGCAATTACGGAGGCATGGAAGAAAAATTTCCTTTGGAAAATTGAGACTTTGGTTTAGGGAAAAATTTCCACATTTTCCCCACAACCCCCTTACCCGCACCAATCACATGATGACACGTGGCATTTGGGAAAATTTTCCCAATTTTCTCCCTAACCCCGCAGACCTCTATGGGAAAATTTTCCCCTAAAACTCCGCCCGGCCATAACTTGAGTTTTACAAAGAGTTAGGAGGACTTATTTCTATGGTTGGAAAGGTGAGGAAATTTCCTATCCAATGAGCCTAGTTTAGGAAAGTTTTGATAAATATAAGTATGTGAGAAATCTAGTTGAAGTTCAAGGCTTGATAGAGAGCAGGCTTGGTGATAAATTTCTCCCTGAACCTTAGTAAAACTTGTAACCTCCAAATTGGAGCCTTGTAAACTTGTTATAAGATAAAAATGGAAATATTGTGTTTGGTTAATTAGAATTTGTTCTGGAACCTACTTAGTTTCAAACTAGTGTCTTGCAACTTGGTTGTAGACTCTTCCTATATAAAAAAAAATTATTGCATAATTTTCCTAGTTTGTTTCTTGGTCTCAAGTGGTAGTTGAAGTAGGCATCACATCATGAGTAGTGTAACAAAATGATTGACAAAAACATAATGTGGGGTAAGATACTTGTGAAATGAGTAGGGCACACTGTCATTTAGGTGGTGGTTTGGCCAAATCTCTAATAGAAACCATGTTGATATCAAATTTTTGAGGTGGATAAAAGGGTCATGGAGGTGGTGATGCAGGTTTCTGAAGAAGTAAGGGATGATGGTGTGTGGTGATAGGTGAAGATGGAATAGGGTCCTCATAAAGAAGATCATCATCACTGAAATTTGTTTCAGGAGGACATAGTTAGAGAAGAATAGTTTTGATATCCTTACAACCTTCTACATGATGTCCTTACACATGATGGTAGGCACAAATTCTATTTTCATAAAACCCTTTTTGTTTGAGGTTAAGGGGGTTGTAAGGTTGAAGTGATGGTAATGTGATGACTGAGGTCTCTAATAGTTTTGCTAGAATGTTGGCATAATACCATGCAAACGGATCACAATGGGAAGTGAGTGTGGGTTGGGGTAAACATGTTGATGAGGCATTATAGCAGGGAGAATTGGTTGGACCATTGGTTTGGTAGGTGGTACTATCTTAGGTTTTTATGTTATCTACTTGTGTAAAGGTTTGGTAGAAGAACTATCAATGGATGGTGTTGTTGACTTAACGACCTTGTTGGAGGGTAGTGGGTTCTTTTCTTTGGATTTCCCCTTCTTAGCTAAAGGTGAGATGGGAGTACATAATGTAGAAGGGAAAGTGGATGGTGGAAGAGGACGGTTTACCCATGGTGACAATAGAGTTGCGGTGGAAGTGGTTGGTAGCGGTCGGGTGGAAGTTATGGGTTGAAGTGGTATAGGAAACATTGGGGTTATAGTAAGTGGTGGAGGTATATGTGGTAAGAAATGTAAGGGTGAGGGAGAGGGTGTTTTTTGTGCAGGTAAATGAGATGTAACTAAGGATCAGGATGATGAGGTACGTTGTTTATCTTTTGGTTGGCCTTAGGTATGAGGTTTTTTGGTCAGGGTTGATGGGTGAGGACCTAGGATGGATGGAAAGGGTGAAGTTGACAAAGGTGTGGTAGGTGAGACTGGTGTATGTGGCCTAGAAGGTTGGGTCTTCCTTCTAGGTGGAGGAACAATTTTGGTGCAAGTTGGGAAGATGTTGTTAAATCCAATTTGATAGGTAGATGGGTAAGACTTGACGTCGGCATGACACCCAAGGTAGTGATGGGTGTAGATATAGACAAAGATATATGTGTGGGTAGCTTCTTAGGCATAGGAATGGTTTTAGTCATGGGTAAAAGTTTGGATGTAGCTAAAGGTGATGATGAAGAGGTAGTTTTGATAGCCATGGTTAGGGTCAATATAGTTGCTATAAATACATTTGGATAGATTATGGAGGTATCTTTAGGAAAAATTTGCATTCGACTCAAAACGGGGAGTTGAAGATGTCCCCAAATAATGAAATTATCTATGTAATCGAAGCAATTGACGAGTTTCAAAAATGGGACTGTTGTAAGAGGAGATGGAGTTGGTTTTGTGGCAATCCCTATAAAATATGTTTCTGAGATAGGGAATTGATTATCCTTGGACTCTAAGGGTAGAAGATCCGAGACCATATCAATGGGATCTTGGAATGCTAATGGAGAATTTTCCCCAAAAGGTAATGGCATGTTTAAAGGATCTGCCATAGGTAGGAGAGATGGTAAATGGGTTGAGATAGATTTCTATTTTGGTGTAGGAGAAGGTGATGATGATTCTCTTCTGGGTGGGAGAGTTAATACTATTGATTGTTTGGTATGTTGTGAGGTGGATGATTAAACGGTATCAGTAAAAATCATGGAATCCTCCATAATTCTAGGGTGAGATGAAGGGGACTCCTCCAAGGAATAAGGAGTGGAAGAGGTATGCTCCTTCATGGGTAATAGAGCTCATGCCAGAATTTCCATGATAGACGAAATAGGTGGAAATTGAGGAATGAACGGTATGATATCAAAAACAACGTGGACTTCATGGAAATTGTTGTCATTGGTTGAAGGTTCACTATTTTGATTAGATGATGGTGTATGGTTAGGGAATGAATTCTTAAAGATATGCATGTTTTCATCTACTAGTGTGCTCAGGTTGTCCATGATGAGATCTCCATTGTCTAACATCTCCTGGACAATGTTCTTAAAATTTATGCATTTACCGTCACTATGGCCTTTGACATAATGATAGTTATAATATTCATGTTCCTTATACCACTTGGGAATAGGATGAGTGGGATCAAAACCAATATGAGGTTTTATGGGGGGAGTTTAATAGCTCTAACTTTAAGAATATTTTCTAAGATTGAAGAATAGGGCTCTCAAATTGGAGTGTATTTTTCGTTGATCCTGATGGAACTGAAAAGTTTAAATAGGGGATAGATTAGAGGAATGTTTGGCTTGATTAGATGGATAATATGGACCAGATTTGAGAACTACCATGTTGGTAGATCCTTTAGCTTTTGAATAATTGTTTTGGGGTTTTGAAGAAGAAAAAGAATCATTTGATTTGAAGGTGGCATTCTTGTTTCACAATTGGATTTTCTTTTCTTCAATGGCACGAATTTCCATCTTTCGTGCCATGGTAAATGCTCCAACGAAGGTATGGAAGTTTTTTATGTGTAGATTTGGTGAGATGTGTTTAGCACAAGATCTAATGAACAACTCTATATGTTCAAATTGAGGTAACTGGAACGTTAATTGGTTGATAACAATTTTCTAGCAAGAAATGAAATCTACGATAGATTTGTCATCATAATGTTGTGTTGAATATAGGTGGGTAATGGTGATTTTTTTTTCTACGTTGATTAAGAAGTGGTCTAGGAATGCTTGAGCCACTTTATTAAAGGAGTAGATGGAATTTCTAGGTAAAATGCTATACCAATCTAAGGCAGGTCCTTTTAGGTACATGGGAAGTGTTCATAGGAGTAAAGCATCATCATGGGTAATTAGATAGAACCCATGTTTAAATGACTGCAAGTGTTTTTATGGGTATTCTTTACTATTGAAACAGTTGAACTTGGGAATTTCCCAATGCATGGGGTATGCAAAAATAGGAATAGATGGATGAATAGGCTCATTACCGATTTCATCATAAGTTAAGGAGTTGCGAGAGCCAGAAACTGATGCTTATAGTGTCTGTATATTTTCCATCATCATCCTAATGAGGTCATTATTTAGTTGTGAGGAATAAGCACCTCTTGTAGTAAAGGGAAGTTGATGATGGGTGTAAGATGTGGATGTCATCTAATTACATGGGGGTGCCGAACATGAAAATTGTGAAGGGGGGATAGATACAGGAAGAAGATACCCTAAATAAGCAATAAAAGAGATTGGGGGTTGTTGTTTGTAGTGCCCTGCTTGAAGTAAAACAATTATACAAATAGCAATAATAAAAGAAAGGGGCGTGTTTGGTGGAATGTGGGGACTAGAGTGTAGTCAGGACACATGCATCCTAAAACCTTTCCAACCTGTCTGCCCATGCCTAAATTAATGAAATCATCTTTATTGGTATCTAAAGCAATGACTAGGATGGAACCCTCATTAATGTTAAAAAAATGTATAGGAATTGGATGGTGAAAGTAAGTGCATCCCCAAAAAAAATGTTAAATTAAAAGATGGTTGTGTGTTGAATAGAGAACTTTGTGGAGATGATAATGACATTGAATGTGACTTTTTCCTCCTAATCTGCTGATGTCCTTCCAAGACTTATCTCTTTCACTTTTCTGTCACGTGGAACCCAAATAATTTTACAAAATTAGCAGTCTTTGGTTAGTTGCAGCCAGGAAGGGAAGTTAAAGTCTATTCGTGAATGAAGTGTTTACTTTGGGGAGGATCCATGACTTGCAACTAGTGTAGTTGCGCATGGAAGATAGGGGTTTTCCTCATAAGATAGTCACACAGTCTTACATATGCAACATTTAGATCCCCAACCTAACCACTTACTCTTGCCCTTATTTTTCCCAGCTTGTGCACCCAAGTTTAAGTGTTCGTCAAGTGCTATAGTTGGAAATGACTTGTACAGTCATGCATGCAAAACATAGAGGCATATGCTTGACATGTGAACTTCTTGACTAATTTCCTGAATTAAATGTGGTGTTGTGGACTACGCCAACTATAGGGGATTTCAGAAAATACATTTTTGTCTTTTCAAAATGCCTTAGTAACTTTCAAGAAAAAGCATTTGTAGGTATAAGAGCCTCCTACCTGTTATCCAAAATTCACCCCCCAGGGTAATTTTGATAACATGCATCAGAATATTCAAGTCCCAGGTAAATAGATTGATTCAAGGCCCAAAATCATGTTTCTAGGGTCCCCTCGGCTTCTTTCTAACTCTCCCACCCAAGAAGAAATCCCAACAGGTTGAGAAAATTGAAGGAATGTAGAAAATAAGGTTGTAGGATTGATCCAAGGCATTTCGGTTCTGAAGGGTTCGGGTTGAACTAAGGTTCGTTGTACCAAGCTTGGGGCTGAAAAAGCAAGAAAATTGGCTAAGTCCTAGTCCAGGTGTTCTTCGGGACAGTTGGGACGTCGAGATGCGTGGGACGCGAAAAGCTGAACCGGCCGAAAAAATGAAGAGAATTACCTAAGTCTTGCTTCTCAGAGTCTGGGACAGTTGGGACAAAAGAACACGAAGGATGCGGATCGGCCAGTTTGGCGCAAGTCAGTCCATTTCGGGCGGTTCAGAGAATTTTGTCCCAGGCAATCCAGGACAATTGGGACAAAAGTATGCGGAGGACGTGAACCGGCCGGTTCGGCCGAAATAGAGGACTTTCGTTTGGGACATCCGGGCCAAAAGTACACGCGGGACGCGAAAAGCCGAAGGAGCTGAGAGTGAATCAAATCTTGCCACGTGTCTTCGCCTCAAACAGGAACAAGGAAGCCCGAATCGGGCGGTTCGGAGATTTTTGTCCCAAACAGTTTGGGACATTCGGGCCAAAAGTACGCGTGGGACGCGGGGAGCCGAAAGAGCAACCAACGAATCAGGTTGTGACACATGTCACTCGGGGAGGTGCAACAAAAAAAAAAATCGACTAAGTGTTTTTGGCCGAGTTTTAAAGGGAGCGAGTTGGAGCGTTGGCCCGAGCCAATAAAAAGAGGACGCGTGTCCTAAGGGAGATAGGAGTTCAGGGTTTGGGGAGGACTTAGAGAATTTGGAAAAAAAATTGGCCAAAAAATTAAAAGACAAGGATGACCCCGCGCCCTTGTCCTCCAACTAGATCACGCCACGTGTCACAAATGGCGGGGGCGCGGGGAAAAAATGGAAAATTTTCCAAAGTTATAGAAAGTCAAAATTTTCAAAGGAAAACCTACGGAAAGGGAAGGAGAGAGAATTGCTAATCCAATCAGCACCTGACATGTGTCATCCAAGTGGCAGAGCGCGGGAAAAAATTCAAAATCCGTTTTGGCCTTTTTTTTGCCCTAAATCTTCAGATCGCCATAACTTTTGATCCAGAGATTGGATTTTCACGTTCTTTATATCAATGGAAATCTGGTGAAATTCTCTACACGATTCTAAGGTCAATCTTGCATTTTGGTTTAGTTTGGAGAGAGAAAATCAAGAAACATCTCTAGCACGTGGTAATGGCCAGAAGTTACGTTTCAACAACCAGTTTCAATGCAGAATGGGTCGCATTCTTCTTCAGTATGGTTAGAAATGTCAGGGCATGGGTCTGTGAGGATGCCCATGTTGTTTTAATGCATCTGCATTCAATGAGGAATGGCTCCCATGTTTTTTTCACATTTTCTCTCTCCTAGGCTCGACCCATGCATTGTAAAAAGCCAGATTTGGATCATTTTTAAAGGGGTTCATCTTGTAAGCTCTGCCCTCCCTTCTTTTCTTCTCCAGGGTTAAAAATGGAGTTTGAACCTCCTCCCCTTATCTGTAATGGCATTTTTTCCTTTTACTATTGAAATGATGTTGTGTATAAACTTTTGGAGCAACAAAAATGTGTTTTGTGATGCATCTGTCCATCTTTGCTTTTTTTTTGCTTGTTTCCTTCTTGCCTCTCTTCATTGCAGGTATTTGTGCACATTTGAATGTTCATTACAGGGTTGGAGCTGTGTTCATGGAGTTTTGGGACATTTTCTGTGTCAAATCTATCCTTGGGCCTGTGGTGCATATGTCCATCCTTCCCATTACTCACCTCTCCTTGTTCCATGACAGTTTTGATAGATGTTCAACATTCTCCTTCTCTGGTGTATCACCATTTTAGTGTAGGCTTTTGCTTTTTTTCCCTTCTCTCTCTCTCTCTCTCTGTCTCCTTGGCATGGTTAGATTAGGATTAGATTAGCTTTCCTGCACTAGAATAGCTTGTGGCAGGTAGTTTAGGAGCAGGAACCACCCTTCTCTGGAGATTCCTTTCTCATTTTCATGAGTCCCACACTCAAAGAAAGGATTCAATGTTGTGCAATCACACTGGATGCTAGAGTGATCAACCTAGAAATCTGATCAGCATCCAGGGGTGCTATGATTTTACACTAACAGTTTTGGCACGCCCGGTAGGACACTGAGGTTAGATTATTTCATCTTTCAGAGGTGTCTCATTATCAACAGCAAAGTTTAAGCCACCGTGTGTTTGCACTAACAGTTTTGGCATGCCCGGTGGGACCTTAGAGGTCTTCCACTTCATCTTTTGTAGGTTGGTGTGTTCCTGTGAAGATTTCAGCCTTTGGAGGCACTTGCAAACACATCTGGTGACTCCATCTGATCAACAACCTATTTCTGAAGTTGCAAACCTGTTTTTCATCCATTTCCATCCATATTTCTTTCCATCCCTTTCATTATTTTCCATTCCATGAAGTTGTGCAATCATGACTTCATTTACATCATGGGATTCACATCTTCAACAACAGCAGCAATGTTTCCCACCTCCAACATGTTTTTTAAATCCTCCAAATCAGCATTTTGAACAAATTCAAAATCAGCATGCATACCCATATGAGCAGCAATGCCAAAATCAGTTTGGCTATGGAGCTTTCCAAGAGCAAGAGTATGCATATAATGAAGACAATCAGATGCAAGATGCTAGTCTATTGGAGAAAATCCAAAAGATGGAGGTAAAGATGGTGCATTCCAGAGCAACAGCTCAAATGAGAGCTTTCAGAATTGGTTGCAGGACTCCTTGTCCATGGGGAGGCCCTTTTCCAAGACACTTCAGCCCTCAGGAGAAGGTAGACTTCATGATGAAGATGCTGCCCCAACTTGCACAATGGACAACAGAAATAGAGGCCTATACACTTGGTGTTGAACAACCTTGTCAATGCGTAAGTTCTACACCATCATCTATTTTTTATCTTCCCATTACTCAAGCAACATCATCTCATTTGGGATTGCAAATTCTGAATTCCCCATCTACTGTCCCAAATGTTGATCCCATGTCTCCACCTCTCAGTCTTCCACCACACCTCAATTCTTCTTTCCTTTTTCCTTCCAAACAGTCATCCCCTCCACAAGAGCTAACATAAATACCCCCTCCTCCAAAGAAACAAGAGGTTTCACCTCCTCTACCACCACAAAAAATTTCCAAATCAATTGAGTTACAACCCATCCCTCCTCTTGCATTCCCAATTCCATGTGGGGAAGAAGAAATTGCAAAAATCGGCCATGAAGGACAGCAAGAAGAGGAGCCCAATAGAAAAGAAATGACATACAACTTGAGGGTTTGGGATGACAAAGATCCCCTTGATGGTTAAACCTACAGAAGAGGCTAGGGTTGAACAAATGCTGCTCAGGACTGATTTTGTTACAGCGAAAGAAGAAGATCTTGCAGCCCCAACTTGTCCTCTAGAGCAGCAGATTGAAGATTTTGACTTGACAAACTTCATGCTGGAGGAAGAGTTCAATCAAGAGCAAGATTGTCTTCAAGTAGTAGAGAAAGGAGAAGCTGCTCCAAATCCAAAAGAAGAGGAGCACATTCTAGTTGTGGAGGAGAAAATTGCAGATCCAAGGGCTTTGAGCACAAAGCAGGCTACAGGAGAACCTTCAGTTCTTCTTTCTACTTCACCTCTCTCAAGTTCTAGTACTGAAGAGGAGTTTGATCTCTCAAACTCAATGTTGGAGGGTGAAAGAAACCATGGTGGTCAAGTTACAGATCAAGAAGACACCATGGAGGAAGTGGAGCATTTGCAGCAGGACAGCCATGAGGCAGTTTATCTGTCAGATTTGGACTGTTTTGATGGAGGAGAGCCGGTTGAGTTTCCACCATTCTCTCTTTCATCATCCACATTCCAAACACTTGAGTCTATTGTCATGAAGGAGAACATTCATTTGCAGCAGCCTGCATCTTATAGCAGCTCTTTGGAACCAAGATTGGAAGATTTTAATCTTTCATGTTCTTCATTGGAGGAAGAGAAAGGACAGAGGAATTTCACCATTTCTTCACACACCATCCATTTAGGAGGGTCTACAAGAAGACTCCATTTTTGGAGTTGAAAATCAGAGCTATGGGCATATCAAATGGATCAGACCTTTCCCAATCAGGTATTTGGCTTCATTGGAGCCAAAGGAGAAGTCACAACCAGTCATGCTTGCTTCTGAGCATGAGGGTGAGCTACAAAGTACCAAGGATCAGCTGTCATGCCTCTTCAATCCAAATGCAGAGCAACTAAAAGAGGTATTGAATTTGCCTTCAGCTGATACCTTGATGATTTGGGTAGAATACCAGCTTCTTGTTGATTTTCCACTCATCCTAACAGCCATGATCAACTCCAAATCAATTGCATGGCTGCCACTTGTGAGAAAGGGAAGCTATTTCTCATAACCAATTGCAGGGTTTGTTTAGCTTTCCTTTGTTTCCATTAGAGTAAAGTAGGTAGGTTTGCTTTCAGTAGAAGAAGTGCTTGTGCACACTCTGCATGTTCCATTTGGAGCATGTATGATTTTCAGTTCTGTACATAGTTTTTGTGGTGCTAGTTTTGCTCTTGCACAGTCCATTTCAGTGGCATTTTGGTGAGAATGACTCCATGTCTAGTGGGATTCAAGTGGTTCAGAGGGAAGTTTTCAAAGTTCAGATCAGTTTTCAGGCTACTACTCATGACTCCATGCCCAATGAATTTCTTCAGGCTACTGATCATTCATCTAGCAGGCAGATGACCCTGCTGAGTCGCCAAAACTGCTATCCAAAATTCACCCCCCAAGGTAATTTTGATAACATGCATCAGAATATTATAGTCCCAGGCAAATAGATTGATTCAAGGCCCAAAATCATGTTTCTAGGGTCCCCTCGGCTTCTTTCTAACTCTCCCACCCAAGAAGAAATTCCAACAGGTTGAGAAAATGGAAGGAATGCAGAACATAAGGTTGCAGGATTGATTTAAGGAATTTCAGGTTTGAAGGGTTCAGGTTGAACTGAGGTTTTTTGTACCAAGCTTGGGGCCGAAAAAGCAAGAAAATTGGCTAAGTCCTAGTCCAGGCGGTCTTCGGGACAGTTAGGACGTCGAGACGCTCGGGACGCGAAAAGCTAAACCGGATGAAAAAATGAAGAAAATTTCCTAAGTCTTGCTTCTCAGAGTCTGGGATAGTTGGGACAAAAGTACGCGAAGGACACGGATCGGCCGGTTTGGCGCAAGTTAGTCCATTTCAGGCGGTTCGGAAAATTTTGTCCCAGGCAGTCCAGGACAGTTGGGACAAGAGTACGCGTAGGACATGAAACTGGCCAGTTTGGCTGAAACAGAGGACTTTCGTTTGGGACATCCGGGCCAAAAGTACGCGCGGAATGTGAAAAGCCGAAGGAGATGAGAGTGAATCAAATCTTGCCACGTGTCTTCACCTCAAACAGGAACAAGGAAGCCCGAATTGGGCGGTTCGGAGATTTTTGTCCCAGACAGTTTGGGACATCTAGGCCAAAAGTACACATGGGATGCAGGGAGGCGGAAGAGCTGGCAATGAATCAGGTTGTGACACGTGTCACTCGGGGAGGTGCAACAAAAAAAAATTCAACTAAGTGTTTTTGGCCGAGTTTTAAAGGGAGCGAGTTAGAGCGTTGGCCCGAGCCAATAAAAAGAGGATGTGTGTCCTAAGGGAGATAGGAGTTTGGGGCTTGGGGAGGACTTAGAGAATTTGGCAAAAGTTTTGGCCAAAAAATTAAAATACAAGGATGACCCCGCGCCCCTTTCCTCCAACCAGAGCACGCCACGTGTCCCAAATGGCGGGGGCACGGGGAAAATTGGAAAAATTTCCAAAGTTATAGAAAGTCAAAATTTTCCAAGGAAAACCTGTGGAAAGGGAAGGAGAGAGAATTTCTCATCTAATCAGCACCCGACACGTGTCATCCAAGTGGTAGAGTGCGGGAATAAATTCAAAATCCGTTTTGGCCTATTTTTTTGGCCCTAAATCTTCAGATCGCAATAACTTTCGATCTAGAGCTCGAATTTTCACGTTCTTTATATCAATGGAAAGCTGGTGAAATTATCTACACGATTCCGAGGTCAATCTTGCATTTTGGTTTAGGTTGGAGAGATAAAATCAAGAAACGTCTCTGGCACATGGTAATGGCCAGAAGTGATGTTTCAACAACCAGTTTCAATGCAGAATGGGTCACATTCTTCTTCAGTATGGTCAGAAATGTCAGGGAATGGGTCTATAAGGACGCTCATGCTGTTTTAATGCATCTGCATTCAATGAGGAATGGCTCCCATGTTTTTTTCATGTTTTCTCTCTCCTGGGCTCGACCCATGCATTGTAAAAAGTCAGATTTGGCTCATTTTTAAAGGGGTTCATCTTTTCAGCTCTGCCCTCCCTTCTTTTCTTCTCCAGGGTTGAAAATGGAATTTGAACCTCCTCCCCTTCTCTGTAATGGTGTTTTTTCCTTTTACTATTGAAATGATGTTCTGTGCAAACTTTTGGAGCAACAAAAATGTGTTTTGTGATGCATCTATCCATCCTTGCTCGTTTTTTGCCTGTTTCCTTCTTGCCTCTCTTCATTACATGTATTTGTGCACATTTGAATGTTCATTGCAGGGTTGGAGCTATGTTCATGGAGTTTTGGGACATTTTCTGTGTCAAATCTATCCTTGGGCCTATGGTGCATCTGTCCATCCTTCCCATCGCTCACCTCTCCTTGTTCCATGGTAGTTTTCATAGATGTTCAACATTCTCCTTCTCTGGTGTATCACCATTTTAGTGTAGGCTTTTACTTTTTTTCCCTTCTCTCTCTCTCTCTCTCTGTCTCTTTGGCATAGTTAGATTAGGATTAGATTAGCTTTCCTGCACTGGAATAGCTTGTGGCAGGTAGTTTAGGAGTAGGAACCAGCCTTCTCTGGAGATTCCTTTCTCATTTTCATGAGTCCCACACTCAAAGAAAGGATTCAATGTTGTGCAATCACACTGGATGCTAGATTGATCAACCTAGAATTCTGATCAGCATCTAGGGGTGCTGTGATTTTTCATTAACACTACCCTTTTCCAACTCCCTCTTAGCCTACTCCAGATAGAATAATTTTATCAAATGTTGTATTGCAAGTTCCCTGGCTAACATGGGTGAGTAAACTGGGTGCTGGTGTCTGCCACTTCTAATAGACCAAAATGCCTGAAAGAAATGTTGCTTCATTGACTACAACAGCTGTGGGATTTTCACGATTGGATTTGTTGAAAAGTTTTAGAAAACCTTCAGGTAACCTCCCTACCTGTGTAAAATGCAAGCTTAGTACAGGTAGACATCCATCAAAACATAATGGAAATTTGAATTTCCTTTTCCTGCCTTTCTCGGCCTATGCCAAATGTGAGTTTTGGGACATGGATGAACTTCCAGCAAAGCATCAAAGATTGAGGAAAATTTTGTCAGATGTTGTATTCGCAAATTGCCTCGAGAGGTGTCGTCATATGGAATATACCCAAACATATTGTATGCAGGTATGTATGAACATCTTAGTCATGTTGGCTATCTTGAGGGAGCTCCAAAACTTATTGTCCAATGCCATTTAAACATGTGGTGTTATTTTTGGTTCAGTGCTAAATGGTTTCATTGGGAAAGCTTGAGGATTTTGAGCAAAGGCAAAATGGTAATACTGCGGATGCTCATGATCTATTCAACAAAATGCTTAAGGGAGATACTAAACCGAATCCCACAGTTTTGAATGGCTTCGTTCCCAAGCATGGTTCATCTCCCCTTATCTTTCATAACTCTCGTGCTTTAGTTTTCATTGTGCAACTTAATATAATTTTAAAATATAAGGGTTATAATACATTTAATTGTTTTATATTAACTCGTTGCAAAGACAATGAAATGTCATGTTGTAACTCACGAAATCAAAATAACTCTTTTACATTAAACCATGAACTTCCACCCTCATTATGAGGTGATTTAGAAAACTTCCTACCCAACTAGATCGCTACAATATTGTTTTATCGACAAGATGAAATTGACTTCCCAGTAAAAATGTTGACCATCTCCCTATTTAAATAGATAATTTTGCATTTTTCAGAGACTCGTTAAGTACCCTTCGTAACTCCGAAAATGGGATGTTAAGCTTCATTCGTGTACCTGGTTATGTGAGGAGTCACCTTAACCTTTGGTTTGACCCCGAAGGAACATTTGTGATATTTTTGATGCCATATTGGGAGCAATGTTACACCATTTTGTAGTCGTAAGAAGCTACTAAAACTATAAAGTTGGCTTACGTTTTGAACCGCCATTTGAAACCTAGATAGAGAAATTATTATCCATTTTCGCAAACCTCTAGTGTTCTTACTAGAAAATTACATGGAACATTCAGTTTAGGGAAAAACACTTTTCTGGATAGTTTGGCAAAGCCATTTTTTAGGCCTCTGGTCACAGTTTGACAAGGTCAAACTAGACCAATTTCGACTTGTCGCTCCAGAAAACTTGTCGCCGTTTGAAAATGGTTTTTCTAGTTCTTTGTCCCGTCGACTCTGATGAAATTTCCTTATATATGGGAACTTGTAGGAAGTTTCTCGTTGCATGTTCATCCATCGAGTGTCAGTTTTGGAATTGGTTTTCTGAGCCCTCGAGCTAACTTTTTTTCATTTGTAACTAGGTCAATTACGACCCGTGGCCCCAGAAAACTAGCTGCCAAATGTAAACCGTTCACCAGTTCCACATTCTGTCAACTACTATGAACTCTTGGTATATAAGTGGACACGTATAAATTTAATCGTGGTGTGTTTTCTCATCGGAAGACAACATTTGAAAGTGGTTTCTTAGCCTCCGAGCCTGATTTGAACATTTTTGTAGCTAGCAAGAAAATGTAAAAATAGAAAGTTGTGGGACCCTCATCGGGTTGCCAAACCACCGTGGAAACTTTTGACACATGTAAATAACTATTTAGAAACTCTATAGTGTAACTTGTTGTGTGAAATAGAACTTTTGACAAAATGGTGTTTTCTCTCTCTTCCCTTCTCTTTCTCTCTCCTGGGTTACGAAATGAAGTGAAATGAAATGTAATGAATACGTGTCTCTAAACCTTTTTCTTTTGATTGCAAATTGTAATTATTATTATATGTAAATGGGAACCTGAAAAATGTTAATTATGTTAGATTAGGGTGGATGCCATGCTAGCAATTTATCGTTGATTTCATGCTCACTTGGTTTTGCAGGATGCAAGAATGATGGCGAAAAAGGTGATGAGAAATTCATTATTTATCATTGTAATTTATATAGTTCATTATAAAATGAATATATGTATAATGTAGTATCATGTTACAAAAAAGTTATATTTGAAATTTGTTAATATGCATGAGATGCTAGTTTTTAGGGACATCTAGGAAATGTGTATTTAATCATAGGTTCAATTTGATTCATAGTACACATGGTAAAAAGGTTATATATATGCACATATATATATATATATATATATATATATATATATATATATATATATATATATATATATATAAGGTAAATGAATTTGAAGTAATATCTTGTAGTGCATAATTAGTGTTCAATAAATGATTAATGAATCATCTTGCACATTCTTACTTTGTAAATGTAATAAAGAGATTTAATTGAAACACTCTACCCTTGTATAATATCAGAGCATAACTTGTCTTCATGTGAGATAATTTTACCGTAGAAGACATTGAAAACCATAGAATGAACTTAAACTCTGCACTCAATGGAACCTCCTAGTTTGGGTAAACAAGAGCCCAAGAATGGGTTTATCGTCTTAGTCGGTATGTCTAGTGACATTGCCATAAACCTGATAGATAGGAGTGACACAGTCAAACTTGATTTGGAGTAAGTAGAGCTAACTCTTCCTTCGTATCCTAGTGGACTACCTTGTCTTCCGAAGATAGATTTAAAATTAAATTTCTTCATCGAATGAAATCCTTGTTGGATTTAGATGACATAAATGGAGATCGTGTTATAGTTGTTCTTTGTATTGCATTCTTGTTAGTGAACTCTTTAGTCCCTCATAGCTAAATGTCTTATCTTTGGCTTGTGAAAATTTAGTGCCTCGATCTCTCACAAAGGGTTTATAGTGTAAACATGATTTAACCTTAATCTAATCTATAATAGGGATTAAAGCCCTGAGTGAAAATTGGGATTTAAACTAAACCTTATTTGATTAGGAGATTAACATGTAGGTAGAAAATTATAAGTAACTCTTTGCAAACAAAATTGATTTGAAAGATGTTGACTTAAGAGAACCCAAGAAACCAGAATTTTGTCTCGTAATACCTTGTTATGTCCTTTTATGGCATTAAGAAATAAATAATATTTTCACATGTGGAATCGTGAAATGCAGAAACATGGGACCTTACCTTGAACACAAAACACTTGTGGTTTGTGTGTAGTTATAATGCTTCTAACTATGTACTTCCTTGAGATGTCAGACAAGTACTTTCATAACTCTTTTGTTATAATGTGGTGGTAATAATGAGACCTTAATGCGATGGAAAATTAAAGCATAGAAGAGTGAAAATGAGATTTGAGGTTAGGAATAATGCCACTCTTAGAGTCCTTATCACTTAATTAAACATTTTCATGAGTTACAAAGAATATGAATTGCCTTGGTGTGATCAACTTCGAGAAAACAATATATATGTATATATATGTATATATATATGAAAGTGGAATTCCACAAGTCATTGAATTAGAATAACTATGGTAGGGAAATAACTATACCATGATTGAAGAATGCTTTTGGGAAAAAGCCATCTTGTATCTAAATCTCCCTTAAATCCTAATATTGTGTTCTAGACATCAAGTCACATTCACTTGAGTTATAAGGGTAAAAATGTAGACATCGAATAAATGTTGGAGAAGAATATTCTTAACATAATAATAAGATAATTAAGTACTTTGTATGCAATTTGAATTATGCCAAATAAGTATGAAAGTTATGGAAATTTCTGTAAAGGATAAAAAGCCAACTTAAAATGGTCGAACTATAAATTAAATGGGGAATGAACTTAAGAATCTGTAGTGGGAAAAAAGAGGAAATTGTCCTTGCTCAATAATGTTCTTGGAATGTTAATCGTAACTAAGATGCAATTAATGAAATGATGTGTTGTGGGTTTGCCAATCCTTGAGTCCTTTTCTTGTGGTTGGGTCATTGCTAGTTTTCATTCATTGGGGAAAGTGTGGCATTGACATGTCTATGGTGTTGTCATGTGTCTATGTGAGCTGATGATTTGTAAGTGTCGTATGTGTCTTTGAGTATTCTTTACTTGGAGCCCTTGTGGTGTTGTGTAGTGAGCAATGTAAGTCAAAAAAAAATTATCCTAGTATTTTTACTGTTGTTTTTGTGGGAGTAAAAAGTGGGTGTTACATTTGGTATCAGAGCAAAGGTTCATGCTCTTGAACCTCTGGGGAAGATTGGATTTGTGATGGTATTGCATGGTGGTGGTGGATATTGGAAGAGTAATGTTATATAAGTGTGATGTGAACTATGTTGTAATTGTGAAATTGTGAACGCACATGTTGTGTATGTCACTTAGTGCATATTTTTGTTTATCATGTTGATGTGCTTGTGATGAGAGTATTCTCTCTCCTTTTCATGGATTCTAGGAAGAGTTCACATGTGATGCACCACCTTATTGTGTAAAAAAAAAGAGAAAAAAAAAGAAAAAAAGGGAATGTTACTGTGGATTGTGGAGTTTTGGAACATTTTGGCATTATGTGATATGAAGGTGTATTGATGTATTACATGACAATATTGTTGTAAAGTGAATTGGATCATATCGTTATGTCATCACCGTGTTGTGATGAATCATGTGTGTCACCATGTTGTAATTGCAATTGATTATATGTTGTAATGTTAGACATTGCGTTCGTCATATGTATGATTTGTGTAATATGGGATGGGTTATGTCATGATTTAGGGGCATATGGTGAACGTATGATCCCTATTGTATAGTGATTGCACTTTGGGTGTAGAATGTAGTAATGTGATGTATCATAACCAGTGAAAGTAATGATTATGTTATACCCTGTATATATACCATGCATAATATGCTATGGTTAATGTGCGTGAATCACCATTGTGTTAGTGATGTAGTTATATGTTATGTTGTGGACCCTACACTAACTGACCCTAAGGGAAATCAGTAAAATGTGCATGTTTGGAGTGAGGAAATGTGTACCGTTGACCAGTCACTCGAGCTGAGTATGAGATAGGAAGTGGAGCCTCACATAGGTTGAAAACCCACTTTTGTTCGTTTGGTATGTGTGGCACTTGCTCAACGGGTGTCATGCATATTGTGTTTTGCAGACACCTTAAGCTCAGTAGATGGCAACTTGTAATCCTTTCTCTCTCCTGATATGGTTATCATATGGATTCAACCTATGTGATTTTCACTATTTTGAGCCTTGTCAAAGTGGTAGCAGGATGATTAAAATAGAGATGATGACAGTTGTATTATTTGATATGTTATTTTACGAGTTAAGGCTCGATGTTCTGAGTGCCAGCAACTTGTTGAGTAACCCCCTGGTGGCCATATAAGGCCGTGTAGTTATTGTAATGTGTTATTCCTATACACGTATTTTATTCGTAAATTGAAAACTTTGCCTTTTCTTGCTACGACCAACAATTTTCTTGATTGACATGTTCTTACGTTTTGGGCACCTATTTGGTTGATGCACTAACATGCATATTTTTGCACTAACTATGGTTATTTGGTCATTTGTTTTGCTTAGATTTAAATTTTCTTTTAAAGTTTAAAAATTTTATAGCCTAGCCCATGGCTTTAGATCTTGCCACTTGGCATTTGAATGGATTGTTATGTTGGTTCTAATGTCGTAATGTGCTGGAATAGGGTCATGGGATTGACCATGGAGTGGTTGAACCTATGGGCCCACTTCATTGTATGGGGGTATGCCCCAAGGAGTTATAGATAACTAGTGGGTTATTGAACCATGAGTTATTATGTCACTTGGGTTGGGGGTGACGGGGCTCTATGTGCACAGTGTCATAGGGTGACCCGACCTCATTAAAAGGAGAAAGGAGATGGGCCTCTATGGTTGAGTGACCCGATATTCTTGATGGGGCTCTATGGTTGAGTTACCTGATATTCTCTATGGCACGATGTGGTTGAGTGACCTGATATTCTTGATGGGGCTCTATGGTTGAGTGACCCGACTTGGTTTTGGCACTATGATTATTTCTCCTTGGGAGGTATATGGAGTTATTTGGTGATGGTTTGGGAGGTATATGGAGTTGTTTTATGATACTTCAAGAGATATATGGAGTTATTTCTCTTTTATTTTGTGATGTGTGGAGTTGGTATAGTGAGTTATGTGTACCCTTGTGAGTCTTTTTGACACCTTGTTATGTTTGAGGCTTGACTCTTCCCTTGGTTGGTATGGACTATTGGATATTGTCTTGGCACTATGTTGGTACAATCATGGATTTTTGGGTCTTGTGATACTCATTGTATATGTATCAGCGCGATGATTCTGTTTGTCAGTCACATCTATGTACTGGATCTATGTCTATGACATAATTGTTGGAAATTCTTTGCTATGTAGACTGCTTGTTGTCATCCCATGGTGGAATTAATGGTCTTGTGATGTGATACAATCATGAAAGTATGTAGCAAGAGGTCTCATGGGTTGTTTGTGTTGTGTTAAGTTTTGTGTGACATCTTGATGTTAGTTACTGTTGGGCACCCACAAACATAAGACAATTAAAAATTTCTAGACAATGAATATTATAATCTTGAGATACAAAATACTATAAAAGAAAATATAAACAAAGTAATACGGTAAACTGGAACTACCAATCTTCACAAAACATTATAATTTAAGATATTGCCAAAATTAGTTTTCTTCCTTGTGGTCATGTTATACCAACTAGTTGTTTTGTTACACAACATGTTTCATTATTAGCTTCTTGCCTACGTACCCTCTGAGCTTCGGTGTTGTGTCGCATCGAGGATGATGCTCTTTAAGGGGAGGGAAATGTAGTGCCCCACTTGAAGTAAAACAATTATTAAAAATAGCAATAAAAAAGGGGGCGTGTTTGGTGGAACGTGGGGACTGGAGTGTAGTCAGGACACATGCATCCTAAAACCTTTCCGACCTATCTACCCATGCCTAAATTAATGAAATCATCTTTATTGGTATCCAAAGCAACGACCAAGATGGAACACTCATTAGCGTTAAAAAAATGTATAGGAATTGGATGGTGATAGCAAGTGCATCCCCCAAAAAAAATGTTAAATTAAAAGATGGTTGCGTGTTGAATGGAGCATTTTGTGGAGATGATAATGACAATGAATGTGACTTTTTCTTGCTAATCCCCTGATGTCCTTCCAAGAATTATCTCTTTCACTTTTCTGTCACGTGGAACCCAAATAATTTTGTAAAATTAGCAGTCTTTGGTTAGTTGCAGCCAGGAAGGGCAGTCGAAGTCTATTCATGAATGAAGTGTTTACTTTGGGGAGGATCCATGACTTGTAACTGGTGTGGCTGTGCATGGAAGACATGGGTTTTCCTCATAAGACAGTCACACAGTCTTGTGTATGCAACTTTCAGATCCCCAACCTGACCAGTTACTCTTGCCCTTTTTTTCCCCAGCCTGTGTGCCTAGGTTTAAGTGTTTGTCAGGTGATGTAGTTGGAAACGGCTTGTACAGTCATGCATGCAAAATGTGGAGGCATATGCTTGGCACGTGAATTGTTTGACTGATTGTCTAAACTAAATGTGGTGTCATGGACTGCACCAACTATAGGGGATTTTAGAAAATGCATTTTTGTCTTTTCAAAAGGCCTTAGTAACTTTCAAGCAAAAGCATTTGCTGGTGTAAGAGCCTCCTGCACTTTTTTAACTCCCTCCTAGCCTGCGCCAAATTGAAGAATTTTATCAAATGTTGTATTGCAAGTTCCCTTGATAACACGGGATAGTAAACTAAGAGCTGGTGTTCACCATTTCTAATAGACCAAAATGCCTAAAAGAAACGTGGCTTCATTGACTGCAATGGCTGTGGGATCTGCATGATTGGGTTTGTTGAAAAGGTTTAGAAAAACTTCAGGTAACCTCCCTGACTGTGTAAAATGTGGGCTTAGTACAGGTAGACATCCATCAAAACATAATGGAAATTTGACTTTCCTTTGCCTGCCTTTCTTGGCCTCTGCCAAATGTGAGTTCTGGGACAGGGATGAACTTCCAGCAAAGCATAAAATATTGAGGAAAATTTTGTCAGATGTTGTATTTGCAAATGCCTCGGGAGGTGTGGTCATATGGAATATACCCAAACATATTGTATGTGGGTATGTATGGACGTCTTAGTCATGCTGGCTATCTTGAGGGAGCTCCAAACCTTATTGTCCAACGTCATTTAAACATGTGGTCTTATTGTTGGTTCAGTGCTAAATGGGTTCATTGGGAAAGCTTGAGGATTTTGAGCAAAGGTAAAATGGTAATATTGCGGATGCTCATGATCTGTTCAACAAAATGCTTAAGGGAGATGTTGAACCGAATCCTGCGGTTTCGACTGGCTTCGTTCCCAGGCATGGTTCATCTCCCCTTATCTTTCATAACTCTCGTGCTTTAGTTTTCATTTGCAACTTAATAGAATTTTAAAATATTAGGGTTATAATACATTTAATTGTTTTATATTAACTTGTTGCAAAACAATGAAATGTCATGTCATAACTCACGAAATCAAAATAACTCTTTTGCATTAAACCATGAACTTCCACCCTCATTCTGAGGTGATTTAGAAAAATTCTTACCCAACTAGATTGCTACAATATTGTTTTATCGACAAGATGAAATTGACTTCCCAGTAAAAATGTTGACCATCTCCTTGTTTAAATAGATAATTTTGCATTTTTCAGAGACTCGTTAAGTACCCTTCGTAACTCCGAAAATGGGATGTTAAGCTTCATTCGTGTACCTAGTTATGTGAGGAGTCACCTTAACCTTTGGTTTGACCCCGAAGGAACATTTGTGATATTTTTGATGCCATATTGGGAGCAATGTTACACCATTTTGTAGTCGTAAGAAGCTACTAAAACTATAAAGTTGGCTTACGTTTTGAACCGCCATTTGAAACCTGGATAGAGAAATTATTATCCATTTTCGCAAACCTCTATTGTTCTTACTAGACAATTACATGGAACATTCAATTTAGGGAAAAAAAAATTTCTGGATAGTTTGGCAAAGCCATTTTGTAGGCCTCTGGTGGTAGTTTGACAAGGTCAAACTGGACCAATTTCGACTTGTCGCTCTAGAAAACTTGTTATTGTTTGAAAATGGTTTTCTATTTCTTAGTCCCGTCAACTCTGATGAATTCTCCTTATATATGTGAACTTGTAGGAAGTTTCTCATTGCATGTTCATCCATTGAACGTCAGTTTTGGACGTGGTTTTCTGAGCGCTCGAGCTAACTTTTGTTCATTTGCAACTGGGTCAATTACGACCCGTGGCCCCAGAAAACTAGCTGCCAAACGTAAACCATTTGCCAGTTCCACATTCTGTCAGCTGCTATGAACTCTTGATATATAAGTGGACACATAGAAATTTAATCATGGTGTGTTTTCTCATTGGAAGACAACATTTGAAAGTGGTTTATTAGCCTCCGAGCCCGATTTGAATGTTTTTGTAGCTAGCAAGAAAATGTTAAAATACAAATTTTTGGGACCCTCGTCGGGTTGCTAAACCACCATGGAAACTTTTCCACATGTAAATAACTGTTTAGAAACTCTATAGTGTAACTTGTTGTGTGAAATAGAACTTTTGATAAAATGGTGTTTTCTCTCTCTTCCCTTCTCTTTCTCTCTCTTGGGTTAAGAAATGAAGTGAAATGAAATGTAATGAATATGTGTCTTTAAACCTTTTTCTTGTGATTGCAAATTGTAATTATTATTATATGTAAATGGGAACCTGAAAAATGTTAATTATGTTAGATTAGGGTGGATGCCATGCCAGCGATTTATCGCTGATTTCATGCTCACTTGGTTTTACAGGATGCAAGAATGATGGCGAAAAAGGTGATGAGAAATTCATTATTTATCATTGTAATTTATATAGTTCATTATAAAATGAATATATGTATAATGTAGTATCATGTTACAAAAAAGTTATATTCAGAATTTGTTAATATGCATGAGATGATAGTTTTTAGGGACATTTAGGAAATGTGTATTTAATCATAGGTTAAATTTGATTTATAGTACACATAGTAAAAAGGTTATATATATATATATATATATATATATATATATATGAATTTGAAGAAATATCTTGTAGTGCACAATTAGTGTTCAATAAATGATTAATGAATCATCTTGCACATTCTTACTTTGTAAATGTAATAAAGAGATTTAATTGAAACACTCTACCCTTGTATAATATCAGAGCATAACTTGTCTTCATGTGAGATACTTTTACCGTAGAAGACATTGAAAACTGTAGAATGAACTTAAACTCTGCACTCGATGGAACCTCCTAGTTTGGGTAAACAAGAGCCCAAGAATGGGTTTATCGTCTTAGTCGGTATGTCTAGTGACATTGCCATAAACCTGACAGATAGGAGCAACACAGTCAAACTTGATTTGGAGTAAGTAGAGCTAACTCTTCCTTCGTATCCAAGTGGACTACCTTGTCTTCTGAAGATAGATTTAAAATTAAATTTCTTCATCGAATGAAATCCCTGTTGGATTTAGATGACATAAATGGAGATCATGTTATAGTTGTTCTTTGTATTGCATTCTTGTTAGTGAACTCTTTAGTCCCTCGCAGCTAAATGTCTTTCCTTGGCTTGTGACAATTTAGTGCCTTGATCTCTCACGAAGCGTTTATAGAGTAAACATGATTTAACCTTAATCTAATCTATAATAGGGATTAAAGCCCTAAGTGAAAATTGGGATTTAAACTAAACCTTATTTGATTAGGAGATTAACATGTAGGTAGAAAATTATAAGTAACTCTTTGCAAAAAAAATTGATTTGAAAGATGTTGACTTAAGAGAACCCAAGAAACCAGAATTTTGTCTCGTAATACCTTGTTATTTCCTTTTATGGCATTAAGAAATAAATAATATTTCACATGTGGAATCGTGAAATGCAGAAACATGGGACCTTACCTTGAACACAAAACACTTGTGGTTCATGTGTAGTTATAATGCTTCTAACCATGTACTTCCTTGAGATGTCAGACAAGTACTTTCATAACTCTTTTGTTATAATGCGATGGTAATAATGAGACCTTAACACGATGAAAAATTAAAGCATAGAAGAGTGAAAACAAGCTTTGAGGTTAGGAATAATTCCACTCTTGGAGTCCTTATCACTTAATTAAACATTTTCATGAGTTACAAAGAATATGAATTTCCTTGGTGTGGTCAACTTCGAGAAAACAATATATATATATATATATATATATATATATATATATATATGTATATGTATATATGTATATATTTATAAATACACACACACACACACACATATATCAAAGTGGAATTCCACAAGTCATTGAATTAGAATAACTATGGTATGGAAATAACTATACCGTGATCGAAGAATGCTTTTGGGAAAAATCCATCTTGTGTCTAAATCTCCCTTAAATCCTAATATTGTGTTCTGGATATCAAGTCACATTCACTTGAGTTGTAAGGGTAAAAATGTAAACATCGAATAAATGTTGGAGAAGAATATTCTTAACATAATAATAAGATAATTAAATACCTTGTATGTAATTTGAATTATGCAAAATAAGTATGAAAGTTATGGAAATTTCTTTAAAGGAAAAAACCCAACTTAAAATGGTTGAACTATAAATTAAATAGGGAATGAACTTAAGAATATGTAGTGGGAAAAAAGAGGAAATTTTCCTTGCTCAATAATGTTCTTGGAATGTTAATCGTAACTAAGATGTAATTAATGAAATGATGTGTTGTGGGTTTGCCAATCCTTGAGTCCTTTTCTTGTGGTTAGGTCATTGCTAGTTTTCATTCATTGGGGAAAGTGTGGCATTGACATGTCTATGGTGTTGTCATGTGTCTATGTGAGCTGATTATTTGTAAGTGTCGTATGCATCTTTGAGTATTCTTTACTTGGAGCCCTTGTGGCGTTGTGTAGTGAGCAATGTAAGTCAAAAAAAAATTTATCCTAGTATTTTTAATATTGTTTTTTTGTGAGTAAAAAGTGGGTGTTACATTGGTGATGAGTGAAAATAGGTGGGGTAGTCATAATGATTCTCATGGTAATTAGCGTTAGAGATTGGGGGATAGAAATGACTGGGATTTGAAATGGGTTATGGGTTGCTGACACCAAGGGTGGTTGTGATGTGACTAGTATATACAAGGAAAAGGGGACAAATGGGGCCATGCTCAAGTCAGTTAGTGAAGGGATAGTCAACACTACCAGTGCAATAGACATTTTTGGTGTAGTAGCTATATCAGATGTGGGGCCAAGTTGAGATACCATAGGGGTAGGGTGGATGAAAGAAATGTTGAGCTAGTGATAGTTGATGCAGAAGTGGGGGTGAGGACAAGAGGAATAGGTATGGGCATGTTGTATACTATTTTTCCTAAGGATTATTAGGTAGATGAGTAGGAAATATAGTAATGTAAGGCCACATAATTCTGGTCAAGGAGTGTTGTGAACTCCTCATCACTAGTAGAAATGGTGATAAGCTAAGTTGGATCCACAGGTGATAGGATCAAAGGCAGATATGGGCTAGGTGGGAGTGGCTGAAGACTAGTGTGAAATATAAGGGCATTAGTTTGGTTATGATTCAAAACCATGTGAACTAGCATTGACTTGGTAAAAACGTACTCTATAGATGACACAAAAAACAATAAGAATTGAAAAGAATAGATACTAGTAGGTGGACTTTATCAATGTTTCAATTAAAAATCAAAACAGGGAAGCCAACATTAGTTAAGGTGACCAATGATGGTTACCATAAGTGATATCAGTTATTGTGGGAAAAAACCAATTTGAGAAAATGAAGAAAAATTGATGAAAATGAAATGGGGACATTGTACTTGATAGAGATATCAGAATGTTGGGAATATGATGATGTCCTGAGGAATACAAATAGATAATAGAAGCTGATGAAAGCTATTTTTGGTAAAATAACCAAAAGAGCTTGTAACCGACACCGGTTAGGTGAACTGACGATGGTTAGATTGAACTGATGACAATTGCTGGACCAACACCAGTTACTGTGAAATCTAAAGAAATGAAGAAAAATGGATTTTGTAAATTAAATTAGATGAAGAATCAACTCAAAAGATCTAAGAATGATAATATGACGCCTTGACGCACTTAAAAACTATTGGAATACTCCAACTATGATGGTGGACTGTGAAATGAAGAAGAAAATGAAGAAACATAATCCTCACAACTCAAAACAAAGTTAAGGAAGAAGATAAGAAAACACGTAAACCTATGAGTGCATTTTATGCTACTTTAGCTTATGTTATTTGAGATTGACTTGTGCATTCACAATAGAGTTTTTTGGTTGGGAGGGCATCCAATGAAGAGGTAAATTATAAAGGGGAGGTTTCAGGTTATGTTTTTATGAGGGCTATCCTTTCTCTTAGGTATGACTTGAGAGAGAAACCATCTAGGCACCCGCTATCAATCCTCTGATCATGTGATCATTGACAACTTCTTCTAGGTAAGGTGTTGTTTAAGAAGATGTGTAAATTCAAATTTTTTCAATTTGGAAAAGAGAGAGAAAGTGATTTCTATGATTCAATTGTGTCAACCATCAGCTGGGCATGAATTCTGTTGGTACCCAATTTTTTTCTCCTTTTCAATCTGAGCAACATCATAAATATGGAATGAAGCTTAAAGGTAGATAGATCTTGATATGTGTCATTTTATAGTTGAGGATGTGATCTAACTAGAACTTAGATTTGTGGAGAGATGGATGGCACTTTGAAAGGATGTGATCTAACCCTCGCTATTATAGGTTGTGCCTTTAAACCAAGGTAAGAGAACCTATATTACAGCCTCTTTTTTGTGAAGGAGGTGGAGATATCCTTATACTGTGCATATTGTATGGAAATGGCCTTGGGAAAACATGATCAATTTTCCATTATTCAAAATCAATAGAGCTGTCACTACTAAATGATGGAAATGCTTTCAAGACAAGGCTGAGGCTGCTGAAGACATGGTATGATCCTAATTTGCTTTGTGCATTTTTGTATATGGATTAGATTATTTTGTTGACACACAATGTAATGTAGTGGTAGTATGGGTAGGATTAGTTTTTCAGATGATTTTTTTGTGGGGTGTTGACAAGAAAAACTTGGATATATCAAATCTTTGACAACCTCTACAATACTTGAACAATTATCAGATAAAATGCTTCAAATAATCAAGATGTTCTTTCAACAAGAAGATGCATAAATAAAAGCCCAGGATGCACTCTTCACACAATATTTGAGAACTCACCACAAATATTGAAGTAAAGAACTCAATTAAACACAAAAATCCTTGATCAAACCATGCCTAAGGTACCCCCAAAGGTTTACAAGAAATCCCAATAAACAAATGAAGGTGGAGTGATTTTAAACTAATTATTTTCAATGCTAGAAGAAATCTCTTCTGATAAACAAAACTACAAGTGCCACTAAACTATCAATAAGGATGAGATTCTGTGTGATTTCTAAAGAATTTCAATGCAAGATTGCAACAAGAACAATGAAAAATATTTACAGGTATTTAAAATGATAACAGACATCATATTACCCAGAAAAACACAAATTAACTCAAAATATTGTTAGATTCATCAGCAGGGGAGACTTTCATGAACAATCTCAGAGTTGCGTGATGGCTATACACTTGTAACCAACTCACATACATGAAGATCCAACACAGAAGAAATTAACCTGGTTCTTTGGTGGGTTTCTCTGAAAATGAGCTTTCTCTCATAATTTTCTCATGAATTTCAACTTTATGACCTTTTGCATGTCTCCAAAATGCATTATATATCTCTTGCCACATTGGATCCTTGTTTCCCAATAAAATCATATCCCAAGGAATCAATTTTGTTACTACAATTTCTCATGATTCACTGAAAATGACATATAGCAAAATTTGTAACGAGAGTTGCTAGGTGTTTTAAAAAGAGTGAATCATTACAAATATTTAGATCATTATCCTTCCTAGAGGCATGTTTTTCATCATCAAGGCATGCAGATGCCTTCCCTCTCATCATTTCACCTTTTCACCTTTTAAAACTACCTCTGCAACTTTCAAATTTTACATTTCATGTGTTTGGACTGATTTGGGAAAAAATTCATTTTAAAAACATCTCAGATCTATAAATTAAGCCATGAAAGTGATCCCAATGATCTTGGAAGGCCCAAACGACATGAAATTACCAAAAAATTGATGAAATTTTATGCAAAATTCCCAATTCCAAGTTTCTTGGAGCTCCCATGGTGGAAAAAATGGTGCAACATATAGGAACCATTGATCTTCCTTCAACTTTAAATCCTGGCCCTCCATGTGGAAAATGTGAATAAAAAATAAGCTTGGGTTACTTTTTCAATTTTTAAATAAAGCCAGATACGTGGTGCAATGTGATTAGATTGGGCCTAGGGTCAAAATTTATCATTTTATAACCTTTTGAAAAATTGTAAAAATTTCCAATCTTTCCCCATCTCCTTCCTGGGCGTGCCACATGTCCACAATGTAAATCCCAATGAAACCACGGGACAATTCTACACATTTTAGCTCCTTTTGAAAAAGGAAAATTTTCCCCAAAACCTTCGTGGGCCCACACACCTAATTTCTCCCTTGCCATGTGTCACTCGATGATTCACCACAGGTCCATGTCTCTCTTTTTTCCATCATAGCTCCTTCGCAAAAATTGAAAACTTCAAAACTCACCGGTGGCCTGTGCTCTCATTTGACTTTCAAAATTGGCCATGTGTCACACCTAGATTGGTTATAGAACTTCAGCCCAAGTTTTGAATTTGATCGATTTGAATTTAAAACTTCAAAGTCACCAGGAAATCTGCCCCCCCATTCTGACTTCTAATGGGCATGTGTCCACCTATTATTGGCCATGGGGCCGCGCTCCAAAATTTCACCTTAGCTTTTTCTACCACAAGGGAAAAAATTTCCTTCTACCACCGGTAGCCTGGACTTCCCCGCTCTGTCTCTGCACCTACCACATGTCCATCCCTTGCTCCATTACGGACCCATGGGCCCTTCTACAACTCTTTTCCCCTCGCCAAAAAAGGAAAAATTTGCCTAAGTCTTCCGCCGGTCTTCCCTTCTACCCTGGCACAAGAACATGACACGTGTCCCTCCTCTAGGCCAAAAAACGTTAATTTTTATAGAAAACCCACTGATCCTTGTCCAACCAAAAGTGGCCACATAGGAGGATAATTTTGAGCTTAATTTTGACAACCAAATGACACCCGTAAGACAATAAAAAAATGCAAAATTTATTAGAGATTCCTGAATTTGATTTTTTTTTCATGGGTGAGGGATTTTTTGCTAATAAAAAGGGGGAAATTGATTTCATGTAAGTTTTGACCATGGGGATAGATATTTGAGGGAAAATACACATGAAACAGACCAATTCGAGCTCCACAGGCCAGAAAAAATGGAAAAAATGACCAAGGCCCATGAATTTAGAAAAATTAGGGCACAGAATATGGCCAACTTGGGTATTTCTTCACAAATGAGGCATGGTAAATGATTTTCAAATGGAATAAGGCATGGGAACAAAGGAAGCAACTTCATTTCACCTATTAAAACTATAGAAAATGTTTTAGGAGATGCAGAGTGAAAGGAAAATTAGGGAAAAATAATAGAGAATCAAAATGGACACCAACATCAGCTCCTGCTCAGGGATGGGCACTCCCAGTGAGTGCCACAAGAACAATAAGTAGACCAAGTGCTAAAATAATCCATTGGGAAAAGGATTCATGAGCCAAAATCACTAAAAAATAGATGAGAACCTGACAATAATGGCTGTCACACACCAAGGCAAACAACAAATTGACAAAACTCTAAAAGGAGAGAAAAAACCAAACACTATACACTATAAAAGTTAGAAAGCAACCATTGATTCATAGAAAACAAATCAAGGGGAAACCCCAAATGTCCTCCATGCTAGATATGACCATGCCAAGAGGTTCTGATATGTTTTTAGCAACTGGAAATATACCTCTTCTTATTCTTTGTTAATTTGTAAACCATCCAGTTTCTTTGAATCTCCTCCATTGTGCTCAGGTCAAACCTTTTAGAAATTTTCAAGGAAAAATCAAGGACCAATTATCTAGAAAAAACAACATACTTAGGAGATATGTTTTTAGCAACTTCATACATCCTGAAATCCACAAAACTCATGAAGTGATCAGTACTAACATCTTCCTACAAAACTTCATAAGATGCATTGTTTGGGTCTTTAATAACATACAACATCTTATTTTATCCATAGAGCTTGACAAGGCTTCCCTCAACGTGAATGGTGGAAAAATACATATCCATTTGGAAACTCCCTCCAACACTTGTAACCCACTTTATTGATAATAACATACCCCATTTGCTAGGGCAATCAACAATCATAACATCCAATTTTAAATTCCTCCCGGGATAAGATGCAAGCTGCACTACCAAACCCTTCACACAACCAACAACTGGCACTTATCTTGAGTCCATGATAGTACATTTTCCATAGGCTGCTATCACTTTGATATTCAACTCATTCTTGACTTCAAGAGGCATGACATTACATGATATACCAGAATCAAACATAAAATTGTGAAGTAGCGTATCCTTTATGATCAAATTTGTGAAGAATGGATCAACATTTAATTGGGAAATAACCAAGGATGTCCCCAAATATACCTCAAGTGTCTCTCCAAGATCTTCTACTACTGGTGGTGTTTCAAGGTCAACAATGATTTGAGGAGGAATCTCAACAACATCTACATTTCTGCCTGGAGTAGTCTTCTCCTCCTTTAATCTCAAGTACTCAAATGCTCTCTTCTTATGCTCAGGAATTCTAAGCAACTCAATGATTGGAACACTCACATTGATTTGGCTCAATACTTGGGCTATGTCATAGGGAACACTCTTTGGAAAAATGACATTGGAAGGGAGATAAGAAGATTCATTTGATGGCAAGGGATTCTTGGTAGATTAAGCATGAGGAGGACTATAATCTTTTCTTGGGACAGTAGAGCTTTTGGAAAGTGTTTCTCTCCTAGGAGATTCTTTTGGAATGCTTGTGAGCAAGGGTCTTTTAGGTTTGGCTTGAGGCCCAGCTCCTTTAACAACTTTGCTTCTAGTGTTATAATATTTCTCTTGAGCTACAACAACATTCATCAAAAATTGTCTATCTTCCTCCGAAGGGATACCACCATCTTACTTCTTAATCATCAAAGATCTTAACTATTCAAAGTCATTGTTAGGAATTTAAAAAGTTTGCACTACATCAACTTCAAGCGTATGAGGGGGAAGAAAGACTTGTACCCATTTGATGTAATCCCAAAAATTTGTAGTTGTCCTTGCACTTATCACTTCAGTAGATGTTTCTCCTCCTTGTGAGCTTGAAGGACAGCCCACCATGCAAATATCATCATCATTACCATCATCATTATTAGCTTCACCTTCTTTCTGGTCCACTTCACATGGAAGATTGATGAAGCCCTAGAATTCTCAATTAACACCTAGTCACACTAGCACATCACTCAGCATAGGCTGAGCACTCATCTGAAGCACACCAAGGTACCAGGTCCCTCATTAGGGTTGTTGTAGCAGGATGGTATCATGATGAAGTGATAAGGACATATAGTGAGAAACTAATCCATCATTACACAATTATACAGAACCAGATCTATAAACGCATGAATTTTAGTATAAATCATCAAGAAATTGGTAGCATGCAATGATAACACATATAAGACACTTTGGTTCGACAAATATTCTTCATATATTAAACATGACAACAATACATAGGATTGATACAATAATAGTCAAGCATGCATGGATCTGTTTACAATTATCCAGTCTCATGCACTCATGAATCTCTAACCCTTCAACCCGATATATCAACTAGATGATTCATCTAATATATATAGGGTGAGGAACTTTCCCTTCACCACTAATCATGCCAAAAATAGGTCGCATGCTAATAATAGCCACATGGAATTTACAATTATATCCATACATGCAAGTATACTATCTATAGATCACTTACAATTAACTAGAGTGATGAATATATTCTTGGATTATTTCCATGCAAGAGTGCTTTGATATGATCCTAAAAATGTAGACAAAGCATGGTGCGCAAGTCTCACCATTGCTTTGTGTGTTCCACATGCTAGCTTCTAAAAATAGACTTTATCTACAAAATCGGCTAAGTCCCAAAAGTTTGAATCTACACCTCCACGTGCGACGCATTCCTATTCCTTTGCGCCTTCGATCCCATCCTATTTTTTTGCTCAGACTCTGTGTGTGAGTTTTGCTAAGTGTTTTATCTATTCAACATTACCCCACACTAATCTCATTGTCACCCTGATAATGGTGATGTCAACAATTGAATAAAGAATAGTTGAAATACAAAATGTTGAATGAATCTTACACAAAGAATAGAAAAGAATTAAAGAATCAAAGAATTATTCAGGCTTCAAGCTCCTCCATTTCTTTCTGAAGTATCATATTTGGATACTCCTCCTTTATGTCTACTTCTATGTTTTCCCACTCTATTAATACCTTTTGTGCTTGCTCTAGAACATCCACAATGATAGATTCCAGCTCATCCTGAGTTAGTTTTCCTTGCTCATTTTATATTACAAGCATTATGCTTGACATAGATGTATGCATCCCTTCCAGCACATCCAAGTTCATCTAATCTCTCTTTATGGAGTGCCTATGCCACGGCCAGTGACCTGCACTTCTACTTTACCATAGTTAGTCATTCAACACAGCCTAGTGTGTCATCCTTTATGGCCTTTTGCACCTCATTGTCTTTTGCCAATGTTTTTAACCTTGTTAGTGCATCTAGAGCTATGCATATCATTAAGGCATGATCAGATTTATTCAACTCCTATCAGAGTGCTTGTAGTAGGCCCTCATATGTAGCAATCTTCCTTGTTATTGCAGCTTTTATTTTTTCTACCTTTTTTGCTGCGTCCTTGGGCTGCTTTGGTATACGCACATTTTAATCATCCAATACTATTTTCATCATTATTCTTACGTAGTGCATCGCAAAATGAAATTCTTTTGGTACTTGTGATTCCAAATGTGGGCATACCTTTAGTATATCATCTCCAATTTCCTCCACCATACTAACAAAATCCTCATATTTATTTTTTCTCAGATCCCTCTCCTACACTAAACACACTATTTCCGCATCCTTTTCTTTTATCTCCTCTGTCAGTGCTCTAATTGTAGAAAAAATTTCAATGTTTCTTCTAGATACCTCAACAGATAATTTCACCAAGGAATTTCTTACTTGCTCATCTGTCATAATAGTTGGTTTAATAATCATGTGCCAGACTTCTAGTGCCTTCTTCAACTATCTAGATGCATATGATTCTTCACAGACATCAAAATCGGGTTCATCCATATGCGTATGCATCGACCATGAAAGTTGCTTTCATGTTCATAATGTCACCTTGTTCTCATCCATAAGCACCCATCTAATTAAATATTTTTGTGTGACGATGCTTTAGAACTGAGCACAATAATCATCTCCTAGTCCTCTGCATACCCCATTGCTTATACCCTTATGTCCTCACTTGTTTGACGAGACCTTGGCCCTTTTGGAATGGCAGCATCAAGGTTAGGAATATTGGTTATATCCTCATCCTTGCCTTGTGTAGCTTCTAATTGCTCCCTTTCTTCCCCTCCATTCATTTTTTCCTCCTCCTCACTCTGAGGCTCCTCTTATTCCCTATGATGAATTGAAGATGGAATCAATTTCTCCTCAGACTCTTCCACTTCTTCATCTAGCTTGAGCTTTCTTCCTCTCTTCTTCTACTCAGGTTCCTTTACCAATGAGATTTGTGATGACTTCCTTATTTTCTGTTGGGCTTCTCCTTATGACCTTATACACTTAAACACCTTTCTGAACCTTTGGTCACCCTGCGCTACCTCAGTATTTTCTTCTCCTTGTGAAGCCATCACTCACTCCTCCTCCTGTCTGCTAGATGGTTACTTCCTCCTATGCACCAAACCATTGCTATCCTTGTTCTCTTCATCCTATTGCTCGTCATCCTGCATGGGTTTAGAAGGCGTAGGTGCCGAGATGTTTTCCATAGTATGCTTCCCCCTTGGTGGTCCTATGAGCATGAACTCATTCTCTACATAATTATTATTTTCCATATTTGGTTTAAGTTGGAGATATATGAGAGTGGCCCCAATATCCCCAACAACAAGTGTTTCTGGTTTGAGATTCAAAATCTTTGAGATAATACTCTCATTGTAAGCATTCTTCCCCAGATATCCATACTTCTTTCTCAAGGTGTTGTATTCGCAATCCACCTTATCTGTTTTAAATACTAACCTCCTTGTATCAGTGAATCGATGAACAAAAGCTTGAAAATACCATGCTGTGAACATGTCCAGTAGTTTACACTAGGGGCTCCATGATCCATCCACCATCGGAAAATGCGCAATACAAAAGTGTTGGTAAATAGTAAACTGAGCTTGCTTCCCCAATACTGAGGGAAACTCCTTTGGTATGCGCCACTCCTCTTCAAAATCCATGTGGATCCTGTCATACCACATATATGCTCTCTCCTTTACCTCATCTATCATAGATGCCTTACATAGATACTTGTTGAATCTTTCAGCTGGAGACTTTTTATTCATGGGGTATTCCCATATATTTTCTTTCGGGCCATCCGGTACTCCAATATCCATGAATACTAAAGAAATTAAGACAAAAAAAAAACTTATCTTACTTCCTGTACGCACTTCCTCTACTATTTGTTCTGAAATAAAGATGACACTTTTGTAAATAACTCCTTTTGACATGCGCTTTTCCACATGCAACCACATTGAGTTTACTTGTGACCAATGATCTTGGTCATTCAATTTCGTAACCAGGTGTGCTACTACTTTTACTACTAAATAATCGTGTAATTTGTCTATGTCCATCACTCGCAGTCCTTTCTGGTGTCCCAGTGATTTGTGTGTTTCCAATATGGCAACCTTTTCAGCTAGGTCATTTTTGATGTCCTCACCTGTCTCCTTTAAACCTGTTGTAGTGGAAATTAATAGGGGTGTTAGTATTACCCTTTGCCCTGCAAAATAGAATAAGTCCTTATGGAATCGACTCATTAGCCACCTATCTAATGGTGCATATTTCCTGAAGTATGGGAGCTCATATAATTGGTAAACACCAATCCTTTTCAGTAACTTCTCCCCTGTGTCATCATATATTTCCATCCCATCACCAATTCACCTGTTCATTCAGGAATTAAGTAAATCATACAACTTATTTTGATTTTCCTTGGTTCAGTGGTTGTACTCACTTATTTTTCTCTCTCATATGTGGGAATCCCATCCCTGGCCCACAATTACTTCTTCAGGGTACTGTGTCTCTGAAAAATTGCTCTTAGGAGTCATCTCTTCCTCCTCTTCCACTATTACCTTCTTCTTTCCTTTTGCTACTATTGCTTCCTTCTTTGGAGCCATTCTTCCCTTTATGTTGTGTTTCTACACCTTCTTCTGTAACTCTTTAATGGTTTACTTCAAACCCTAACCCGATTCAATCGTTCCCTAAATTGTAATCACACAATCACACGCCCTAGCTCTGCTCTATCAATCTACTTCACTCAAACCCTTCTCCTACGGGGATAAAAGCTTCTCTAATACATAGATCCACCTTTCACATCTGGTTTCACCCTCTTCGCACCTTGAATCACTTACTTAACTCTTCACACTTAGCTCTTTGTCAAATTCTCATAGTTGAAGGGGTAGAAATGAATTCACATCTCGTCCTTATATAGATTTTCAATTTTTGATGCATTAATTGCTCCTCCACCTACCAAATATTTCTCATTTATTGCTTAATTTTGTCATTTCCATGCAGTATATCTTCGCGCCATAGCTATAACCTTCTAGTGCGCCTTACTACCTTCTAGTCATAGACTTCTCTTCAGCGCACACTCTAGCACTTGAGTACCTTGTCACTGCACCTTCTCCTGGTAGTTATCATGGTTTCCGCTTACCTCGTGTTATACTTTTACTTCATTCATCTCTATCCTCGGTTACTTTTTGAGAAGTAATCCTTTGTAAATCACCTTTAGCAGCTTACTTCCTCAACATCCATAGCATTATACTTGGGAGTCACCAACAATCCACCCCATACTAAAGGTATGTGTAGTGCTCTGCACATCAACATGCTTCATATTGTAGTTAGCTTCATGCACGAAAATGTGATTATTACACAAAAACAATAACTAAATTGACAAAGGATAGTGATGATGAAAGAAACACATTAAGGAAATGTAGAAAGGGAAACCTAATCTATCTGGCAACACTACCTTATTACAAACATGAAGAAGACTTATTTATAGTAGGGCTTCAACCTACTCACGTTAAAGTAATTAGAAATCTGTGTTCCATCAATTACTTCTAACTGGTAAGCACCTGAATCAAGTATTGAGTTATAACATACGACCCCAACTAATGCACCTTGAGCTTTCCTGGATGGCACAAAAACTTAGAGTCATATAGAAGTACCATTCGTCTGACCGTGATTTTTTTATGCCTGATATGCCTATCATGCCATGCTTTCTGACACGTTTTCTCTTATTTCTGACTCCATTGTGCTATGGCCTGGCACTCATCTAGTTAAACCATGTTCTCAATCCATTATTCCAAAGCTTTCTCATTAGCTAGACCTCCAGCGCGTGCAATGCACAAAGAAGGTAACATAAATTCTATAGGAAGAACAAATTCCGCACCAAACACCAACTGAAAAGGTGTAGCTGTGTTCAATCTCTTATATTTTTTTTGGTAGGCCCAAAGAACAACACATACTTTGTCATCCAAATCTATTCATCCCACATCACAAATCTTGGTCAATGTGTGGCTCAAAATCTTTTTGAAAGCCTTAGTAGTTCCATTTACATGAGGATGATAGGGTGTAGTCTTGTGGTGGGCAACCATAAAATCATCTAACAGAATTCAGATTGTCTCATTTAAAAAATGGGTGCCCCTATCACTGGCTAAAATTAAAGGAAAGCCATACCTGGTAAGAACATTTTACAATAATAACTTGTTGTTGTAGCCACTATACAGTCCTTCGTAGGTGTTTCTTCTACCCATCTTGTAAGATAATCTATACAAGTAATGATATAACATGATCTAGTCCTATACGCAGCTGGTGAAATAGGCCCTACAAAGTCTACAACCCATTTCTCAAAGGGTTCTTCCCTTGTAATTGGTCATAAAGGCATCTCATCCCTATTTCACGGTCAACCTAGACATTGACAATGGTCACATGCCTTACAGTACTCCTTATAATCCTTATACAATGTTTCCCACCATAAACCAACAAGTAGGATCTTTTATGCTGTAGCATCATCTGCATAGTGGCCACCTACAATACCACCATGGGCTTCCTCCATTTATCCTTTTGTTCATGCTCTAATACACAACGGTGTAACACCTCATCTCTACCTAACTTGTATAAGTCACCATTGATTAACATGAATGGTGCCGTGTCTATAGTAGGTTGCCTTTTCTCTAAGGACCTCATGCCTTCTGGTGCCATCCCCATCCTTAGAAAGACAAAAATTTACTCTAGTTACATTGGCATGTGTTGTAACCTATATAGCTATGCATTAGGAATGGTCTTTTCTGTTGTTTGTGCTTCTTCACCTGATTAAATTCTAGACAAGTGATCCAGTCCAAAATTGCTTTTCCCTGGTTTTGCCACAACTGTAAAGTCAAACTCTTGAAATAAGAGTATCCATATACATATGCACCCCTATAAGATGGGCTTGTTCACCAAATACTTCAATGCCATATGATCTATATAAAACACAAAAGGTGTGGCCAATAGATACTGTCAAAATTTGTGCAAGGTATATATCATGGACAAATCCTCACACTCTATAGTGGTATAATTCTATTTTGCAGGGGTCAACTTCCTACTAGAAAAACAAATGGGATGATCAATTATACCTTCTCTAGGTTGAGCTAAGACAAAACCAATGTTCATGCCAGAGGCATCCATGTGAACATGAAAAGGTTTATCCCATGAAGGAAAGCGCAAGATAGGAGCGGTAGTAAGTTTCTTCTTCAGTATCTCAAACGTGTGCTGCTGCGACTCCCCCCATAGAATGTACCTTTCCCCCTAATTAATTATTCCAAGGGTGCAGAAAATTTGGCATACCATTTTATAAACTTCTTGTAATACCCTATATGACCCAAAAATCTGCACACCTCACTTTGACTAGCAAGCGCTCTTAAGCCTAAAATGACCGCAACTTTAGCTAGATCGACCAGCAGACCTTCCTTGCAAATTATGTGTCCTAAAAGTATGCCAAAGGGAGTAGAAAAGATGAACTTCTTAATATTCAACAAGATACTCAACTATCTACATCTTTCAAACATTAAACACAAATTGTCACAATGATCCTTAATTAGCCCATAAAAATTCCAATCATCAAGATAGACCTGCAAGAAGTTGTGAATAAAATTCTTGATCGCTTGCACCACTATCCTTAAGAACACAACATGTGCATTATTCAATCCAAAGGGCATTATATTATAGGAAAATATTCCCCTTTCAGTATTGAATGTAGTCTTTTCTTGATCTTTCAGGGAAATCCTAACCTGATGATACCCTGAGAACCCATCTATAAATGAATATATCTCGTGCCCAGCCACTCCTAATATTTCCTCTATAAATGGTGTAGGGAAAGGATCTATAAAACATGTTGTATTCAAATATCTATAATCAACAAAAATTTGAATCCTACCATCCTTTTTGATAATTATCACCATAGGACTAACCCATTCTACCTCATCCAATAGTCGAATGATCCCAGATTTCAACATCATGTCAATTTCCTCTTTTACTTTCTCACACAAATTGGGATTCATCTGATAAGGTATCTTCCTAATATGGAACACACCTTCCTTAATCTTTATCTTCATTTCTCCAAGTGATTTATGCATGCCTTTAAGTTCATGGTATCCTCTTGGGAATAAGTCCTCATAGTCTCAAAGTAACTCTATGATCTTTGCCGCTTCTGATTTTGACCCGTAATCCCTAATTATCACATCCTTAGGTTCAGCTTTTGTGCCAATATTTACCTTTGTTGTCTTCATAGGTTCATGATATGCATGTGTATCTACATCCGAACTGTCTAACACCTCACATGCTCCATGTGAATGATCAACTTCCAAGTGCTCAACTTCCTCATCATCAATTATGTAAACCAACTTCCCCTTGTCTTTTTCTAGAGAAGCGTGCTCAAGTAGTATGGTATCATCTACATCTTCCTCAAAACATGCCCATGTCTCTATCTCACCAAATAATTATTGAATAAGTTCTTCCACTTTCCCACTATCTCCCATGGTTAAGTGCTTGATAAAGATTAAAGCCTTGTTCACTGGTGGTGTAGATGAGAGGAAGTCAAAAGTTTGGATCATCCTTGTAGTCAAATTCTACCAATTGCCAATGTCGTGATGTAATTCATCATATACATACCAAACATGTGTGCAACCTTGTAGAGTAGAATAAAACCAATGCACCTAAAGTGAGGGTGGTAATGCTTCCTGTCCTATAGTCCAGAGTCTCTCACACTACTGGATATGATGTTGAACAGGTTGATTACCATGATAAGAGAAAATATTTGTAGGTGCATTACTTCTTGAAAACCTGGTTGATAAGGTGGCCCCAATCTCTTCCCATTCCAAGATATTATCCCTGTGAACCACCCACCAGCGTGATGATGTCCCATGTAAAGCATATGAAAGCATATCACATATTTTAATTTGGTCAGCCCAATTTGCCTCCATGGCCTGTAAGAATCCAGCCAGATCTTCAGATCTAGTATATTGGGGTACAGAGCGACCTATACATCAGACAGAGTGAAAACCTATTTTACAAGTAACTACGCGCTTAACTTCACACCCCACCAGTTCATAAGAACCATGAGCCCAATTATCACAAGCAATACTTGTAGTATCGCTGATTGACTAAGAATATTCGCAATGAAGGATTTATTCCTTAGATGGCTCATTGACCTCTGGGTCTCGAATAGTGCGTATATAAATTCTATTAAAGTACTCTTCACTCAAAGGTTCCACATATGGTATGGATTTCCCATATGTCAATGATATTTTGACCCTTGCCTCCTTATTTTCAAAGCTAATATACCCCTTGTTAAACCTCAAATCAACATTGTTTGCATAACACCCGGGGCACCCAAGAAAAGCTAGGAAGCTATCTACTTTTGCAAGTGCTAACACTTCAAAGTCTCTTGTGAACTTGGCCCATTGTATAGTGATAGATGCATCCTTCAAAACTCCTATGGGAGTAGCTTTTGTTCTATTTGCCATGAACAATACATTAGATGATGGCTGTAATGGAGGTCTCCCTATTTTTACCCATGCATAAAATGTAAGTACATTCACTTCGGCACTGGTGTCAATCAAAATATTTCTCAACAACCAACCATCCACAATAGCATTCAAAGTGATCTCCTTTTCATAGTCAATGCTATCGGGGGGGGGGGGGGGGGGGGGGGGGGGGGGGGGGGGGGGGGGGGAGATTCACATGGAATATTTGTCTTCTCATCTTAGTTCCCGTGTGTGAAGTATTCCCCTTCAACCAATTTCCCAATAAAGGAATAATATTCTCCTGGCACAACATTCTACATACCTCTTTGATGTCATCAATATCAGATAGGTCCTTTTATGTATCCTTATGCTCCAACTTCTGAGACTGCTCTTTCAAACACTGTATTTCACCTTGAAGGTTTCTCAAGACCTCCATGGTTTCGTGATAGACTTCTTTTTGATGAGTTAGATCTGGGTACCTAGCATGCAAAACCTCCTCCCTAGTGATTATTGGCTTTTGTTGTAATACTTATTTAACACATGCCACCTCAACTCGTGTGGTTATCTTGATTGTTACTACCTCAAGTTCTAGTGTTAAGTTGGGAATCCACTAATTCTCTACTACACGCTAGATTCTAACCATCCTTGTGCCTTTGTTTTCTTGCTTGTGCTACTTACTAAGATGCTCAGACAAGTCCAGACACTCTTCATAACTATGCCCCTTTCCACAAAATGAACAAGAAATATTCTGCGGGCATTCATGCCTATAATTGTTAGGTGAGCCACATGTATAGGAATTTCCTTGAGGGAATTCACCTCTTCCTCCAGCTCAGCCTCATCCTCCATATTTTCCTCGATATCCTCATCCTCTTCCATGACCTCCTTCAAATATTCCGTCATTCTTGTCATAGCGTGCTTGATTATAATCCCTATCATGATGCTCATTCTTTCCTTTAGAACTATTAGCCACACTCACCTATCACACCCCAATATCAATGTCATCATGGATCTAGCCAATCAATCTATAATCTCCAGTATCATTGGTCATGGGCCTACAAATTTTACAAAAAGAGGATACATTCTTCCTGATCGCATGTTGTTATAAGGGGCAATGACTGGCATCATGATTCAAATGGAAAATCTCATAGTCTAACAGCAGTGAAGGTACAGACCTACAAGGGAAAATATCCTTATTGTGGCCTTCCACTTCACAATATGTACACCAGATTCCTGAGCCCTTCTCATGAGCTAAGTTGGATGATAATTTCTCTAACTATTTCACCATACATGTTATATGAGCCTCAAAGCATGGACTAACTCCAGTATCAATACTCCCAACTTCCTTAGCGTGTAGAGCTACTTCCAATGCTTTGTGTGGGTTGGTATAAGTCTTATGCGATAGTGCTCTTCAAAATGGAGTAATAAATCCCCTGAAAACTCATTGTGCATGCTTACTTGCATGTATATCATAGGAGATTTTGGATAGAAGTGCTTTAAAATGGGCATCATACTCATGTACACTTTCAGTAGTGCCTTGCTTTATATCCTTAAGTGTGCTTATACTCTTTAGCTTAAACTATAGGATATGGAATTCTCTTAAGAAAATCATCTTTCAATGCTACATAATCAATACAAGTTTGGTTGGGATCCAACTTCCTATACTAGCTATGCACGCACTTGTAATGTAGTAGCAAATTGACTTGCCTTGTGCTCATAAGCCGTGATACCTTTCACGCACCACAATATTTCACACATATGAATATGTTTAGTAGCATCCTCGATACCTTTTTACTCTAGGAGATAAAGAGACATCTCCATATAAATGTTCTAGGGTTTGTATGGCCTTTAGCCACCTGACCCAGAACCTCCTTGGTTTCCTCTACCTTCAAAACCACCCAAACCACTGGAACTAGAATTATCCATACCTCTTAATCCTCCTCTTGAATTTGGAATAGGGCCTGTAGATGCACTCCCCTGTGTCCTAACAATGGTACTATACTAGAACAGTACAGTATGTGAATTAGTCCCAGTTCCAGAGGTGAATCCCACATTCGGCACACTCATATTTTGTGCAGATGATGAGCCTGAAAATGTACCCCTAAAAAATAATGAAGTTGTCTATGCTTCAATTGATGTACTTATTATCTGACTTTTTTCTTCTCTTTCACTTCCTAAATGAAAACTTTGTTTACTTGATGTACTAGATACTATAAAACCAAGCGTAAGGGCTATGTTAGTAGGTTTTCAAATATGTGCACCCATGACCCAGGTCATATCTACTGGCATGCTTCCATGTAAGGCTGAAGAGGGTTATCTGTCATGATTTCCTAGATGGGGGAGTTCCTGATGCTCTAGCTCTTCTTCATCCTCATGAGCCTCAAATCCTTCATGATTCATCTCTCTCCACAACATCATCCATTCTACAAATTCTTGATTCTTCCATAATTCCCTCTCATGTGCCTAATCATACTTCAACCACCTCTCTTCCCTGTACCATGCTGTCGTTAGGTCTACCATTTTTCACCTATCCTATTCCTGCCCCCACGCATGGAGATTTTTAGCTTGTCATGGGCTTATCTTCCAAGTTCAACGTTACCATCATTATCTTGATCACCAACGGAATACCTTGCAAATACGTCCCTCTAGGATACCATAGGAACTAGAACTCAGCTACCTCTGGGCATAAATAAGTTAAAATTAAATACTCTAGAATATATCTGTTTAGAACACTCTGAAACCAGGTATCTACCACGTGAGTCCAGATCAAGTCAGTATCATATAGTGTTTGAAATTCCTCATGTGTCCAAATAAGTGTGTGATACCTCCAATTTTGATTAGACACATACGCAGTCAACCACTCTTATAATTCTATGGGAAAGATATCAAAGAAGATATCGTACAAACTGTCATACAAATTCTCATCTACCCAAGTGCATGCATTAAATTTGGATCCAATGCTAAACCTTCATGTGTATTCTTCCTCCAGATCATGAATCCACTCTTCAATGCTCGCCAAAGTTAGTGGGTATGTCTTCATTGCGAACCATCCTGAAAATAATTGAAAAAGAGGTCCCAGCAACGGAACCAATGATGTAACCTAGAATTCTCAGATAACACCTAGTTGCATTGGCACATCACTCAACATAGGCAAGGTACTAGGTCCCTATTTAGGGTTGTTGTAGTAGGATGGTAGCATGATGAAGCGATAAGGACATATAGTGGGAAACTAATCCATCATTACATAGTTATACCAAACTATATCTATAAAGGCATGAATTTAAGTATAAATCATCAAGAAATTAGTAGCATGCAATGATAACACATATAAGACACTTTGGTTCGGCCAATATTCTTCATATATTAAACATGACAACAATACAAAGGCTTGATACAATAATAGTCATGCACACATGGATCTGTTTACAATTAGCTAGTCTCATGCACTCATGAATCTCTAACCCTTCAACCCGGTATATCAACTAGGTGATTCATATAACATATATAGGGTGGGTAACTTTCCCTTCACCACTAATTATGCCAAAATAGGTCGCATGCTAATAATAGCCATGTGCCATTTACAATTATAGCCATACATGCAAGTATGTTATTTATAGATCACTTACAGTTAACTAGAGTGATGAATCTATTCTTAGATTACTTCCATGTAAGAGTGCTTCGATATGATCCTTGAAATGTAGACAAAGCATGACGTGTAAGTCTTGGCATTACTTTGTGTGTTATGAATGCCAACTTCTGAAAATAGAATTGATCTGCAAAATTGGCTAAGTCTCGAGATTCTTACTCTACACCTCTATGTGTGACACAATCATATTCCTTTGTGCCTTCAATCCCATCCTATTTTTCCTCACAGACTCTGTGTGTGAGTTCTGATAAGTGTTTTATCTGATCAACAAGGATGGTGTAACACCCTTGATAGTTGTTATTTTCCTCCTTTGCATTTCAAGTGTTGACATGCGATTTTCCTTATAAAGATATGTTCTTATGATTGTTGGAGATCATGCTTGATATGGAAAAATCATTTCTATTATTAAGATTCTTTGACTGAATTTAAATGGATTCCTTAAATCCATTTTTCACTTCTTATAGGTGAGATGCAATCTGGTTTAAGAGTTGTAAACTTATCTATTAATTTGACTCATCCTTGGATCAATTTCAGTGATCCAAGGAATTTTTTAAATCTGCTATGTTGAACGAATGGTAAATTGAAATTCCATGAATTAAGATACATATTGACTAAACTTTGTTGTTACAAGTTCTTTGATTTTTGTGTGAACATATTTACATTCAGTTGTATGTTGTGCTTAGGTCCTTGGAGATCGATCATGGCAGGACATTATTGAGGAACACGAAAATACAACTTGTTCACATCATAGGAAGGATTTGAGATCCTAAAAAGGGCTATCCTATGGAATCCTACGCTAGGTAAGAATATTTTCTACCTAAGCTATGTCACTTAATATAATTATTATTCTAACCTAAACCTTCATAGTCTACTTTGTTAGTTGATTGGCATCTTAACCTAAGCTTTGTGATAAAGGATATGGAAAGGTTACTAGGCTATTAAAATTAACCTAGAACCTAATACTATAAGGTTTTATGATGATATAACCTAATGCCTAAAATTATTATGTTGTGAATTAATCTAACCTATGTGGAAACTACCTAAGGCTATGTGTTAAGACCTATGGTAGAAATTTTTTGTTAGGGTTATATCCTAAGGTATGCATTATAAAATACCTAAGATCTAACCTAAGCAATTTGATCTAGCCTAAATTAATGGGTATGAAATGGGAATTAGGTGGTCACATGCATTAAGGGCGATGGTTCCTATGGAATTTATGTTATTGATAAGGTTTTTAATGCATAACATACTGCCAGTTTTGGCAGGGGCTAGTGACTTAGCGGAGGATTTTGTGGAAGTATCACTAAAATGTAATTTCATGTTAATTTTGATTTGGCAATCGCCAGACTTGGAAGGTGGTGGCAAGGAAGGATAGGCGGAAAAATTAGAATTAATGAAACTTATTTTTTTTAGTTTTTGTGCACAAACCATCTTTGTACGCATGCAAGCGGGTTTTTTTTGGGTTGTTTCACTTTGCATGTTTTGTAATTTTCACTCCGCATGCTCTCTAGTTTTTTAAACCAATAGATTGAATTGAACTTAATGGTTATTTTTTAAGTCATAGACCTATTTTCGGTTTGTGGGATGTATAAGAGGCATTGTGGAAAAATAATATGGTTGTTTGACCTTTCGTGGAGAAGAGGACAAGTTATGAGCTCGGCTAGAGATCTCATTTGATTTGGCATAAGCACTATCAGGGATGATAGGCTCTAATATTTAAGATCTCTTGATTTTCTCTAAATTTTTCATTAAAACAAGTCTTACATTTTGAGATTTTGGGGTTGCATGTTTTATCTGGTTACTTGGTTTTACAATCTCTGTTATCTTGGATATGAATCCATGGCAAACATAACGTTAGTTTTGAAACTATCTTTGTGATAGTATAATAGTGATACATGCATGTGAAGCTTGTATTAGTAGTTCTATTTTCCTTTTCTGAAATTTGTATTCGAGGTCTTTGTGTTGGATTTTACCTTCATTACATTATGTGGATTCTAAATTATATAGGAACCTTGAGTTCCATCTGATCTTGTTGGAGTTTGTGTTTTTCTTGAGCTTGTGATTGAGCTTGTATTTTGTTTGGATCTTGTTCTTGGTTTTGTGTTTGATGAAAGTTGGTGATGGAGGTTCTTGATGATCTAACCTGTGTTTGGGAATCTTGGGTAACTCGGTTCTATTGTTGAAGCTCGTATGTGGCTTTGTACCCATGTTTTATTCTTTTGAAAATTTGGACTGTTAATGGAGGTTGGTGTTTTAAACCATACTTGTATTTTGTTATTTGTACAATTCAAAACTCTTGTTTGAAGCTTGTGTTTCGTTTTGAGCTGGTATTTGGGATTCTTGTTTAAAATATAAATTGGAATGGGAAATTTGTGTTCCCTGAACCTATGATTAGAGATTCGTGTAGCTCTGAACTGTTATTGAAAGGTCATATTTTATACTTCCCTCATATTTAAATACTTGTGCAGTTCTGAACTTTTGTTGAGACTTCATGTTGGACTCTATTCTGGTATTTTGAGTTGGGTTTTACTTGTATTAAAAGTTTAACAACTTATAACTCTTTTGTTGTACTATTGCTCAAAGAAAACTAGGAGAATAGTTGGCTGAGTTATTGGGTAAACTCTTCAAGAACTTAACTAAAAACATTTTTGTTGATGAATGGATTGGGTAATTCTTTTCTGAGAACTATTTCACCTTTTATGAGATATCAATGGAGTTTTATTGAGGGTATTATTTTCCTTTCTGTTTTGTTGATACCCACTTCTTCAGATCTTTTAAAATAAGCTCTTGGTTTCATTTAAAAGAAGAGTTATTTACTTTAGTGCTCTGAATTGATAGAGTAGCATTACGTTGTCTCTATTCATATTGTGTTTGTATTATAGTACTTAATGAATCGAGAACTTATTAATCTTTTGTAATTCAATATTGAAACCTGCCAATGGGATTTCATTCTTTGAGTTCATTCATACTTCTGAACATGTTTAGCTTCTAATCGGTTTTTTTTTCTATTTCTTGTTGTATATAGTAAATAAACCTTGTGTCTTTGTAAAAGAAAAGAATGTAAATACTTTGGAACATAATGTTGTTTTTACGACTGTTATGTGTATTTAATTCTAATATTGGAATTGAAACTTGTGTTTATTGAAGGTAAAGAATTGTAAGGAAAATGAAAATGTGCATTCTTCTTACTATGAGTCGATTTGTTCTCTCTCCTAGGAACTAGCTTATGAACTTCTATGTTTGAATTAAAAGTGGAAATTCATTTATTAGTACAATAAAATGAATTATTGATTGGATCATTTTCTAATTAAGATCCCTTTCCTTCTATTGCTGGGATAAGTTCATTGGTTAAACTTTTCTATTTTGATACTCTTATGAAATGGAGATTTCTTCATGAGTTGTTTGGTCTTCCTTGTTCAAATCATTTGTAGAAATGATGTGGGAGGAGTTTAGATTATTTGGTTTTATTGAACTAAAAATTTAATCTTGTTTGGCAGACTGTTTGTTTCACAAGGCTTTACTTTGTTTGGTTTGTGATGAGTAAGTTTTGTCTATTGCACTCTATCTTTTTATGGATCCTCCTTGGATGGACTCGAGTGGAGATTAACTCCTGTATAAGTCTACCTTGATTTGTGAATGTTGGGTTCTGATATTTAAATGGTAACTTCTAACATGTTGAAGTAGATTTAGACTTGCAGGTAGACTATTTGATTCTCTATTCCTTCTTGGATTGAAATGGGATTCCATTTTGATGAATATCATAAATGTTGAAATTTAAGGTAGTTGCCCTTTAAATGAAACCGTTAATTCATGTTATGAATTTGTTTCGTTTTTTCGAATGTCTTTCGTTTGGGCATAGTTGTAATGGTTCTTCTTCTTTTTCTTTTTCTTAGGAGATAGATGAATCATCCTAATGAGAACCATGTTTTAAACCCTTCTTTTCGCTCAAAGTAAAATTAAATGTCGTCTTCTATTATGATAGAATTGGGAATATGTTATTTTCTTAATGATAATTGATAGGATCAATTAAACTTTAATTTTGTTAGTAGATTATATTTTGTTCTTCCCTTAGAAGTGATTTCAATTGGTTAAATGTACTTCTTTTCTGTTTGCTCTTGATTATATTGATATTATGATGCAATCATTGTCTCATTAAGTAGAGTTGTTTTAATGGAACAATTATTATAATGTAGTTTGTTTTAAGGCTTAGTGCTTATCATGCTCAATTCATTGAATTGACCCGTGCTACCAATTTTTGCAGATGGACTTCTTAAGTGATAAAAAGAAGGCAAAACTATGAGATTCATTGGCTGATTTAAATTTGATTCCTTGTGAATAATTCTGATTCATTCTTGAGATTGTATTAAAAAAGGAAATGTAGTATGCTTTTATAATGAAGACGGTTGTTATGCAGTATACCTAAATGCATAAGTCTTGTAAATGTATAACTTATAAGATAAATTGAAAGTTGAGAGTTTACCTGCATTGGTTGTGTAAATTAGTTTTAACTTGTATGGATGAGATGGATTCTATCTTCTTGATATTCTTTATATTAGTTTTATGTTAATTGGTTATCTTTTCATAAGTTGGATAGAGGGATTTAGTTCAATCTCCCTACTTGTGATGCAACTTGTTAAGTTGCAGTATATGATATTCATTATCTAAACTATATAACACAGTAATGTAACGTGTGATGAACATACATTAAGAAAATGTGCACATTGGGTAGGATAAACCCTAACACGTAACATGTAGAGAAAGACTCTTTCTCTTTCTTAATGGATTACAAACCAAAAAGGTTTGCAAGTATGACTCTAATTTATTAGACTTCATTTTGTATGAAGTATACCTTATTGGATATATTTTGGCATTGAACTTTCAAAAAAGTTATTGTGTTTTTTGAATAAAACATATTATAACGCTGCACAGTTACGGTTAATTGGCAGTTTAACTATGTGATCAATTATTAAAAGCGACTATGAAAATAAAAAGGTTATTAGTGAGCTAAATGAATAAAATTTAGGAATAACTTATTGAGCATTGGACTAAGGTTTGGTCGGGTTGTTGTAATCAGGTTTTAATCCAAACTAATAATGTATTAAAAATCTCCTCAGGGGTATGTACATCTCGATGAGGAAGTTTTTGTAGGATGTTGGCACACACCAACTACATGGCTATATTTTTGAGATGGATTAGGTCTTATTGAGAATGCAGCGTTGCAGTTGACATGTGGCATCACCCTTCTGCATTGATCATCTAGATCTACACACATCTTGAACTCATACTTGAACCTAGTTTCTCTCTAGGTCTGGATAGGAGCATATTTAGGATAGGAATTAGCTTCTAAAGGCTCAAGGTACGTTAGAACATTTGGATGACTTAGTAAAAATGATTATGCCTTTCTACCCTAAGCCTTTCTAAGAATCTTCCTATAATAGGTCATGTTTCTATCTAGGGCTAGGGTAAAACCTAGAATAAGTGGACTAACGGGAGTCACTAAATACCAATCATGATAATAGGAGAGTGAGGTGAAGGACGTATTCCAAAATGTCGAGTATGCCATCTAGGAATAGTGACATACATAGTATGTTATAAATCTTTGGCCAAAGTATCGCAAACTACTGGTTACGTTGTCCAATATCACCAAGTTTAAAACAACATGATATTAGATGAATATTGGTAATAGATATTCAGATATGTTCTTTAAACAGATCACTCAGTACTCGGTGTAGGGTAGGATGGCAAGTGTATGAAGTATATAATATATATTTAATACATAAGATAACATAAATAGATCGGTAGCTTAATGAGCTATGGAATGAATAGATTGGTGAATCACTGAGTCATTACAACTACATATGTTTATCCATTGAATTTGATTGGCATGGAATGTTTGTTCTAATTATTGTTTTATTTAGAAAAGTGAACATTACTAAAAAAAATTCTCTTGATTCTAAAGTCTTAAAAAGGGAATGTTACAGATGGGGTAGAAAACACCTATCACACCAATCAATATCAACAACTTCTTAAACAATAGTAACCATAGCAGTTAGGGGATTAAGTGACACTCTTCCTTCACATGCTTGAGAATGTCTATTTACAGACCCCATGGGTCCTTTTCCTCTATCATCTACCCTTTGATCACCTCTAGGATGATTGACAAATCTGTCATGGTTTTGTGTTCTTGGTTGACCTTGTGAAGTTTGCCCAATGCCCTTATAAGCTCTTTCCAACTTATATGAGATTTCTTTGATAGCCCCTGCCAAAGTTTTCACAACCTCTTCTAAATCAGCACCCTTGCTAGCTTGAGATTTTTCAGGGTTTATCAACTTTACTCCATCTCTCTTGAGAGATTTCCCAATTTCTTTGATATTGTTTTCAATTTGAAGTTCCATGGTGAAAGCTTGCCTTAGATTGGTAGGATTATTGTCTCTTAGGTATTAGGCTGCCTTTTTATCAAATGCATATGCATATTTGATTAAACAAGATTCATCACAAGGCCTCAGATTAAATGGAAACCTTCACAAATTTTTGTTAAACCTTCTGTTGAAGTCATGGACTGATTCATTGGGGTTCTTATTGATATTCTCAAAATAAGACAAGAGAAATCTAGGACCAGTCTTGTCACCATAATGCAACCTAAATGCATTCTTCATTTCAGTCTAAGAATTAATTAAATTGTCAGGTAGTGCCTTGTACCAATCCCTAGCATCCTATTCTAGTGTATGAATGAACAATTTAATATACACATCTTCAAACTCTATCTCAAAATATTCCATCATGTTAACAAAAAGTTTGAGATGCTAATCACCAGTTATTGTATTATTACCTTGGAATTTTGGCAATCTATTTTTGACATCTTGTGGGACAGCATTTGGGTAACCATCCAATCCTCCAAAGTCTATAGGACCAAAGGTGTTAACAACAAATGAAGGTCTAGGCTGAGCCATATTGTTTGGTGGTGGTGATCTTAGGGGTGACACAAGATGATGAGGAGTGCAAGGTATTTGGGGCCTAAGAATGTGATTCACAAGACTGGTATTCTCTAAGTGTTGATTTTCTTGGAAAGTTTTACTAGGATTGAAACACATAGGTGCAGATTGAAGAAGGAACTTACCAGGTATAGTAAAAGGACCTTCACTAGTTGAAGTAAACATATTTATGAGAGGATTTATTGAATCAGAATCACTGAAAGAAGAGTGATAATCTTCTACCAAAGGCTAATCTCTCTCACCAATGGATATATCTCTACCTAATGTCTGACCTTTAACCACTTTCCAAACTATTCTCCTTTCCAACTCTGAGTATTTTGAATCTGTAAAAAACTTCTTAGTAGAGTCTCTAATGAAGAGAGAACTTCTTCCGTACAGTTTTATAGAGATTAGCAACACCAAATTAAATGATAGAAAGGTAAGACACTGGTATTTATCAAGATCAAAAACAACATGGAGTCGCCACTAAGGAATTTCACCCTAGTTGTGAAAATACACTAAAATACTCTGTCAAATACCTATCAGCACTAAAAATCTTGCCAAAATTTATAGATCGTACCTTCCTTTATTTCAATTTATCAATCATAAATTCAAATGAAGTGCAACTACTACTAGAAACTCATATAATTATAGGTAGAACTTATATCTTCACTCAATCCTTGAAAATCTAATAATAAAATGATGCTTTAACAATGTATTTGCATACAGAATTTGTAAGGGACTTTACCAGGGTTTGATATGCATTCAAATATATCAAATATGTATGCACATGGATCAGATTAAACTAAGAGAATATCAAACTTAGAACTCTACTCTTCAGTCCAATCTTATAAATCTGATTAGAAGATGATACTCATATTTTGTAATTACACATAAATCACACAAGAACTATTACCAGGGATCTGAAATACTGAAATACTAAATAATGTCCCCGGAAATGGTGCCATTTATTGTTGGTACCCAATTTTTTTCTCCTTTCCAGTCTGAGCAGCATCAGATATATGACATGAAGCTTGAAGGTAGATAGATCTTGATATATGTCATTTTGTAGCTGGGGATGTGATCTAACGGGTACTCAGATTTGTGGAGAGATGGATGGCACTTTGAAAGGATTTGATCTAACCCTCACTATTTTAGGTTGTGTCTTTCAACCAAGGTAAGAGAACCTATATTGCAGCCTCTATTTTGTGAAGGAGATGGAGATATCCTTAGATTATGCACATTGTATGGAAATGGCCTTGGCAAAGCATGATTAATTTTCCATTATTCAAGATCAATAGAGTTGTCACTAATAAATGATGGAAATTCTTTCAAGACAAGGCTGAGGCTAATGAAGACATGTTATGATCCTGATTTGCTTTGTGCATTTTTGTAGATGGGTTAAATTCTTTTGTTGACACACAATGAACTACAGGGTTAGTATGGGTAGGATTAGTTATTCAGATGATTTTTTGGTGTGGTATTGACAAGACAAACTTGGATATATCAAATATTTTACAACCTCTACAATACTTGAACAATTATTAGACAAAATGCTTCAAATAATCAGGATGTTATTTCAACCAAAAGATGCATAAATGGAAGCCCAGGTTGCACTGTTCACACAATCTTTGAGAACTCACCACAAAATCTTGAAGTAAAGAACTCAATTAAACACAAAAATCCTTGATCAAACCACACCTAAGGTACCCCCAAAGGCTTACAAGCAATGCCAATCAACAAATGAAGGTGGAGTGATTTTAAACTACTTATTTTTAATGCTGGATGAAATCTCTTATGACAAACAAAACTGCAAGTGCCACTAAACTATCAATAAGGATGAGATTCTATGTGATTTCTAAATACTTTCAATGCACGATTGCAACAAGAATAATGAAAATTATTTGCAGGTATTTAAAATGATAACATAAATAATATTGCCCAGAAAAACACAAATTAACTCAAAATCTTGTTAGATTCATTAGCAGGGGAGAGTTTCATGAACAATCTCATAGTTGTGTGATGGCTATACACTTGTAACCAACTCACATACATGAAGATCCAATACAGAATAAATTAACCTGCTTCTTTGGTGGGTTTCTCATAAAAAGAGCTTTCTCTCATAATTTTCTCGTGATTTTCAACTTCTTGACCTTTTTTATATCTCCAAAATGAATTATATATCTCTTACCACATTGGATCCTTCTTTCCCAAGAAAAGCATATGCCAAGGGATCAATTTTTTTACAACAATTTCTCATGATTCACTGAAAATGACATTTAACAAATTTGCAATGAGAGTTTCTAGGTGTTTTAACAATAGTGAATCATTTCAAATATTTGGATCATTATCCTTCCTAGAGGCATGTTTTTCATCATCAAGGAATGCAGATACCTTTCCTCTCATCAATTCACCTTTTCACCTTTTAAAACTACCTTTGTAACTTTCAAATTTGACATTTCACATGTTTGGACTGATTAAGGGAAAATTTCATTTCAAAAACATCTCGGATCTACAAATTAAGCCATGAAAGTGATCCCAATGATCCTGCAAGGCCCAAATGACACGGAATCACCAAAAAATTGATTCAAAATTCATAATTCCAAGTTTATTGGAGCTCCCATGGCAGCCAAAATGGTGCAACGTATAGGAACCGTTTATCTACCTTCAACTTTAAATCTTGGCCCTCCATATGGAAAATGTGAATCAAAAAATAAAATTGGGGTACTTTTTCAATTTTTAAATAAAGTCAGACACATGGCACAATGTGATTAGATCGGGCCCAAGGTCAAAATTTATCATTTTATAACCTTTTGAAAAATTGGAAAAATTTTCCATCTTTCCCCGCCTCCTTCCTGGGCCTGCCACGTGTCCAAAATGTAAATCCCAATGAAACCACAGGACAATTATACACATTTTACCTCCTTTTGTAAAAGGAAAATTTTCCCCAAAACCTCCATGGACCCACACACCTGATTTCTCCCTTACCACATGTCACTCAATGATTCGCCACCTCCAGGGGACAACACCAATGTGGGTGTTGATAATAACAATGTTAACATACCTATTCATCCTAAGAACAAAAAGGCTAGGTTAGCAGTAGAAATCACTAATGACATAAAAAGGAAAAGTCCACCCAAGTTTGATGGAACCACATTATGAGATGGGGCTGAGAACTGGCTTAGTGAGATGGAGAAATACTTTGCAATAAGAAATTTCTCAGTAGAAACAAAGGTGATATGGGGATCATATTAAATTTCATACAAGCATCTTTGTGGTGGGACAACCGCAAGGATGAGTTGAAAATTGATGAATCTAATATCATATGGGACCAATTTAAAGGTTACTTTAGGCAATGATGGCTGCCACAACTTTACTATGATCAGAAAATGACTTAATTTTAAAACTTAACTCAAGGAAAGCTAACTGTAACTAAGTATTGGGAGTGATTTACAAAAATCCTTAAGTATGTGCCTCAGTACCAAACTTTTGAGAAGTTTAGGATATGGAAATTCATCATGGGATTATATCTCATTATAGGAGGAGAGGTGGATGTTCATATCCCAACCACGATGGAAGGGGTTGTTGAAAAATCCATAAGGCAGGAACAGAAATGAAAGGAAATTTTTGCTCACAAGGAGGAAGTAAGGAAGAAGAATCCCAAATCCTTTTCATCCTCTCTTGCACCCAAGAAAGGACCATGGAATAAATTCAGAATGAAAAGTAAGTTTTCATCTGATGCAAATAGGAAAGCAGCAACAAACAAGTTTGCTAGTAATACATGGAACAACTTCACCAAGAACAATAATAATAGACAGAAGTCTTATGGGGGTCAAAACAATAACTTTAAGGCTGGAATTAAAAATGAGCCTAGGAAGGGACCTATAAGAGGCTATTATAACTGTGGAAATATCATTACTCAAATCAATGTCCTTTGAAGAAGGATGATTGCAATCAACAACATAAGATACATGTTGTAGTAGCTAACAAGCAGGCTGAGAAACAGGCCATACCCATAGAAGTTCTGGGTAAGTTATTTAGTTTACCAATAACTATTATTTTTGATACCAGAGCTACTAAATGTTTTATTTCTAGTAAATTATCATCAAAATTATAAAGAAAAGCTGGAAACATGGACTATATGGTATGGTAATAATGTTGTTCATACGGTTAGTATGTGTCTTTTTGGAGCAGTCCTAGATTTACCTAACTTTTCCACAGAATTTGATCTTTATGTTGCACCTTTAGGGTCTTATGATGTAATCATAGGTGTTAATTGGTTAGTAGAACATAAGGATAAAGTGGACTATTTTGAAAAACACAATAGTTGTTTAGACGACCTATAGAAAATAGTAGAGATTTAGGGTGTGAAACGTGAGATTTCTGTTAGAAAATTGTTAGCTATGCAGCTTTAAAAAGGAAAAAATAAAGGATGTACCTTATATGTTGTAAAAATTACTGAATCAATAGAAGAAAGAAGTGATATTATGGAATGATATCCACTGTTACAAGAATTTAGTGATGTATTTATAGAAGTATTACTAGGTCTATGACCCAAAATATAGTTTGAATTCACAATTGAAATCAAACTAGGTACTCAACCTATTTCTAAGGCACCTTATCGAATGACTACTATAGAATTAGTAGAGATTAAGGCTCAATTACAAGAAATTTTGTCTAAGGGTTTGATTAGACCATGTGTTTCACCTTGGGGAGTACCCACAATTTTTGTGAAAAAGAAATATGGAACACTTAGATTGTGCATTGATTACAGAATGTTGAACAAGGCAACAATCAAGAATAGATATCCACTCCCTAGGATTGATGATTTATTTGATCAGATGCATGGAGCATCAGTATATTCCAAGATAGATCTTCGATCTAGATATAATAAACTATGAATTAAGGATGAGGATATTCATAAAACAACTTTCAAAACAAGGTATGGACATTATGAGTTGACGGTTTTACCTTTTGGATTAACTAATGCACCTACGACATTTATGAATTTAATGAATAATATCTTTCAAGAATACTTGGACAAATTTCTACTCGTATTCTTGGATGAAATTCTCATATATTCTAAAATCATTGAGGAGCATCATGAGCATTTGAAAATAGTTTTGGAAATTCTGAGAAAGAGACGGTTGTTTGGTAAGCTGTCCAAAAGTTATTTTTATGACATAAAAGTGCACTATTTGGGTCATGTAATTAGTAAAGATGGAATTGTTGTAGATCCTTCTAAAATTATAGCTATAACAGAATGGCGTGCACTAAAGAATATACATGAAGTTAGAAGCTTCATGGGAATTTTTGGATACTATAGGAAATTTGTAAAAGACTTTTCTTAAATAGCTGCACCAATAAATTCCTTACAGAAGAAAGATAAAAAGTTTGTTTGGAGTGATAAATGTGAAATTGAATTTAAAACCTTGAAGGAACAGTTAACTTCAACACTTATTCTTATAGTACTGAATCCTAATGGAGATTTTATGGTGGTAACTAATGTATCAGGTGAAGGTCTAAGAGATATTTTGTTACAAAGTGGTCATGTTATAGCATATAAAAGTAGAAAAATTAAGTTACATGAGTCAAAAACAGCAACCCTAGCAGTTAGGGGATTAGGTAACACTCTTCCTTCATGTGCTTAAGGATGTCTATTTGCACACCCCATGTATCCTTTTCCTCTATCATCTGCCCTTTGATCACCTCTAGGATTATTGGCAAATATGTCATGGTTTTGTGCTCTTGGATGACCTTGTGAAGTTTTCCCAATGCCCTTATAAGATCTTTCCAACTTATATGAGATTTCTTTCACAACCCCTACCAAAGTTTTCACAACCTCTTCTAAATCAGCACCCTTGCTAGCTTGAGGTTTTTCAGGGTTTATCAACTTTACTCCATCTCTCTTGAGAGGTTTCCCAATTTCTTTGATATTTTTTTCAATTTGAAGTGCCATGGTGAAAGCTTGCCTTAGATTTGTAGGGTTCTTGTCTCTTAGGTAATAGGCTACCTTTTTATCAAATGCATCTACATATTTGATTAAACAAGATTTACCACAAGACCTCAGATTAACTTACAACCTTCTCAAAGTTTTGTTAAACCTTGTGTTGAAGTCATGGACTGATTATTTGGGGTTCTTCTTCATATTCTCAAACTCACACAAGAGAAATCTAGGATCAGTGTTGTCACCATATTGCAACCTAAATACATTCTTCATTTCAGTCCAAGAATCAATTTAATTGTCAGTTAGTGCCTTATACCAATCCCCAACATCCTCTTCTAGTGTATGAATGAACAATTTAATATACACATCTTCAAACTCTATCTAAAAATATTCCATCATGTTAACAAAAAGTTTGAGATGCTGATCACCAGTTATTGTATTATTACCTTGGAATTTTGGCAATCTATTTTTGACATCTTGTGGGACAGCATTTGGGTAACCATCCATTCCTCCAAAGTCTATAGGACCAAAGGTGTTAACAACAAATGGAGGTCTAGGTTGAGCCATATTGTTTGGTGTAGGTGATCTTGAAGATGATGAGGAGTGCAAGGTATTTGGGGCTTAGGAATATGATTCACAAGACTGGTATTCTCAAAGTGCTGATTTTCTTGGAAATTTTTACTAGGATTGAAACACATAGGTGTATATTGAAGAAGGAACTTACCAAGTACAGCAGAAGGACCTTCACTAGTTGAAGTAAACAATTTTATGAGAGGATTTCTTGAATCAGAATCACTGGAAGAAGAGTGATAATCCTCTACCAAAGGCTAATCTCTCTCACCAATGGATATATTTCTACCTGATGTTTGGCCTTTAACCACTTTCCAAACACTTCTCCTTTCCAATTCAGAGTTTCTTTAATCTGTAAACAACTTCTTAGAAGAGTCTGTAATGATGAGAGATATTCCTTCGAGTTTTGCTGAGATTAGCAACACCAAAGTAAGTGACAGAAAGGTAAGACACTGGTATTTATCAAGATCAAAACAACATGGATTCGTCACTAAGGACTTTCATCCTAGTTGTGAAAATGCACTAAAATACTTTGTCAAATACCTATCAGCACTCAAAATCTTGTCAAACTTTATAGATTAGACCTTCCTTTCTTTGAATTTATCAATCACAAATGCAAATGAAGTGCAACTACTACTGGAAACTGATAAAATTACAAGCTAAAATTATATCTTCACTCAGTCCTTAAAAATTTGATTATAAAATGATGCTTCAACAATGTATTTACATGTATAATTTTCAAGGGACTTTACCAGGGTTTGATATGCATTCAAATATCTCAAATATGTATGTACATGGATCAGATTGAACTAAGAGAATATCAGACTTAGAACTCTACTCTTCATTCTAATCTTATAAATCTGATCAGAAGATGATAATTATATTTTTTAATCACACATAAATCACATAAGAAGTATTACCAGGGATCTGAAATACTGAAATACTAAATAATGTCCCTAAAAACGATGCCATTTAGTGTTGGTACCAAAATTTGTTGTCCTTTTTAGTCTGAGCAACATCAGAAATATGGCATGAAGCTTGAAGGTAGATAGATCTTGATATATGTCATTTTGTAGCCAGGGATGTGATCTAACTGGCACTTAGATTTGAGGGGAGATGGATGGCACACTGAAAGGATTTGATCTAACCCTCACTATTTTAGGTTGTGTCTTTCAACCAAGGTAAGAGAACCTATATTGCAGCCTCTATTTTGTGAAGGAGATGGAGATATCCTTAGACTATGCATATTGTATGGAAATGAGCTTGGAAAAACATGATCAATTTTCCATTATTCAAGATCAATAGAGTTGTCACTACTAAATGATGGCAATGCTTTAAAGACAAGGCTAAGGCTGCTAAAGACATGGTGTGATCCTGTTATGATTTGTGCATTTTTGTAGATGGGTTAGAATCTTTTGTTGACACACAATGCAATACAGGGGTAGTATGGGTAGGATTAGTTATTCAGATGATTATATGGTGGGGTGTTGACAAGAAAAACTTGGATATATAAAATCTTTGACAACCTCTACAATACTTGAACAACTATCAGATAAAATGATTCAAATAATCAAGATGTTCTTTCAACCAGAAGATGCATAAATGCAAGCCCAGGTTGCACTCTTCACACAATATTTGAGAAATCACCACAAAATCTTGAAGTAAAAAACTTAATTAAACACAAAAATCCTTGATCAGACCACGCATAAGGTACCCCCAAAGGCTTACAAGCAATCCCAATCAACAAATGAAGGTGGAGTGATTTTAAACTGCTTATTTTCAATGCCATATGAAAGCTCTTCTGACAAACAAAACTACAAGTGCTAGTAAACTATGAATAAGGATGAGATTCTGTGTGATTTCTAAAGAATTTCAATGCAAGATTGCAACAAGAACAATGAAAACAATTTGTAGGTATTTAAAATGATAACAAACATCATATTGCCCAGAAAAACAAAGATTTACTCAAAATCTTGTTAGATTCATCAGCAAGGGAGAGTTTCATGAACAATATCAAAGGTGTGTGATGGCTATACACTTGTAACCAACTCACATACATGAAGATCCAAGACAGAACAAATTAACCTGGTTCTTAGGTGGGTTTCTCAAAAAATGAGATTTCTCTCAGAATTTTCTCATGATTTTCAACTTCCCAAACTTTTGCATGACTCTAAAATGCATTATATATATCTTGGCACATTGGAGCCTTCTTTCCCAAGAAAATACTATGCCAAGGGATCAAGTTTGTTACAACAATTTCTCGTGATTCACTGAAAATGACATTTAACAAATTTACAACGAGAGTTTCTAGGTGTTTTAAAAAGATTGAATCCTTACAAATATTCAGATCATTATCCTTCCTTGAGGCATGTTTTTCATAATCAAGGCATGTAGATGCATTTCCTCTCATCATTTCACCTTTTTCCCTTTTAAAATTACCTCTTAAACTTTCAAATTTTACATTTCATGTGTTTGGACTGATTAGGGAAAAATTTCATTTCAAAAACATCTCAGATCTATAAATTAAGCCATGAAAGTGATCCCAATGATCTTGGAAGGCCCAAACAACATGGAATCACCAAATATTTGATGAAATTCTAATGTAAACTTCACAATTCCAAGTTTCTTGGAGCTACCATGGTGGCCAAAATCGTGCAACGTACAGGAACCATTGATCTACCTTCAACTTTAAATCCTGGCCATCCACATGGAAAATGTGAATAAAAAAAAAAGCTTGGGTTACTTTTTCAATTTTTAAATAAATCCAGATACATGGCGCAATGTGATTAGATCGGTCCCAGGGTCAAAATTTATCATTTTATAACCTTTTGTAAAATTGGAAAAAATTTCCATCTTTGTTATAAAATTTATCATTTTATAACCTTTTGGAAAATTGGAAAAAATTTCCATCTTTTCCCGCCTCCTTCTTGGGTCTGCCACGTGTACACAATGTAAATCTCAAAGAAACCACGGGACAATTCTACAAATTTTACCTCCTTTTGAAAAAGGAAAAATTTCCCCAAAACCTCAGTGGGCCCACACATCCGATTTCTCCCTTGCCATGTGTCACTCGATGATTCGCCATAGGGCCATGTCACTCTTTATTCCATTATACCTTCTTCACAAAAATGAAAACTTCAAAACTTACCAGTGGCCCGCGCTCTCCTTTAACTTTCAAAATTTTCCACGTATCACACCTAGATTCGTTTCAAAACTTAGGCCCAAGTTTTGAATTTGATCCATTTGAATTTAAAACTTCAAAGTCACCAAGAAATCTTCCCCCCCATTTTGACTTCTCATGGACACGTGTCCACCTGTGATTGGCCACAGGGCCGCACTCCAAAATTTCACCTTAGATTTTTCTGCCAAAAGGTTAAAAATTTCCTTCTGCCTCCGGTGGCCTACACTTCTCTGCTCTATCACTGCGCCTGCCTTGTGTCCATCCCTTGCTCCATTATGGACCCGCGGTACCTTCTACAACTTGTTTCCCCTCACCAAAAAAGGTAAAATTTTCCTAAGTCTTCCACTGGCCTTCCCTTCCACCCTAGCACAAGACCATGACATGTGTCCCTCCTCTAGGAGCTATAGGGTTACAGGGAAAAATTTCAAAATTTTCAAAAGGCCAAAAAACGTTAAGATTTATAGAAAACCCACTGATCCTTGTCAAACTAGAAGTAGCCATGTAGGATGAGAATTTTGAGCTGAATTTTGTTGGGCAAATGGCACCCATACGACCGTCAAAACACGTAGAATTTACTAGAGATGCTCAAATTTGGAAAGGTAGGGTCAGGATAAATGGTCATGGCAATAGGCTAGGTAAGGTCATTAGGTCAATCAACACAGGTAACAGTGCCGCAAGGTATAGCGAACACATGAGGTCAAAGGTCACCACTAGTGATGGTCTAGGTCTAAATATCTAGGTCATGGCATGGGTAAGGACAAGGTATGGGTAAAATACTGAGTCCCCAAAGGAGGACAAATGTAGGCAGGTAAGTGATGAGGTCAGGAAAGGTAAGGTAATGGGTTAGGTAAAGGTGGATGGGGTAAAAGAGCAAGGTAAAGGGTGGGGTAAAATAAAAAAGTAAGGGCAATGTGTAGGTAAGGGTGACCGATGGTAGTCATGGATAACCGACGTCGGTATAGGAAAATCGGTGACGGTTAGGTAGGGCAAGAGACCGATGTTGGTCGAGGGGAATCAACGTCAGTTAGGTCAGGTTTGGTATAAAAAAAAAAAATCCACATGTTTTTATTATTCATTTGTGATTTTATGAAGTGAAGAAAAGAAAAAAAGAGAGAAAAGTGAGAAAAAGTGTCTGGAGGAAATGGGACAGTGAGCTGGCAGTGTGAGTTGACGGTGTTGGGTTGGTGAGTAGCGGTGGGTCCACGAGATCTTAGCGAGGGATTTGATTTGGTGGAGTGTGTGGGTAGATATTTGGTGATGGTAGAGGTTGGAGAGGGATTGGGTGGACCATCAGCACAATGGCTAGACATGCCACCGAGATGTGAGGTAGCGTGGGAGGTAAGCACCTAACTCTATAATGTTAATTAGATAGAGTAGTAGAGGTGTAAAGTAGTTTTTGTTTTTTGGTTTTTGGGTGGGTTTTTGTTTTTGTGGGTGGGAAAAAAAAAGTGAAAAATTGGGTATGGGGGGAAAAATGGGCAAAAAAAGAGGGGGGGGGGGGGGTAGGAAATTGGATAGGTGGGGTGGGTAGGGGTTTTGGGGTAGTGTAGGTCATTGTAGGGGGGGGAAAAGGGATAGGGGGGGGAGGGTTTTTAGAGAAAAGGGGGGTTTGGGAAGTCATGGATTTTTCCATGCGACAGTGAGTGACGGTGTCAGTCAAGCTTGGGCCTGGCGTCAGGGGTAGAACTAGGATCGGTCACCTAACAGGTGACCGATGCCAGTTACGGTTACGTGGTAACCATGGTTGGTCAAGTTGAACGGTATCGGTCACCAAATAGGTGACCGATGCCAGTTTAAGGGTGACCGGAGTCGTTAGGAGGAACCGACACCGGTCGGGATTTTAGGCAAAAGGGTCCAAAAAATGATGTAGGTTAGGTGGTTGAGATGGGTAAGGTAAAAAGGGGGTGGGTGGGTAATGATAAGTGATGAATATGGTCATGGTAAAGGTAGATTAATGTTGTTGTGCTTTGGATTGGATGCAGGGTCGATCGCAGTTACATATGCGAGACAGGGTTTCCACCACTATTGGTGACATTACATGGCCTAGCGACCCCTTTGGAGCTAGCACGTGGAGGCAGTGGGCTTGAGTGGTATTCAATGCTACCGACATGTTTTTCGGCAGCCTAGTTTGATGGTCATGCTCATCGATAGATGGGACTCCGTGACCAACACGTTCCACCTTCCAACAGGTGAGATGACTATCACCCTGAAGGACATGTTTTGGATATTGCGGTTACCCATATTGGGGGCCCAGTGTACTCTATCTCCTCTGAGGCCTCAGAGGAGCTGATCGGGACCAGTATTTGGTGGGGGGGTGGTAGAGTTGAGCTTCCATAGTGCCAGTTTGAGCTATGGCGAGATGTACCTAGCCCATCCGGATGAGACGAGGCTAGTAGTTTTATTGATGGAGGTAGTGTGCTTGCTATGCACTGCCAGATGTAGAGGGTGGATGCTTTCCCCTGATCACTGATGGGGGTGCTCCATGATATGATGGTGCATGAGACATGCTTGCCTGGGCACAACATTCTTGGTGCAGCTTTATAGAGAGCTTGGGCGTATGGGGGTTGCGCAGGTTTAGCCTGTGTTGTACATTTATACTACACTACTGGGCCTATGAGCACATAGTCTGTGTTTGACCTATAGGGATGCCCGAGTAGATGCATTCCCACCGAGATGTGTGTGTGGTTGGGATATAGGAGATGGGTTCGGTTGCACAGGAGAGAGGAGGTCAGATAGGCTGACATATGATGTGGCCCATTTTTGGCAGTTGTTGGAGGGGGTTTGGAGTGGACATTATCTGGAGGCCATATGTGGGATTCCCCTCATATAGGCACATGCATGAGGAGCTAGCTGAGCTCCAGCTAGAGAGGTGGATACAGGGTCACCGTGCCAGGGAGGATGAGATGATCCCTGGTAGATAGGGTCCATGGCAGTTTGGGCTTGTACAGGATATTCCTCCACCCTTCCCACAGTATCAGAGAGATGGACGTGGAGAGGCCTCTCCCTCTACCACAGCCTACAGTGCCTACAAGGAGGAGGAGTAGCCAGTGGATTGGTCAGATGATGATGATGCCAGATGCATAAATAGGTATAGGTAGTGGTGGGTGGCTCAGTTACAAGCCATACCACCTAGACCAAGCCTAGACTTAGCTATTGTGGCAGTGCATAGAAATGCCCTACAAGGGTAGGTGGTGATGCTGATCACATAGATAGGTATACTACAGACAGACACATCTGGAGGGGTCAGAGGTAGAGGTAGCAGAGCTACAAGTACAGTGTGGTGGCCAGTTCTGTAGGCCCAGATGGGGGAGGGGGTGGAGGGAGAGGGATGGAGGAGATGGAGACAGAGATGGTCAGGTGGGTGGCCTTACAGGCTCAGGTGGTAGGTTTATAGGGCCATTTGGCCCACACCCAGGCACAGATTGGGGTCTTACAGGCCCAGATACAGGCCAGGATAGGGGGCACCACCACAGGCACAGGGGGGTAGGGGGCACCACCACAGGCACATAGGGAGCTGGTCCCAGTCACAGGTTGGCATGCAGGGCAGGGCAGTAGTACAGGGGCGAGACCTATGGGACCACCACAAGACCATGCCTATATCTAGGTTACGGGATGCCCTAGGTGAGGCGACGATACTATCAGGACCAGCTCATGGCAGCAGGATAGACTTCCTCTCTTATGAGAGTACAGGGCACAACAGGCAGTCCAGTGAGAGGATTGAGATCCCCACACATAGTGTGGAGAGCACAGGAGGGCAGTGAGCTCTGAGGCCTGATCAGGGAGAGGCCACCTAGCACGTGACCAGAGCTAGATGGTGTGCCAACAGGACACACAGGAGGCCGAAGGGTGCAGGTGACACAGAGATGGAGGACATCTGGTGAGATGTCTGATATGCGGCCACCTGATTTTTGATGTATATTAGTGATGTTTTTTATATATATGCCGATGCTCTACCTGCCGAATAGTTGTATTTTTTTATCACATACCAACATGCATGCAAAGATAGTGAGGATGTATGAGTGATTTGTTGTATTTGTACATGAGAGGCATATACCACTACCGTGTGCCGAAGATATTTTTATTTCATTCATTCATTATTTCATATGAGGGGCCTGTGGTGATGACATTTTGTATTGTACGGCCTACGTGCTGACATTTTGAGATGATGGCCATGATGAGATAGGCATGTATTTTGAGATACACATTTATTGATTTATATGATGAGATTCATGGTATTTTGTGATGTCAGATATGTTTTATGAGATATTGGTTTGATTTGTGTTAGATGATATTGACATTTATTTTGAATTTTATGTAGGTGAGTTAGGCATGATGGATATGGTATTTGTGATCGATTGTTATAGGAGATTGAGTATGGTTATAATTTAGGTTATAGGCATGATAGGGAGTCAAGGTTATAGGCATGGATGAGTTAGGTGGAGACTGCATGGATTGACAAGTAGGAGATAGGCATGGTTGAGTTGATGGTTATGGATACGACAGTTTTGATTTAGTTAGATCATTTGAGTACAATGGAATGATTATATGGTTGTGGATGGTCATATGTGGTATTGGTATATGATATGCATTAGTGAGTTGGTCATATGATGGTTAAAAGGTTTAGGCATGGATCTTGGTCATTGTGTTTAGGCATGGATTGAGTTAGGTTATAGGCATGGATTGAGTCAGTGGTTATAGGCATGGATTCAGTTAGGATGAGTCAATAGGCATGGATGAGTCAGGGTGGTTTAGGTATGATTGAGTTAGGTTTAGGCATGGTTGAGTCGGTTATAGGCATGGTTGAGTTAGGTTAGTTTGATTCATTATTGTTTGTAATGAATGATACTATGGGTCATATGTGAGATGTGGTATAATATATGCATAGTGATGATAGAGAGTTGGTAGTTATAATAAATGTATGTTGTGGTAAGCAACTTGTCATGTATGTGGCTTAATTTCCAATTTTGTTATAAAAGGGGAATTAAGTGAAATGTGATGTAAATGGTGAGTTAGGCCTGGTTTATGAATTATTTTAGGGTAGAAAATGGCTGAGCTAACCTTCTAGGGCCCCATGTCCTCGGAGTGTTGCCTACATAGTCCCAGTGAAAAGGGACCTCAGGCCGATGTAGTTCTCCCATGAGCTAGGGAAGAATATGAAAACGAGTTGGTAGATTTTTGGGCATGTTGTGGGTTTAGGTTTAACAGGTGTAGGTAGATTATAGGTAAAATGATGTAGCTGAAGGTGATTATGGTGAAAGGGGAGGATTACCTAAAAGGTAAGCATCGAGGACCAAGTCATTTATAAGGTAATCAAAATGTTAATAAAGATGGTTAAAAGATAAGAGGGGGCAATAGAGCCACCTGATTGGGTAGGATCATATCGAGTAGATCATACCTTGGAGGGGGTGATGAAAATAAGACCCGAAAGGCATTGCATGATTAACTGTTCTATGATGAAGGTAGTCATAGGATCACCAAATGTCTAAATTCCAAGATGTCCCTTGAGGTAATTGAGATAATGAGAGTGGAAGTTGTAAGGAGAGTGAAAGGTAGTTAATTTTATATGTTTTGAGTAGCAGGGCCTCTGGGTAAGGGGTCCTAGGTCATAGTGGGCAAGTCTATGACTAAGAAGTTCTTTGTTTTGATAGACTGATAGATGTGGGAAGTCTATATGGGATAATGAATATGGTACTCCTTGAGGTTTTCGTGAAGCTGATCGATGCAAGAAGCTTCAGTTTTTGTTTGTTAAAAGCTTCACGTAGTTGTCCTTTGAGGGAGAAGTCTATTTATAGCAGCAATTTTGTCAAGAGGAAGATGTCCTTTTGAGGGAGTCAACTTTTATTAGAAGTTTGACTCAAGGAGTTTGGTGCCATGTGAGGTCTTTGAAATCATGGACAAGACCAAGGTGGATGATAGGAATCTTATTCAAAAGGTAAGGTGGAACAACCATGGGATCTCATCTAAAGGTAGATGAAAAGTATCCATGAGAATCATGCTATGTGCAGTGCCATGGTACACATATTCAAGAAGAGATAACAAGTGACGGGTACTCACATGATTCTTGTTTAATCATTGGGGAGGTGTATGGAGTGGGTAGTGCTCAAGAGACGAGCCTAAACAGAGACAAAGGGTGAGGTAGGATGACGATTCAATAATAGAATGGTCGAAGATGTAATGCATTAAGGGGATCAGGTTTGGTTTTACCATCAAGTGAAGTTAAACGATAGGCACCTGATCCATAGGTATGATTTATGATATATGGTTCAAGCCAATTAGGATAAAATTTACCTTGTTTACTTTTTTCTGCTTTAGTTATGTGTTAATTTTCTTTCAAGACAAGGTCACTGACTTGGAAGGTTCATTCATGAACACGTTTGTCATAAGCACATTTGATATGTTGTTGGTAAACTTTAAGGTGATCCAGAGTGTTAAGACAATGTTCATCTAATAACTCTAGTTGTGCTAAGCAGTCCTGATGAAATTCATCATCAATAATCATGTCATGGAGAGAAATGTGGAGTGAGGGGATCTTGAATTTGAGAGATAGAACAACCTCTATACTATAGACTAGTGAAAAGGATGTAGCCGCAGTGGAAGTGCGAATACTAGTGCGGTATGCCCATAGGGAAAAAGGAATGTGCATATGCCAATCCTTCCCAGTATCATCGACCACTTTTATGAGAATTTTGTTGAGGTTTTTGTTAGTGGATTTAGCTTGGCTATTGGTTTGCAGGTAATAAGGTGATGAGAAACTAAGCTGAATGCCGAAGGCATCGCAAATTTTTTGCAATGTTTTGTTATTGAATTGTTTTCCATTGTCATTGATGAGGTGATGAGGGACACCAAAGTGGAAATTGATGTGATGGTTATGAACTCACATATTTTCTCAACTTTCGTGGAGATGAGTGGTATGGCTTCCACCCATTTTGTGTAGTATTCGGTAGTAGTTATGATCCATTGATGGCATTGGGAAAAATGGTGATTGATTTCTCTGACAAGATCCAAATCCCATTAAGAGAAGGGCCAAAGGTCATGAGCGATCTGTAAGGCATGACTAGGTGTATTATTAAGGTTGGAATGTTGTTGGCATTTTACACAACATTTGACATAGTCGCAACAATCATGGTTAAGGGTTGGCCAGTAATAGCCTAGGTGAAGAATACGCTTAGCAACAGCAAGGCAATCCTCCACATATGCCATCATGAATCTCCTTAATGGTATAAGGAATTTTAGAACTTGTGAGGCATCGTAAGAGAATACCATCAAAGCCACGCTTATATAGGAGTCCCCCCAGAATGAGGAAATGAGAGACCTTTGTAAGGAAGTCACATTGTCTATTACGAGTGAGATCAGAAGGTAATATGGAGAAAGAAAGGTAATCAGAGTATTGTTTATACCAAAGGTCACTCGAGTTAGCGGTTTCGGTTTCGATTGAGTAAACATCATGAGGTAAATAAGAAGGTGAATGGAGGCATTGTAAAGTGAAAAATATTTTGGAATCTGTGGGGGAAATGGGTATTTGGGAAGCTAAGTAGGCCATGGTATCGAATTTTTTTTTGGTTGAACGTGAGATGGTTTGAAGGGTGCAACGATCAAAGGTGGTCAAAAGAATGTCTACATGATGTTTATACTTTTTAAGTATCTCGTTATGACATTGGTACATACCATTGACTTGGTTTATGACCAATTGTGAATCACCAAAGATGTTGATTGATTTGACATCTAGGGCATGCTGTTTGGAGACCTAGTACGAGTGCTTTGTACTTGACAATATTTTTGGTGCATTCAAAGTATAGTTTGAAAGACAAAGGCATGGGTTCTCCATCTAGAGGAATGATGATGATACCAGCCCCATCCCCATGCTGACACTTAGAACTGTCGAAGAAAAGTTTCATTTGTTAAGGGGGTTCATCCAAGGAAAGTGTAGCAATTGACTCATCGGGAAATTCAAAATTTGAGGGGTGATCCCTAGATATAGGTACGTTGGCCAGTTGGTTGGTGATATCTTGGCCCTTGATGGAATTTTGATGAATTATTTCGAGGTCAAGATCAGCTAAAAGAACAAGCCATCGCGTGACACGCTGATTTTGATAAGGTTTAGCATACATGAAGTGTAAAGGATTGATGTTGGTCACGATGTAGGTGTTGTGGTTGAGTAGGTAATGGCGGAGTTTGGTGGCAATGAAAACTAAGGCTAAGAAATTTTTTTCTAGAAGGTTGTATTGGGTTTCATAGTCCAAAAGAGTATAGCTTATGTAATAAACTGCCTGATCCCTATGTTGTTCATCGCGATGAGTGAGCATGGCTCCTAAGGAATGATCAGTAGCGGATATGTATAGGTAAAAATTTTGATCATCTTTAGGTGGAATGAGTATGGGTGGTTATAGAAGGTATTGTTTTAGGGCCTCAAAATCTTTGTGACAGTCATTATCCCATTTAAAGGAGACATCCTTCCTAAGAAAATGATGAAATGGTTGACACCGATCAAATAATTGTGAAATGAAATGGTGAATGGACTGTAATTTACCTTGCAGGCTATGTAGTTGGTGAAGGTTAACAGGCAGAGGAATTTTGAGGATGGCCTTGACTTTAGCAGGGTCAACTTCTATACCATGGAGGGAAATAATAAATCCCAGGAGCTTTCTTGAGAGAACCACGAAGATGCACTTTTTAGGCTAAAGGCGAACGCAATATTTAATGAGGTGGTCAAACACGTTATTGAGGAATACTAGGTGCTTGGAGAAACATTTAGATTAGGCCAAGAGATCATCCACATAATCTTCCAATATGTGATGCATGATATCATGGAAGATATAAGTCATAGCACACTGATATGTGGCACCAGTGTTTGTAAGGCCAAAGGGAATGACTCTATAGTAGAAGGTTCCCCAAGGGGTGAAGAATTCGTCTTGTGTTGATCTTCTAGGGAAAGAAAAATTTAGTTATAACCCGAGAATCCATCCATTAGTGAGAGCATCTCATGACCAGTGATGAGGTCAACCAGTTGATCAATACTAGGAAAGGGAAAGTTTTCCTTCGGGTAGGCTAGGTTAAGGTCACGAAAGTCTATGCAAATGTGGAGTCCCCCTGTTGCTTTAGTAATAGGGAAAATGTTATAAATCCAATGAGGATAATCAATGGGTAAGATGAAGGACACAGAAAGAAGGTGCTGAATTTTTTCTTTGATGAGAAGATCAATGCGAGCGTGCATTTTCCTCATCTTTTGTTTGATAGGTTTGGCATCAAGAATGGTAACAATATTGTGGACCACTAAGGTGGGGTCAATATCAAGCATGTCTATGTAAGACCAAGAAAAATCATGGTTATGATATTAGAGGAAAGAAGTGATGGCTTATTTTTTAGCAGCATCTAAAGATTGTCTGATCTTTAGGATGTGCAGGTCATCCTGAGTATGAATGTTGAATATGATAGTCAATTAATTCAACATGGTTTACGTCTCAGAGGGTAACAATCGATGAATATATGAGTCTTTTGCACCAAGGTAGGTGAGTATGGATTCATCATCTTGACATTAAATGACATGAATTGTAGGTGTGTCATCATTGATCATCTCAGGATACAAGAATAGAAGAGTGGAATGGGCCTTGCCTTCTTATTGATAAGTCAAAGGCCTCAAGGAAATGGTGTTTATGAAAAAAAAGGTTAGGAGGGATAGATCCAGGATCCACTGACTCCATCGGTGAGGGTGGTGATGAAATTGGAGTGGTTAAAGGTGGAGATGAAGATGAAGGTGGAGAAGGGCTAGGGTCCTCAATGAGTTCAATGCGGGCCTGTTTGGTAGGAGGTTTGGGGAATCCGGTACCACTATGGTCGTTATGTTTGTGGGTGGTACATGGAATAATGGTATGATGGCCTTGATCATAAAAGACAAAACCAAAACCCTTCCATACACAGTGGTGCAGGAATGTGTGGACGAAATGGTGATTGGTAAGTGATTAAAAGTTAGTGGAAAATTGGTGGGTTTGTGATGGTGGTTCAGGTGTGTAAGTGGTAGTATCAAGTCCCCCATAGGTGAGACTAGTACCAAGATGAGGACAACCATAAAGGACGTGTTCTCCTATATAGTGATCATAGCGAGGGTGTTGGTAAAGGCTTTCATACTCTTGTGGAGTAAGGAATGTGTTGACACTATATATGTAGTACTCCCCTAGAGTGAGGCATTGAAAAACACCTTCCAAGGGATCAGTGGTTGTTAAGTAGGTAGCTAGAATGGATGATGTGTCAAAGGTTGATGTGGAGGTGGAGTTAATGGATTGGGAAGCTAATCGGTTGGCCATGGAGGTTATAGCAGTGGTAGGAATGGATGAGGTATGTGTGGTGAAAGTAATGGCTATACTGGTAGGTGGAGGTGGAGGTGAAGCGGTATTGGTTTCAGAGGTAGATGGCTTGACAGGTATGAGCACATCATTGGGTCGGTAAAGCATGTTACATGTTTTGAAAGGTGATGGGTTAGCTGGAATGGTATAAGTGTGTCCTTCATGTTCAAACTTTACACAACAATGCAAAGTGGAAGGAACGTAACCCATAACATAGATCCAGGGTCTACCAAGTAAAAAGTTATATTGGAATTCCCCCTCCAAAACATAAAACAATTCTAGAACAGTATGGGGGCCCATGTGAATGTGAAGGATGACAGTGCTTAGTGTGGAGGTGATAGCATCGTTAACTGAATGCAACATGACCGGATGTTTATGCATGTAATTGTCAGGTATGTACATTTGAGAAAATGCATGGGATGAAATGATGCTAATGCTAGTGCCTCCATCAATCATCACACGGTGTACCCGTATGTCATCAATGTGGAAGGAAATGAAGAGGTCTGGGTTTGGGTCATCATTTTGGTGTGGCGTGATCTCTTCCTCTAAGAAGCTAAGGGAGGCCACTTGGTGAACAAGGTGGGGTGAGGATGAAGGTGGTAATTTGGTGAGAGAATCTACATGATGGGGTGTGATAATGGAGGCTACAAGTGTAGGGTCATTGGGTAAAACCTCAATAGATTGAAGTACCTCTATGAGGGCTTGACGATGGGATTCTAAGGTTTGGATGAGGTCATATAAGGACATTTTGAGTTGAGATTGGTGTAATTGTTTGAGCATGGTGTGATGTGTGATGCCATTAGAAATGGGGTACATGGGGCCGCAGATAGTTATTTTAGGTATGGGTGCAGATAGTATGTTGGGTATAGGATTGGTTGGTAGGTCAGTCACCTTTTGCTTTCCCTTTTGTGCATGTGTAGTGATGTGTATCATGTTGATTTTAGGGGAGTTGGAAAATGGAGAAGGTGTAGGGTTAGTGGTGTAATGACATGAAGGGAAAAAATCTACTAGAGGAGAAAAGCCTTGTGAGGTGAGCTAGGTGCAATGACATTAGGGTGGTGGTGTGGCAAGCTCTCTAATGTGAACCATGTTAATTTCAAATCTTGAAGGTGACTCTAGGAGTGGTGAGGGTGGAGGTTATGGTTGTTGAGTGGGTAGTGTGGGAATGGGTGTTGGTGAAATAGGATCCTCGTCAAGAAGGTTTTTATCATCAAAGTTGGTTTCTAGTGGACATAATTAGATAAGGACAGTTTTCAAGGCCTTACAGTTCTCCACATTGGGCCCTAGCACATGATGGTATAAGAAAATTTTAGTATCGTCAAACCCTTTTGGCTTGGGTTTGAGGGGATCATAAGGTATGAGTGGCAGTAATGTGATAACAAAATTCTCGAGGAGGATGGTTAAAATTTTGGCATAGGACCTTACTAGTGGATAAAAATGGGAAGTGAACATGGGTTTAGCTGTAGGTGTAGTTGATTTTCGAGGAACTATTTTTAGAAGAGTAGGCACAGGTTGAGTTACATTTTTAGGTGTCGGTGTGGTTTTAGGTATCAGTCGTGTTTATTTGGGTAGTGGTACAGTAGATGGATGGGTATGAGGGTGTGTGTGGTTGTTTTGATACCTCATTGTGGGGTAGTGGGGTTTTCTTTTTGGGTTGCACCTTCTTGGGTAAAGGTGATGTGGGTGTACGAGGTATAAAAGGAAAATAAGATGGAGGAAGAGGGCAAGTTACCCATGGGGATAATGGGGGTGTTATGAAGGTAGATGACATGGGTCGTGCTTGGGGTGTGAGGGAGAATGCCTGAAGTGTAGTGGGTAGTGAAGCAATAGCTGAGGGTATTGGAGGTATTAGTGGTAAAGAGACTATAGGTGTGGGTGTAATTCGTGTTGTGTGCCTAGGTAGGTTAGAGGTTTATGATGAAGGAATGGGTTGTTGTGTTATTGTTTTATGGATGGGTGAAGGTTGTTTGACCATGTTGGGCAGCTGAGGTCTTAAGACAGACAGGATAAGGGCGAGTGTGATTGGTGCGGTCGGGGTATGAGGTCAATGAGTTTGTTTCCTTGGTTTGGATTTCTGTGTAGGTGTGGTATTGACATTGGAGGATGTAGCTAAATCCAATTTAATAGGTGGATGAGTAAGGCTGGTGGTCGGGGTGACCCCTAAAGTGGGAATAGGTTTAGTTGAGGAAAATATTGTAGGTGTGGGTTTAGGCTTAGATGTAGGCCGGGTTATGGGTAAGGGTGTGGTTTGAGTACTAACAGGTATTGTGGAAGGCATTGCAACAGAGGTGGTTGTGTTTGGTTTGATTGGTCGAAATGTGGTTGGGTAGATAGTGGAGGTATCAATGAGGGATCTCTACATCTTTGTTGAGACGGGGAGTATGAGGTTCCCAGATAGTAAAGCCCTATCCACATAATCTAAATGATTGGAAAAATGTGAGAATGACATGTCTGTAGCTGTAGTTGGTGAGGAAATAATGGAAATTCCCATAAAATGTGTCTTAGAGACAGGGAATTGTCTAGCTTCAGCTTCCGTGGTTAAGAGAGCTGAAAGTGGCTCTACAGGATTCTAGGTAGCTAATGGAGAATGCTTGCCAAGAGGCAAAGATATCTCAACTAGGTCTATGATAGGTGGAGGAGATGATGGGAGCTCCTCTATAAGTGGAGGACAATATGGGTGCTCATCTATGTGTGGAGGAGATAAAGGGTGCTCCTCTATGGGTGGAGGAGGTACTCGGTGCTCCTCTATGTGTGGAGGAGGTACTATAGGTAAAGGTTCTCTAAGTGTTAAAGCCAGGGGTGAGATGGTCTCAACGTTTGTGGAAGACCCCTCCATAGGTGATGAAGGAGATTTAAGGTGGTCCTCTATTGGTAAAGGAACAAGGGAGGTTGGTTCCAATGTGGAAGGAGGATTTCGGGTTAGGATCTTCTGTATGAAAGGAATATGGGGTAGTTGGGAGACGACAGGTACCTCATTAAAGATAGTGTGAACCTCACGGGTATGGGTATCGTGAGTTGATGTCTCACCGATTTGATTGGATGAAGGGGCATGGTTGGGAAATGGTTTTTTGAAGATTTGTAGATTTTAGTTGGGGGTGGAATTGGGATTATCCACAGTTAACTCACCTTTCCCAAGCATTTCTTGGACAATATTTTTGAAAGTGATGCAGTTTTCGTCACTATGAACCTTTACTCGATGATATTTATAGAAATCATGTTCTTTATACCATGTGGGCATGCGGTGAGTAGGGTCAAAACCAGCTTGTGGTTTTATAGGTGGAAGGGTGATGTCTCAGGCTTTGATAACATTTTCTAAGACATAAGAGTAAGGTTCCCCAATTGGAGTATATTTTCGCTGCTCTTGCCTGAATTAAAAAGTCTAGACATGTGAGAGATTAGATGAGGGGGTATCCTGATTTGACAGATGAGATTGGCCGGCCTTGAGTACCACTACGTTAGTAGTGCCCTTATTTTTTGAATAATTGGTTTGTGTTTTGGAAGAAGAAGATGTATCATTTGAATTAAATGTCAAATTCTTATTGCGTAACTAGATTTTATTCTCTTCGATGGCCCAAATCTCTAACTTTTGTGCCATAGTGAATGCCTCATCAAATGTTCAAAATGTTTGGACCTGCAAGGTCGGGGAGATATGTCTAGCATAATCCCATATGAAGAGCTCGATGAGTTATGTTTGTGGAATTTGGAAGTTGAGATGTTGATCACCAGTAATAGCATTGTTACCCTAGAATTTTGGCAACCTATTTCTGACATCTTGTGGGATAGGATTTGGGTAACTATCCATCCCTCTAAAATTTATAGGACCAAATGAGTTAACAACAAATGGATGTCTAGGTTGAGCCATATTTTTTGGTGGAGGTGATCTTGGAGGTGAAACAAGTTGATGAGGAGTGCAAGGTATTTGGGGAATGGGAATGAAATCTTCAAAACAGATCTCTCTTAAGGGCTCTCATTCTTGATGATCTCTAGAAAATTTAGAAAATACAGGATCAGATTTAGGAGAAAGCCTTTTAAATGCACAAGAAGCTCCCTCACCTAATGGGGAATTCAAATCAGCAATAGGATTGTCTGAATCAGATCCACTTGAAGAAGAATTGTAGTCCTCAATAACAGGCTGCTCACTTTCAAACTCAATAATAGGGATCTGCTTTCTTACAGTCAAGCCTCCAACAACCTTCCACACCTTTCTCCCCTCTAGCTCTGAGTTTCTTGAATCTGTAAACAACTTCTTGGTAGAGTCCTTGATGAAGAGAGATCTTCTTCCTTTTAGTTTTACAGATTTGAGCAAAAAATTATAAATGATAGAAAGGTAAGACAACTATAAATGATAAATTATAAATGATAGAAAGGTATGACAACTAAAAAATTATAAATTATAAATGATAGAAAGGTCAATCTTACCCATCTTTTAATCCTGGCCTTCCATGTGGAAGATGCGGATTTAGAAATAATCTTGAGTTACCTTTTTAAATTTTTGGATAAGGCCGGACACATGGCAAAAAATGATTGGATCGGGCCTAGTTTTAAAACATTTACTTTATTACCTGTTGAAAATTTTGAAAAAAATTCATTTTGTTCCCGCACCTCCTCCTTTGAATTTTGGAGCTGACACATGGCACATGGTGGGTCCCATTGGGATTGTGCTTCAATTCTGCGCATTTTGACCTATTTTGTAAAATTGGAAAATTTTCACTTTTTTCCCCGCAGGCCCGCACCTCCAATTTCTCCCTCACCACATGTCTTCTTATGATTTGTTGCGGACCAGTGCTCCAAATTTTGATTTTAAGCCTTTTTTGCAAAAGGGAAAAAAAATTCTCCTGCCTCTGCCAGCCCACCAACCCGCTCTACCCTCGCCATGCTGTCACATGTCCTCCTCTAATTGGAGCGGGGCTAAAACTTATTTTGAAACTTTAGAGAATTAGAGCTAAAAAAACTCTAAGTCCCCCCTCGACCCACTCCTCCCCCTTTGGTATTTTAGGACACTCCTGATTGGTTATGGGGCTTTGGACCATTTTGTGACTTTAACATTTTTACAAAATAAGGTCAAAAAAACTTAAGGTAATCTGACCACCCACCACCCCCTACCAATCAGAACATGCCACGTACGCAAAATTTTGGAAAAATGGGCCCCTAGGCCTGAAAATGCCCTATTGTCAAAAAGGTGAAAAATGAAAAGTTACAACCCTTCCCCACTTTTCCTCAGCCAATTATAAGCTGCCACATTTCCAATACCTTCTAAGGATGATTTTGATGGGAAAATGATGCCCGTCTGACTGTCAAAATGTAAAAAATTCCAGGGATGCCTGTAGACACCAAATTCATGTCTTACGACCCCTTGTGACCCGCATCCCATTTCGCAACCTAACCTCATTACCTAAACTTTACACAATCATTTATTAATTACCTTGTAATTGATGAATCCACATCACCTTACCCGCCACCTCACCTTACCACCTCATCATGACCTAGCCCTAACCCTAAACTAAGCTAATTAAGACCCATGACTTGGTCTAGACTCACATCCATAACTAATGCCTCCTTACTCACACCAAAAGCCGACCTTCTAGCCACTTGACCAAGCCTGCAACTGATCTCTCGGGAGAAAAACAGGGAAGGTGGGCTATTTTAGTAAAAATAGCCTACTTTTTCCTAACCGATGCCGGTTCCTACTCGACCGCCGTCGGTTACGCAACCGCCATCGGTTCCTTGTAAATGGGCTTCCCAAACCAAAACAACGGATCGGAATTTCATTTTGAGAGATCAATAAAAGGATTTCTGGATCGAGCGAGGGCATTGCAAATGAGGAACAGAGTCCAGATCTTCACTTGACCAAGCAGAGACGAGTGAAAATATTAGACGGGTTTATAGCAAAGGAGATCAACTTGCACCTTCATCAAAACCAGTAAGTTACATCTTGCATGTCCTCCATTATAACATTTCTTATGCTTTTGGAATTACAGTCCTCCCAAATTCGTTTCTGAATCCATTATCCAACATACCATTGCCTCTAGCTGTCATTCTTTTGTTTCTAACCATCCCATTTCCTAAAAACTATCCAAAAGTCAGCCATTACAAACTCCACAACCAGCCCAGAAGATCCTAGAACCCACCGGTATCGGTTATCAGTAACCGCCATCGGTTATACGTAACCGGCATCGGTTCCTTTGATCAAAAACCAGGAAAAACAACCTTTCCCCTACCCAGTTCAGCCAAGCAATTTAATTGATATTTTACAGTCTTTTGTGTTAATTCACGTTAGCAGGGAAACTGACCACCTTCGAAAGGAAGTTTTACATTTCCTGGGCCCAAGGCAGTTTCCTCATTTATTGTTTAATCAAATCTTGTGGTCTTGTGTTCTTATTTGCAGGTAGTCCTTCCCAGACAAAAAGGAGTTCTCCGCAGTCAACCTGATCTTTCTCTACGGTACGCGCACATCATCTCCACATCCTACAGGTATTCCTCCTAACCCTAACCTTATCTGTTTCTATAAGGAACGAAGCATTTTCCGAGTGAAACATTTTGGCATGCCCGATGGGACCCATTTTGGGTTTCTTTCTCTTGCTTATTTTCATTTTAGGAAGCATATTTGCTGTTGCTGTTTTTGTTATATATTTAGTAAAGAATTTGTCTTGCTTTCCTTGTTTCGCATTAGTGAAAGTCATCTCTCTTGCTTCATCGAATATAATTTTCGATTTGGATATAAAACACGTGCATTACATCCCTGCTTGTTGTTCTCCAATTCTAGTGAACATAGATTAAGTAACAGGTCGTACACGTGGGGGTGATATCCACGATATTGACAGGAAATTAACCTTAGTTTCACTGCACAACACATACCGAATCACTTCACAATTAACACAACAGCTCAAACATTCCCCCTTTTCCGCGGTATTCCTCCGCCTGATTGAGGTAACCTTATAAGCCAAAACAAACTTGACATTTCCCCTAGGTCTTGTTGTTTAGGATTCTGACATCATTCTACGTCTAAAGGCATAAGCCCACGATAACCAAAATTAACCCTAGGGTTAGTCTCTAGATTTGCGTGTGCCTCTTGCTTGTTTTCAAATCCTGTTTTCTCTGTCATACTTTTTCTTCTGTGACCAATAAGTTGCTAAACATACTCAACGTTGCTAAATCAAATCAGTAGCCTTTTATATCTTCTTATCCTAGACTTTTAACACCGCCATCGGTTAAGGGACCGACGTCGTTTGAGCTGTAACCGACACCGGTTACTAAACCGATATCGGTTACTGTCTTCATCAGCCCCTGACAAACCAGCAGCTTGTCAAATTCACCATTCAGAGGTTGTTTTTGTTCTTGATAGATTGAAACTTTCCTGTGTGTTCTAGTCTATGGTTGTCATCACTCGGAAGCAAGCCGCCGCCATGGTTTCACATGCCTGCTCTGTGTCTTTGCCTGAATCACCCCCTTCACATTCTATAGGGAACCCTACAGACACCAGTGAGATCCCAAAAATTCCTGTAGGAGACAAGGACTTTGCCAAATTTCTGGATGCTAATCCCAGCGCTGTGCACTACTATTTGTCTCATACCCCTGACCGTACGCCTGATGGTCAGCTCCTTATGGGCATTCCTATTAGTATAGCTGCTCATTTAGCTCCCACTCCTCCTGATAACAATACCTTACTTCCTGCATCACTAGCCCCATCTCCCAATCCGACAGCTTCAGAGGTTCATACGACCCCGATTAGCTTTCCTTTGGTTAACCTTGGACCCCACGTATCGCTACCACCAACTGCCCCTATCTCATCTCTTTTTCAGACCACTCCATTCATGACTTACTCTCTGCCACCTATTCAAACGAGCTTTCCTTCTCAAGCTCCGCCTACCTTTTCATTCCCATACACGTATCCAGTAACCTCAACACCTTATATGGGACATCCCTATTCTGTGGCACCATCATCTCATCCAACCACAGATTTCATCAAGCAAATGATGGACAAAATGCAAAACCTGGAGGCTTCCGTTTCAGGAAGTCGTAGCGCCTTGACATACGAGCAAGTTTGTCGGGAGCCCATTCACCCTTCTGTCCCCCTTCATTCATATCCTCCTCAATGGGAGTTGCCAAAGTTTACTCGTTTTAACAGTAAAGAGGATCCTCAACAACACTTGCGATCATTTAGACATGCTTGTTATTTGATTGCCCATGATGATGCCTTGTTACTCCGTACCTTTCCCATGTCCTTATCAGGACCTGCCTTGGAGTGGTACAGTGTTTTAACCCAGCACTCAATCTTCTCTTTTAACCAACTAGCCCAATCTTTCTTGGATCATTTCTCCATTAACATTGCCAAGAAAGTATCTATCACTGACCTCTATGCCATCCGACAATTTGAAGACGAATCTATCGCAGATTTCGTTGGACGATGGCGGGGCCTTATCAACGAACTTATGTATGCCTTGCCTCAAACCGAACTCATCGAACTATTTACACGGGCTTGCGCTAAGCACATCTCCCCTACCCTCCAAATTCAAACTTTCCATACATTCGACGAGGCCTTTACTATGGCTCGAAAATTAGAAATTCGAGCCTTAGAGGAAGAGAAATTACGGTTGCGCAACAAGAACTCCACTTTCCGAACTCCTGATTCTACCAATAAACCAAATACCACCACTCCTCACGCGTCCACCTCTTCTAAATCAAAAGGAGCTGTCCACGCGGTGATGGTCAAATCCCAACCACCGTCCAATACTCCACCAAAAACCACCTATAAATACAAAGCCGAACCCATCAGCTACACTCCCTTGGGAGAAACCTATGGTGTGATATTGGAAAAATTGCTCAAAGCTGGGGCTATCACCTTGCCCCCTGTTAAACCTCACTCTGGGTTTGACTCCACCCGCGCAATACCTTCCTGGTATAAAGAAAATGACTTTTGTAACTTTCACCGCGTAAAAGGACATAGTCATGAAAACTACAAGATGTTGAAAAACATAGTGCAGGAAATGGTTGACGCAGGGGATATAACCCTCGATAATCCTAACGCTCCTGCTAACCGAAATCTAAAAATTTTCAACAAGCCATTCCCGAATCACTCGTCCAGCAGCAACGTGAACCAAGATATCTTAGCTGAGGAGAGTTTTCATGAGATCCATGCAGTCTTCGATTCTCAGCCAAAAGCCTCTATCGAGAAAATTTTGAATCAGACCTCTTCACTAACACAGGAGCCCGAACCTCCTTTACCACCATCAAGCCAAAGCGAAATCATTCCTTTACCCATAGAAGAGTCAACTGCCCAGGCTTCCCTTCCCATCAATGAGTCTTCTTACACCACATCCCTACAAGACTGTGAGCGGATGCTATCTAATTTATCTATTTCCCAAACGTCCCCTTCTACCACTCTTGCTACACAAGAGGAAGGCTCACCACTCCTTTTGACATCCTTAGACGAGAAATCTCTTACACTAACATCACCACATTCTTTTAACATGACAGATCTCCTCGAACACGCCCTCCTACCTATTAGTCCCCCATCGCCTAAATCTTTTCAACGATCGGTTGACCTCCTGACATCTATTGATACAGTGCCTCATCCGCCTCCTGTGTCACACCCGCAATGGACTGGAATTACAACTCACTTTTCCTCTGTACCAAAATTACAAATCACACCGGGAGACTGTCATTCCACAGAAGATAGACAGGCCCTATGGGAACGTTTGAGTACTCCTGTTCCTACTCAAATGCAAATGGACTGATCTTGATGTCTCCACCATTTACCCTGAAGTGCTTACAGAAGCTTAAAATGCCCCTGTTCTCGCCTTCACCCCCCCTCACCTCTACCAAATTGCCCCGTCCACTTCTATCAACTTAACCAGATCTTCCCCTACACTTGGGACCCATCACCAATGCCCAGTCTAACACACCCGCCTCTGAGCGACTCGATCTATCCAAAAATAAATCCGTTCCGCCACCTAGGAGACGAACGCAATCCGGGCCTCTATCACAATTAAAACCCTCATCGTCACACCCACCTTCCATATTGGGACCTCATCCCTCCACATTACACCAATATATCATACCTCCTTTGTTTTCTGCAAAACGACCTACGCCTTCTACACCTATACAGAGATCAAAGGGTATCACAACATCGTTACCCCTGCGTATCCGGTCCACCTATCAACCCTAAACCAATCCCATCATCAAAGGATTTATTTTCTGTCACTCCCCTTTCTCCGTGGTTGTTTCCCGCTACCACGCCATCTGTAGCCTCATCATCTAACCAGCTGAACGTAACTTCTGTGTCCAAAGAAACCACGTTTAGTGAAAAACATGTGTCAGCACCCCTCGGCTAAACCACCACCCATACGAACTAAACACGCCCAAACATTACCACAACCCACACAATCAATACCCTCATCCTCTTCTGATTTTGACCCACTCAAAGGATCTTACGCCAAAATCCTTGCTATGTTGGTGGAGAATGCGACCATCTCCCTACCTCCACTTAGACCTTATGACCCGTCTAAGCCCCGACCTATGGATTATGATGAGTCTAAAATCTGCGCCTATCACCGCACACCTGGACATGATGTGGAGGGATGCAAAGCTCTAAAAACCATCCTTCGCCAGTCACCTCTTCCGGATAGAAAGATTAAGAAAGACAACTTACGAAGGGAGAGACCTCTAGCGTCAATTCCCTCTACTATACCATCTGTCCCCCGCCTCACCAAGATCGATCATTATTACAACCCCACCTCTTGAAGACCATGAATTATCCCAACCATCTTCTTCATCTCAGGTCTACGAGATTAATATGATTAGTGTCGCTACTCGAGGACAGAAAAACAATGGAAAAAGCGAAAGAAAACACACCTGCGGCGTCTCTTTCTCCTTCAACCATCCCGATTACACCACCACCTAAAGTGGTTATTCGCGGACCCCGCCTATCCCGTCTCTAATGGAGTTGCCCACCGAACCATGATCAAACAGCTTCATCAATCACCCGTAAAAATGACACTATATGATCTCATTCAGACTTCTGAATCTCATCGACAAGCTCTCGTTGAGATCCTTCAAGGGATAGAGGTTTTACCCAACGAAACCCTGCCCGTTGCCTCCATTCTAACACCCAATCACGTTGCCTCTCTCACCAAACAATCCATCTCCCCCACCACTTCTGTCTCAAAACAACAAGCCGCTGCAGTTAGTTTCTCGGAAGATGAAATTATCGACTTTGGTGCAGAAGACCCTGACCCTGCCCTTTTCATTTCCGCTTACGTCCGAGACATTCGAGTACGTCGGGTTATGATTGACGGGGGCGCTAGCCTAAACATCATCTCTTCAAAAGCCTTCCAACAAATGAACATCCCTTCTAGTTGCATGTGTGCCAACCCCATCATGTTGCGGTCATTCAATGACGCTATTACTTCTACCTTAGGCACCGTGATCCTCAACATTCGCGTAGGCCCACGTACTTTACCCGAACTCTTCTATGTCCTTGAAGGAGAGTTCCAATATAATATATTGCTTGGGTCGTCCTTGGATCCGAGCCATGGGATGCGTTCCCTCAACATTACATCGATGCATAAAATTTGAGTACGAGGGGAAGTCCTACACTGTAAAAGCTGATCCTCCCCCCTTCAAAACTTGCAATATGTTATACCGCCCAAACGATGTGCTTATACCAATTAAGACACCCATACATTCAACCCAACCATCCTCTTCAAATGTACCTCAACCATCCACCTCAACTGCACCTACGCCTTCAACTGATGAAACCACCGTCGCACAAACCACTTCTCTTCCCGCAGCTAACATCCCAACCTCTGACCCCTTAGTAGATGTTTTTCATCGCCTCACGCTGGGGGAGTACCGCCTATATAACGTTAGTTCTTTCCCTACCCCGCAGGAGTACGGGACAATTACATGCACATCCCACCTACGACCGTCGCGTGGGGGAGGTAATCTCTTACGGACCACCCCATTGTCGCACTAACCTAACGTATGGGGGTGTTGACGCATCCTCCATTACCCCTGAACCTCCTCTTGGTGTGGTTCCCTTCCAATCCGATTTTCAATACTTGACAAATCGTCGTTTCGCCCTCACCTTCTTGACTCGCTGTGCGTGGAAAGGCTTTGGTTTTGGCCTTTACGAACAAGGCCGACATACACTCATTCCCGTGACTACACACGCAAACATAATGATCACAGTGGTCTCGGTTTTTCCGAAACACCTACACAGGAGACACCTCCTGTCAGCTGTATCCTGGAAGAAGAAGGCGTCGCCCCTACCGAACCATCATCACCCACTTTGCCATCATCACCCACAGAATCGATGGACCCTGAATCTATCCCCCCTAACTTTTTTTTTTTTCATAAATGCCATCTTCATAGGTCCTCTCACTTATCAACGCGATAATGAGGACCCATCCTCTCTTCCCCTTCTGTATCCAGACATGATCGCAGAGGATTCGCCTTCGATTAATGTTGTTGAGTGCCAGGATGACCACTCCATCCTCACTTACCTTGGGGGCGGACGACTCCTATCTTCAACGCGCCTTACCATCTGAAACTCAAAACCATGCTGAACGAATCTACTATAGAAGTCAACATCCACACGGAGGAAGATCCTCACATAGTGAAGATCGGACAATCCCTTAACACATCAGAACAAGCCGCCTTTACTACCTTTCTCCATGCTCGCAACCAAGCTTTCGCATGGTCTTACGCTGACATGCCAGGAATTGATCCTACCATTGCCGTCCATAACATCACCCTAAACCCCGATTCCAAACCAGTCAAACAGAAATCGAGAAAAATGCATCCACGCATTGCTCTCTTGGTCAAAGAGGAGCTCCAATGACTCCTTTCTGTTTCCTTCATTCTGCCTATTGACTATCCTCAATGGATTTCTAACATCGTACCTGTCACGAAAGCGACGGGGGGACTTCGGATATGCACGGATTTCTAGGATCTTAACCTCGCTTGCCCTAAGGACGACTTTCCCCTCCCCAGTATTGATCAACTTGTTGATCTCACTGCGGGTCATGAAATGCTTTCTCTCATGGATGGCTTTTCAGGATACAACCAAATTTTGGTTGCCCCTGCCGATCAACACAAAACTGCCTTCATAACTCCTTGGGGAACCTTCTGTTATCGTGTCATGCCGTTTGGCCTTAAGAATGCTGGTGCAACCTATCAGCGGGCTATGACCTACATTTTTCATGACATTATGCACACTATCCTTGAAGATTACGTCGACGATCTTCTTGGCAAGTCTAAACATCGCAGTGAACATCTTGATGTTTTAACCATTATTTTTGATCGCCTGTTGCAATACTCTGTTCGTCTTCAACCAAAGAAATGTGTCTTTGGTGTCCTTTCGGGAAAACTTCTTGGCTTTATCGTCTCTTTGCGTGGCATTGAGGTCGATCCATCTAAAGTAAAAGCTATCCTAGAAATGCCCCCACCCAAAAACCTCAAACAATTGCGTAGTTTGCAGGGTAAACTTCAATCCATCCGGCGTTTCATCTCCCAACTCTCGGATCGATGTCACCCTTTTCATCACCTTCTAAAAAAGGACGTTGCCTTTCAATGGAGTGAGGAGTGTCACCAAGCCTTCGAAGCTCTCAAAACGTATCTCTTGCAGCCACCCGTGCTTATCCCACCCCAGGACGACCGCCCTTTCTACCTTTATCTTTCCGCCACTGACCATGCTATAGGAGCCATGCTCGCACATCGAGACTCGGCACGCCGAGAGCAGGCCGTTTATTATATAAGTCGTACCCTTGTGGATTACGAGACTAGGTATACACATGTAGAAAAATTGTGCCTGGCCCTATCATTCGTCGCCACCAAACTCCGACATTACCTCTTGAATCACAAAACTTTCGTCATCACCAACACAGACCCCATTCATTATATGTACGCCAAACCACACCTAAACCAACGCATCGCTCGATGGCTCATGCTCCTCGCCGACCTTGACCTTGAGTTTATACAACAGAAGTCAATCAAAGGACAAACTCTTGCAGACCAACTTGCGGAGGCCCCTCTACCTGGGGAACAATTTACCAATTTTACCTTCCCCGACGAACTCATCGCCACTCTTTCGCTCGGAGAAGAGTCGTATCAAATGACCCTCTTCTTCGATGGATCTAAGTGCCAGCGCGGCGGAGGAGCCGGCGTTGTTCTCATCCCTCTTGATGCTGAACCTATGCCTCTTTCATTCCGGCTTGATTTCCCCTGCACTAATAATACAGCGGAGTACGAGGCCCTTGTTCTAGGTCTCCAAGTTGCGTTACACTTAGGCATTAAATCTATCAATATCTTTGGTGACTCTCAATTGGTAGTCAATCAAGTTATGGGCATCTACCAATGTAAAAACGAGGAACTTCAGAAGTACAAACACCACGTGGAGTCACTTCTAGCTTTATTTACCCACTATTCTATCCAAACCATTCCCCGCTCCACTAACAAATTTGCGGATACTATGGCTTGCTTAGCCTCGCAAATTCCCGCCGCGCCAACTGACTCTGAATTATTCGTCGTGGTCCAACAACTTTTTGCCCCATCCTATTCAACCTCGGTAGTTTGTATGATAAATACTGTGTCCACTAATTCACAGGATACCTGGTACCACCAATTCCACGACTACCTTACAATCTCTGTCCTCCCACCTGACCTTACTAGTAACGGCAAACGTGCTTTTCTTAAAAGTGTTTCGCGTTATGTTGTCATGGGGGGACTCCTCTATAAACGTGGCTTTGATGGTATCCTCCTTCGCTGTCTAACTGGCGCGGAGGCCACTCATACCATCCAACAGGTCCATGACGGTATTTGTGGTGGACATTTTAGCGGCCTTGCCGTGGCCAAACGAATCCTTCGCCTAGGTTATTATTGGCCTACTCTCAATAACGACTGCTACGAATATGTTAAGCGTTGTGTCATGTGTCAACAACATGCCAATCTTCAACATACTCCTAGCCACCCGCTACAAGTCGCTCGTGATCTTTGGCCTTTCTCACAATGGGGTTTAGACCTTATTGGTGAGATTCACCCGACCTCTTCACAACGTCACCGTTGGATAATCACAGCGACCGAATATTACACAAAATGGGTGGAGGCCATCCCACTCATTTCAATCAAAAAAGAAAAAATTGTCGAATTCATTAACCATCACATTATCTGTCGTTTTGGTGTTCCTCACCGCCTGATAACAGATAATGGAAAATCTTTCAAAAACAAGTTGTTGCAAGACCTTTGTGACAACTTTGGTATCAAACTTAGTTTCTCATCACCTTACTATCCACAGGCCAATGGGCAAGCCGAGTCCTCTAATAAAACACTAACCAAAATCCTCATGAAAGTTGTCAATGAATCTGGAAGAAATTGGCACGATCACATTCCCTTTGCCCTTTGGGCTTATCGTACTAGCATTCGTACTTCTACTAATGCCACACCTTTTTCTTTGGTATACGGTACCGAGGCTGTTTTGCCTCTCGAAATACAAATACCCTCCCTTAGAATATCTCTTCAGGATATTCTCACCAACGATGATTTCCGCCAAGAGCGGTTAGCCCAATTGGAGCTTCTTGACGAACGACGTCTTACAGCTCTCGATCACCTTCAAATCTATCAAAAACGCATCAAGCGTGCTTATGATAAGCGACTTCATGAGCGTACCTTTAAGGTTGGTGATCTTGTCCTCAAAGAGAATCAACATGTCACCAAACTAGAAAAGAGCAAACGTGGAAAATTTGCTCCCAATTGGATTGGGCCTTATATAATCACTCACACCTATGGATCAGGCACTTATCGTTTAGCTTCGCTTAATGGTAAACCTGAGCCTGAACCCCTGAATGCCTTGCATCTTCGACCATTCTACTGTTGAATCTAGTGTTATATCACTTCTTATCTACCTACTGCTCGTCCCTTGAGCCCATTTACCGCTACATACGCTTTGTTTTCTATATCTCCGAATAAAATCAAAATCACTTCGCACCTCCCCTTGATGATGCCTTCCCCTCTTTAGTCTAGTCCATGACTTCAAAGTATTAAAATAAGCCGTATTCTTAAGGGATTTTCTTGAGTCAAACTTCCTACTAAACTAGATGCTTCACGCCAAAAGAACATCTAGTCATCTAAAATTAACTATAGACTGCTCCCTCGAAGGACAGCTATATGCCAAACTATTGCCGCTACTATAAATAGACTGCTCCCCTGAAGGACAGCTATGCACAAAAATCATCTCTGCTACTATAAATAGACTGCTCCCCCGAAGGACAGCTATACACAGTCAGCCTTTATCAGAAGCTTCTCGCATTGATCAGCTTCGTGAAGACCTCAAGAATAAAATAATCAATATCCCTTGTAGACTTCCCGCATCGATCAGTCTACATTCAATAAAATAAAAGCCTCATTCAAAAGAACTTTTTGGGTCATGGACTTGTCTATTTAGGGTAGGTTCTCTTTCGTTGTAACAAGTTCTTTGTACCTCAGCTATATCATCCACATCACCTCACCATTTGTTTCAACTCAAGGGACGTAACGTACACCTGATATATTGTGATCATACAACTCTTTTCAACTATGGACTTCTCGTCTATGCACGGCACTTAGGGCTTCAGGCTCGTTCTACGTTGTGTGGTTCGTTTAGCTCTTTTCACCTACGGAACACTCTTTCCGCTTTGCCTCGCATCTAGGATTGTGTGTTGATCTTAATCAGGACACTATTCCCTCCTACTTGGGTATGCTAACCTTTGCTTTACCTATACCTACACCAACAACATTATCCTACCAGCACCAACAACATTACCCTACCAACATCAAATTTTTACCAAACGACCAATTGCCTAAACCATACCAAATTGCCTAAATTCACCCCTCCCTGATCCTAAGGGAGAACTACATCGGTCTGAGGCCCGTCCTTGCTTTGTGCAATGGGCTATGTAGGCAGCACTTCGGAGACATGGGGTCTCCCAAGGTTAGCTCGACCATCCCCTACCATAACCTATCATGTGTGGTAAATATAAATATTTTTGTGTATTTCTATTTAATTACATTCCTCTTTATCCTTTTTCAAAACACCGAAAATCAAAACGACAACATTCTTATTATTATAACGCAAATCAACATACATATCTCGTTTTATTTAGATGTTAAACAAATACATCTTCTATATCATCGACGCGCAGGTCGGTACTCTTATTTATTCTTATACCTTGCTAACATTTATTTAGACCCTCACGCCTCATCCCGAACTAGGTGATGATCGTGATCGTCGACCCCTCTCGCCAGGCCCTCTCTGTCCTCAAAGGTACCACGGCTATTGGTACCACCCACTGATCTGCCAAGGCCTGTAACATGTGAATACGCTCTCTCGTATGGAGGTATCTAGCCTCTAGTCCCTCCGCTCGTGACTCCAACCGCAAATATCTACCTTTGCTGCAATTAACCATTTTTTGCGACCCAAGGCCGACCCAACCACTTGGCCCGACCCAAGGCCTCAACCTTGACCCAAGGCCTCACCCTACCATTTGGCTCTGATGAGGCCTCAACCTACCTATTCGGCCCGACCTCTTCTGCCAAAGGCCTCAACCTACCATTTGGCCCGACCCAAGGCCTCAACCTACCTATTCGGCCCGACCTAAGGCCTCAACCTACCTATTTGGCCCGACCTAAGGCCTCAACCTACCAATTGGCCCGACCCAAGGCCTCAACCTACCATTCGGCCCGACCCAAGGCCTCAACCTACCATTTGGCCCGACCTAAGGCCTCAACCTACCAATTGGCCCGACCCAAGGCCTCAACCTACCTATTTGGCCCGACCTAAGGCCTCAACCTACCATTTGGCCCGACCTAAGGCCTCAACCTACCAATTGGCCCGACCCAAGGCCTCAACCTACCAATTGGCCCGACCTAAGGCCTCAACCTACCAATTGGCCCGACCCAAGGCCTCAACCTACCAATTGGCCCGACCCAAGGCCTCAACCTACCTATTTGGCCCGACCCAAGGCCTCAACCTACCATTCGGCCCGACCTAAGGCCTCAACCTACCAATTGGCCCGACCCAAGGCCTCAACCTACCTATTTGGCCCGATCCAAGGCCTCAACCTACCATTCGGCCCGACCTAAGGCCTCAACCTACCAATTGGCCCGACCCAAGGCCTCGCCCTACCTATTTAGCCCGACCCAAGGCCTCAACCTACCCACCTAACCTGACCCAGGGCCACCGCCCAACCACTTGGCCTGACCAAGGCCGTATCACTTCCATACCATACCCACAATCAACGTTTTATTTTATACATCCATCATGTACCTTGTGTTCAATCAAGCTCACCTGTTCGTGTTTTAGCATGATTAGGGTCCTTGACTTGATCTGTCGACCAGCTTTGCCCAGACCTAGACCGTGACGTTTATCTCAACCAAACCAACCTTTTGGTACTGCCGAACATGCCTAAACGTTCCGGTACCTTACCTGTTATATACCCTGGAGCTACTTCCTATGCCTTGGATACCAGGATTATATCACCCTTGTTTGGATAAACTATCGACCTTTGCCTATACATTGCTGGTTTGCTAGTCAAATCATGTACCCTAGTCGTACTATTGCATTTCAACATGCGTCTGCTTCCTTGGACCTACCCCACCACCTTACCATCCTCTCTACAACATGTACCCTTTATCAACCCTATCCCTGATTTCCCGTTCACTCAATCGGTGATAGATTTGAGGGGGATTACCTATATCCTTAACATGAGAAACCACTTCATATTATTGTCCGCGCAGCTTTACAAAACAAGCTACACGACAATAAGGGGCTAATGTAGACACCAAATTCGTGTCTTACGACCCCTTGTGACCCGCATCCCATTTCGCAACCTAACCTCATTACCTAAACTTTACACAATTATTTATTAATTACCTTGTAATTGATAAATCCACATCACCTTACCCGCCACCTCACTTTGCCACCTCATCATGACCTAGCCCTAACCCTAAACTACCCTAATTAAGACCCATGACTTGGTCTAGACTCACATCCATAACTAATGCCTCCTTACTCGCACCAAAAGCCGACCTTCTAGCCACTTGACCAAGCCCGCAACTGATCTCTCGGGAGAAAAGCAGGGAAGGTGGGCTATTTTAGTAAAAATAGCCTACTTTTTCCTTACCGATGCCGGTTCCTACTCGACCGCCGTCGGTTACGCAACCGCCATCGGTTCCCTGTAAATGGGCTCCCCAAACCAAAACAACGGATCGGAATTTCATTTTGGAGATCAGTCGAAGGATTTCTGGATCAACACAGAGCATTGCGAGCGAGGAACAGAGTCCAGATCTTCATTTGACAGAGCAGAGACGAGTGGAAATACCAGAAGTGTTTACAACCAAGGAGATCAACTTGCATCTTCGTCAAAATCAGTAAGTCACATCTTGCATGTCCTTCGGTATAACATTTCTTATGCTTCTTGGATCTCAGTACTCCTAAATCCATTTCTGAATCCATTATCCAACGTACCATTGCCTCTAACCGTCATTCTTTTGCTTCTAACCATCCCATTTCCTAATACTATCCAAAAACCAGCCATTACAAACACCACAACCAGCCCAGAAGATCCTATCACCCACCGGTATCGGTTATCAGTAACCGGCATCGGTTATAGGTAACCGCCATCGGTTCCTTTGATCAAAACCAGGAAAAACAGCCTTTCCCCTACCCAGTTCAACGAAACAATTTAATTGATATTTTACTGTCTTTTGTGTTAATTCACGTTAGCAGGGAAACTGACCACCTTCGAAAGGAAGTTTTATATTTCCTGGGCCCAAGGCAGTTTCCTCATTTATTGTTTAATCAAATCTTGTGGTCTTGTGTTCTTATTTGCAGGTAGTCCTTCCCAGACAAAAAGGAGTTCTCCGCAGTCAACCTGATCTTTCTCTACGGTACGCGCACATCATCTCGACATTCTACAGGTATTCCTCCTAACCCTAACCTTATCTGTTTCTATAAGGAACGAAGCATTTCCATGATCCTTCTCCCTTTTATATGATTATTGATTTTATTTATTTCTCTTTGGACTGTTATCATTGATTGGTATCATGCCTGGATTAAATTCTCAGTATAGTCATGAGGAAAGGAAAGAGAGTGTTGGATGGATAATTTGAATTAATGTTCATTTCTTCTCTGGTATAGTTGGAAATCTATAATTGTTATGGAGTGAATTTTGTACTACTTTGGTTTAAGCATCTGCATTTAATTGCTTTTTACTTTTCTCTTCAGCGTTTGATTGCTTGAAATCAAATAAGTTGCATGAAAGGAAATGAAAGTAATTCGGTTTAAATTTTTAGTCAAATTCTATCTTTTGAAATTATAACTATTGTAAGGGAATGGAAATTACAGTATTTATATTGGAACAACAGTATGCATAATTTTGTTTTAGTTCTTACAGATGTTAATTCTGGAACTAGTTGAAGGAAATTACTTCTTGTAGTAATTATTTGGGAAAAAGGGGCAGTAATCCTTTCTTTTTTGATTGGAAGGGTAATTAGATGATTGGGTTGTTATGCTGTTCATCCTTATCGGTACTTAATTCTTGGATGATGTTCATTTTAACGTTTCATAAAAGCAAGTTTCTTTTATTGAGACAGTTAATTAAAAGCACCTCATTTTAATGACAAGTGCTTAATATGCTCAGTTCAATGAACTGACCCGTGCAAGTAATTTTACAGATGGAACTTGAGTATAAACGAAGACATGGTTGTTTTCTGATACTTTTTTTTTATTAACTGAGGATGGATTGTATTTGATAGCTATTATTCCTCTACGAGGAAATTAGAAAAGAAGAAATTACATTCTTCTATCTTTATGAGTTGTAATGATGTTTGATATAAACGAAGTCCAGTCGTTTGGGCTGGCAATTGTATAGATTATAAAATTATGGATGAATACAAGGAAATGTGTGATATTTTAATGGCTGTATCAATTTGATATTGTTGAATAAGATTGAGAATATAATATTATTCCTTGATTTGAAATTATTCAAATGATAGTGGATAGATTTAAAAGGAAATAACATCTATTCTTTACCTGAATGCAACTTTTACGTTGGAATGTACAATTAGTTCATACTTGGGTTAAGATGAATTTTAAATTAGCATTAAAATGGATTTAGGTGAACATGATCTCTTAATTGAAAGGTATTCAGGATTAGCTTATAAGATAAGGAATATCAAATAACATAGGAGTAGCTTAACTTTATATTCGGACTCCATTAACATCATCGAAATGTTTAAATTAAGAAATTATTAGATATGGGGAAACATATCTATTGGTGACCAACCTTAACTGAAGTAAGGATATGGATAATAAATGAATAAATTAATTTAGAATTAGACCTCGTTTAAATGATGTCTAATAAGATGGAATTCTGAATTTGTTTACAGTTGTGGGTAAAAACTTGGTTAAGTTTAATAGGTTAAACTTATTACATTTATCTGTAATGGACTGATTAGTCCGAAGATTAAAGAAAAGAATCAAGAAGAGAATATGCAACCCTTCGGTATGAAGGAGAGGATGTATATTAAGCTAGAAGACAAATTAAGTCTCTCTTAGCTACATACAACTGTAACGAGAACGAGGTTAAAGGATCAACATGGCTACTTGTTGGTTGGATATTTTGTCAATCCAAAATATGAGGTTCAACCATAGTATATGGGATTAAATCCCTCCTCAAAGACAGGTGAGGCTGCCTACTTATTACTAATCTAAAACACAGCAAACAAAAACAATATATACAGTATTCACACTAATCTAACCATTGGGGTTGGGATAAAATCCCGAAATCCACATCCACACGATTCAAAGGTATTGCTTTCGTAAATGAACTAGGTCGGAAACTATTACAATGAAAGAAGAATAATGGAAAGGAAATGAGAGAAACGTATTTTCTTTCAAGTAAACACAGAGCACGAAATAATCATACGGGCTTTAGATCATAAATATAATGTCTGAAATGATTAGAAACATTAAGGTGCTAAACAAGGAATAGCTTAAGATTATGGACGTAAGAACAATGTCTTAAGAAAGATATATCCCACAACACAAAGTTTGCAAAATAATATCAACTCCTATTCTTCATAATGATTAAAAGAAAACACAAAGTTTTTCTTCTTCACAATAGCTCCCAATATTTCAAAAATCTCAACCCTTTGGAATGCATAAGCATCCCTTATTTATAATAAAAGGGGTAGAGAGAAAATAGGATAAATCCTAGAAAATAGTGTTCTTTAAAAAGAGTTCTATTTTGCTTGACTCTCATGTAGGAGACCAAGTCAAAATTTGCTTCCTATACGACGAAATAGAAATGAAAAATACATGTCAATTTCAAGATTGAAATGACATGAAACATTGGGACTTAATCTAAATCATCATCTTTCGCTCCTTCATCTTTCTCTTCCCCAGCTGAGCCTGTTTGTTCCGAAATTCTTGGAAATTTTGAATTATGCCTTGCATTTCGTTGCTCATAGTCATAGTGCTTTCTATTTCTGAGTATCTCTTAAGGATCTCACCTTTCTATTTTTAATGTGAAATTATTGTTAATTATGATGTCAATATGGGCACATGATTAATAAATGTTAGAATTATTTTTAGGTATCTTTATTATTTTTAGCATATTTATTTGAGTTATTTTTTGGTTAAATGAAAAAATGGTATTTTTAGACATCTTCTATTTTTATCTGGAAGTGGTAGTTAGAGTACAATTCACTAGATGTGCACTTAAATGAGGTACAATTACTATTGTAGACACAAAATATATGCACTTAGATACATTTCTAGGTCCTAGAAGCATGTTAGCATTTACATTATTCCTAAGCGAGAAAACTAGCAATCGACAACTCCCTTTGGCCTTTTTGTTTTTTCCTTTGCGCTTTCATTGGCCTTATACATATTTCAGCCTTGCCAGAATTTGATTGTTTTATTTGTCTATAGCCTGGTGGTAACGATACGTGGGCACCCAGATTGAAACAATAGCGCCATACGCTCCTATCCTCCTAGGAGCTCATATGAACCTTCTTTATCTTTTTCTTATTCTTTTTGAGTCGGGGCTTTCGCTTCAGGAAGTTAGGCAGTGTTATCAGGACTACTTTGGGTCAGCCTTCCAATTTTTAATTATGAAATTCAAACAAGGGAATGCCATATAAGGAGCTGACCATCAGTTTATAATTTCAAAATGAGGGGCATAAGCACTAACATAGTATCTACTATCAGCGTTAAGCTTAGCATCCAGAAATTTCACAAGAGTCATTACAAAGTCATCCGTACTAGCACATTTGGGGGATCTCACTGGTGTCCGTAGGGTTGCATTCTTCTACATACATAGCATAGGAGGGTAAGTTTATTCTATTCCATTGCACACATTCTATACATGTTTCTACATTTTATATCTAGCGGCTTGCTTATCGATTTGATGACAACCTTGCACAAGGGCATCACTAGGGCATCAGTTATACATACTTTCATCATAGAACAAACATGGAGTCTCAGAATGATGTATTTGGCAGTGTTCGATGGTTAATTTCAGGGGCTAATGAAGGCAGTGACCGCTGTCGGTCAATCCAACTCCACATGTCGGTACATCTTTATTTTTTAGGATTTTATGTGGTCTGTGGGTATGTGCAGCTTAGACATTTGTTTTGAAGGTGTACAAGTACAATCTAGCGATAATGAAGATAATAACTAGAGCTGACTAATTCAAAATATAACAACGTTGAGTATCTCCTATCCACTTATTGATCACAGAAGATCAAAATATGAGCATCTAGGAAAACAGAATTATGAAAACATATCCAGATGCATCACGCAAATGCCCGAGACTACTCCTAGGGTTAATTCTAGTTATCGTGGGTGCTTCATGGCTTGCACATGTAAGATTATGTCTTAGAATCCTAAACAACGAGACCTTAGGGGATGTTGCTTCCAGTTTGTTTCCAACTATATCAGGTTACCTCAGATCACTTCGGAGGTTTACCGTGTAAAAGGGGGGATGTAATTCACCTCCTCTTTCTCTTTTTCTGAAGTGGTTCGGTATGTATTGTGCAGTGAAACTAGGGTTTTTTTGCTTGTCCATTCACGTGTATTTTACCCCCACGTGTACGACATATCATACATTACATCTATGTTACTCTGAGAAATGAAGATTTAATTCAAGCAGATATGCAATGCATGTATTTTGCGAACCCCACTCATGATCAAACATTATGGATCAATGAAGCAAGAGAGATTCCTATTCTATCTAATGCGAAACTTTCATGGCAAGACTAAATTCTCCTTACGATCAATATTTTTCAAATGCACCCACCTTGCAAAGATGCTTATCTGAAAATGAAAATAGAGGCACTATGAAATCCCCCTCGCAATAGGCCGCCTACCAGGCGAGCCAAAATGTTCCATCTTCGGAATCGTCTCGTTCCTGATAGAACCCTATAAGGTCCTAGGGTACCACAACCAATCAATCCATTTTCAATGTCGAGATTCAAGTTTTACATTATTTATTTCAGAGATAAAATGCAGGTTGACTACGGAGAACTCATGATTACATCTCTTGGAAGGACTAGCTGCAAATCCAACATCTCAAGGACCACAAGATTCTTAGGTCTCTGGACACCTAAAGTGATGCTTAAACTTAGCATTGGGCTTTAATTTAACCGATATAACGACACTTCCGTTCGAAGGTGGTCCCTAGTTCTTCACTGCCATTCTTGGATTCCCATTCACAACACTGCAAAATCTCAGTCATATTCCTCCTGTAATCAACTGGTTTGGCTGTAGACAGGCCAAATTTGTGGTCTTACGACCCCTTGTGACCCGCATCTCATTTCACTGATAGCCTATGCCGGTCATCACCTGATAACCGATACACAGTGGGTTCTAGGATCTTATTAATTACCTATGGTGTTTTGATAAATCCACATCACCTTACCTGCCACCTCATATTTGCCACCTCATGGGATGACCTAGTCCTAACCCTAAGACTAACCTAATTAAGATGCTATGACACGTTGGGTAGTACACCTCACACCCATGATTTAGGATGACTGAAATTCATCACAGCCCAAGAACTGACCTTCTAGTCACTTGACATGCAAGCCCGCAACTAATCTGCTCGGGAGAAAAGTAGGGAAAGTGGGCTCCTTGGTTACTAAACAATAGCCTGCTTTTTCCTTACTCGATACTCTGGTCTGTCTACTCGACCATCTGGGCTCGGTTACGTAACTCGCCATCGGTTCCCTGTAAATCCAGGGCTCCCTTGACTGATCTCCAGAAATGAAGGGTCTGATCCGATGTTTTGGATCGAGAGAGAGCCCATTTACAGGAGCAATCGATGAGAATCCGGATGCTTTACCGACGGCGGTCGAGCAGAGAACCGGCGTCGGTAAGAGATAAGAAGTAGGCTATTTGCAGCAAAGGAGATCCAAGCTTCCAAGACTTTGCAACTGAGATACCAGTTGCGGGCCTGGTCAAGTGGCTAGAAGGTTGATCTTTGCGTGCGAGTAAGGAGATATCTCATCTTCTGTGATGTCAGGCCAGAACTACCTCAGTTTTGTCCTAATTAGGTCAGTTCAGAGTTAGGGCTTGGACATGCATGAGGTGGCATCAAGTAACCAGTGGAAGTTACATCTTGCATGTGGATTTATCAATTATAAGGTACTTAATAAATACTTTTGTAAGGTTCACAGTCCTCACAAATCCATTCCTAGATCCACTATGCCGGTCAACATATTGCATCGTAAATATCACTTCATTTACTGTCTCATCACGCTCATTACCTAATATCACCCATATACTAGCCTTACAGAACAACACTGGTTTATCCCTATAACTCAACCTGAACATATCAACGACCAGTAACCGAACAAACAACGTGACGCTTTATTATTGATAGTTTAGCTTCTATTGCTTTGTAACGAGATACCTAAATCGTGATTTTGCAATAGCTTTCTGATATTTTATCATTTGTGTTAATTCATATTAAAAGGGGAACTGACCACCTTCGAAAGGAAGTTTTAGGCAGTTCCCTCATTTATTGTCTAATTAAAATCTTGTGGTCTTGTATTCTTACTTGCAGGTAGTCCTTCCAAGACAAAAAGGAGTTCTTCGCAGTCGATCTGATCTTTCTCTACGGTACGCGCACACCATCTCAACATTCAACAGGTATTCCTCCTAGCCCTAACCATTATCTGTTTCTCAAAGGAATGATAGGATAGAAGCAAGTCTATTCTGCAGAGCCGAAACATTCCGTGCGAAACATTTTGGCACACCCGATGGGACCCATTTCGGGTTTCTGTTTCTCTTGCTTGTTTTCGTTTTAGGAAACATACTTGCTGTTGCTATTTTTGTTATATTTAGTAAAGAATTTGTCTTGCTTTCCTAGTTTCGCATTAGTGAAAGTCATCTTATTTGCTTCATCGAATATCATTTTTGATTTGGGTTTAAAACACGTGCATTACATTCTTGCTTGCTGTTTTCAATTCTAGTGAACATAGACTAAGTAACAGGTCGTACACGTGGGGGTGATTTCCATGGTATTGACAGGAAATTAATCTTACTTTCACTGCACAACACATACCGAATCACTTCACAATTAACACAACAGCTCAAAACATCCCCCCTTTTCCGCGGTATTCCTCCGCCCGATTGAGGTAACCTTATAAGCCAAAACAAACTTGACATTTCCCCTAAGTCTTGTGTTTAGGATTGACATCATTCCACGTCTAAAGGCATAAGCCCACAATAATTAAAAATTAACCCTAGGGTTAGTCTCTGGATTTGCGTGTGCATCTTGCTTGTTTTCAGTTCTGTTTTCTCTGTTATACACTGTCTTCTGTGATTACCTTAGAACAATTTGATAAATGTACTGAGCGTTGTTAACAATCAAATCAGCAGCTTCTTATATTTTCTTATACCAGTCTTCTTACACCGACATCGGTTAACTGACCGACATCGGTTATCAGACCGATATCGGTTACTGTCTTTTATAGTTCCTAACAAACCAGCAACCTACCAATTTCACCATTCTGAGTTTGTTTCTGTTCCTGACAGATTGAAACCCTACTGTGAACTCCTGTCCATGGTTGTTATCACTCGAAAGCAAGCCACCGCCATGGTTTCACATGCTTGCTCTGTGCCTTTGCCTGAATCACCCCCCTTCACATTCTGTGGGGAATCCTACGGATACCAGCGAGGTTCCTAAAATTCCTGTGGGAGATAAAGAATTTGCCAAATTTCTGGATGCTAATCCTAGCACTGTACAATACTATTTGTCTCATGCCCTTGACCGTACACCTGAAAGTCAACTCCTTGTTGGCATGCCTATCAGTATAGCTACTCATTTAGCCCCTTCTCCGCCTGATAACTCCGCTTTGCCTTCCGCATCCTTAGTTCCGTTGCCTACCTCAGCAGCTTCAGGGGTCCATATGGCACAGATTGGCTTTCCTTTGGTTAATCTTGGGCCCAACATGTCATTACCACTGACTGCTCCTACCTCGTCTCTCTTGCAGACTGCTCCTGTTCATGACTTGCTCTCTGCCACCTATCCACACGAGCTTTCCTTCTCAAGCTCCGCCCACCTTTTCATTTCCACACACATATCCAGTAACCTCAACAGCTTATATAGGACATCCCTATTCGGTTGCCTCAACACATTCATCCTCCATACCTTATCAACATTTAACCCCACCATTGTCTAGCGGTGGCCCTTGGCCCAATTTGCCTCCGTTTACCACAACCACACCATCATCTCATCCAACTTCTAATTTAATTAAACAAATGATGGACAAAATGCAAAATCTGGAGGCTTTTGTTTCAGGAAGTCGTAGCGCCTTGACATACGAGCAAGTTTGTTGGGAGCCTATCCACCCTTCAGTCCCCCTTCATTCATATCCTCCTCAATGGGAATTACCAAAGTTTACCCACTTTAATAGTAAGGAGGACCCTCAACAACACTTGCGATCATTTAGACATGCCTGCTATCTGATTGCTCACAACGACGCTTTACTACTCCGCACCTTTCCCATGTCCTTATCAGGACCCGCCTTGGAGTGGTACAGTGCTTTAACCCAGCACTCAATCTTCTCTTTTAACCAACTAGCCCAATCTTTCTTGGATCATTTCTCCATTAACATTGCCAAGAAAGTATCTATCACCGACCTCTATGCCATCTGACAATTTGAAGACGAATCTATCGCAGATTTCGTTGGATGATGGCAGGGCCTTATCAACCAACTTACGTATGCCTTGCCTCAGACCAAACTTATCAAACTATTTACGCGGGCCTGCGCTAAGCACATCTCTCCTACCCTCCAAATTCAAACTTTCCGTACATTTGACGAGGCCTTTACTATGGCTCGAAAACTAGAGATTCGAGCCTTAGAGGAAGAGAAATTGCGGTTGCGCAACAAAAACCCCACTTTCCGAACCCAAGATTCCACCAACAAACCCAACACCACCAATCCTCACCCATCGACTGCTTCGAAATCAAAAGGGGCCGTGCACGCGGTGATGGTCAAATCCCAACCACCGTCTAATACCCCACCAAAAACCACCTATAAGTATAAAGCAGAGCCCATCAACTACACTCCCTTGGGAGAAACATATGGTGTGATATTGGAAAAATTTCTCAAAGCAGGAGCCATTACCTTACCTCCTGTTAAACCTCACTCCGGGTTTGATTCCACTCACGCCATACCTTCCTGGTACAAAGAAAATGACTTCTGTAACTTCCACCGCATGAAAGGACACAGTCATGAGAACTGCAAGATGTTGAAAAACATAGTGCAGGAAATGGTTGATGCAGGGGATATAGCCCTCGATAATCCTAACGCCCCTTCTAACCGAAATTTGAAAATATTCAACAAACCATTCCCGAATCATTCTTCTAACAGTAATCTAAACCAAGATATCTTAGCCAAGGAGAGTGTTCATGAGATCCATGCAGTCTTCGATTCCCAGCCAAATACCTCTATCGAACAAATTATGAATCAAACCTCTTCACTAACGCAGGAAATCGAACCCCCTTCCTCGCTATGAAGACAAACTGAAATCCTTGCCATTCCTTTACCCATCAAGGAAGTAACTGCCCAGAGTTCCCTTCTCACAAATGAGCCTTCTTATACCACATCCTTGCAAGACTGTGAGCAGATGTTATCTAATTTATCTATTTCCCAAACGTCTCCTTCTACCATTCTTGCTATACAAGAGGAAGGCTCGCCACTTATTTTGTCATCCTTAGACGAGAAACCTCTCGAACTGACATCACCACATTCTTTAAACATGACGGATCCTCTCAAACATTCCCTCCTACCTATTAGTCCTTCATCACCTAAATCTTTTCAGCAACCGGTTGACCTCTTAACGCCTATCAATACAGTGCCTCACCTACCCCCTGTATCACACCCACAGTGGACCGGAATCAAAACCCACCTTTCTTCCATACAAAAGTTCCTATTCACACGTGAGGACTGTCATTCCCCAGAAGATAGACAGGTCCTATGGGAACGTTTGAGTACACCATATTCTACTCAAATGCAAATGACCGATCTTGATGCCTCTACCATATACCTGAAGTGTTTACAGAAGCTTAAAATGCCTATGTCCTCATCTTCACCCCCCTCATCTCTACCAAATACCTGATCCACTTCTATTAACCTAACCAAATCTTCCCCTACACTTGGGACCTCGCCCATACCTAGTCTAACACATCCACCTAAGCGGCTTGATTTATCTAAAAATAAAGCCATCCATCCCATTAGGAGACAGACTCAATCTCCTCCATCTATGCCGTCTATCACAACTAAAACCATCATCGTCACACCTACCTTCCATATTGGGACCCCATCCCTCTACCTTACATCAATATATCATACCTCCTGCATTTTCTTTTAAACGACCTACGCCTTCTGTACCTATACAGAAATCCAAGGGTATAGCAACACCGTCACCCCGCGTATCCTGTCCACCTATCAACCCTAAACAAATTCCATCATCAAAAGATTTGTTTTCTGTCACTCCTATTTCTCCGTGGTTGTTTTCTAATACCACATCATCTGTGGCCTCATCATCCAACCTAGCTTCTGCGTCAAAGAAACCACGTTTAGTTAAAACCCATTATCAAAACTCCTTGGCTAAACCACCACCCATACAAACCAACCATACCACATCATCACCAGAATCAACCCAGTCAATAACCTCCTCTTCCTCTGACTTTGACCCACTCAAAGGGTCTTACGCCAAAATCCTTGCTATGTTGGTGGAGAATGCGACCATTTCCCTACCCCCACTTAGACCTTATGATCCATCTAAACCTCGACCTATAGGTTACGATGAGTCTAAAATCTGTGCTTACCACTGCACACCAGGACATGACGTAGAGGGATGCAAAGCGTTGAAAGCCATATTTCGTCAGTCACCTCTCTCAGATAGAAAAGTTAAGAAAGACAACTTACGAAGAGAGAGACCTTTAGCTTCAATTCCCTCTCCTATACCACTTGTCCCCGCCTCACCAAGATCTATCATTATTACAGCCCCACCTCTCGAAAACCATGACCTATCCCTACCATCTTCCTCCTCTTGTATTCACGAGATCAATATGATTAGTGTTGCTACTCGAGGGAAGAAAAACAATGGGAAAGCGAAAGAAAACACACCTGCGACATCTCTTTCTCCATCCAACATCCCGATTGCACCACCACCTAAAGTGGTTATTCACGGACCCACCTATCCCGTCTCTAATGGCATTGCCCACCGAACTATGATCAAACAGATTCACCAATCACCTGTAAAAATGACACTGTATGATCTCATTCAGACTTCTAAATCTCATCGACAAGCTCTCGTTGAAATGCTTCAAGGGATAGAGGTTTTACCTAATGAAACCTTTCCTGTTACCTCTATTCTAACACCTAATCACATTGCTTCACTCACCAAACAATCTATCTCCCCAACCACTTCTGTCTCTGTACAGCAAGCCGCTGCTGTCAGTTTCTCGGAAGATGAAATTATCGACTTTGGTGCTGAAGATCCTGACCCTGCTCTTTTCATCTCAGCGTACGTTCGGGATATTCGGGTACGTCGTGTTATGATTGACGGGGGCGCTAGCCTAAACATCATCTCTTCAAAAGCCTTCCAACAAATGAATATCCCTTCTAGTTGCATGTGTGCCAACCCCATCATGTTGCGATCATTCAATGATGCTATTACTTATACTTTAGGCACCGTGATCCTTAACATTCGTGTAGGACCACGTACTCTTCTATGTCCTTGAGGGAGAGTTCCAATACAATATGTTGTTAGGCCGCCCTTGGATTCGGGCTATGGGATGTGTTCCCTCCACCTTACATAGATGCATAAAATTTGAGTACGAGGGGAAGTCCTACACCATAAAAGCTGATCCTCCCCCCTTCAAAACTTGCAATATGTTGTATCACCCTAATGATGTGCTTGTACCAGTCAAGACACCCATTCATCCAACCCAGCCATCCACTTCCAACGCACCTACACCTTCAACCAATGAAACCACCGTTACAAATATTACTTCCTTTCCCGCAGATAACATCCCAACCTCCGACCCCTTAGTAGATGTTTTTCAACGCCTTACGCTGGGGGAGTACCGCCTATATAACGTTAGTTCTTTCCATACCCCGCAGGAGTATGGACAGTTACATGCACATCCCACCTACGACCGTCGTGTGGGGGAGGTAATCTCTTACGGACCACCCCATTGCCACACCAACCTAATGTATGGGGGTGTTGACGCATCCTCCGTTACCCCTGAACCTCCTCTTGGTGTGGTTCCCTTCCAATCCGATTTTCAATACTTGACAAATCGTCGTTTCACCCTCACCTTCTTGACTCGCTGTGCTTGGAAAGGCTTTGGTTTTGGTCTTTATGAACAAGGCCGACATACACTCATTCCCGTGACTACACGTAAACACAATGATCGCAGTGGTCTCGGTTTTCCTGAAACACCTACACTGGAGAAACCTCATGTCAGTTGTATCCTGGAAGATGACGACGTCACCCCTACCAAACCATCATCACCCACTTTGCCATCATCACCCACAGAGTCGATAGACCCTGAATCTATCCCTCCTAACTTTTTTTTTTCATAAATGCTATCTTCATAGGTCCTCTCACTTATCAACGCGATAATGAGGACCCATCTTCTCTTCCCCTTCTGTATCCAGACATGATCGAAGAGGATTCGCCTTTGATTAATGTTGTTGAGTGCCAGGATGACAACTCCATCCTCACTTACCTTGGGGCGGATGACTCCTATATTCAATGCGCCTTACCATCTGAAACTCAAACCATGTTGAATGAGTCGACTATAGAAATCAACATCCACACAGAGGAGGATCTGTAGACACTTAAAATTGGTTACCTAATTTAGTGTCCCTCTCATCCGTTTACTTGCTTAGGTAACCTGGGGCACGTTTACGTCACCAACTATCCCCTTGGGATATTATCCAATTTGTGATTTAATCACTTATTCCAAATTTAATTCATCCCATCACATCTTACCCATGAGTGATTAAATATTAAATATTTAATTACGCTTCTTCCCATGCATCTTAATCACTTATCCACCCCAAATTTATTCTATCCATGTATCACATCTATTTTTAATCTTCCCTAAGCGGGATATTTTCCCGTAGTCGGGATAAGTCTTATCTTTTTCGATCATTTTTGGCCACCTCGGGAGTCTTTTCCGCGATCGGCGCCGACCCATATGGTCGGCGCCGATTTTCTAGGAGCGGCGCCGATTATAAAAGCAAGTCCAGAACTCAGTTCTAAGGACCGAAGAGACCGAAAAAGAGACCACGAATGAGTGAAAAGAGTGAACAGGTGAAAAAAGAGAGCACTTACGCACGAACAGAGAGCGAGAGAGACACAGGGTGTAAGAAAGAGAGATCTTTTAGCATCAATTGTATCATATTAGGACAGATCCTGTCTAAATCAATCCCTGAGAGGAGCACCGTTACTCTGTCCCTGTCACATCAACATCGCACACGACCATCTATCATCTGGTGACTCTGTTCCAGTGTCTCGCCAACTTCGGCACATCCAGCAGACCACATTCACCTTCCAATTCCCGAATCTTGTCGCACAGTCCCTGATTGATCGATCTGCCTCCAGTCGACGCCGATCTTATCCAGTCGACGCCGATCTTAGTCTCAGTCGACGCCGATCCAGTCTCAATCGACGCCGATTCTACCCAGTCGACATGCCGATTTCTCTGCAGATAGGTAAAAGGACACAGGTAACACAAATCCAGCATTTATTTCATAGTTCCCTGTTTTCTGTACTTTCTGTCTGCTGTTTAGATTCTGTCTTATTACTGCAATCAGAAAATCTAGTCTTTATTTACATCTTTTATCATGTATGCTTCTTTTCTTAATTGAAAACGTGGACTGACATCCGCCGAGGAAGCTTATCGCTTCTCGGACCCGCTTCTCGGGCAGTCCACTTAAATATCTTTTAACGTGGTCTTTTTCTGTCAAGCATCGGTGTTTTGCAGGTTATTCGGATCTATTGTGCGAATTGCTCGTGTGCGCCCGTCTTGTCTACATCGGCTTCCTCATCCGTCTACATCTTCGGATCATCCAGGTATCGATTTTATTGGAGTTTTTCAGGGTTTTTGTGTTTAGTTTGGTGCATTAACTTGGACAGGTAACAAGCGCAAAATTCTTGATCTACATTCTGGCACGCCCGGTGGGACCTAACCAAAGTCCCTTATTGGTAAGTTCATTTCTTTTCTAGTTTTGAACTTTGTTCCTTTTCTTCACTGATTTCTATCAGTCCTATTTGAGCATTTCTTTTCATCATTTCAATCTTGCTTCTTTTTATGCGGAATCATTATCTTGAAATTTTTCTATTTCCTTAAAATAGAAATTTTTCGTTTCACCATTATCCGGATATATCTTTCTGGATTTTGTTTGTTGTTTGCTTAACCTCTTCTTGCGGAGCACCTTGCTTGTTCGTGGGATTGTTCGAGGGGAAGAGCTCAACAACGCGCTTTTTGAAGTCCACACACCTTGGAGAGCTAAATCTACAGGTATTCCTCTTTTACGGTGTTTTCTCCTTTTTAGGATTTCTTTGTCGGTTGTCTATCACATCCAAACACTTCAGTTCTTTGGTGCTTAAAAAGAACTTAATCGCATTTGGGAAAGAATCTGTTTGACTTGTCTTCATCGAAATCAAACACTTCATTTTTAAGTGCTTAAAAAGAAATTTTCCTTTGTCATTGCTGCATGCTTTTCATCTAGTTTTAATTAGGCTGGAAAATTGATCAAAATCGGTAGTGACACTATTTGATTTTTATTTTTCACCCTTGCACACAAAGCCAAAATCACTAGGTATAAAGCATTTAAACAAAACTCCTTCCCTGGCCTCGCCTACTTGGAAGTGATATCCAAGAGGAAGAGCCTACGCGGTACTCGGGCCGCGCTATAAATTCACGGAAGATTTTGGTATATATTGGCAAAGCACCCGACTCCCTTATCGCAGCGGTGTGTGAAGTGCGGGGGTAGGCCCCTATATCAAGCCACGTACCGGTCTTTTACTGAAGTGCCTTCGGGACTCCTCACCAAACATTACCCAAACCATCCTTAGTTTGGCTATCTGAGTAGTTCCTGTTCTAAAAAGCCTTCCCTAACATTTTCTTTTCTTAAAAGCATTAAAATTTAAAGGAGATAATCACTTGCGCTGCTTGAATTATCTGTGCATTAGTTAGGTCACTTTTCTTGTCTGTGTGTTTATGACGGTTATCACCCGATCACAATCCAGAAGAATGGCTCAACTAGTTCCTTCTTCCTCCGAGATCACCACTAGTGTGGAGGTTTCGGCACCCCCCCCAATCTTCCTCGGGACCGCTGTTAGTTGGGTCCCCATCCTGGTCATATAACCCTTTCCATCAAGCCAAAGCAATCCCATCACGTCCAGCTTCCCCTAGTCCTTCGGAAATATCATCTGACTCGGAGTATGTTCCCCGCGGGGATCCTGAATTCCAGGCATTCCTCGACCGTAACCCGATAGCCCTCATGGACTACCTAGTACACAAGTCCATTCGAATATCTGATCAAGGGCCACCAATCCAACAAGTGTACGATTATCCTCGTGGATCATCCCAAGCCTTTGTAGAGCAGTTTGCACCATCTCTTTTACCTCGAGCCACGGAGAAGGGCGAGGCCCCTATGCCTCCCTTTTCTCTTCCACCTTCCATATCGACTAATTCCCAAATAGTCTTACCTATCCCTAACACTGCAGTTACCTCGAATATTCCACCACCTACTTCTGAGAGGTCTTCTGCCCTTGCTATAATGAATGCGTCTGCACACCCGCATGTTGCTGTTAATTCATCTATGCCCTCCATTGTGTCCCAAGGTCAGTACCTCTTCATGAGCCAACCCCCTCCGAATAGTCAGTTGGCTCCTACTTCTCGTCCTCTAGGGGGTATTTCCTCCAATGTTCCAGCAACTGTGACCTTCGCCCATCAGCTAACATCGGCACCCTTAATACCTAACCCGGCAGTAGAAGGCCCCTTTCAGGTCTTGTTCCCCAACATGTCCAATCCAACCAACACCCATGTTCCTCAATCCATCCCGATCCAATCAACAAACATAGGAGTCCACCAATCACAGGCTCCATCCGTCATCCAACCTTCATTTTCTCAACCCCTTATTATCTCACAGCCTGCCTATACGCAAGCTACCTCACAGCAAATACCCCACCCGGTGTCACCCAGAACACCTGGTTATTCCTCTTATCATCCTATCCATCAACAGATGAATCCCCCATTGACACCTCAACAACATCCACCACTTGCTTCTTATGTAGGACATACCAATGTACCGCCTCCTCAATCGGATGTGGTTCAAATTCTCTTCAAGAAAATCGCAGACTTGGAAGCCTCCACAAAAGGGGCTCGTCCCTCATACTCCTTTGAAGAAGTGTGTAATGAACCCATTCACCCTTCAGTGGCTTTTAAGCCTTATCCTCCCCAATGGGAACTTCCTAAATTTTCAAAATTCCATAGTCGGGAAGACCCTCAACAACATCTGCGAGCATTCAAACATGCTTGCTATCTCATAGTCCAAGATCAGGAGCTCATGCTCCGTACCTTTCCTATGTCTCTAGCAGGTCCTGCTTTAGACTGGTACAATAACATCCCTCAACATTCTTTGTTTTCCTTCTCTCAATTGGCCCAGATGTTTGTTGAAAACTTTTCAATAAATATCGCACATAAGATCTCGATCACAGATCTTTATAACATTCGCCAATTCGATGATGAGTCTATTGCAGACTTTGTCGCTCGTTGGAGAGGGATAATCAACCAATTGTCTTTCTCCCTTCCTCAATCCCAACAAATCGAGTTGTTTACTCGATCTTGTGCTAATCACATTTCTTCCACTTTAAGGATCCAAACCTTTCATACCTTTGAGGAAGCCTTCACGATGGCACGCAAACTTGAATCTCGCGCCATTGAGCAAGGGAAGCTAAAACTTCGCTCTAAATCCAAACCAGATTTTTCTCGGTTTACCAAACCAAATTCTTCTCCTTCTAAAGACAAAAATCAAGGATCCACCAACGCCATCGTATTAAAAGCATCACGAGCCGATAATACTTCTAATCAAACACCACGAAGAGACCCTTCATCTGCTCGAAAAGGGGCTTCATCATCTCGATCCTTCGCTCCATTGGGGGAATCATATGCCTCTATCTTAGAAAAAATGTTGGAAGTTCGCATGATCGAACTTCCCCCCATTAGGGATATTGATGAAAGCCGAGAACGCCCATTCTGGTATAGGGAAAATGATTTCTGTCATTATCACAGAACCAAAGGTCATGACATCGAACGATGTCAGACTTTCAAAAATCTTGTCCAAAAATTCATTGATAAAGGCGAGCTCATTCTGGATAACCCAAATGCTCCCCCAAATCAGGCACTTGATGTTTTTAAACAACCTTTTCCCAATCATGCCCCGAACCATAATGCTTCAGAATCTCAAAAATCAAACACTCATACCATCAACTTCATCTCTACCGAGGACTCTTCTTCTGAAACCAATCCATCTGCAAACCCATCAATCGAATCAGAACCTCCTTCCACTTCATCAATCACTGGAATTCCATTATCTTCAGATGGCCCACCTTTGAATATTCCTACATTACTAAGCACGGAGTCATCTTTCTCCGTTCCTTTGTCTGACCTTCCATCCATACCCGAGACAGTGTCATCCTCATCTGTCTCATCATCAGACATTCTTTCAATACTCGAGGCAATTACATCCCTTCGAGTTTCCACTTCAGACACATCCACTTCTGTTGCTCCCATTCCCGCTGCAACTATGCCCTTGGTGAACGTACCTATCATTGTGCCAACTTCAACGGAAGCATCTTCGATTTTGACTCTTCCTATCTCTTTTCCTACAGTAGTTTCACCCATGATTACTGCATCAGAAGTAGTCCCTTCGCAAGGAACTGCTTCTTCATCACCCCCTTCTTCCATCACCAATGTTACTTCGTCTATTAAAGAAAAATCAAAAGAAGTAGCACCAACACCTATACACTTGGTTCCGGAACCTAAACCGAGACAACCAAAATCTAACGTTACAACATCAGTACCTCCCCATTTGTTTCCCCCAAAAAGGTTACAATCACCTTATGCCGTTGAAGTTGTCACCATCCCTGAAAAAGGAAAGCCCATATTTCGGACCATCAAGACTCTTGGTGCTCTTCCACAAAAATCTCTCTCTACGCCTCATAAACGATTGGATTTGCCCGCTGAGAAGGCGTTTTCTTCTACACACTTATCAAAGCCATCGTCTTCTTCTACAACACATTCTTCACCAATACCCCGGAAAATAGACTTACCTACTAAAAAGACGTCACCTCTTCTATCAGGATCATCATCTTCATTACCAAAAACCAAGACACCCTATATTCCCCCGATTTCACCTACTTTGGGAGCTTCTTCCTCTTCTAAACCGACATTATCTAAATCATCAGTACATCCGACCAAGCAACCCCCTTTGTCTCCAAAGACCGCAAAATTTGTCACATCTCCATCATCTTCAAAATCTATTTTAGGGGCTCCTCCTCCACCAAAGTCAATCATGTCTCACTTACTCCCATCTCAAGTGCCCAAGACTGCTCCTCCAAATGTCCAAACAAATAAGAGGATTCCTAAACAAACTGTTAAACCTAACATGCAAGTCCTCTTACCTCGGCAGTCGGTTAATGTGAAAGAACCATCTCCATCATCTCTATCCTCCTCTTCGTCTACCGGATTCTACACCGAAATCCTTCATCAACTTATCCAATCTTCATCCATAACCCTTCCTCCGATTAAACCTTATAACCCTAAAGGAGTGAAACCTACCTGGTTTAACTCTGATCTGATTTGTGCTTACCACCGTACTCCGGGTCATGATACTGAGGGATGTAAAGCTCTTCAAGCCGTTATCAAGAACCTTCTGGAAGAAAGTGACCTTTTGCTGGAGGAGGAGGAACAAGTACCTCCTGTCACCTTAGCCCCATCCAAACCTCAACCATCCACTCAGACCTCTAGTGGTTCCACTCCACTTGATCTTCCACCTTCTCAAATTGACACAATCCATATCGCCACTAGAACCCAACACTATGATAACCCATCTTCATCTTCAGCATCTCGACCACGGGTTGTCATTTCTGCAGCCCCTAAAGGCGTTTCTCCTTCCTCATCAGCACCACGACCCAGGGTCTCTATTCGTGCTGCACCTCGGGCTCAAGTTCCCGTATCCGTTGAGGAGAGTGTTATGAAACAACTCACCCAGGCTCCGGTCAAAATGTCTCTTTTTGACCTCATCCAATCCTCTCCACAACATCGCCAGGCTCTAATTGATAATCTGCGTCGCATCGCAGTGAATTCCGATGAGCCCCAGCCCTTCGAGTTGGTTGTTGGATTGAATGGACCATCAACCGCCATTTCTTTTGAAGATTCCGAAATTCCTCCTCTTTCTTCAGAGGATTTGGAGGCTCCCCTCTTTATCACAGTCCAAATCAATAACACTACCTTAAAACGTGTCATGATCGATAGTGGAGCTGCACTCAACGTCATCTCCTCGCACACGTTTGAGCAACTTAAGTTACCAAAGAATGTAGTGTCTCCCCCGCCTTTCGCCCTTCGATCATTTAACGATCAGCTAGCAGTCACTCTAGGAACTGTGGTCTTACCCATTCGAGTAGGTAAGAAGCTGCTTCATGAACTCTTCTACATTGTCGAAGGAAAGTTCCACTATAACATGATCCTCGGACGCTCCTGGATTCGCGCAATGCATTGTGTCCCATCCACCCTCCATCGATGCTTAAAATATCAATATGAGGGCAAAATATATACTCATCCAGGAGATCCTTTTCCTTCCGCACAATGCGACATGACCACAAGATCTGCCCCTTTAAAAGAAAATCCATGTTCTCCTGACGGGGCCTCATCTTCTTCTATACCTGCAACCAAACTACCGGATTTACAAAATCTAGAAGAGACATTGCAGCGTTTCTCACTAGGAGAGCTTCCTCTCTTTTCTTTTGATGCCCATCTCAAACCTAATGAGTATGGTAGACCAGACAAACAACCTGAATATCAACCAGGTCTCGGTCGCATCGTCACCATTGGTCTGCCCAATCAACAGACCAATTTCATCTACGGTGGTCTTGATACGCCTCATTATCGCCCGGATTCTCCTCCTAGAGCCAAACCTTACCTAACAGGGTTTGATTATCTACAGAATCCCACGTTTGCAAAAACTTATCTATATCGATGCGCGTGGAAAGGTTTTGGCCTCGGAAAATATGAACAAGGTATACATGACCTCAAGTCCATTCCTACTCTCATGCCACATCAGAAATTTGGTTTAGGATTTAAACCTCTTTCAAAGGCCACTGTCACTATTCTTGATGAGCCTCTTCCTACTGAAGAACCACCTTCCCCCACTAAATCAGAAGCATCACTTGATGTGGACGATGACATTTCCATCCCACCTAACTTTTTTTTTTGATCAATACCATTTCCTTAGGGCCGTTAGTCTATGAGACTAACAATCGGTCCGCTTCTATACCATTAATCTTCCCTGAAATAGTTGGAGACGACTCTCCTACTATCAACACTATCCACTGTGCGGATGACGATTCTGTCCTCACCTATCTAGGGGCAGAGGATTCATATCTTCCCAAGACTATTCCTTCTGACACGTCTACCCTTCTCAACGAAGCCACTATCGACCTTAATATAGGGACTTCTGAAGACCCTCGCATCATTAAGGTCGGCCAATCCCTTAATCCACAGGAATTAGGGGACTTTACCGCTTTTCTTTCCAAACATCGTCAAGCCTTTGCTTGGTCATACGAGGATATGCCAGGACTCGATCCCGATATTGTGGTCCACAATATCGTTACCCTTCCCAACATCAAACCAGTTAAGCAAAAATTACGTAAAATGCACCCTAGAGTAGCCCTTCTTGTTAAAGAAGAATTACAGCGCTTGCTCTCGGCTAACTTCATCCAACCCATCGATTATCCGCAATGGGTGTCCAATGTAGTACCAGTAACTAAGGCTACTGGGAAAATTTGAATTTGTACCGACTTCCGGGATCTTAATCTTGCCTGTCCAAAGGATGATTTTCCTCTTCCTAATATCGACCAACTCGTAGATTTAACTGCGGGTCATGAGATGCTTTCTCTTATGGATGGTTTCTCTGGATATAATCAAATCCTCATCGCACCAGAAGACCAACATAAGACTTCCTTCATAACCCCTTGGGGGACCTTTTGTTATCGTGTCATGCCTTTTGGCCTTAAGAACGCAGGAGCAACCTATCAACGAGCAATGACATACATCTTCCATGATCTCTTACACAAAACTGTGGAGGATTATGTTGACGATCTCCTCGGCAAGTCCAAGCGTCGTCAGGATCATCTTTTCATCCTTGCACCTCTCTTTGAGAGGCTTATCCGCTTCTGTCTTCGTCTAAATCCAGCTAAGTGCGTGTTTGGCGTTCTCACTGGTAAACTTTTAGGTTTTATCATTTCCATCAGGGGTATTGAAGTCGACCCCGCAAAAATAAAAGCTATCCTTGAGATGCCTCCCCCGTCTAACTTGAAGCAACTCCGCAGTCTCCAAGGACGTCTTCAGTCAGTGCGTCGTTTTATCTCCCAATTGTCGGACCGTTGTCAACCTTTTCACCATCTTCTCCGTAAGAATGTTCATTTTGAATGGGATGAGCATTGCCAAAAGGCCTTTGATGATCTCAAAGCTTATCTTCTTTCTCCACCCGTGCTTACACCTCCACGCGAGGGGGAGCCTTTCTATCTTTATATCTCTGTGACTGACCATGCTCTGGGAGCCATGATCTCGCATCGGGACACTTGTGGTAAAGAACAAGCTGTCTATTACATCAGTCGCACCCTCCATGAGTATGAGACACGTTACTCCGAAGCTGAAAAACTATGTTGTGCTCTCTTCTTCGCAACTTCTAAGCTTCGTCATTATCTCCTTAATCACAAAACTTACATTGTCACAAGTGTCAATCCCCTCAAGACAATCCATGCAAAACCTTATCACAATGATCGCATCACTCGTTGGCTTATGCTTATGACTGAGTTTGACCTCGAGTTTATCCCGCAAAAGGCTATCAAGGGTCAGGTTATTGCAGATCAATTAGCAGATGCTCCTCTTCCGGACACTCAAGACCCCCTTGCTCAATTCCCCGATGAGTATATCCAACAAATTGATTTTGGTCTATCTCCATTTAAAGTAAAGCTCTTCTTTGATGGATCCAAATGCCAGCAAGGGGGAGGTGCGGGTTTCGTGATGATTCCTCCTTGGGGTACGCCTATCCCAGTTGCACACAAATTGAACTTTGAGTGCACCAATAATGTGGCTGAGTATGAAGCTCTTGTCTTAGGTCTTCAAAATGCCATTAATCTCGGCGCTCGTCATATTGACATCTTTGGTGATTCTGAACTCATCGTTAATCAAGTCACGGGTGTCTATCAATGCAAGAATGATATCCTTCAAAAATATCGTGACATCGTTCTTGCTCAACTCCAATCTTTCGATAAATTCACCATCCAAGCCATTCCTCGCACTGCAAATCGATTCGCGGATACCATGGCCTCATTAGCCTCACTTATCCCGCCTTTTACCGAAGACTCGCGTCTTTATGTGGCTGTGCAACGATTAGATCAACCATCTCATCTTGGGCAACTAACGTCAATCAATGCTGTCACAACCCATACTCAGGATGAGTGGTATCAACAGATAGTTGATTATCTATCTCATTCGGTGCTTCCTCCAGATCTGACTTCCAATGGTAGAAGATCTTTTGTCCAACGCGCCAACCGCTATACTATCCTAGGCGGGATTCTTTACAAACGCGGCTTTGATGGTATTTTGCTTCGATGCCTCAAAACCCATGAATCATCTAAAGCTATCCAGGAGGTCCATGACGGTATCTGTGGTGGACATTTTAGTGGCTTAGCTGTAGCCAAGCGCATCTTACGTTTGGGATATTATTGGCCTTCTCTTAATCAAGATTGTTGTGAATACACTAAGAAGTGCGTCAAGTGTCAGCAACATTCCAATCTCACGCACATCCCTAGTCAGGCTTTGCAACCTGCGGCGGATTTGTGGCCTTTTTCGCAGTGGGGTCTTGATCTTATTGGTCTCATCAATCCCCGTTCTTCACAACGTCATCATTCTATCATTACTGCCACTGAGTACTTTACTAAGTGGGTAGAAGCTATCCCTCTTTCTTCAACAAAGGCTAAACCCATAGTTGATTTCGTCTATCAACACATCATTTGTCGCTTTGGCGTTCCACACAAGCTAATCACAGATAATGGTAAGTCCTTCAAGAACGCCGATTTGCAAAATCTCTGCAACGCTTTCAATATCAAGCTCAGTTTTTCTTCTCCATACTATCCTCAAGCTAATGGTCAGGCCGAAGCTTCCAATAAAACTTTGCGTAATATCCTCGCAAAGGTAACTAGTCGAGCTGGTAGGGATTGGCATTTACATATCCCTTTCGCTCTCTGGGCTTATCGGACTAGCATTCGTACTCCTACTGGTGCTACTCCCTTCTCTCTCGTCTATGGGTCTGAGGCTGTCCTTCCCTTGGAAGTCCAAATCCCATCTCTCCGTGTTTCTCTCAGAGAATTTGTCTCCGATGAGGATTATCGTCAAAATCGTCTAGCACAACTTGAATTATTAGATGAGCGGCGTCTTAACGCTCTTGAGCATCATCAAGTCTATCTTGAGCGTGTCAAACGTGCTTACAACAAGCACTTGCAACACCGTGACTTCAAAATTGGTGACCTTGTTCTTAAGGAAAATCAAAATGTCACTACACTCGAAAGGAGTCAACGTGGTAAGTTTGCTCCCAACTGGATGGGCCCCTACATTATCACTCATAAATATGGGTCTGGGGCTTATCGTTTATCTTCCATGGATGGTGTACCTGAAGCGGAACCTCTTAATGCTTTGCATTTACGGCCCTTCTACTGTTAAAATCTATCTTACACAAATCTAGTCGCAACTCAGATCTTCCATCTGTCCTAATAACCAGTCATCTACTTTCGTGGTGATTTGAAATTGTGTGGCTCTCCGCCTATTGCCTCGTTTACCTTAAATATGAGTATCGCGGCTCTACTCATTGCACGTTTCTTTTGGATATGTTCCTCCTCATGGTAGGAATACCTTAATCACCACTTCATCTGTCCCAAGTACTTATCTTAATCGGATCTGCTCGGGGCATGAGTACATGTTCTTCTATGTTCTCCTCCCCTTCATCTGATCTATCTAGGTCTAAACTCAGCTTCTTCCAAAAAGTTTCAAAAAAAAAGAAAAAAGAAAAAAGAATAAGAAGAAGAAGATGCTATCCAAAAGATAGACTGATCCCTTGAAGGACAGCTATCCATATATATTATTAAGTGAATCAAAAAGAACATAGACCATACCCTCGAAGGATGGCTATCATTAAAATTCAAAATACAGACCGCTCCCTTGAAGGACGGCTGTTTCTCAAAGAAATACTCAAGGCTTCTTGTAATCAATCAGCCTTCCAGTTAGTTTATACACTTTTTAGCATCAATGAAAGACTTCCCGCATCGATCAGTCTTTCCATATCAAGCAAACTTCCCGCATTGATCAGTTTGCTTTTCAGTCAAAATCATGAAGCTGAGATTTAGGACCTTTTGTCGATCATATGGAGAATCCTATTTTCCTATCATGGACATGTATCCTGTCCCTTGTAAATTCCGACAAGATACTTACTTTTCTTTCCATTTCTATCCTAGATCTGGTTTGCGACTAGTTAGTGTCAGGTTTATTTTAATCTTATATAGGGCCTTATATGCTTGGTCTTTCAGTTTCCTTATCTGGATTTTATCTATGGTCGGTTGGAAGTCCAACTTATCATTTTTCTTCTTCTCCGAGTATCTTCTCTTCTAAGTCACGGTTGTTTCCGCTTTCATCTTTGTCTTGCATCCTGTTAAATTGGCATTTCACATGTTAATTCAATCAAAATTTATCTTCTATCAAAATTCCTCTTATCTATCAAAACATCTATCTTTATTCATTTCTCATTAAAATTCTATCATATATCAAACACATTATCTATCTATCCATCAAAATATTTAAAATATGTACATCAAGGTACATTACATCTAATCTATCTATCCATCAAAATATCTATCCACCAAAATGTACATCCAAGGTACATTATATCTATCCATATCTAAATCTATCCATCACACATGTACATCCAGTTATCATCCATCCAAATCCACATCAACATCTATCCAATACATCTATCATCTACAGTCTATATCTATCCATCTATCTATTATATCTATCAATCTATCATAATCACATCTATTTCTATCATCTATCAGTCTATATCTAGTTACATCACATCTATTTTATCCATCTATCATCTATCCAATCACATCTATTTCTATCCATCTATCAGTCTATATCTATCTAATCACATCTATTTCTATCATCTATATCCATATCTATCCCATCACATCAAATCACATTTATTACTATCCTCTATCAGTCCATATCTATCCAATCACATCTATTTATTTATATCCTCTACATCTATGTCATCCAATCACATCTAGGTCTATCGGTCTATTTAGGTCAGCGCCGATTAGTCTGATCGACGCCGATTTGCCGTATCTTCTTGCCATAGTGTTGATGCTTGGCTTATCTATCTGATCATTGTTGTGTGCTGAATTTTTCCTTTTAGCACATATTTTCGATATCACCATCTATTTTGAGTTTGTTCCCTTTGCGTGGAGCACTCGCTTTTTGTTTGGCTGCTTAGAGTTAAACGGGTCTGTAGGCACTAACATCGTCTGCTTTGCAGACCGTCTAGTTGTCCCTACCAATGTGTCTCTCTTTAGATGCTGACTATTTTGCAGTTCTCCTTACACTCATGGGTCTGTAGGCACTAACGTCGTCTCATGAGGAGACCGGCTAGTTTTCCCTACCAATGTGAGTTCCTTAGGTTGCTGCCTTTTTGTTTATTTTTATGCGTCATCACTGATCAGATCTACTCCAGCCATCCGACTGGGGCATCCTGCATTTTTTCATCTACCTTTTTCAAACTCGGGATCGTCTGTTCTATCATCCATCCCATCCCTAGTTTGAGGGGGATCACATCACCACAAATTCTTCTCTTCTTCCATCTCCTTGTTTTTGTCTCATAACCTTGCTTATCGCAAGTTACTTGACAAAAAGGGGCAAAATGTAGACACTTAAAATTGGTTACCCAATTTAGTGTCCCTCTCATCCGTTTACTTGCTTAGGTAACCTGGGGCACGTTTACGTCACCAACTATCCCCTTGGGATATTATCCAATTTGTGATTTAATCACTTATTCCAAATTTAATTCATCCCATCACATCTTACCCATGAGTGATTAAATATTAAATATTTAATTACGCTTCTTCCCATGCATCTTAATCACTTATCCACCCCAAATTTATTCTATCCATGTATCACATCTATTTTTAATCTTCCCTAAGCGGGATATTTTCCCGTAGTCGGGATAAGTCTTATCTTTTTCGATCATTTTTGGCCACCTCGGGAGTCTTTTCCGCGATCGGCGCCGACCCATATGGTCGGCGCCGATTTTCTAGGAGCGGCGCCGATTATAAAAGCAAGTCCAGAACTCAGTTCTAAGGACCGAAGAGACCGAAAAGAGATCACGAACGAGCGAAAAAGTGAACAGGCGAAAAAAGAGAGCACTTACGCACGAACAGAGAGCGAGAGAGATACAGGGTGTGAGAAAGAGAGATCTTTTTAGCATCAATTGTCTCAGATTAGGGCAGATCCTGTCCAAATCAATCCCTGAGAGGAGCACCGTTACTCTGTCCCTGTCACAACCATCTATCATCTGGTGACTCTGTTCCAGTATCTCGCCAACTTCGGCACATCCAGGAGACCACATTCACCTTCCAATTCCCGAATCCTGTCGCACAGTCCCTGATTGATCGATCTGCCTCCAGTCGACGCCGATCTTATCCAGTCGACGCCGATCCTCCTAAATCGACGCCGACCAGTCTCAATCGACGCCGATTCTACCCAGTCGACGCCGATTTCTCTGCAGATAGGTAAAAGGATACAGGTAACACAAATCCAGCATTTATTTCATAGTTCCCTGTTTTCTGTACTTTCTGTCTGCTGTTTAGATTCTTATTACTGCAATCAGAAAATCTAGTCTTTATTTACATCTTTTATCATGTATGCTTCTTTTCTTAATTGAAAACGTGGACTGACATCCGCCGAGGAAGCTTATCGCTTCTCGGACCCGCTTCTCGGGCAGTCCACTTAAATATCTTTTAACGTGGTCTTTTTCTGTCAAGCATCGGTGTTTTGCAGGTTATTCGGATCTATTGTGCGAATTGCTCGTGTGCGCCCGTCTTATCTACATCGGCTTCCTCATCCATCTACATCTTCGGATCTAATCCATCAGGTATCGATTTTATTGGATTTTTTCAGGGTTTTTGTGTTTAGTTTGGTGCATTAACTTGGACAGGTAACAAGCGCAAAATTCTTGATCTACAGGATCCTCACATTGTGAAGATCAGAAAATCCCTTAACACATCTAAACAAGCCGCCTTTACTACCTTTCTCCATACCCGCAACCAAGCTTTCGCTTGGTCCTATGCTGACATGCCAGGAATTGATCCTACCATTGCCGTCCATAACATCACCCTAAACCCCAATTCCAAACCAGTCAAACAAAAACTGAGAAAAATGCATCCACGCATTGCCCTCTTGGTCAAAGAAGAGCTTCAACAACTTCTTTCTGTTTCCTTCATCTTGCCTATTGACTATCCTCAATGGATTTCTAACATCGTACCTGTCACTAAAGCGACGGGGGGACTTCGGATATGCAAGGATTTCCGAGACCTTAACCTCACTTGCCCCAAGGATGACTTCCCCCTCCCAAGTATTGATCAACTCATTGATCTCACTGCGGGCCATGAAATGCTTTCTCTCATGGATGGCTTTTCGGGATACAATCATATTTTTGTAGCCCCGACTGATCAACATAAAACTACCTTCATAACTCCTTGGGGAACCTTTTGTTATCGTGTCATGCCATTTGGCCTTAAGAATGCTGGTGTGACCTATCAGCGGGCTATGACTTACATTTTTCATGACATTATGCACACTATCCTTGAGGATTATGTCGATGATCTTCTTGGAAAATCTAAACATCACAGTGAACATCTCGACATTTTAACCATTATTTTCGATCATCTGTTAAAATATTCAATCTGGCTTCAACCAAAGAAATGTGTCTTTGGTGTTCTTTCGGGAAAACTTCTTGGCTTTATCGTCTCTTTGCGTGGCATTGAGGTCGATCCATCTAAAGTAAAAGCTATCCTAGAAATGCCCCCACCCAAAAACCTCAAACAATTGCATAGTTTGCAGGGTAAACTTCAATCCATCCGGCATTTCATCTCCAAACTCTCGGATCGATGTCAACCTTTTCATCACCTTCTTAAAAAGGACATTGCCTTTCAATGGAGTGAAGAGTGTCACCAAGCTTTTGAAGCTCTCAAATCCTATCTCTTGCAGCCACCCGTGCTTATTCCACCTCAGGATGATCGCCCTTTCTACCTTTACCTTTCTGCCATTGACCATGCTATAGGAGCCATGCTTGCACATCAGGACTCGACACATCGAGAACAAGCCGTTTATTATATAAGTCGTACTCTCGTGGATTATGAGAATAGATATACACATGTAGAAAAATTGTGCTTAGCCCTATCATTCGTAGCCACCAAACTCCAACATTACCTCCTAAATCACAAAACTTTTGTCATCACCAACACGGGCCCCATTCATTATATGTATGCCAAACCACATCTAAACCAACGCATCACCCGATGGATTATGCTCCTCACTAACCTCAACCTTGAGTTTGTACAATAGAAGTCAATCAAAGGACAAACTATTGTGGACCAAATTACGGAGGCCCCTTTACCTCGGGAACAATTCACCAATTTTAATTTCCCCGACAAACTCATCGCCACTCTTTCACTCAGGGAAGAGTCATATCAAATGACCCTCTTCTTCGATGGATCCAAATGCCAGCGCAGCAGAGGAGCCAGCATTGTTCTCATCCCTCTTAATGCTGAACCTATGCCTCTTTCATTCCAGCTTGATTTCCCCTGCACTAATAATACAATGGAATATGAGGCCCTTGTTTTGGGTCTCCAGGTTGCGTTACACTTAGGTGTCAAATCTATTAATATTTTTGGCGACTCTCTATTGGTAGTCAATCAAGTTATAGGCATCTACCAATGTAAGAATGAGGAACTTCAAAAGTACAAACATTACGTGGATTCACTTTTGACCTCATTTACTCGTTATTCTATCCAGATCGTTCCCTGCTCCACTAACAAATTTACGGATACTATGGATTGCTTAGCCTCGCAAATTCCTACCTCACCAACTGACTCTGACATATTCGTCTTGGTCTAACAACTTTTTGCCCCATCCTACTCAGCCCCAGTTGTTTGTATGATAAATAATGTGTCTGCTAATTCGCAAGATACCTGGTACCACCAATTTCATGACTACCTTACAACCTCTATTCTCCCACCTGACCTTACTAGTAATAGAAAACGTGCTTTTCTTAAAATTGTTTCTCGTTATGTTGTCATGGGGGGACTCCTCTATAAACGTGGCTTTGATGGCATCCTCCTTCGATGTCTAACCGGTGCGGAGGTCACCTATACCATCCAACAAGTCCATGACAACATTTGTGGTGGACATTTTAGTGGCCTTGCTATGGCTAAACGAATCCTTCGCCTAGGTTATTATTGGCCTACTCTTAATAATGACTGCTACGAATATGTTAAGCGTTGTGTTATGTTTCAACAACATGCCAACCTTCAACATACTCCTAGCCATCTGCTACAGGTCGCACGAGATCTTTGGCCTTTCTCACAATGGGGTTTAGACCTTATTGGTGAGATTCACCCACCCTCTTCGCAATGTCACAGTTGGATAATCATAGCAACCGAATATTACACAAAATGGGTGGAGGCCATTCGACTCATTTCAATCAAAAAAGAAAAAAATGTCGAATTCGTTAACCATCACATTATTTATCGTTTTGGTATTCCTCATCGCCTAATAACAGATAATGGTAAATATTTTAAAAATAAGTTGTTACAAGACCTTTGTGACAAATTTGGTATCAAACTTAGTTTCTCATCACCTTATTATCCGCAGGCCAATGGTCAAGCTGAATCTTCTAATAAAACCCTAACCAAAATCCTCATGAAAGTTGTCAATGAGTCCGGAAGAAACTGACATGATCACATTCCCTTTGCCCTTTGGGCTTATCGTACTAGCATTTGTACCTCTACTAATGACACACCATTTTCTTTGGTATATGGTACCGAGGCTGTCTTGCCTCTCGAAGTACAAATACCCTCCCTCAGAATATCTCTTCAAGATATTCTCACCAATGATGATTTCCGCCAACAACGGTTAGCCCAATTAGAGCTTCTTGATGAGCGTCATCTTACGGATCTTGATCACCTTCAAATATACCAAAAACGCATCAAGCGTGCTTATGATAAACGACTTCATGAGTGTAATTTTAAGGTTGGTGATCTTGTCCTCAAAGAGAATAAACATGTAACCAAACTAGAAAAGAGTAAACGTGGAAAATTTGCTCCTAATTGGATTGGGCCTTACATTATCACTCACACTTATGGATCAAGCACTTATCGTTTAGCTTCACTTAATGGTAAACCTGAGCCTGAGCCCCTTAATGCCTTGCATCTTTGACCATTCTACTGTTGAAATTAGTGTTATATCACTTCTTATCTACCTTACGCTCGTCCCTTGAGCTCATTTACCACCGCATACACTTTGTTTCTTACATCTCAAATTCAAATCAAGCTCACATGGTTTGATTATCACCTCCCCTTAAAAGATGTCTTCCCCTTTTTAGTCTAGTCCATGACTTCAAAGTATCAAAATAACACATTCTTAATTAAAACACTTATGAGATTTTCTTGAGTCAAAATTGCTACAAAAACTAGATGCTTTATGCCCAACGGACATCTAGACCTCTAAATTATACAATAGACTGCTCCCTTGAAGGACAGATATATGTCAAACTATTGCTACTATTATATATAGACTGCTCCCCCAAAGGATAGCTATACATAAACACCGCATCTGCTACTATAAATAGACTGCTCCCTTGAAGGACAGCTATACACAGTCAGCCTTTATCAGAAGCTTCTCGCATTGATCAGCTTCGTGAAGACCTCAAGAACAAAAAAATACATATCCCATGTAGACTTCCCACATCGATCAGTCTATATCCAGCAAAATAAAATAAAAATAAAAGCAGTATTTCAAAACACTTTTGAGTCATGGACTTGTCTATTTAGGTTTGATTCTCTTTTGTCAGAATAATCATCTTATCATAAGTTCTCTGCACCCTCGTGCACATCAACCACCTCACCTCACCATTTGTTAAAGCAACAAAACTCAAGGGACGTGACGTATATCCGATATATTGTGATTATACCACTCTTTTCACCTATCGACTTCTCGCCTATGCAAGGTACCTAGGGATTCAAGCTCATCCTACATTAATATTGGTTTGTTTAGCTCTTCTCAATTACGGGAAACTCTTGCCTCTTTTGCTCGGCTCTAGGATTGTGTGTTGACCTTAATCAGGACATGATTCCCTACTCCTTGGGAATGCTAACTTTCGCTTTACCCTACCAACACCAACAACATTACCCTACCAACATCAAATTTTTACCAACCAACAAAATTGCCTAACCACAACCAAATTGCCTGAATTCACCTCTCCCTGATCCTAAGGGAGAACTACATCGGTCTGAGGCCCTTCCTTGCTTTGTGCAATGGGCTATGTAGGTAGCACTTAGGAGACATGGGGTCTCCCAAGGTTAGCTCGACCATCCCCTACCTTACCCTATCATGTGTTGTCAATATAAATATTTTTTGTGTATTTATATTTGCCAACGTTCCTCTTTATCCTTTTTCAAAACAAAACAAAACCAAAATTCAAAACACAACCATTCTTATTATTATCATCACTCAAAAGAACATACATATTTAGTTTTACTTTAGATGTTAAACAAATACATCTTCTCTATCATCAACTCACAGGTCAGCATCCTTGTTTATTCTTATATTCCTATAAAATTCACTTAGAACCTTGCACCTCCTCCCGAATCAGGTGGTGATCATGATCGTCGATGCCCCTCAGCTGGCCTCTCCATCCTCAAAGGTGCCACTGCCATTGGTTCCTCCCATTGATCCGCCAACATCTCCTGTAACATACGAATACGTCCTCTCGCATGGAGGAATCTTGCCTCCAGTCTCTCCACTCGTAACTGTGAAGCCTCTAACAATCCCATTGTCTCATTCACCTGTGTTTGAAGCTGATGAGCCAAATCCTGCAGACGATCTCTATCCGCTGTAATCACAGCTATGTCGGGGCACTCACGTGCACCTCGCAGCTCTGCTACCCACCATACTCTATACGCCTCTGTTGTTCCCGCATCCATAACCCTACGATCGGCTACTATCTCTTTTGGCCCTTCTGGAGGTGTCGGCCGGGGAGGTGAGAATGCTGCCTTGGCGTCAATCCTCATGAATGGTCTATGTCATAGGAATATCCTGAACGAACCCAAATTGTCACCGCACGCGATCTAGAGGAATCCTCTCGTACTCGCCTGGCCTATGCCCTGCGATCCACCTCAATCGCTCTACACCCCTCAACTCCTCAGCTATGTGCTCTGTCACCATATAGTTCCCGTACGGCCTCCAACAAATATCCGCAATCAGTCACCATTTCCCATACCTGTCTATAATACTCGATGTCATCTATCACGGCCTGGGATCTCGCTTCTGTTTCTGTCTGGACCCATTGTCTGAATCCCAACCTTTGCACTCCTGTCTCTCCCGACTCAATGGGTCGGCCTATTGGACGCACACAAACAATATGCTCATAGGCCCAACAATGTAATAAGTTACGAACAATCCAGTGTCGTCCTGTGTTTTCGGCTTGCAGGCCCATAAACCCCTATATAACTCTGCTAGATATGCGGGTGCCCATGCGAATGTCACGCATCAATGCTTTGGGAAATCTTCCATCATTTCCCAAATAACACTCATCAATGCTTTGGGAAATCTTCCACCTTCCACCCTTGGCAATGCATAATACCCCACCGCTATCATTAATAGCGCGGCCAACCTTGTTTCCTCAGGGTGTGTTGGCAGTACAATGTACCATACGTAAATGATAAACCTCGGCTGTGTCAAATCTCGTGCAACTGACCCAAATACTGCTGTTATCGCTGCCCACCCCGCGCTGGGCAACGCCTTGATACACTATTTTTCCTATCATTGGGAGTCTCAAAATACGGAACACATCTTCCCAAAGTCACTGTCATCTCCCCTGTTGGTAGATAGAAGGTATTCTTTTCTGGATTCCATCTCTCAATCAACACCTGCAACATAGCATGGTTACGCGCGATTCTTGAATAATAGCGGATTCCACTTAACCCCAACTGATTTATCAATGCCCATTCAGCTGGTGTTACATCCACTCGGATTCGTGACAACAACGCTGGCACATTATCATTCATCCTTAACCTCTGCTTCTGCCTGCATAAATCAAAACGACACACGTAATTATTCAAAAGAACAAATCTATATGGGTTTTTTCTCAAAATCTGGAAACCCTTACAGTAACTGATAGCGGTTATGCATAACCGATACCGGTTTGCATACCGATACCAGTTACTTATCCAAATGATACCGGTCACTGTCAAAAATATACCTACCCTGCTTCAAAGCATACACCTACGATAATTATTTTGCCCGTTTACTCCTATTTATACCTAAAAACATACATGCCCACCCTGTTTACCTACCCCGTAGCACTCATACCATCCCCAACACTTTCCTATCACCTTTTTTATAATCTTTACCCGCTTACACTTCTTTCATCCTATTTACAACACATGCAAGAATCAAATTACAACCAAACAGTTTACCTCTCGGGATGCAGCAGCTTGGGGCGGAACATGTCTTCCCCCTCGTCCCTGCCTGCTGGATGCTTCTCCTCGTTCAGCCATGTTCACCACCCTCTTCAAATATAACTTGTCTTTCTGCCTTCTGAATCTCAGCCCACGCTCACTTCACCTGTCTCTTTCCTCCTTATCACTCAAATTATTTCATGCAATTACCTGTAGCAGTTGTCAAACAGCGTCGCATTCGCATATTTAACGTGTTTCATGACTCTAAAAATAAGAATGCTAAAAATAAGAACTTAAGTTGCCAACCCAGCAGTTCTATTTTTAGGAAAATAATTCTTGCATAACCAATATCGGTTACATAACTAATACCGGTCATATAGCTACCGACATCGGTTACATAACCGATATCGGTCAGGTGTACCCCTTGTTGCTTAAACCTAAGTCGTCTCTTCATTTTTGCAAATTTTTGTGGCACCCGTCCCTTTTTCCTGCATGAACAACACCATTATCCATATTTTTCATTAAATCCACATCTCATTACAATTTCATCAACATCATCTATCTACATTACAAAAACACACAAGCCATCAACTAACGATATCAAAAGCTATCAATTTATACACCATTTGGATCTAACTTAACAGCTACATACATTCAATTTCACAAAACCAAAACATACAACATTTCATAATACAACATGTCAACTCAACTCATCATTTATATATACATACATACATCCCATCAACAAAAGACATCAACATCATTAATATATAACACCATGTAAATCAAACTCATCATACATTCAATATCACAAACCATTTTCAAAACACTTAACACATTTTTACGCACAACATGTGGGTCAAATCATCATATCTATATATATACAAAGATTCAAATATACAATGTGCCCTACATCGGGGCCTCTGTGATCTCATAATACAACAAAGCCGGCACGCAGGCCGCAATAACTGTCAATAATCTCGACTCGGCTCGCAAGCCGGTCTCTCATATCAAAAACATACTCGTCTCGCAGGCTGGTATCCACTGTACAACCTGTACTCGGCTCGCAGGCCGGGTATATACAATAAATGAATGAATGAATGAATAAATAAATACATAACATCTAGGCATGCAGGCCTCTATAACCATATCCGGTTCGCAGACCGGTGCCCATATCCAATGAACCAATACAAAAATATGCAGGGGACCCCTCAGCTCTCTCCACCACCCTCTGCCTGTCTGCCTGCTGGTCCCTGTGCTGCCTCTCGCCTCCTGCCTGTCACAGACCACTGGCTGTGGCTGCACCTCCCTGAGATCTCTGGCTCCGAGAGGTCTCTACTCTATGTGCCGCATATGGCTGATAATCAGCCCCGGTACCATCAAGAATATCCTGATAGTACCAGGCCTCCGCTCTAGCCTCCATATAACGATCTCGAGCCACCGTAGGTGCTGGGGCTGGTCCCCTTACTCCTACTACCAGTGCCCCCTGTGCCTATGCTGTGCCGCTGGTGGTGCCTGTGGCTGTGGTGGTACCTGTACCTGCGGCTGGTGCCGGTGCCGCTGGTACCGGTGCCTTGCTGCTGGTGTACCTGTACCTGTGGCCGTGCTGCCGCTGGTGGTGGTGCTGCTGCCGGTCCCTGTGCCTGTACCTGTACCTGAGCCTGGGCTAGCTGCCCCTGTAAGACACCTATCTGTGCCTATGCAGCAGCAAACTGCCCCTGTAATAACTGTACCTGGCCCTCTGAGCTGGTCCCTCTCTGCTATCACAGCTGCCAAGTCTAGCTGTGCAGGCTGTGCTATCCTCATTGCTCTCTGACCAGCCCACCAAACCCTATATGCTCCCGTATAACCAGCAACATCTACAGTGTCATCTGTTGGCCTCTCAGCAACCCAACCTCAGTCTTAAGGGCTATGGTGCAGGCAGTTGGGGGCCTCTACGATCATCCCTCCGGTACCCAGGGAAGGGAGGTAGCTCGTCTTGTCACAGCCCCATCTGCATACCAACACACTCTAGGGGTATACTCACATACACTCCAAACAACAGTCCACAACCATCCACCAAAGTGTACTGGAACAAGCAGCAACTGTAATCGGGCTCCTCCTTCGCGGGTGATGACCTCTGTAAGGTCTCCATACGATATCTGCTGCTGTTAGGCCCTCTAATACATGCCTGTAATAAGTGATGTCCCGCCCTGCAAGCACTGCTCGTGGCTGGCCCACGACCCCCAACCACCTCTGAAAGCCGTATCTATATATGACCTGTGGCCCTCGCTGCTTGGGCAGCCCTACTGGTCTAACCGGCATATGATGTGCTCATATGCCCAAAAATGCAGCAAAAACATCGAGCAAATCCCGAATCGCCTCATCCAGCGATAGCCCCACAGCTCTCGGTATAACTGCACTAGGTATACTGGTGCCCAAGCATAACATGTGTGCTCCATCCACCATCTCATGTAGCACCCCCATAAGCGCCCATGGAAAGCGGCCTCCCTCTGAGTTTGGGAGGGCGAAGCAGGTGATCCCGATCATCATCAACACGGCAAGCCGTGTCTCATGGTGGTGGGCTCGGTACATATCCCCATACACGATGCTCGCGCTGTGATATGTCAGTAGCGCAGCTGCATCCCCAAATACTTGTAGGATGCTGTCCATGGCTGTCTCAGCGTCAACCTGAAAGAATACCTCTCCATCAATCTGGTAATCGAAGGATGCGATACACATCCTCTAATGTGATGGTCATCTCTCCAGTCGGGAGATGGAACACATTGGTCGCCGGATCCCATCTCTCGATGAGGGCGACCATCAAACTGTGATCCCTGTCAATCACTCCTGTATCGCTGGACTCCGCCAAGTCCCACCTCGCGCATGATACCCCCACTGCGCTGCGGACACGTGTGGCCACATCCATCTCAATAGCGGGGGGCATCCTGTCCCACATCGTCAGCTGCTGATGTGCCTGCAAAACCAACTCACTACATTAGCCCTACTCTCTATCACAACATCTACTTATCCCCTCTATACCCGTTTTTTTAATCCCCCTGACCACACCTCGACTCTCTAACAAACCCCTCTACCCACCTATATTCTACAATATCCCCCAACATCTTCACACCCAACACACCAAACCCAATCATAAACAACACCACACAACCCAACACGCCATCCCCAACAAGAACTTAACATCCAAAACCACCACAAAACGACGGAACAAAATAGAAAATCCTGCCTAGGGACCGGTACCGGTCACCCTTAACCGAGCCCGGTCCCCTTTCCACCGACGCCGGTCCACTCCCACTCGATATCGGTTTTATCTCACCTCTACCCCAATTTCGGCCCTTATTTACTAATAGCCCTTTCTACCAACATCGCCTATATCCACCTTCGTTGACAACCCTTTGTTAACTTCATTGGCCCGACCCAAGGCCGTAACCAACCAACCTATTTGGCCCGACCCAAGGCCGTAACCTACCATTTCGCCCAACCCAACGGCCATAACCAACCTATTTGGCCCGACCCAATGCCGTAACCTACCATTTGGCCCGACCCACGGCCGCAACCAACCTATTTGGCCCGACCCAAGGCCGTAACCTACCATTTGGCCCGTAACCTACCATGGCCCGACCAACGACCACAACCAACCTATTTGGCCTCGACCCAAGGCCGTAACCTACCCATTTGGCCCGACCCACGGCCGCAACCAACCCATTTGGCCCGACCCTGTAACCAACCCAGGCCAAGGCCATAACCTACCATTTGGCCCAACCCACAGCCGCAACCAACCCATTTGGCCCGACCCAAGGCCACAACCAACCCATTTGGCCCAACCCACTGCCGTAACCAACTCATTTGGCCCGACCCAAGGCCGTAACCTACCATTTGGCCCGACCCAACCACCCCCATTTGGCCCAACCCAAGGCCGCACCCAACCATTTTGGCCCGACCTAAGGCTTGCACCAATTAAATACCTCGCCCAAACTCAACACAATACAATTTTATCCACCCATCATGTAGCTTTTTTTTTGTTTTTTTCAATCGAGCTCACACTGTTCGTGTTTTAGCATGATTAGGGTCCTTGACTTGATCAGTAGACAAACTTTTCCTAGACCAAGACCGTGACGTTTATCTCAACCAAACCAACCATTTGGTACTGTCCGAACATGCCTAAACGTTCCTGTACCTTACCCGTTATATCCCCTGGAGCTACTTCCTATGCCTTGGATACCAGGATTATATCACCCTTGTTTGGATAAATTATCCGACCTTTGCCTATGAATTGCTTGTTTGCTCTTCAAAATCATTGTACCCTGGTCGCACTACTACATGTCAACGTGCTATCTACTTCCTTGGACCTACCCCACCATCTTACCGTTATCTCAACACCATTTACCCTTTTTCAACCCTATCCCTGCTTTCACGCTACCTCAATCTGTGATAGATTTGAGGGGGATTACCTATACCCTTAACAGGGGTAACCCAATTCTTATTATTGTCCGGTGCAACTTTAACAAAGACAAATTACACAACAATAAGGGGCTAATGTAGACACCAAATTTGTCTCTTACGACCCCTTGTGACCTCGCATCTCATTTCGCAACCTAACCTCATCACCTAAACCTTACACCATTATTTATTAATTACCTTATAATTAATAAATCCACATCACCATACCTGCCACCTCATTTTGCCACCTCATCATGACCTAGTCTTAACCCTAAACTAACCTAATTAAGACCTATAACTTGGTCCACATTCCACACCTATGACTAATTACTCCTCATCCGCACCTAAAACCAACTTCATAATGACTTGACCAAGCCCGCAACTAATCCCTCAGGAGAAAAGGAGGGAAAGCTGGCTATTTTACCAAAAATAGCCCGCTTTGACCTAACCGATACCGGTTCCTATTCGACCACCGTCGGTTGTGTAACCACCATCAGTTCCCTATAAATGACCACTTCCGACCAAAAACAAAGGATCGGATTTTGATTTTGATTGAGAAAAAGAGAAATCATCAAAAGGATCCGGATTTCTCTTGGCCAAGCAGAGACAAGTGAAGAAACAGGAAGAGTTTTTAGAGAAGGACATCAAGCCCAAGACCGCAACTGAATAACCAGAGCTTAGTAACACTCATCCGAGCATCAGAAGAGGAGATAACTCATCTTGGATTGTCAGATCATCCAACTTGGGTCCTGTTCTCATCATCACAGTCCTGAAACCTGCACCTGCATTAGGGATGAGTAAGTAGTGTTTTATATGTTTCTAAGCACCATTTTCTTGAACCTATTGATTAATAGTAATCATAAGTTTATTCCCAGATCTACTATCAGCAACATACTGCACTTAACCTTCACCCATACATCTTGATATTACCCAGAAGGCCATTTTACCACACTCATAGTCTTCCCTATCCTCCCATCATTCCCCTCAGCCACCCCCCAATCTTAATAACCCCACAATCACCTTGCAACCAACCTCTATCCAGAAGCACTTAGATTGCTGACCCTACCGGTATCGTTTATCCCCTACCGGCAGCGGTTCTCTAACCGCGGTCGGTTATCCAGTTACCGGCATCAGTCACTGTGACTTATATCCTAAAACCTTTTTCTCACCCATTTGTCACCTAACAACCTCAGATCCAGTCTGGTTTATCCCTATAACTCAACCTGAACGTATCAACGACCAGTAACCGAACAAACAACGTGACGCTTTATTATTGATAATTTAGCTTCTATTGCTTTGTAACGAGATACCTAAATCATGATTTTGCAATAGCTTTCTTTGTTATCATTTGTGTTAATTCGTATTAAAAGGGGAACTGACCACCTTCGAAAGGAAGTTTTATATTTCCTGGGCCTAAGGCAGCTCCCTCATTTATTGTCTAATTAAAATCTGGTGGTCCTGTATTCTTACTTGCAGGTAGTCCTTCCAAGACAAAAAGGGGTTCTTTGCAGTCGATCTGATCTCTCTCTACGGTACGCGCACACCATCTCAACATTCAACAGGTATTCCTCCTAGCCCTAACCCTTATCTGTTTCTCAAAGGAATGATAGGATAGAAGTAAGTCTATTCAGCAGAGCCGAAACATTCCGTGTGAAACAACTAGTTGTGTCTATAATGTGGCCACATGTTCCTCTAAGGTAGTCACTTGAGCCTACAGTCCTACAACCTACCCCCCATCCCCTACCTATGCCTATGCCTACACCTATTCTAGGGATACTGCTAGCTATCCCTATAAAGTGGCTACCTATCCCTGTAATTCCGCAACCTACCCTCTTCTCCGTTCATTTCCTATGCCACAACTATCTATCCTTATAAGGTGGCTACCTGAGCTTGATCCTCTAATACTTGTCCCTATATGGTGACCACTTGTTTCTATGCCTAAGCTAACTACAATTTTAAGGACCTCACCTACCTCTGTAACTTGTCCATCTATACTATAATAATAGCCAAGTCAAGTTGTCCTAACCTTGGCGATGTTACATGTAGCTAGGCTATCTGCCACCTCCTGTACTCATCATTGGTGCTTGCATCATTAATCCTCCTATGAACAACCTACTCCTTCTACCTTGTTGGATCTATTTGATGTGGTGGAGATAAAGGTCTCTTCACATCATCTCTATGATATTGTGAAAATGGTGGAGGCACATCTTGTTCATGCCCAAACTATCCTCTGACTCGGTCAATCAGAATCATCTCATGCTCCCTAGATCCTTGTCCATATATCCATCTAATCAGTTGTAACCCTTCCAAATCCTCTTCCATGACTCCATATGAAGGGAAATAGACATAAGGACACCATAAAATATTGACTCCTGATATACCATATAATAGTCTCTTGCAATATGTCACATCTCGTGACACCTCGTCCACCATAGGATGTGCTCCTATCGGTATCCATCTCCTAAAACCTTCTCTATAAACCCCTCTGAACCAATCCTATCATAGAAGTCCCTGTGGATGCTGACACACTATGTTCTCAAAAGTCCAATAATGAAGAATATAGGTGCAACACACACCAATCCACAAAATCCTCCGATATGCCCACAAATCCCTATAAATTTGTACCAGATATGCTTGAGCCCATGCAAACAAAACTTTCTTCTCAATCATATCCTCTAAAAATACCATCAATACACATAGAAATATCTCACCCTCTTAATCTAGGAGAGCATAACATCCAATCACCACCACCATCAACATTGATAATCTCTTCTCCTGTGGGTTTACAATGTACATATCTCCATAACTGATGCTAGCACTATGATAGGACAAAGCTCCCATGGCCTCTCCAAACAACATAAACATAGGATAAAATGAATCATTTGAAGATATCTAATATAAAATCTCCCCAACAATAGCTAGCCTCAATATCCTTCAGATGTCCTCTAGTGTGATCCTCGTCTCTCTTGTAGGTAGGTGGAATGTGTTGGTGGTTGAATCCCATCTAACGATGAGAGTGAACATCATGATATGATCTCATACTATCCTCCTATATGGCATAAATATTCCTAGTCCAACATCCTACATATGTGCCCACTCTTCCTCTATAACACTAGGCTGCATCTGCACCAAAAGAGGTGGCATCTTGTCTCTTATTATCAACTTTTTTCTTTCCTACATCACCACCATTCAATTGTGTTAATCAATTTTACCCTACCTAGACCAATACTTACGTGTGCATTTCCTATCCTTCCCTCCTTTTACCCAAGCTAATTACATGATGTATATTATATCTTTCCTAATCATCTACCCTTATTCTAATTCAATCCTTTTACCCCTTAACCAGTTGTACCACCTTTCCTTATCTATCTTGCGCCTATCCTACATGGTTAACCTATACCTTCGATCTGACCCTACCCACCCTCACTCACCCATTCCTACCTAATTAACCTCTAAACAATCCATTCCAATTTTCATTTACCCTAAACCCCCCCATTTCCTCTCTAACTTAACCCTACCCCATCCACCACTACTTCACTTAACACTAATCATACCTCTCTACTCTTGTCGCCTTCCCAAACTCACTTTTAAGCCTTAATCACTTATCACAGTGACCAATATCAGTTACCTTGACTGATATCGGTCCCCCTTTGACCTTATCGATGCCGACTAGCTTACCAATGTTGGCCGATACCCAATCAAACTTTGTCAGTAGTTTGGCCCTAGGGCTGAACCCCCACATCCCCATTTTAAAACATTTAACTAAAATTCATTAAATACCTACCCAAAAAACTCCAAATCACTTATCAATTTAATTTATAACATAATTAAACTAGTTTTGGTCCTCCCCATATGGATTTTCATGGATTTTAAACCAAATTTCAAATCAAATTTCAAAATCTAAATTATTCATTTTTCTACCTTAGTTTTCACCCAAAACACCAATGGAGCTTGAATCCTACCTCTACTCATCATCATATCCATGATGGGATGTCTAGTCTCTGAACTGGAGGTCCTCCTACACCCTCTCCTACCTCTTCCATGACTAAATCAACCTCTTACCTATTAATGAATTGAATCGCTCAGGTAGATCTCGTGGGATCATCAAGTTCACTCTTATCAACCACTAATAGCTCACCAACTCAACCTCCTACCTCTCCTTGTCATTTTTCTTACAAAATGCTCTCTCATGTCATTTTCCAAACTTAGAAATACACGAATGAAACCTTTTTCATGTGGGTTTTCAGTTTTAAACCAAAATTTTCTTGACTGACAGCATTCAGGTCATGCCATTGGCGACCGGAATTGGTTCACCCTCAACCGGTATTAGTCACCATGCCTAATCAATTATACCTAATTTTCCCAAAATATTGATGAATGATGCCATTTTATGGATACCATAGCCTTACCTTAGCCCTATAGGCTGAGATAATAGCCTTATCACCTAACCCTAAACATCAGTGCACTTCATGGCATATTTTACCTAAACCTTGGCCTTACCCATGGCCTTATCTATACAACCACATTGAGCTCGCCCATTTTACACTCAAATTCACTTACTCATTGTAAGTTGTGACGATGTTACTTACATTGTTTAGCCTACCAACATTTCCTTACATGATGTCATGATGTTTATCTTGACTAGACCAAACCTTTTGATGACTTGGAACACACCTAATGTCTATTCCTACACATAGCCTCATTGTGTTTCTAGGACTGTATTGTATAACTTGGATACTTGGACCACATAAACCTTGTTTGGATAAACTATCAAACTTTGACGTTGTAGAGCTTGTGAGCTCTTCATCCTAGTGCCTTGTTGCACTCTATATGTGTGCATGCATTTGAATTCCCCCACCTATTATATCCACTAATATTATCATCACCTACAACTACACCTTACCTCATTTTCATCATTTACCATTTTATCAAACCCATCATCGATTCTACCAGCTACATCATAATTTCTTGGTTTGAGGGGGATCACCTCCAACCATACTTGGGGAAACTTAGTCTTAACCCATACCTGTGGAAATAACTCCTTTTTTTGGCATCTCTTATCAATACAAGCTACATGACAAAAAAGGGGAAAATGTAGAAGCCCAAAATTAGGTCACAACCCTCTATACCGCCTTCAATTAATTAATTCAATACTACCCCCCACCATGCCCACTTGAACACATTTTAATTAATTTAATTACCAATAATTTAAATTAATTATCTACCTCACCTAACCACCTCACCTCTCCACCTCACTCTAGACCCATTCCAAACTCATTAATTAACCAAGACCAAGTCCACATTCCCCTTAACCAACTAGGAATTATTCTAACCCAAATCTTAATGGCCTATTTCCCTCAAAATACTCTCCCACTCCATTTAACGCCATTTCACACTTGTGACCCAGAACCAAAATATCAATCATGCCAAATTTAGGAAGAATCAGGATATTTTTAGTAGATCTGACCTTTTCTCCCTAACTGGCATTGGTTATTCCTTAACCAGTACTAGTCACCTAATAACCATTAGTTTTCCTTAAATAGGATTTCTAAACTCTTTCTTCTAGTTCTGAATCTTATTTCCTAGCTCTTGAGACCTTGCATACTTACTCTCAAGCTTTCTAGTGATCTTAAGACATACCAGAGGACCTTATAGTTTGTAGACACCACATTATTCTTCAAAAAACTAATCCATAGCTCTCCTAGGGAAGCATCGTGCCCTCCTGTTGTTGTTGCATTCATTCCAGACCACCCTCTCCTACAACCATCACCACCACTTGATTTCTACCTACATTCTACAAGTAATTATATTTCTCCTTTTTCATTTGTTTATTAGATTAGTTCTTTATTAGTTATCTATTTTATCCCATCCTCTACCATACCCGGATCTTTCCCATAACACCTCTATTCAGCCATCTACTCATTTACATTTCATACCTTTCCCAAAAACCCATTTTATTACCTTTGAGTCCTCATAGACATCCAATGACCTTAACCAACCTTTCCTCACTCTCTTTGTAATCACAAAGAGAGCCCAATATCTCATTTATAATATTTCCATCCTATTTCCCCTACTGACACCGGTCACCCAACCGGCATTGGTTCATTGCTGGTACTTGCATTCATCACCCAATTGATACTAGTCTCGGTGACTAGTAATTTCCTCTAAACCAACAACCTAATTTACCTATCCAAAACCTCTCAAAACTTCCCAGAACCTCACCTAAACCTCTGCAAGTTTCTCTGTCATACCGATAAACCTTGAACCATTAACCACCTTCTTTAGATTTACTCTTATATGCCTTTATTAGAATAGATTTTATTTACTATTGTTGTGTAGGATACCTAAACTATACAACTACAATAGGTCTCTTTATTTCATGTTCTTTATTAGCATTAACTTATTTTAAAACATGGATTGGTAGCCTTTTAGGAAGCACCCCACTTCCCGGATCTAGCTTCTGCTAGGCAATCCACCAATCAATATTTTTAATCCTATTTTTTTGTCTTGTGTTTGATTCTAGATCTTTCCTCCTAGCTAAAGGGAAGCTCTTCACAATAATCTTGGTCAAAATTCAATGATACACAACCTTCTTTTACTATCTATAGGTATTACTCCTTGCCTTTACCTTTTATATGTTTTCTCTTTACTTTGTGGTGAAACAAAGCCTTTTCAATTAGGTATCTTAGAATTTTATCTTTCAACACTCAGTTCTGTTAGAGATTAAAGAGAGATTAAGAAATTTCAAGGTTTTAAACTAGTTACATCTTGAAGGATAGATAATCTAGAAGATTTTTCAAAAGTTTAGCCCTTGTCCATTTTATGGAGCTAGATGGATGCTTGAATTCTCTAGAATTCTCTTTGATGCAACCTTAGGTGATGATAACTAATTTCTTAGAGTTTGGTCCTTTATAATTACCACATAGATTTATATTTATCTGATTTGGTTTCTTGAATTTCATAATTAACCTTTAAAATCCTGAACATAAAGAAAATAAGGTGCCCAATAGCTAGAAAGGACCTAAAAGATGCAAGAAAGGTATAAATATATTGAGGTTTCTTAGAGGGGATGGGGATGCCTTGAGGTAGGTGTCCTAGATGGGTGTTAGTGTCCAGAATTAGTAAAACTAAAGAGTCGAAAGTAATATTTGGAAAGAAGGTGTGTGAGACCAAGAAGGAAAATAGAAAGAAAGCAAAGAGGCCAAATACAATGGTCAATTAGTGATTTTATTTCTTAGGAATCATATGAATAATATTATGTCATAAGGACTAGATAAATACCCAAAGTGTAAGATTTAGTGTCTAAATTTTCCCCCACTTTATGTTTTTGAGAAAATTCTTGATAGCATAAAGTAGATAAGAGATTCATTCAGGATAACCATGTAGATTGATAGAAAAAATCATTCCCAGAGACAAGGAAAAGCATGGAATAATAAAAATATGAAGCATGGAAGCTAGAGAAGAGGAAGTGAAAAATGATGATGATGACCCTAGGGTGAGAGTGTATGTGTAGATGTCAGGTTATAACAATTTTTTATATCACTTAGTATGTGATGATGTGTGATTGATGTTAATACCACTTCTGATAATGAAAAACATGTAAAAGAGAAGAATGAACAAGTAGTTTAATATGTGTATATAGGATAAAAAATTGTGTAAAAATTATGTAAAAATTGAAAAAGGAACATGTGCACTTGATCCATGATGAGTAAAAGAGATAAAAAGGATCCTAAATATGTTATAGAAGAACATGTTCATTGGGAGGTCTCATGCCAACTTTGATGAGTGTGATTTTTTAGACAATCTCATGCCAAGTACAGAAAAGTGTAGTGAGAAAGGTCTAGAGTTATTCTCTAGCCTTTTACTGCTTCCCAAAGTGTAAACACCACTGCAGATGGTGTGTAATAATCTAATCTATATTGAAATGTGAAATGTAAATTGTTGAAAATATATATTGAACCATGAAGTGTTGTGTAATTTCCCTCTCTTCATATGAATCCAGGAACAGTTATGGGATCCCTAATGCTAGTGTTTTGTGTTTGGGTGCTAATGTTTGTGTTGTGCTAAAGACCCAAGTTATGTTTTGGGTTATTTCTGTGACTAAATGTTATGCTTACCCATGAAATCATCTGTGATATACCATGATTGTATAGCATTGTATGGGGTGAGTGATTCACCCAATAGATTCCCCCCTCGTTTGGGGTGAATGCGACATCCCTAAGAGTATGCACCCCAAAAGAGGACTAGATGTTTTGTAGAAATAGATTCCCTACAGGGTATAGAGTGTGATTGGTAGAAATGAAGGCACACAAAAAAATTTGCATAGAAATAAATTTTAGTGAAAATGAGATACATACGCATGTAGAAGACAAGATGTAAGCTAAGAATGTAACAAGACAAACAATAATGTAGAAAAAGTAGATAGGGAAAAGTGGGTTACAAAAATGGGACATAACTCATGATGTCAAAAGGAAATCATGGTTGACATGGCCAAAAGAATACAATGTGCACACACAACAAAGGTAAAATCTCGCAACCAATGACATATAAAGGAAAATAATGAAAAAGATTGAAAAATGGAGTAGAAGACAAGCATGGTAACAAATAGTCCTGCAAAGAAAATGTTGCACATGAAGCACCTGTTAGCATGTTAAAAATATTAAAAGTATATCAAAGAGTGGATAATCAGATATAGTAGTGTGCTATAAAAAATGATACAATAACACCTAGAATGTACAAAATTTGATGCCCCTAGGAGATGTTGTGGGGCTGGTAATGGGTACTATGTGAAGCATCCATGTTACGTGTATCGATCTATATAAAATATGCATCCACTACTAGAATGCACGATAATGTGCATGTGGATATATAAATATAATGACATACAAGATATATTTCTATCATGTGTAATAAAGTGTACATGAAACATGTAAATGTAAGAAAGACTAAGTGTGACCAAGATATGCAGTATGTTGTGGATGAGATGGAATGGATTACAATATGAGTATGATAGGAGAAACATCCCCTTGAGTGGATATTCTTCAGAATGACCTGAAAATTGTCATGAAGCATCATCACAACATCATTTAACTATCCATACTCACCATCTAGTCTAAATACTAATAGAATTCTCCAACCACGGTGACTTACATTTGTTATCCTTCCTTTTTCTCACAAAATTTCTTCCTAAGGACCTCATACAAGTATTTTACCTTTGAATACCATCCTAAAACCTCCTCATACACCTCATATACACTTCCACCATGATTCTACCATGCTCCACAAATATTTTTCATCTCTAAACCTCATGACTCTAACTCATTCTGCATATCCCAGGAATAGGAATAGGTTTGGAATGACCTAACTCAACCATGACACCTCATGAAATTGCCATGTAGACATCATGTAGACTATTAGACACCCATGAAACATCATACCAATAATTTTTGACCTCACAAAAAATTCAATACACTCAAGAAATCTTATACCATGACTATGCCTAGAAAACCTATTGGCTAGATTTTATGCATGCACAACCCTAGGTAGTCATGGGATAAATCTCGTTCATTTAAAGATGAAGATATCCTTTGATGTATTTATTTATTCTACAAACTATTAATTTATATTCTTGATATTACTTTAATTGTATGGCTCATGAACCATAGCCAGACAATTCTGTAGAAAGTAAGTAGCTGTGTTTCAGAAATTTGTGTGGAAAAGAAGAGGCTGTATAGCAGTAGTGAGAGAAAAAGAGGATGAACTTCACAAGAAGTAGATCATAAAGCTTATTGCAGTTGTTCAGAATAAATAAATAATTTTAAAATGTCAAAGTTTTAGTAGATGAAAAATAAATTGATTCAAATTTAGATTTTTAAGTAACACAAAGTTTACCATAAAATCCTCACGGAATGCACAATGAGACTTCTTAGACAAAAATTTGTATAGAAATTTTCCTTATTCTTATTCAATTCTAGAAAATCTATACAAAGAACATTCCAGAGTCTCAAAAAAATATGAGATATTTAAATTTTTTCATAAAATTATAATAACTGGTTGCCAAAAATTTCCATCCTCCCTTTCTCGTAGCCTTCTCACTCTATTTAAAGCCTTTATAAAGAAGATACAAATATGATATATTAATTGTGCCTTATGCATGTGCTAGCTACAAAATCGTAAGAAGTTGAGAATTTTCCTCCTGGAATATCTCTCTTCTTGGCACACATGATATTTGAATGTTCTATTGTGCCACCTATTTATAAGTAATTGACTTTTTTAAATAACTTGAAGCAATGGATTTTAACCGAATTACTTAATTTTTACAATTAAGATCAATTAATTTATTACATTTTATAAATGAATAAGTAGAAGAAGAATAAGAAGAAGAATCAACAATTCCAGCTAAAAAACCCTCAGTCTAGATTTTCCCTTTTTTTATGCTAAAGAAGAAATATGCCCATATTGCGGTTGCACTGCTTCCTAGAACTGTTCATTTCATGCTGTGAATTTTATTTAATATACCCAGATACCCTTTCCAAAATTATATTTTTTGGATTCCATGATGCAAAGGAGGTCGAGAGATTTCCAGAAAGTCCTAGATCTCAAAAAAGGAAGAAATTAAGAAAATGCTACAGCCAATCAGGTTTTCTACCCCCCATTACTGCTTTCCTTTGTATTTTGGGTTTTAGCACATGCTTTACTTATTATTTCAATGAAGTAATGAGTTTTTAAAATTTCCTTTATATTGGGAGATTTAAGAAATTCTTTACTTATTACTTCAATGAAGTAATGAGTTATCAAAATTTCCTTTGTATTGTGGGATTTAACAACTACTTTACTTATTACTTATAGAAGTTAAGTAGATTCATTTTACTGTATTACCCTCTTCTTTTTATCTCTTTGAGGGTTCTTACAATTAATTTTCTTAGTTACTGTTATCCATTTTTGCCCTTGTGGAAAAATGGAAAACATGAGATAAACCTACCCAGATATTGATTAAGGCACTTACATGTGAACCTGGGGTTTTTTCAGGAAGAATTCAAGGTTTAGGGAGCATTGACAACATTACAAAGAGATTTGGATTCAACCATTCCTTTTTTTCCTCTTTTGGCTTATTTAGGTTTAGGACCCCACCAAAAAATGAAATTAGGCCTCTCGGGCCCACATCCAGCCAAAAACAATTGAAAAAGTGAAAACATAGGAAAATTTCTTTCAAGACATCTCATGGCCTCTCCTTAGCCTCCTAGTTTCAGAAAATACAAAAAAGGAAAAACATTTTAGGACCAAGGTCAAAAATTACTAAGATGGCCCCAAAAGGGGCACCAAGTAAGAAATATCTTGTTGAGAAACTTGGCAAGCTGTTCTATGATCTCACATAGTGCAAAGGGGCTTGGGGTGTAATAGGAACTCAGGAAAACTCATCTTCAGGTGGGCCGAGTTGGTAAAAGGGCCTAACAAACTTGATGGAAATGGGTGTGTTAGGGTCAAGTTAGATGCTTACATCATGGGGTTTATCAGATATGGTTTATGGTTTGTACCAACATTGTGCATGATCCTGGGGATATTTTAATGTGGTATGGGTTCTACACCTTGGAAAACTAGGAGCGAATCGTGTGTGTCGAGATTCAACAGGTCAGCACATGTCGGGGAATGTTTGTTGAGGGTTAATGTTGGAAAATTAAGTCAAGGATACATGAGGTCAATGCAATTCATTAGAGTGATGCAACATGTAATGTGGATCTCACATCCATGGAGAACAAGTTGGTCAAAGATGGAAGCAGGAGTGGGTTTTCAAATATACAACATAACTCGCCAAGGGGATGTTATTTCTCGGCGAACCTCAAAACCACTGATCTGGAAAGAAATCCACACGAGGTGGGTAGGTAGAATTGATGGCGAGTTGTTGGGGAGTATCTTGGTGGTGAAGGAGCTGGTTGGAGCCAAAAAACCAAATATGCAATGCCCACAAAAACAACCATAAATTTCTCCCTAGTTATTAGAACATGACAAAATTATAGTCATTGAAAAGGTAATTATGAGCCTGACAACAAAGAAGCACAAAAAATGGGAAATTTTAGGATGAATAAATAGTTATAAATGGGCATACCTAGGTGAATTTATTGCCTCCAATGGGTGATTGAGTAGTATTTATGGCTTCTTCTCTCTCCTCTCTCTCATTTTCTTCTTATAAATGTAAATGGTGTGCACATTTATAAGGGGTTGGAATTTTTTTCCTCCAATACAGTCCCCTCATATCAATTTTGTAGGGTAGTTACAGGGATCCAAACCTTCTAATATGAGCAATACAATCGAACTTCATGCCTTCCTGCCATCAAATGTTGTATTGTGCATATAATGGAGAAAGAAATTGTGTTTTGTGTTAATTTTTAAACCTTTCATGATTTTATTGTTTCCCCTTTCCTCTCATCAATATACAAGTGTTTTGATCAGTTTTTATGGTTTCATTGCAAGTTTTTAGGTGATGTTGTGTTTACTTAAATGTGGAATTAAGTGTAGTTGTCATCTGTGATGCTTGACCATCCTCCCCACACTCATTTTCCTTCATTTTCTTACACTGTGGGATATCCAAAACACCACTTTTTTTGGTTCTATCACCTCATTCTTAGTGTAGGATTTCCATTTCATGATCTCTCTCTCTCCTTGTATCCTTGGAATTGTTAGGAAAGGATTAGATTAGGTATTTTTCTACATTTTGGAATAGTTTAGTGCTTAGTTTAGGAAGAGGAAGCTGACCTTTACCATAGAGATATCACATTCGTAAAGTCCCACACTTTAGCATAGCTCCATGTTACCCAATCACACCAAATGCCTCAGTCACAAGAAAATAATTTGGGTCGTGTGATGATTTCATTATAACAATTCTAGCATGCCCAGTGGGAGAAACATGTGAAATATCTACACTACGCAGGTGTTTCATTGATCTACATCTTGAGTTCATTAATATTATTGTGTCTTTGGTGGATTCTCACAAATTTGGATACATCTACAGGACAAATCAGGATTTCAATGTTGCAAAGCACCAAATAGACCTAGTACTTGTATTTTGGGTTTCAGAGGTTTCAGTGCATGCCCTTACTTCTAACAGGATTGTTCAGGATTGCACACATGCAGAACAATTCCAAGTTCTGAAATAAAGGAAAGAAAATTTTGGGTTTTTGAGATTGCATTGAATGAACTAAGTTATGCCCTATGTATTTTGGGGATTGAAATATTTCAAACAAGGTCCAAATCTTGAATCAAGTTTTGGGCCCTTCAAAGGTGACATTTCTATTCTATCAATTTGTTATGCTCTTGATAAAATCAGCCATCGAAGCCATATGTGAAGTACAATTGGAAAACTCCACTGATCCAAGAAAACCACTCTCTGATGTTTTAGAATTTCCATTTCTTCCACCCATTTCCATCCATTTTCTTTCATACCTTTCATTTTTCATCCACTCATGAATTTGTTCAATCATGACTTCATTCCCCTTATGAAACTCCCATTTACAGTAGTAACATGTATTACTCAAATCCATCTTCATGTTATTACAATCCACCCCCTAGATCCATTCTAAGATCAAAATTAGTTTGAATATGCATACCCACATGAGAAAAATTCTAATAAGTTTGGTCATCTACAAAACTTTACAGTTGTTGAAGAGAAAGGATATGGAAATCCTAGAGGCTATCCTACACCTAAAGAGTACTAATTATAGAGACAAGTTTAAGAGTTGGATTATAGCATGGTGTAAATAAGGATTAAATAAATGATAAAGATAACCCAAATTTGTTTTAGAATCCCATGCCCATTGATTGGCTCTATACCAGGTGAGTTTAATCCTCAACAAAATATCCATTGTATAATCAACACATTACTTGAAATTGGGAAATGGATTAAGAAGAGGGAAGCTTATGAATATAATGCTAGTCAATATTGTCAATGAGACACCCTTTCATTACCACTTCACAACCCTCTTCCTATTCTCCAATCAGTTCCATCTCAACTTGAGCCTCAATAACCTAACTTTCTAGTTGCTAGCCCCACTGAGAATTTTATTTCCCCATCTTCTACTATTCCATCTCATTTTGTTTTTTCTTCCCTTTTCCCTTCTAAAAATCCTTCCCCTCCACAATAGCAAGAAGTTTCACCTCTTTCGTCACCACTAAAATTGTAAGAACTAGTTGAATCTTGACGCATCACTCCTCTTGTAGTCCTAACCCCATTTTGGGGAGAACAAGAATATGAAGTAAGCCAAGGGGGAAGGAAATTTGAGGAGCTTAGTAGAGAATAATCATCACATAATTTGAGAAATTGGGCCACCAAGTTCAATATCAAACAAATGCCTATGATGGCTAAGCCTTTTCAAGAGGTTGGAATTCTAGATCAAGTGATGAAGACTCATCTTATAACAATGAAAGAATGAGAGAAAGAGGAGGATGATCAACAATCTATTTAATCATTATGTAGTGTCCAAGATGCTACAATATTCTTAGAAGCTATAGATTCATCAAATATCACAAATTCATTTGAAGAGGGAGAATGGTTAGCTATGAGTCTACAAGATGAGGATCATGTGTAAGTAAAGGAAGAAAATCTCTCAAGAGTGCAAGGTATCTGGTGGGGTGCAATGACCCATTTTCCCTGCATCTCTTGAGCTTTCTAGTTTTTTGGGAGGTTGCATTGATTTACCAAAACCAACATCATCATCTGTAACCAACCATGAGAAGATTCATGCTATGGAGGAAGAATTTGTTTTTCCAGAGGCCTTTAATAACATGTAGGTTATTGGGAAATTGGATTCCTTTCTTCTCCTTCATCCTTCTAAAAAACAAATCTGGATGAGTTTGAGCTATTGAATTTTTTGTTTAAGGATGAATATGTCCACGGTGAATAAACTATAATACTAGAAGCCACCATAGAAGAGGGAGAACCCTTGGAAGTTTTGGACAACAAAAAGGTTGATTACTTGTCTGATTTAGAGAATAGCAATGTTGAGGAAGGAGCTTTTGAACTAGATAATTTTTCTACCCCATCACCTATCCTTCAACATGAAAATCCTCTTCCCATGGGAGTGAACATAGAAGAAGAACCTACTACTTACAAGAGTCCTCTTGGATTACAAATGAAGGAAACTAAATAAGATTCAGAATATCTTGATTAAGATGAAATCATTGAAGGATTTTTGGTTTCAATTGAGGAGTCTAATATTGCTGATGAATCTTCCATGAACGAGGAGGAAGAATAGAAAAATGATGACACCAGTAGCATGTCAATCATTCAGGTAGAAGATTAATTGTCTGTAAATGAACCATAAGGACAAGATCAACTTATAAGCAATCACCTTGTCCTAGAATGTCTGCAAGGGGAATTCCTTATTGAAATTGAATCTCAGAGAAGTGGGCACATTCAGTAATTATATTGTGCCCCATTAGGAATTTGGCTTCGCTGTATCCAAATGGCAATCCACAACCGGTCATGCTCACTTGCAAACATGAGGAAGAGATTCAAATAACCTAGGTTCAACATTAAAACCTCCAAGATCAAAATAGTAAGCATCTTCAGGAGGTATTTTATTTACTTGATGTTGATACCTTGGCTATATGGGTGGAAAGTTACTTCTAAATCATATTTTAACTTATGTACATAACTATCCTCATTGAAAAATTAGTTCTATGGTCCAAGGTTTTGAGGAAGGGAAGATATTTTTCCTTTCCAATGTCAAGTTTTTTTTGAGTTTCCCTTGCCTTCAGTTAATATAGGGTAGTATTAGGTTTGATTTTAGTAGAATAAGTTCTTTTACACACTCTACATGTCCCACTTGGGCATGTATGTTATTCTCCTTTGTACATAGTTTTTTCATGTTTTATCTAACATAGTACACCAATCCTCTCAAAATGAATGGCACAAAAGGAATGTCATGACAAGAGTCTCAAAGTTACAAGGAACAATTACAATTTTTAAAAGTTTTCAAATGCATAATAACTAAATCAAATTTGGGATATATCTCAAATGTTTTATTCATCCTTATTCTAATAGATCAATTTCCATAAATGAAGAGGAAAAGGAGATTCATATCGAAATAATTTTCCACTCATCTTAATTTCAATATTTTCTTACAAAGAGTTGGAAAATACAAGAAGCCACAAGTTAGCTTCAAGTTCAAAGTGGTGCTTCATGCAGTTTAGGGGTGGAAGGAATCAGTTTCAAGACAATTACATGATTCTAGAATGAATCCATTCCTAATTGAGGATTTAGGACATTGGTCAACCCCATCTAGTAGGAAGATGGCCCTAGGAGTCACCAAAATTGTTATTCATTTTTGCCCCTCTTGGAAAAATGGACAAAAGGAGATAAACATACCCGATTATTGGTTAGGGAAATCATAGGTGAATATGGAGTTTTTCAGGAAAAATTGAGGGTTTAAGGAGAATTTCCAGCATTCCAAAAATATTTGGACTCAATCAATCCATGTTGTCCTCTTCTGGGTTATTAAGGTTTAGGACCCTGCCACAGAATGAAAATGAGCCTCGTTGGCTCACATCCAGCCAAAAACAAGAAATAAAGGGGAAAATATAGGAAAATTACTTTCAACGCATCTCATGGTCTCTCCTCAGCCTCCTGGTTTGGGAAAATCCAAAAAAAATGAAAAAACATTTAGGACTAGGGTCAAAAATTTCCAAAATGGCCCTAAAAGGGGCACCGAGCTATAAATAGCTTACTGAGCAGCACAAAAATGTTACTTGGTGAGATCACATAGTGTAAAGGGGATAAGGATGTAACAAGAGCTTAGGTGAGCTCATCTTCAAGTGGGCTGAGCTAGTTAAAGGGACCAACGAGCTCAGGTTAAATAATTACATCGGGGTCAAGGTGTAACAAGAGCTTGGGTGAGCTCATCTTAAAGCGAGCTAAGCTTGTAAAAGGGTCTAATGAGATTGGTGGAAAAAGTTGTGTCAGGGTCAGGTTGGACACATGTATCATGAATTTTGTCATACATGGGTTTGGGTTTGCACCAACATGGTCCATGAGTTGATGGAGATGTTGATGTAGTGTGGGGTTTGAGCTAACGAAACATGGTAAGAGGATCATGTGTGTTAGGATTCGACTTGGTCAACGTATGTTGGGGAATGTTTGTCAGGGTTTGGTGTTGGAAAAGTAAATCATGGATGCATGAGCTCAATGGAATTTATCATAGTGATGTAACATATAATGTGGCTTGTGCATCTGCGAAGCACGAGTTGGTCAAGGGTGATTTAACAACGGAAGTGGTAATGAGTTTTCAAATGCATATCACAAATTATCAAGGGGATGTTTGTGCTCAACAAAACCCAAACCCACTGAGCTAGAAAGCAAGCCACTTGAGGTGGGTAGGTGAAAAGTGGTGGTGAGTAGTAGGTAGATGTTGTCCATTTTTTCACTCTTGAAAAATTGAGCAATTGGGATAGCCATGGGCTATAGAAAGAGGATCGTGGGAAATTTTTTCAGTATGTCATGAATGAAAGTGAAAAGCCACATCCAATGGTGAAATCCAATAAAGTCTGAGTCATGTCATAGAAGGATAGAATAACACCACAAATTTTTATAACAATGCAAGATACACTTAAACAAAAATATGTGGGTAAAAGTAAATTAGAAAATATGTTTTTGTATGAAGACATATAGCCGTGAGATGAGTAGAGAGGATAATAGAGCTGTAGAATGAAGAAGACAAGTTACAGACAACAAAAGCCACACCAAACTAAAAGGAAACTCCACATATCAAGGGAAACCAAAATTTCTCCATGGGAAGCTAAACAAGGATATATTTTGAATAAAATGATCATATCTTTTCCAATATGATATTATTGAAGAAATTTCAACCTCTTTTATGTAATCTAAAATCATATTTCATGAATTAAATGGGGGTAGGTGGGAAAATTAGAAGAAGGTGTATCCAACATGTAAAAGGTCTACTTTAGTCAGTGCAACCACTAGAATTTAATACAACATGGGTGTTGTTCCTTCTTCAAGAAGGTAAATGGCGTGGGGAAATGGGTTTTCACAAGTGCTCGAATATTTTTAATAAATTTAATGAGGGGGGTTGTTTGGAAGGAGGAATTCAAATTTCCCTCTTTTTTCTTCTTTTTCCTTCTTCTCCCAATTTTCTATATATTGTAAAGTGATGCCTAGTTTTAACATTTGATACTTTTTGAATACAAGAGTATAATTTTATGCTGCACAAGTATTCTGATTGTCGCAAGCCTTGGACTCGAATTCTATAAAAAAATTTCATCTTCCTCTTGTATTGTGATGATTTGTTCATGTTATTTAAGCAATAAAATCTCTATTTTTGTGGTTTGTTTCTTCCCTAGCTATTATTTTATTTGCTTTCCTTATCTTTCATTCACTCACAGGTGTGTTGTGTGTATTATATCAAAATCTTTTTTAATTGTGCATCATGAAAATCAGGATTTGGATGTAGTTTTTATATGTTGCTCTTGTTTCTTCCCTCCGCACTATAATTTTCACTCACTTTTTCTCTTTCAGAAGTATTTTTCCCCTTATTTTTTGTGTTATCGTCTTCTCTAGTTTAGGTTTATGCTTTATACATCTTCTTCTCATCCTATTCCCTAGGAAAGTTATAGTAGATCTAGAAAGTTGCATTTCAATTCCTAGGAGTAGTTTTTGGAATATAATTAAGTAGAGGAATTTAGCCTTCTCTGGAGGTCTGTCTCCGTTTGAGTCCCACAACTTGGAGATAGTCCCATGTTGCCTTAAATACCTAGATCCTTGTGATTTAGGATGGGTGAAAATTTGAGCAATAAAATTTTTGGAATGCCCCATGGGACTCTTTAAAATTGATATTTCTAGTTTTATCATGTTTTTATGTGTATCTTGGTGAAACTCTAGCCTTTGGAGAATCTGTGGTAACACATATGACAACTCCATTTAAAAAATCAATTGGTTTCATTAGTCCAAAGTTTCCCTAACTCATGAGAAGGATACAAACATGGTCTAGACAAAGAGAAGAAGGCATATTTGAATATTTGTAGTTATCTCCATGCAGAGGAAGAAGAGGAAGAAAGATTTAGAGATCTCCATCTCCACCAAACAAAAATATTTCAACACATCCACTTGGTATTCCCTTCTTGCAGTAAACAAGAGTTCTTAGACTAATCAGAATGGCTACAAAACAACCAAATACTATTGTAAACTTTATAGGAAACAATTTGTTTGCTTTGAATGCTCAAAATCCCATTCCAATAGTAGCTTTAAAGAATATCCCATTTTTCATGGGAGACAATAAAAATACTCTAGTTGATCATATCCAAGACATTGAAAATGTATGTGCCATACATGAAATTTATTGAGATGGACATAACAGTGGAATGTTTAGCTTCATCTTTCAAAAGGAAATATTTGCATTGGTTTAAAATCCTAACAGTAGGCTCAGTTTGAAATTGGAATGAGTTGTGTACAATGTTGTGCAATTGGTTTAGAGATAGAGAATACAAATTATATATTTTTGAGCAATTGACTACATTCAAGAGTGCACCAAATGAACAAATAGGAGATTTCAACTTCATATTCCAAAGAACCTAGGATAGAATTATAGTTCTTGTGAGACCTACAATAGAAGGTTCCTTTCTTTACTATTTAAAAGCTCTTAATTTTGATATATTTGTCATGATACAATCTATGAGAGGGAAAAATCTACCAGAAGCCTACACAATTGCAATTAGATCTGAAAATAGTTTAATACAAGTTGAGAAATCAGCTCCTAGGCCCCCCATGCCCTTGTATCTTGAACTACCTCTCATCTCAAACTCCTACTTAGCAAAAGGAAGATAAAGAAATGAAGGATTTGATCAGAAATACAACGTCATATCCCTAGAAAAATGAAAGCCCATTCCTATAAAAAGTTATAAAAGTCAAGGGAAATCTTCAAATCATGGATACCAACCATATAGAAGTCAACATCCTAATAAAATACATACAAAAAATCAAGAAAATAATAGATGGAAAGGTCAAAGTGATCCACTTCCATTGGAAAAAATCCCTCCTCCACAAGAACTTCTTGCCCCTAGTTCAACTCGAGCCTTAGCTCTTGTACAAAATAATATAGCACAAAAGACCAAGTGGTGTTTCCCATACAATTTTCCACATGATTAAATTGGTTGTGAAAGAGAAATACATCTTCAAGAATAAGAACTATTAATAATTTCATCTAGCAAGTAGATGGCCCCTATGAGTTACCAAATTTTTTTTCCATTTTTGTACTCTTGAAACAATTGAGCAACTGGGATAACCATAGGTTGTGGAATGAGGATCATGGGAATGTTTTTTAATAATCCGTAGATGAAAGTGAAAATCTACGTCCAAGAGTGAAAGCGAAAAAAGTATGATTCATGCCACAGAAGGATAGAATAACACCACAAATGTTTGTAGCAAGTCGTAATACAGTGAAACAGAAAGTCGTGTATAAAAGAAAATTAGAAAATAAGTTTGTAGATGTTGACACAAAGCCACACCACATTGGATATGGACATGAAATGAGTAGAGATCATAGTAGAGCCTTGGAATGAAGAAGACAAGCTGCGAAGGTCAAAAGATGCACAAAACTAAAGGGAAAAGTCACGTATCAAGGGAAAAAAGAAGTTTTCCACGGGATGTTAAATAGGGATATATTTCAAATCAAATGACTGGATATTTACAAATCTAATATTATTGAAGAAATTTTGACCTCTTCTATGTAATCTAAAATCATATTTCATGAACTAAACGGAGGTAGGTGGGTGAAGCAGAAGAAGGTGTCTCTAGCATGCAAAAGGTCTACTTCAATCAATGCAACAACCAAAATTTAATACAACATGTGTGTCATTCCTTATTCAACAAGGAAAATGGCATGGGGAAATAGGTTTCAGAAGTGCTAATATCTTTCCATAAAATTTAGTTAGGGTCGTTCGTTGGTAGGAGGAATTCGAATTTACCTCTTTTTTTTTCTTCTTTTTTCTTCTCCCAATTTTCTATATATTGTAAAGTGACACCTAGTTTTAAATTTGGATACTGCAGGCCATCAAGGCCAAGATTGACAGAGCCCTCAAGTAACGGGCTGATGTTCTGCTGTTTTTTGGCTGTGATCTGGCTATCATCAGGAGGTTCTAGTGCTATTTTTTAACGGAGCTCTATTTTCTGTTTCTCTTTTGGTTTCTTTTTCAACTTGTCTCCTTTGCTCTGGATCTCTGTATGTTTAGATCCACTCTTCACCTTTATTTTAATATCTGGCTGGTAAGCCTTTCTTTTTTGACTGTTTTTCCCTTCTCTGGGCTGATTTTCTCATGTTTATTATCTGGCTTTTGAGCCCTTTGTACATAGGGTATAGTCCCTTCAAAACTATTTTCCCTTAATAAAAATTTTTTTTGGATACTTTGGGAATACAAGATAATAATTTTATGTTGCACAATTATTATAAGGGTCACATGCCTTGGACTCGAATTATGTAAATGTTGTGTATCGTCCTATTGTATCATGATGATCTGTGCATGATCTTAAAGCAATAAAATCTCTAGTTTTGTGGCTCATTTCTACCCTAGTTATTGTTTTATTATATTTCCTTACCTTTCATTCACTTGTAGGTGTGTTATGTGCCTTATTTCAACATATGTTTCGATTGTGCATCATGAAAATTGGGATTTGGATGTGGTTTTGATCTTTGTCTCTCGTATCTACCCTCCTCACTATCATTTTAAATCATTTTCTCTCTTTTAGAAGTATTTTTCCCCTTATTTTTGGTGTTATCACCTTCTCTAGTTTAGGTTTATGTTGTATGCATATCCTTCTCACCTTAGTCCCCCAAAAAGTTAGAGTAGATTTAGATAGTTGCATTTCAATTCCTTGGAGTAGTTTTGGTAATAGACGTAATTAAAGGAAGACAACCTTTTCTGAAGGTCTATCTTAGTTCAAGTCCCACACCTTGGACATAGTCCCATGTTACCTCAAAGCCCTAGATCCTTGTGATTTATAATGGGTGAAAATTTGAGTTCCAACAATAGAATGGATGGTGAGTTTTTGGGGAGTAGCTTGATGGTGAAGGAGATGGTTAGAGTGAAAAATCCAAAAATGCAAGCCTCACAAAAAATACCATAACTTTCTCTTTGGTTATCAGATCATGAGAAAATTATAGTCATCAGAAAGATGATTTTGAGTCTAATAACATGGAAGCATAAAACATGGAAAATTTTTATAGAATGTGGGAGAAATTTAAGGGTGAAGCTACATGTTGAAATGGGCAGACCCTGATGCATTTATTGCCTCCAATGGGTGGTTGACCAGTATTTATGGCTTCTTCTCTCCTCTCTCTCATTTTATTCCTATAAATGTAAATGGGGTGGACATTTATAGGGGATTGGACATTTTTTACTCCAATATAGCTCCCATCTTCTCTCTTTTGTAGGGTAGTTGTAGGGATCCAAACCTTCTCATCTCAGCAATGTAATGGAGCTTCATGCCTTCCATAAATTGTTTTATTGTACATATCATAGAGAAATAAAATTGTGTTTTGTGATAATTTTGATAACCTTGTGTTGATTGTTTCCCCTTGCCTCTCATCATTTTACAGGTGTATTTTGCATTTTTTGGTTTCATTGTAGGGTTTTAAGTGATGTTGTGTTTTCATGAATGTGGAATTGAGTGTAACTATGGTTTATGATGCTTGACCATCCTTCCAATACTCATTTTACTCCATTTTATTGCATTGTGGACTATCCAACATACCCATTTTATTTGTCCTATCATCCCCTTCTTAGTGTAGGATTTACCTCTCTCTCTCTCTCTCCCTATCTCCTTGGAATTGTTAGGGTAGGATTAGATTAGGTGTTTTTCAACATTTTGGAGTAGTGTAGTGCTTAGTTAGGAAGAGGAAGCCGACCTTATCTGGAGAGCTATCCCATTTGCAAATTCCCACACTTTAGGATAGCTCCATGTTACCTAGTCACACCAAATGCCTCAATCACAAGTTAGTAATTTGAGGGGTGTGGTAATTTCGTGATAACAATTACTTTTTAGAAGTAAAGTAACTTCATTGTTCTACATTATTATCTTCTTTTTCCTTTGCAAGTTTTTGCAACTGCTTTACTTAGTTACTTTTAGAATTAAAGTAACTTCAGTTTTTGACATTACTCTCTTATTTTTCCTTCTTTGTAGATTTTTTAACTGCTTTACTTAGTTACTTTTATAAGTAAAGTAACTTCATTTTTCTGCATTACTCTCTTATTTTTCCTTCTTTGCAGATTTTTGTAACTGCTTTACTTAGTTACTTTTAGAAGTAAAGTAACTCCATTTTTCCACATTAATCTATTCTTTTTTCCCTCTTTACAGGTTTTTACAACTGCTTTACTTAGTTACTCTCAAAAACAAAGTAACTTCATTTTTCCGCTTTACTCTATTATTTTTCCTTCTTTGCAGGTTTTTACAACTTATTTACTTAGTATAGAAACTTCATTTTAAGGAAAAGAAGGAAATCAAATTTTTTGAGCAAGATTTATTAATTGCTTTAAGGAGTAAAGTAATTATGAAAACCTACCAAATGTGAAGTAGTGCAGATTGGGTTTTGGAGGATGACTTTCTGTAACTTTGAAGTAAATGAATTTGAGAAACCTAATTACTTAACCTCAGTAAGTGTTAGTACAAAATCACAACAACCCCAAATGAGTTATGGATCTGATTTTCTAAGGCAATGTGATTTGGTGTGATTACACAACATTGAGCTTTCCCAAAGTGTGGGACCTTTGTAAATGGGGAAAGCTCTCCAGAGAAGGTTGGTTCCTCTTCCTAAACTACCTACCACAAGCTATTCCTGTGCAGGCAAGCTAATCTAATCCTAATATAACTTCCAAGGAGAAAATGAGAGGAAGAAAATAACAAAAAATAGAGCCTACACTAAAATAATGATACACTAGAGAAGGAAAATGTTGATCATCTATCAAAACTACCATGGAACAAAGAGAGGTGAACAATGAAGAGGATGGACAAGTGCATCACAGACCAAAGATAGATTTCACATAGAAAATGTTCCAAAAGCCCATGAACACAGCTCCAAAACCTGTAATGAACATCCAAACATGCACAAATACCTGTAATGAAGAGAGGAAAAAAGAAAACAACCAAAAAATGAGCAAGGATGGGCAAATTCATCACAAAATAGATTTTTTATTGCTCCAGAAGTTTGCATAGAACATCATTTCGTGGGTAAGAGGAAAAAATGCCATTATAGAGAAAGGGAGCAGGTTCAAACTCCATTTTCAACCCTAGGGAAGAAAATAAGGGAGAGGTAGAGAAGAAGGATGAACAAATTTTACAAAATGAGCCAAAACTAGATTTTATTGCTTGAACAGAACAAAGGAAATGAGAAAACATGGGAAAATTGATTTTAAAAATCCAACCACCAATAAAATCCCTTTAATTAGCCTAAAAAATGATGGGTTTCCATTTTTCAATGCATTCGGCCATGCTGGAAAAGAAACAGACGTCATACTTCGTCAATTTTGGTGGTTGGGGATCAGTTCTACATTTTTTCCCATGCTAGAGAAATTTTCCCATTTTTCTCCCAAAAAACACCATCCAAATTTATAATTGAAGTGTCTCATGTGAATAATTTCACCAAATTTCCAATGATAGCAAAATCATGAAAATTTGAGCTCTGGTGTGAAAGATATGCCCCTCTGAAGATTCAGGGAAAAAATGGTGAAATTAGGTAAAAAATCAGGGTCACGGGCTGAAATTTTGAATTTTTTCCCTCTTTTTTCAAATTGGAAATTTTTTCCAGAAAATATCCATGCCCCACTTCTTTGATGACACGTGGCACCTTCTAGTTGATCCATGGCTTCAAAATAACATTTTTCCCATTTGTGAAAAATTGGGAGATTTTCCAAAAATTCTCCATAGCCCCGCCGCTCTGCTATTGATGTGGACACGTTGTGCCATCCTATTGGTCAATGGGACTATGGGTTCAATTCATGCCTTTAAGTTTTTGCACCAAAAAGCCAAAATATTAAACTTTCCTCCCACCCCAACCTTAGCGCTACCGACGTAGACTTGACACATGGTGTTCTCTGATTGATACGGGGACTTCACCAATTTTTTATTCATTCTCCTTTGTGGGCTCACGAGTGATCTTTTACCTATGAATTTTTTAGCCAAAAGGCTAAGTTCCAAAAATTTTCCTGCAGGTCTGCCTTGGTAAATTTTCCCTTCAAACTTCGCCGAGCCATAACTCAAAAAATACAAGGAGTTAGGAGGACTTCTTTACCTTTCTGGAAAGGGGAAGAAAAATCCTATCTGATGAAGCCATTTCTAGAATATTTTAAGTTCTTACAATGCTTGAAAATTGAATTTGAAGAAAAATGAAGGAAATAATGAAGGAAAGTTAACCAAAATAAGCAGGGGCTCATTTTGGATAACAAATTTGGTGACTCAGAGGGGTCATCTACCTACTAGATGAATGATCAGTGGCCTTTGTTACATCCATTGGACATGGAGTCAAGACAGATAAACTGATTATGATCTAAACTATGAAAATATGACCTCTGAGCCACTTGGAAACCCAGTGAAACTTGAAATTTATCTTCACCAAAAGCCATTGAATGCACTATGCAAGAGCAACAAAAACAACACCAAACAACTATGTACAAAATTAGATATCATACATACCCCAAGTGGGATATGCAGAGTGTGCACAAGCACTTATTCTACTAAAAACAAACCTAACTACTCTACTCTAACCAGAAGAGAATGTAAGCTAAATAAACCCTGCAATTAGTTGTGGAAAGTAGCTTCCTTTCTTCAAAATGGGCAACCATGTAATTGATTTGGAGCTGATCATGGTTCATTGGATGAGTGGAAAATAAAAAATAAGTTGGTCTTCTACCAAAATTATCAAGCTATCCATTGAAAACAAATTGAATACCTCTTTTAGTTGCTCTGCATTTGGATTGCAGGGGTATTGCAACTGATCCTTGGTACTTTGCATATCATCCTCATGCTTAGATGAAAGCATGACTTGTTGTGGCTTCTCCTTTGGCTCCAATGAAGCCAAATTCTTGATTGGGAAAGGTATAATCCATTTGATATGCCCATTTCTCTAATATTTAACTCCAAAAATTGAGTCTTCTTATAGACCTTCTTGAATGGATGGTGTGGAAGAAGTGGTGAAACCCTTATGCTATTTTCCTTCCTATTCCAGTGAAGAACATGGAAGATTAATATCTTCCAACCTTGATTTCAAAGAGCTACTATAAAGTGTAGGCTGCTGTAAATGAAATCTCTCCTTCATGGTAGTAGGTTCTTGTGTTTGGAAGATGGATTATGAAGGAGAAAACAATGGAAAATCAACTGGTTCTTCTCCATCAAAACAGCCCTCCAATTCAGATAAATACATTACCTCACTGTTGTCCTGTTGCAAGTGTTCAACCTCTTCCATGATGTCCTCCTGATCTATAATTTGATCACCATGGTTCTCCTCATCCTCAAACATGAAGTTTGAAAGATCAAACTCTTCTTCAATGTTGGAGATTGAAGAGAATGAAGTAGAAGGAAGAACTTAAGGTTCTTCTATAGCCTGTATTGATTTCAAATCTCTTGGACCTGAATTTTTCTCCTCCATAGCTGGAATTTTCTCCTCTTATTTTGTATTTGGAGAACCTCCTCCTTCCTCTACTACTTAAATATCATCTTTCTCTTGATTTAACTCTTCCTCTAGCATGAATTTTGTCAAATAGAACTCTTCAATCTTCTGCTTTAGAGGACAAGTTGGGGCTGCAAGATCTCTTTTAGGGATTTCCTCTTCCATGACTGATTGTGCAACATCTATTGGATCAGCATATTCTTCTAGCAGAGTGCCAACATGGACACTACACTCTGAGTAACTTGATTACTGATATTCTTGATTCTCTTCTGCTATAAAATCAGCCTTGGCCACCACTTGTTCTTCAACTTTAATCTCCCCTAAAGGCTTAACCATCAAGGGGATCTTTGTTATCCCAAATTTGGTAGCCTAATTCTTTACATTGTCTATCATTTCTTTTCTATTGGCCTCCTCTTTTTGTTTTCCTTTATTCAATTCTTGAGTATCTTCCCAACATGGAATTGGGAAAGTAAGAGTAGGGGTAGGTTGTGACTCAACTAGTTTTGTAATTATTTGTGGTGGTGGAGGAGGTAGAACCCCTTGTTTCTTTGGAGGGAATGGTTGTTTGGAAGGGAAAAGGATATAAGAATTGAGATGAGGTGGAATACTAGGGGATGGAGAAATGGAATCAACACTTGGGGTAGTATTTAATGGGAAGCTTGGAAATTGAAGCCCAAATTGAGATGGTGTTGCTTGATGAGTGGAGAGAAAATTACCAGATAATGGTGTAGGATTTACCCATTGACAAGGCTTCTTGGCACAAAATTCATAGACCTCTATCTCCATTTTCCATTGTGCAAGATGCGGCAGCATCTCCACCATGAATTCCAGTTTCTCCTAAGGGCTATAGTGTCTTGGAAAACATCCCACCCATGGACAAGGTGCCCTGCAACCAATTCTAAAATCCTCCATTTGAGTTATTGCTCTTGATTACACCATGAAAATCTCCATTTTTTGTATCTTCTCCAATAGACTAACATCTTCCATTTGAATTCTATCATTGCATGTATACCCTTGTTCTTGATATGTTTCATAACCAAACTTATTTTGGTATTTCTCATATGGGTAAGCATGATGATTTTGAATTTGTTCAAAATGCTGATTTGAAGGATTTGTAAAGCACATTGGAGGTGGAATGTAAAGCTACTACTGTAAATGTGAATTCCATGATGGAAATGAAGTCATGATTGCACAAATTCATGGAATGGAAGAAGATGGAAGATATGGAAATAAGAATGAATGAAAAAGTAATGGAAATGAATGAAAAGGAAGGTCTACAACTTAAGAGATAGGTTGCTAACCAGATGGAGTCGTCAAATGTGTTTGCAAGTGCCTCTAAAGGCTGAAATCTTCAAAGGAACACACCAACCTACAAAAAATGAAGTGGAAGACCTCTTGGTCCCACTGGGCATGCCAAAACTGTTGGTGGTGCACGGTGGTGTTGGATTTGTTGTTTTTACATGAGACACTAAGAGAAGATGAAATATATAACCCCAATGTCTGACCAGGCATGCCAAAACTATTAGTGCAAAATTATAGCACCCCTAAATGTGTTATGGATCTACTTTTGTAAGGCAATGTCATTTGGTGTGATTGCACAACATTGAGCTTTCCTAAAGTGTGGGACCTTTGCAAATGGGGAAAGCTCTCCAGAGAAGGCTAGTTCCTCTTCCTAAACTACCTTCCATAACCTATTCTAGTGAAGACAAGCTAATCTAATCCTAATCTAACTTCCAAGGAGACAAGGAGAGGAAGAAAATAAGGAAAAATAGAGCCTACACTAAAATGGTGATACACTAGAGAAGGAAAATTTTGATCATCTATCAAAACTACCATGAAACAAAGAGAGGTGAGCAATGAAGAGGATGGACAAGTGCATCACAGACTAAAAATGGATTTCACATAGAAAATGTTCCAAAATTCCATGAACATAGCTCCAAAACCTGCAATGAACATCCAAACATGCACAAATACCTATAATGAAGAGAGGAAATAAGAAAACAACCAAAAAAATGAGCAAGGATGGACAAATGCATCACAATACACATTTTTTACCGCTCCAAAAGTTTGCACAGAACATAATTTCACGGGTAAGAGGAAAAAATACAATTACAGAGCAGGGGAGGAGGTTCAAACTCCATTTTCGACCCCGGGGAAGAAAAGAAGGGAGAGGTAGAGAAAAAGGATGAACAACTTTTTAAAAATGAGCCAAAACTAGTTTTTATCACTCAAATACAATGAAGGAAATGAGAAAACATAGGAAAATTGATTTTAAAACTCTAACCACTAACAAGATCTATTTAATTAGCATGCAAAATGATGAGTTTCCATTTTTTGATGCATTCAGCCATGTTGGAGAAGAAATAGATGCCATACTTTATCAATTTTGGTGGTTGGGGGTTGGTTTTACAGTTTTTCCCATACCGGAGACATTTTCCCATTTTTCTCCCACAAAACTCCAACAAAATTTATAATTGAAGTGTCCATCATGTGGAGAATTATATCAGCTTTCCAATGATACCAAAATCACAAAAATCTGAGCTCTAGTGTGAAAGATATGCCCCTATGAAGATTTAGGGCAAACATGGCGAAATCAGGGCAAAAATCATGTTCACGGGCCAAAATTTGAACTTTTTTCCTCTTTTTTCAAATTGGGAAACTTTTCCAGAAAATCTCCATGCCCTACTTCGATGACATGTGGCACCTTCTGGTTGATCCACGGCTTCAAAACAACATTTTGCCCCTTTGTGCAAAACTGGGAAATTTTGCCAAAATTATCTATGGCCCTGTCACTCCGCTGCTGATGTGGACACGTGGCACCATCCTATTGGTTGATGGGATTGTAGGTTCAATTCATGCCTTTAAGTTTTTGTGCCAAAAATCTAAAATCTTCAACTTTCCTCTGGCCCCCACCTTAGAGCTACCAACGTAGACTTAACACGTGGAGTTCTCCAATTGATATGGGGCCTTGACCAATTTTTTCTTCATTCTCCTTTGATGGCTTGTGGGTGATCTTTTACCTTTGATTTTTTTAGCCAAAAGGCTAACTGCCAAAAAATTTCCTATTGGTCCACCTTGGTAAATTTTCCCTCCAAACTTCATCGAGTCATAGCTCAAAAAATACAAGGAGTTAGGAGGAATTCTTTACCTTTCTGGAAAGGGGAAGAAAATTCCTATCTGATGAAGCCACTTCTAGAATATTTTGAGTGCTTTAAATGTGTGAAAATTGAAGTTGAAGGAAAAGGAAGGAAAGATTGAAGTCAAGTTACCCATTATAAGCAGGGGCTCATTTTGGATAACAGTAAGTACTTAAATTTTTAGGAACTTAAGGACATTTTGGGAAAATGCGTATTCCTCCAACTTATAAAAAACCTTCTGGAGAATTATAGAGAAAATAATTAAAATGTTTAAAAGGGGTGTCCCAAGTTTTCCAAGTGAAATCTTTGGGGACACCAATTGGCTCCATTTGTGGACATCTTTATTGCTACCAAAATAGAAGAAATGGAGATGAGATCCTAGCATCTTGTGTTTCAAGTCTTTCCCATTGGGCTATGGAGTAGAGTTTAACCTTGAAGAAATTAATTTTTTTTTTGAAAATTTTCCTTCTGAATTTGTGATAAAATATTTACCAAATTGGAACTTTCTGATGACCACTAGCTGGAAATTTATCGGTGGAGCTCTAAATAAAGCTCAGAAATTGGTCCAACTGTCTAATTTGATCCTGAAGAGAACCAAGCATGGAAAAAAACTGATAAAAACTATATGTAAGCATGTAAAATCATACATGTCCTAAGTGAAAACATGCTAAGTGTATGCAAGCACTTATTTTTTTGAAAATAAAACTACCTACTCTACTTTAACTAGAGGAAAATGAAGTTAAAATGAATCCTGCAACATGCAAGGAGAAATAATTTCCTTTTCTCACATATTTATACTATGTAATTTATTTTGCATTGCTCATGGTCCCTAGCAAGAGTGAAAAATTGTTATGAAGCTTGTTTTCCACCCTTCTTACCAAAGTATTAACAAAAAATTAAACAAAACCTCCTTTAGCTGTTCTTTATTTGGATTTGAGAGGTCTTGAGGTTGATCTTTGGTGTGTTGTAGCTCATTCTCATGATTATAAATAAACATGATAGTATGCAACTCCTATCTTGGCTCTAAACTAGCTAGATATTGTTGGGTTGATTAAATATTAGATAAGTACAAAAAGGTGCATAAGCACGCAAGGCATAGTTGAAGAAAAGTGTGCAAGGATAAAGTACACAGGACAGGGTTTAAGGAGGGATTTAAAGAAACTCGTGGCACATGTGTGGATAGAACCAAGGGTTTGGGACTTAGCCATATTAGGTGTTTTGGTAGAACACGTGAAAAGCATTACCCAACTATGCATGTGGAGTGGATAAGGTGCCATCCTGGTGATAGGTTGGCCTAAGAAGGAGCATGCTTGCAGTATAATATTCTAGAAGCACATCATGGAAAAGAGTGGAAATCTTAGTCTTGGAGAAGCATGCTCACATGGAGGACCACATTCAGACACTTGGCATCAGATCTGAGGCCACTGGAGGATGAGTTGGTAGTCCAGAAATACTATATATGCAAGCCCCTGCATAAGTAAAAGAGAGAGATAGATATAGGTCCAAGCTCTTTAGAAATACTAAAATAACACTATTAGTTTAGGTAATTATGTTTAGGGAAGGATGTATCAGGGGTATGGGGTTTATAAATTTCTTTTGGGAGCCTAGCCATATGAGTCAAGATATAATGCATGACTGCGGTCTACTTCTCTGTAATACTTTGTAATGGCTCCATGAATGTAATGAGGTTACCAGCTTACATGAATATGAACATTGATGATTCTAATGCATACATCTTTCTCATAGTTCATTTTCAATTATGTTTATGATAAAGTATGGATGTCTGTAGAACTTCTTTCTATTTTGTTATAGTTATAAAATTTGTTAAATCACTTCCTGTCTGGAATGACTGCAAGGACCTAGAGGCCTTAATGAGCTCTATCGTGCTTATATGTTTTAGTTCCATTTAGATCTCTTAAACATGAATCATAGATGATGTTTCCCACTAAAATCATATAAAAGAGAGACTCGGCACCCACGCGTGCCTTGGGTGAGCGCTCGGCGGCCGCTGGGTGATAGGTCAAGATACATGGGGTTCCTTTATTTTGTGACGAGGGTAAAAATGAGTACATCTTGGTTCCGTTGCCAGGACCTCTTTTTGAAGTTGTAGTGGGAAGTGACATACATCATGATCTGGGTAATGAGTAATGACAGAATGTTTAACTTTAGAAAGTGTTTATTCATGGTTCAAGATCACAGAGGATGAATTTACTTAGAGATTTAGCACTGGACCTGAGTTCGATGTAGATAGATGGTTAGAAGATAACCTCTACCATGATTTATATGAAACATTTTTCTGTTGTTTCCTAGTAGAATTGTATGAATGGCTCTTAGCATATGTGTTTAGATCAAGCTATTATTCTAGATCATGCATGTGGACCCAAGAAGAATACCAGAGGCTATAGTATGCAGATCTTACATGGAGTCATGTTTTGGATCATTTGTGGGAAGGTGTGTTAGTTGGCTACACTCTAGAGTATGCTATTTCCATATATTATTACCCATAAGTTGTTGAGTTTGAATTTCTGCAAGATCCCAAAGGATCATTTCTATGTTTTATCCCTCTGGAAATGAAGATCCTATTTATTACTTTAAGTTTAGAGGCACTTCCAATGACCAGCTAAACCATTCTGAGTGATGGGTGAGGGAGGTAGGGTGGAGGAAGATGGTAGATATTATGATGGAGAAGGAAAGGGATGAGAGATGGCTCAAGTATAGTGAAGTGCATGAAAGGGAGATTGCTAGATGACACGAAGCTGAAATTGTGATGGATCTATAGAGGTAGACGTTACGGGAAGGATTTGAGGTTCATGTGGAGGATGTGGAATCTGAGCATTATGTACTACCCCATATTGGCAAGTGCATAAGAGATAACCCTTTAGCTTCTAATGAGAGTTCATCGCATGGAGAAAGAAGAGTCGTTAGCACGTATCTGAACCCACCCAGTGACCAAACCCTGGCACTTGGTTTTCCAAAATAAGGACAGAGTGATAGTGACCTAGTTGGTATCAGTGGAAGTGACAGATATGCACCTAGGAGGTACAATTTTTTAGTTCCCACTTCTATGGCTACACATATTCTAGTATTTGGAGGAGTCTTTGGAAAAGTAGCAAGTATACAAGCCTTCGGTCTCATGTCTTGAAGTGTCATGGGGTATAATAGTAATAGTGGGTAATTATCACAGACTGTTGGCATAAAGTTTAGTGGAACGTTGGGGGCACTTAGCACAATTACTATAGGACTTGGTGGTTCTGGTGGATCTAGTGGGTTAGGAGGGATAGGACCTAGTGAACCTAGTGGTTTTGGTGGATCTGGTGGCTCAGGAGGCATAGGATATGGTGGACCTGGTGGATCCGGTGGCAAAGGAAACACTAGGGGAAACCAAGGATTTGGCTCAAGAGGAAAAGAGCCCTAGCCACCCCCTCAAGTCTTCTTTGAGATTTCATTACACTCTCTATATTACAGAGGGATTAAATATGCTACAAAACATGTACACAAGTGTGAGCTACTATGGCGGGTAAAGGGGATCATAACCTCGGAGTAGAAGGCTAGTCAATTTGTAACAACGTTGCAGGGGCGCACACATATTTGGTATAGGAAATATGACCCTTATCATATGGTGGTGGATTATACTACTTTAAAGAATGCCTTATTGGTAGAATTCCACATCCCTGAGTTTGAATAGAAGAGCATCAGTGCTCTGAAAGAGATTAAACAGGGAATGGAAGAGAATGTGTAGGAGTATGATGCATGCTTTAAAACTATCTTGTCTAAGTTATCATATGATATTCACCCTTCACAACATGCTTAGTGGTTTGTTGGATGATTGATCACACCTTTTAGAAGGGCCTTATATCATACAACTTTCATAGACCTGCATGAGGCATTAAAAGCTACTCTGTGTGCCGATGTTGTTGGTAGTGTTGATACTGGAGTTAGCACATTCATGGAGGCGCAAATTGTTGTTATGGCTAAGCAGCTGGAGAAGTTGTCCACGAACTCAGCCCATGAGACTCGTAGTGGTTTATGGTGTATAAATTGTTAAGAAGAGGGGCATGTCCAGCGTAGTTGTCTCTGGAGGGTAGTACGTGCCATGACAGTAGACTGTGAAATTTTTCATGGGGACCATGATGTAAGTAGACGCCCCTTGTTACAACGCGTAATTCAGAATAATGTGTCTTGCTACTATAAGATTTACACATCTACAACCCATGATACTAGGGACTCTAGCCTCATTGATCAGATCTATGAAGCCATTGATCATGGGGTATGCCAAAAAAACATTTCCAGTAGTTCTAAAGAAGATGATCACTGTTATAAGGAGCACGCAGGTGGTGGCACATGCAGAAGGGGATTTTATAGAGGATTATGTGGTTGTGGTAACCGTAGAGGAGGAAGGAGTGAGTTCTCACATGGAACTTGTTTTAATTGTGGGTCTATAAAACATTATAAATGAGAGTGCCCAGACCTTTTACCGTTCTCATGGTGCGGAAAGAAGCAAAAGTATGAGGAATTCCTAGAGTTGTTTGAGCACATGTAACAATAGCAATGGAAAGACAAGGGCACTGCAATGGTAAGGATTAAGAAGACATGCACATAATGGTACTGTGGGTGAAATGTGATGTAGGCTTGGAACCTATTTTAGTAACAACAAGAGAAGAGGCCACGCACGTAAAATAAATACCAAGGCAGAGGACCCTAGTTTCAAGAGAAGAATTAGTTCATGGGAAGTACCCAATCCCTACACATCAAAAGGAATTATATCAAGATACAATGGATGTCATTTATAGTTTACAAGGAGAAATCCAGTGTCTAAAGGAATAGTCTAGGAGGGAGGAGTAAAGGAGGAAGGTTGAGGCACTAAAGGATGACCTAGATGAGGTCAAGGAAGTATGTAAATGCTAAGGCAAGAGAATTTTATTCCCTTGCTAGGAGCATAGTTGAGAGAGAAGGTACCATGCATCAGAGAAGAGCGTGAGAGTAGATCCTGCATGTAAACATTCCTCCTCACAGCCCTGAGTATGACAAATAGATCACATTGGATGTAGTCGTAGATGGATGGCTCCTTAGTAATATACTCATTGACACAGACATGGAGGTCAATGTTATCACATTAAATGTTTGGCATCAAATGGGGAGAAATGCATTACAACCATCTTTGAATGTGTTGTATATCGAAAAAAAATTAAGGAAATGCTCATTCATGTCTTGAAGGATGCAACTATCACTATCCAGTGAGCTAAGTTTACTGGGGACTTCAAATTCTTTTCACTTGCCAAGGTAGAAAATTTCCCAGCACTACTTGGGCACCCATGGTGTTACAAGAATAACACTGACCTTCGGTTCAATAAGGGGTACATCAACTTTGAAAATAAGGAGGAATGGGTACATCAACTGAACCTTTGGGGGAAGAGGTCTTGGATAGGATATATGTGTGCTCAATCAGGGATCCAGAGATAATCCATCCTACTGACAGAGTTATCTAGTTTGAGCATGCTCAGTCAGTAAGTGACACCGCTAGTATAGCATATAATAATTGGGTGTATAGGACTTATGAATTGATCAGAGGATAGTTGAGAGGATTGGTAACAAAATTAACAAAGGTGTGTACAATCTAGCACCTAGGAGGAAAAGAGATGCCAAAGTATTCAGGAGGGGCCTTCCTTGAGATCTTTTTACAGGAGATGGAAGCTCAGTGGAAGGATGAGAAGGAATAGAGGGGGATGTTAAGTTATGTCCTAATTAGCATAGTGGCATGGTGGTGGCCTACACATCAGGAGAGACTTTTGGAATAGCATGAGGTGAGAATTTCTCTCTCTGTTAGGTTTTCTAGAAGCAACGTGCCCACCACTATCAAGGAATATCATGGTAAGGAACCTGCTTCTTTCCACATCCAAGCTTATGAGAAGGTCTAGAGAGAAGGCGCGGAAGCTTTTCCACCATCCCTTTGGGTGTAAAAGTTATATTTTACACTACAAGGTTGTACACACGCATGGTAAATACATTCTGAGACATGCCGCCAAACATGGAATTGCCAAGAGCTAACACCTGACCTCATTCAAACATTTGAATATCGAAGTGCCATGATATAAGTTGATAAGGCATTATAGGCTATTAAGAACTTTACCATGGGGCCATGGTAGAAGATAGGCTGCTGGAACTACTAGGTGGTCTAGGTTTGGAGGCGCGCTTTGAGGAAGAGGAAGAATAGATATATCTTGAGTGCGCGTGCTTGAAAAAGGGGAAAGGGAAATTAGTATATGTTATTGATGGGGAGGAAGAAAAGATCTTGGATGTTAACCATTCTATAGGGATACGTGAGGTAGTGGACAATGCATATGTTCATGCATGTGCCTGCCATGAGCCTTTGAAGAAAAAGAAGGTTAACATTGGCTCAAGATAAGAACCTAATGAAGTTATTATTGGAGATTACTGGTTGGAGAAGGAGGTTTTTAATATCATTGATCTTTTGCATGAATTCAAAGATTTATTCACACGCAGGTACCATGAGCTCAAATGTGTCTACCATTCCTTGGGGGAGATGTGGATAAAGCTGAAGGACAATGCGTGTCTAGTCAGGAACATACCCTAACGAATGAATCCCAATTTGTGCGTAAAGGTAAAAGAAGAGATAGAAAAAATGATAGATTCTGGAATCATTAAAGTTGTGGAAGAATCAGAATAGATAAGTCCAGTGGTAATCAACATCAAGAAGGATGGGGAGATTAGGATCTGCATGTATTATAGGGAGATGAAAATTTATGTCATTGATTCTTTTCCAAACCCCTTCACTGAATAAATTTTAGAGATAGTTGCTGGGTGTGAAATCTATTCCTTTATGGATGGATTTTTGGGGTACCACCAAGTCCAGATTGCAAAGGAAGACCAGGAGAAGACAACTTCCACCCCTGAATGGGGAAGTTTTGCATACATGGTCATGCCCTTTGGGTTAAAGAATGCACCTACTTTTTTTCATGTATAGTGGTTCAGGAATTCCAGGACTTCATCCAAAATTTTCTTAAGGTTTATCTGGATGATTGGACAGTGTATGGGCTAGTGAAAGACCATTGTGATAATTTGAGGCTGATGTTTGAGAGGTGTCGGTAGTTAAGGATATCCCTCAACATTTAAAAGTGTGTCTTTGCTACCCTCTTTGGGATGTTATTGGGACATATCATATGTAAGGAGGGCTTGTTGGTAGATCCTACCAAGGTTGTAATTATTGTGGGATTGGGGGAGCCTAGTACCAAATCATAGTGTGTAGATTCCTTGGGAATATGGGTTATTAGAGGAAATTCATCAAGGGGTATGCCTAGATCACCGTACCTCTATTATAATTTCTTAGACATAAAAGTGCCTTTCATTAGGGAGAGGTGTAGCAAAAGGCATTTGACACATTAAAGGATAGGCTTGTCACCATGCCTATATTATGTTTTCCCTCTTGGGAAAAGCCCTTCCATGTTCATGTATATGCCTCAGGAACTACCATTGGAGTAGTGATTGCATAGATAGGAGAAGGAATTTTTGATCATCCTCTATGTTTTGCAAACAGGAAATTGACACCAGCAAAGTAAAATTACACCACGACTGAACGCGAAGGATTTTCGATGATCTACGTGCTTTTCAAGTTCATATAGTATCTGCTGGTAACACCCTTTGTATTTTACACCAACCACATGGTGTTAAAGTACTTGGTGAACAAGTTCATTCTATAAGGGAACATATGTCGGTGGGTGCTATTATTTCAAGAGTTTGAGTTTACAGTAGTTGTGAAGCTAGGAAAGAGTAATTGTGGACCTGATCATCTGTCAAGAATTGATTCAGGGGAGAATGCGTAGAGTATTGAAGAGACTATGCCAGATGTGTAACTATTTAGGTTATGGCATGTGCCCTCAGATATGGAGGAGATTACAGTATTCCTGAAGGAAGGTGTGGCACTAGAAGGGAAGAAGGCATTAGAAAGAAAGCAACTAGCCATACGTGTCGCACCCTACATGTTGATCAGTGTGGACTTATACAAGTTAGGGAATGATGAAGTTTTGTGTAGGTGTGTACTAGAGCATGAGCACCTCACCATCATAGAGGAAGCACACAGAGGAAATGTGGGCAGACATTATGTAGGTGACGCTACCATGCGTAAAATTTTAATGGCAATATTGTGGTGGGAAACTCTGTATAAGGATTGCAAGGACTATTGTAAAGCACATGACCATTGTTAGCACATTAGAAAGCCAAGAAAGAGATATGAAATTTCTTTGCACCCTATCCCTAGTGCCAAACCTTTTGAGAAATGGGAAATAGACTTCATAGGCTCTATTGCACTAGCAATGTATAGGACTGGATCACGCTATGTAATCACTTGCACAGACTATTTGACAAGGTGGGTAAAGGAAGCCCCAACTAAAGACTGCATAATAGCCATAATGATAAGATTTTTATGGGAGAAAATTATCATAAGGTATGGATGTCCTTTAAGTTTAACCAGTGATAGGGGTATAGATTTCTTGAATGAGACCATGAGGATCTTGTTAGCAGAGTTCATGGTAGCTCATCACAAGACTACTCCTTATCACCCACAAGTAAATGAAACCACAGAAGCATTTAACAAAATACTGAGTCATACCTTGACCAAGATTTATGATGTCAGAAGACAAGATTGGGATGAAAAGGTATCAGCCATATTATGGGCTTACAAGACAACCTATAAAAGGCCAAACAAAGTCACAACATTTCAATCAGTGTTTGGCATGGAAGCAGTTCTATCGGTTGCATTCATGTTACCTTCTCTATGAATAGCACATGTAGGATGGTTGGTTGATGAGAAAGTATTGGAAGAGATAATTGATGAACTAATGAAGCTGGATGAAATACGATCACTCACCAAGTGGAGCCAAATAACAAAAAAAGAAAAGAAGAAAGCATGGCATGATCGCCACATCAGAAACAATAAGTTTGAGGTTGGGCAAATGGTCTTGATGTATGATTCTAAGTTTCTGCATCATCATGGGAAGTTGAAGGTCCATTAATTAGGTCCTTATAAAATCTTCTACATCCTTGATTCGAGTGCGTGCTAGTTACAAGTGCTAGATGGAACAAAATTTCCTAGACACTTTAATGGGAGTAGGTTAAAGCCCTACTATAAATAAGTCTTCTTGGTGTTTGTAAATAAGGCAATTTTTCTAGTTAGTTTAGAATTTCCTTTATGCAATTATTTTCTTGTGTTTCCCTTTTCGTGTTGTTTTTTTTGCACCTTGGGCATTGATAACCCTTATTACTCTTTGAGGATTTTTAAGTGCGCAGAGGACCGCACATCATTTTAGTGTGGGGTGGAATAATGTGAAGGATAACATGGGTAAAGTGCCAAGGAAGGTTTTGTTGAAAATCCCAGTTGAATGGCCCTATTGAAATAGGTGCATGGAAAGAGAATATGGAAAAGGATTGTTGGTGTCAATATAAGGCTACTTTTATATCCCATGTACAAAGGAGGAAAAAGTGCATAAGCAACATGAGGTAGGAAAGAGAAAAAACAATGACAGAAGAAGTGCCTTTGGCACCGGTGACGTGTGCATAAGAGTCTCTTGTCTAGATAGATTGATTGTATGCTAGGAGGTTGGAAGATTTTCCACACAGGGTCGGGTGCATGAGTTAAAGCGCTAAAGTTAGACTTTGTTAGAAAAATCTGCATTAAATGTGAAAAGTATGGTGGTAGGTGAAGTAGCATTTAATGCTTAAAAAGGGAAAAACTCTAAATAAAGGGTAAAAGCATTTCATTATTCACTTTGCATATAAGGAGAAACAAGTGATTTTTGCATTTTCACAAACTAGGGCTTCCAAAAAGTGATCTATGTGAAGAAAAATTTGAAGAGATTGAGCGTAAGTGACTATTTTGGAGCTATAAAATAGAAAAACGAGATCTCACGGGCGTAAGACAGTTGTGAGAAGGTGTCAACTTGTGAACAGATTATCCCAGCTAGGGTTTAAAGAACTAGGGCACGGGTTTAAGGAATTTTCTTCACAAATTTGATATCTAAGGTGGGAAAGAGTGGAAGAACAGAGTTACAAGAAGTGATTGAAGTAAGAAGCGAACCTAGACAATGGCACCCAAGAAACTAGTTAGCACACCCATGAAGGGCAAGGGTAAGGGAAAGGGAAAACAATAATAAACTGATGCATATACAAATGAAGAGTGGTATGAAGAAATGTAGTACCTAGATGGAGTGTTGCTAGGGAAGGAATGGGAGTCCCACCTAAGAAACATATCTATGAATGGCTACAATCATCATATGAGCACAATCGAGAAGGAGATGTCACTGGAGTTAGTGTGCCAATGAATAAAAGGACACCATATGGTTTGCCCATTTATAATGATGATGTGAAGGTAAAGTTGGAGAAGGCATGGTTATTGTAACTCTTTGAACCTATATCAATGGAAAATTTCACGCGTACATGAAGACTACTTCCATTTTGCAGGGCATAAGATACACATTACCCATCAGCTTATCTCACATTTCACAAGCCTCACCTGCTAAGGAGATGGTTTGGAATATTTCCTAGGAAATAAAGAGGTAATTAAGGAGACTATCACTACCTACGCATACAAAAATGGGTCAAGGTACTATGATATCACAGACATTGAGGACCCGGTAATGAATATGGTCGTGCATCTAGTGACAAAGTTAAATGGCCAGGAGAGATGGACCTAGGTCAGTAAGGCATGGTTGTATGTTTGTAGGAAGATCTCAAAGGGCACCATCTACAAATTTTCTTCATTCATCATGGATGATATTGTAAACTGCACGAAGGAAGGTGACAGGATCCTGTTCGATAATGTCCTGTTAACAATTTTTTTTTTAGAAATTGGAGTACCTAATGCACTAGACAATTTCATGTGGGAGTACCCAGCTAAGGACCCTTCACCTACAAAATATTTGAAAAATACGCATGTGACTCCATGACAACTGTGCACAAGGTGCACCTAGAGAAATGGTATATGCGCCTGAGGAACATGTTCGGGGTAGAATGGATAATTCTTAAACAACTGTTAGTGGCCACTAAAGGAGAAGCTAAATTTGTAGTATACTAGCATTCTATGTGGGTAGGTTCAAACTAATGGATGAGACATGGAGCCCATGGTGAAAGTTCCCCTTTTCCTTCATAGCTCAATACTTCCAAGCAAGAGTAAACAAGTTCAAAAACTACAAGAAGCTAAAACTGGATCCTGGTATTCTAGAACAGAAACACAGGGAAATGCACAAAGGGTTGTTCTATCCCAAAAAATGCATGTATGTGGAGAGGTATGTATCACATGAGGTTCAGATGAAAAATCCCATGACTCTACCCATTATAGAAGGATCCACAACGCACATATACCTCTTCATAAGACCTAAATCGGAGAAGGGAACATATCTAGAGAACAAGGTGTCTACGCCTGAGGACCCAACTAGTATGAAGAGTCCAATACCCAAGCTAGTGGAAAAGGAGCTAGAGAAGAGGATACCAAGTGTGGTGGATATATAGGTAATAGTTTCCCCTAGGACAAGCACTATAACAAGCATCTATATGCGCAAGAAGAGGCCCATAGTCAAGGAAAAGACTCCAGAGCCAAAAAATCCATCAAACAAGGAGTCCTTAGGAGAAGAAGAAACAAAGTCACCTACACTAGAATCCTTGGTTAGGAAGAAGAAGAGGCTAGAAGAGGAGACCATCTCAGAAGAAATTATAATTTTGGACAAGTGAATAGGTGAAGAAGAATATAGTTGGGAAGACGAACCTGAAAAAGAACAAGGGCCATCTATTTTCAATGTACACGATTCGGATGAAGAAGGAAGAGAAGAAGAGCAGGGGTTACTCTTCATGTGGCACAAGTATAGCTAGGAAGGGAGAGGATCCTAGGACATGAGAAGTGAGGAGGATGGCATGCAGACGTAGAAAGCTCCAAGTCTTACGATGGAACAGATGACCAAGGTAGAAGAGAGAGAAGAAACAAAGGCCATCAAGACCTTAGAGGAGGAGAAGTTGGAACATAATGCTGAACCCGTGTTGGATGAAGAGAAGGAGCAGAGCATGGGAAAGGAACATGGCAGCACTGGAGGCCCCATTTTAACTGTAATTATTCCTAAGGGCATGCACACGGGAGGAAGGTAAACAGGGGAGGAGAGGTCAGGGATGGGTTATATTGATGACCCCAATAAAGTGTTTCACGTGTGGTTCCAAAGCACGATTCTAGTAGAAGAGCTCATAGCAATGTCATATTTTGACAAGGAGGCTACATACCCATGGAGAAGGAAGATGCTCTCATGGGAAATTGAGTCCCATCTTGATGAGCTAGAATTTGAAGTGAGCCATGGGGAAATAATAACATTTCCAGGCCCAACAGAAGATAATCTAATGGTGAACACTCAGTAGCTCTCAGATGAACAACTGTGCAATGTGCTTAACAAGGTCTCTGTTAAAATCAAAGCTATACTCTTTGGGTGGAATGATAGAATCAAAGATCTAGAGGATGACCTAAAGAAGAAAGAGGAAGAGCTTGATGCGAGGGTAAAAGAGCTTAGTCAAGATAAACTAATCAGTGCCCAGTTGCATCGTGAGTTGAAGGATGACAAGGCCAAGGTGTGCGCAGTGTACAAAAAGGTGGAGTCTATTAATAATGCTATACTATTGAAGCATCTGGACCTAGCACCCCCCACACAGAAGTATGGATCTTCCTTAGGATGCCTAGAGGATTTAACAAGAGTCCTCACCATGGAGAGGTAGCCGTTAGCCTTGGAATCTACAGAAGAAGTGGCTACATGCTTGGAGAAAGAAGATAAATTGAATGTTGTGGTGTTTGTAGCTGAGTATAGCAAGGTTATTGCTGATATAAAAGTTGCTTCCTAGAATGCTGAAGCCACATACAAGAATTGTGGGGAAAGAGACAAAGTGGCAGGCATCTTGGTTGCCACGCATGAAGTAGAACTCAAGGAGTTTCAAGAGAAGAATAAAACAAATAGGGTGGAAAGGGATATAATCCTTGCTAAAGTTGAAATAAAATCTGAATCCATTGAAGTCTTAAGGGGTTCAATTAAAAACCGGTTGAAGGATTTGTACCTGCAGATTACATGAAGAATGGATACGTTGGATGAAGTAGGCAAAGAGTTAGAGAAAGTTGCTAACACCATAAGCACACAAGCAAATGGGCTAATATTTTTGGAGGTGAGAACCCTAGTCAGTGACCTCTTTTAGAGAGTTCAGAATGAATTTTATGCCTAGAACAAGTTAGAGGTTGACTTGCAAAAGGATTTTCCTAGCCTACTGTCATGATTCCATCATTTCCCATTTTTTCTTCTTTCTATATTCTTTCATCCCCTTATTCTTTTCCCATGGTGTAATTCTATTGTATTCTTTCTTTTCACTGGATAATTGTTCCCACAAATGGAGAATAGGTGTAGTGTGGGGTAATATTGGGCCCCTTAAATATTGGTTAAGTACAAAAAGGCACATAGTTGCGCAAGGTCTAGTTGAAGAAAAGAGTGGAAGAATAAAGTGTGCAGGGTAGGGTTTAAGGAGGGATTTAACAAAACTCGTGATGTGCACGTGGAAAGAATCAAGGGTTTGAGACTCATCCATATTGGGTGTTTTGGTAGAACACATGAAAAGCATGACCCGACTCCGCATGCAGAGTGGATAAGCTACCACCCTGGCGACAAGTTGGCCCAAGAAGGAGCATGCCTGTGGTACAAGATTCTAGAAGCACATCATGGAAAAAAGTTGAAATCTCAGGCATGTAGAAGCATGCTCACATGGAGGACCACATTCAGACACTTGGCATGGGATCTGAGGTTGCTAGAGGATGATTTGGTAGTCTAGAAATCCTATATATACAAGCACCTGTAAAAGTAAAAGAGAGAGATAGAGAGCAGGGCTCTACAAAAATAGTGCAACAACTAAGTTAGTTTGGGTAATTATGTTTAGGGAAGGATGTATCAGGGGTATAAGGTTTATAAATTTATTTTGATAGCCTAACCAAATGAGTCCAGATATCTTGCATGAATGTGGTTTGCTTCTCTGTAATACTTTGTAATGGCTCTATGAATGTAATGAGGTTACCAGCTTACATGAATATGAACATTGATGATTCTAATGCATACATATTTCTTATAGTTCCTTTTAAATTATGTTTATGATTAAGTATTGATGTTTGTACAACTTCTTTCTATTTTGGTATAGTTATAAAATTTGTTGAAGCACTTCCTTTCTGGAATGACTGCAACGACCTAGAGGTCATTTTGAGCTCTATCATGCTTGTATATTTTAGTTCCATTTAGATCTCATAATAATTAATCATAGATGATGTTTCCCACTAATCTCACATAAAAGAGAGAATTGACACCCACGCGTGCCTCGGGTGAGCACCTAGTGCCCACTGGGTGATAGGTCAGTGCACATGGGGTTCCTTTCTTTTGTGATGAGGGTAGAAATGACTACAGATATCTTATTAGCCAATGCCTTATCCTCATGATTTTCTCATTTCTTTGAAGATCATCCTCATGAATGGGGGCATCCTGCAAACTTTCCTTTCCATGATTAAATTTGAATGCAATTCAATTTTATTCTTGTCCCAATTCCAAAAAAATACTTCAAAATACTCTATGTTTTCCATGATGAATTTTTACTTTACAATTGATTCATAATGGTTCTCCTTATGCTGAACAATTTGGGTAGCAGGCTCTTCTTTGACTATTTCCTCTGTGGGTGATTTGTGGGAGTTCTCTACAATAAGAGGCCCTAGTTATGGGAAGATAGATGGTGAAAATGCATAAGAAGTAAATTCATTGGCTTCTTCTTCAAGGAAATATTCCAAAACTGATAATAAATCAACCTCATTTTCTGATTCATAGTCTATGTAGCCATTATTAGAGTCATCAGCAGGGTCTACAAAATCGTGGTCTTCAAGTGGATCAAATCCAATAATAGCTTTATTTTCTTCATTCAATCCTACATTGTTCCTTAGGGAAGATTCAATTTCCAATATTTAAGGAGCACAATTTTTACGTTGCACCAGCTACTTATTTATTTGCAACATATCATTTTCCAATATTTGTAGCAAGGGATTTGAATTACTAGATAAAGTAGAACCTTTAACCTTAGGAGTCAAATGCTTGATTTTATGTGCCATGATAAGATCATCCTCTACTTTTATAACAATGTTTTGAGTTACAAACAAGTTAGAAAGATGTTCTCTATGTAGTCGATAACGAACTTTAAGCAATAATGAATTAATGAAAAAAACCTTTTGATTTTCACCACTAAGGGAAGCAATAGGAAGAATTTTACAAAGTATATTTTGAAACTTGGAAATGAAATCCCTCATGTGATCATGTGGTTCTTTACTCATCTAGATGAGTTATGCTAACAAATTATTTGAATCATCTGCGAGTTTAAATTTGGCTTCAACCCATGTTCTCATAGTAGCATAGATGGTGATGCATGTAGGTGGAAGGTGATAAAACCATTCTGCAACACCACCTTAAAGTGTCTCAATGAATATTCAAACAAATACATCTTCATGAGGTACTCCCACAACTCCAAAAAATATTTTAAAAAATTAGCTGTACTATCATCTGGGTGTTACTTCTCATCACCATTAAATTTTGGGAAATTCTTACTTGACCCATGCGACAATTCATATAGTGGTTGAACTAATGCAAGAGGGCCAAGAGTTGGACTCCAAGGAACCGGAGCCTATGTTTATTGCAAAACCAAAAAATTCATTTGTAGAGAATTATTTTTAAGTGTATACCATTCTTTCTAACTTGACCTTGGAAATAAACAGTAGAGAAAACAAAATATAGAGTTAGCAATTTTATTTTTAGGGAGTCGCCAATATTTCTTTTTTTCTTTTTTTATACAAAATCACCAAAAAAAATTTTGTATATACGGAGTCACTGAAATTTTTCAGCTCAAAAGAAGACCGGAAGTTTTGTTGAAACCGATGCCCTACAAGGGGAGGGAGTGTGCCTAGTAGAAACCAAGGAACACACAAACAAATTTACTAGAAATAAATGTTAGTGAAAACAATATAAACACGCATGTGGAAGACAAGATGTAAGTGTAGACACCTAAAATTATCACCGCTAGTTCCCATGTCTATATCCACTAAACCCGCTTCATGATCACATCTAATCCCCATACTAAGACATAAAATCTACACCACTCATTACCCCTTATCCTTATTTAATTAATTAATTAAATACATCTACACCCCTTATTACTCCTCATCTTTATTAATGAAAATTAACTTCCCATACCTACTTCCATCATCCTCATTAATTTATATTACTTCATATTCTAAGTCAAATAATTATCCTTATCAAATCAATATCTTATCATTATCATCTCATGTAAAACCTATTTTACGATTTCTAAATCCTACACAACCACTTGGAATATTCCTAAAATGTAAACATAAACAAAATAAAATCATATCTAGCTTATTTTGTGACCTCCTTAACAATCATACCACGTCCTTAAAATCTTAAAATAATTATCTACCCAAAACATAAATCAAATAGCCTTATTTGGAAATAGTTTTAAGCATTCTCAACCTAACAACCATCAGTAAACCTAAATTAAATAAATCTAAAACAAAATCATTAAATCCATAACATCCCTAACCCGCATAATCATTTTCCAACACAACCACCTTGTCAAAACATACAAGTTTCTCAATCTAGGAGGTTGTTTCAAAAACTTTCCTATATTTTGTGGATCACTAACAATTCCCCAAATCATCGACAATTATCCCCTATTGATTAAAACTCTTTAAAACTGAGTTATAGGCCTTCATTCAGGGTTAATAAACAATTAGAGTTGATAGCCATTGATCACTTGAACTTGGCATTTGATAGGACATGGTTCAAAGAATACTTAAGGAAATCTTATTGTGTTCATACTCCTCTTTATCACAGCAACAATTTACTCTTCTTTTGGAGGTCATTTAAGTGTTATGGAGATCAACTTAGTGAATCCTTTGACACCTGTAATCTGTTATTACTTCTCATTCTCAGCCATCAATGTATGCACACATAAACAATATCCCTTTTAACTTTTGGAGATCAATCACATGTCCAGTATTTGGTTTGACAGTCCTTTAATATTAACCATTTTCTTCCTCTTGAGGAATTTAAATGTCTAGTAATCAAATCCAATCTTATGACATCTACAACCATCCTCTTTGGGTATTATCCTATTGTCATCCCTATCTATCATTTGGAATAAGGTTAGTACTTTGTTTTTATAGTATTACTATAATCATTCATCAGTTCTTAGATTTTATCAATTATGTCTTGATTTTTTATCAACCTGTACATTTTCACAGTAATCACTCAGATGATTGCTAGAATCACTGGAGATTCCCTAGATCACTGGTGATTCCCCCTAGGACTACTGATAGAATCATTGACAATTCCCCCAATCATTGTAAATTCCCAAACTTATTGACAGAACTGCTAGAGATTGCCCCAATCACTGACAATTCTTGTCAAAAAGGTATTTTAACCCCCAATCTTTCTTTTTAGGCATCCAAACCAAATAACCTATTACTGCAAGGCCTTCTAAGTGTATTTTTAGTCATATCAAGTTCCTTTGAGACATATGCATTATTTTATCATTTATCCAATCAAATACATCATTCCTCTTGCCTTTGTGAGCGCATATCCACATCATTGCTCCTTTGATCCATACTGTGATTCCCAAACTCCCTTTGGATAAGGAACCACTATCACGATAACATATAGCCTTACACCGCATCAACTCCTTTACCTTTATATTGTTGTTTATATTGTCTATTATCAATTTAGTTTATCATTATTCAATTATTTTCTTGAATGTGGATTGGCATCCTTTTAAGGAAGTCCATTGACTTCTACAAACTGGCCTTTTCCAGGAAATCTGGCATATATTTTTTTAATCATGTATTATGTAGTGTCTTTGATTATGAATTTATTCATAAGAGAGGAGCTTATACCATTATTCCATGGAGCACAATGTCAAACATCATCAATCAACATACATGGGTATTACTGAACCACGTGTCCTCTGAGCTTGGTTTATTTCTTTTTTCTTTCTTAGTTAATTCAAGTTGAAGAGATAGAAATATTTCTAAACATTCTGGCACACCTGGTGGGTCCCTTGTCCCTTGTTTCATTTTTTTTATTTCATTAAAAATATCATAATTTTTATTTTCTAATTCTCTACCTAGTAATCATTAGCAATTTAGTCAATCACTTGCAATCGGGTGAATTGCTAGTGATTCAGTCAATCATCGATGATTTTTTTGAATACTTTTGATTGCATTGTAGTTTTCCTTATCATTTTTATTTTATAATGTTTTCCATTTTATGTTAGCTTATGTCTTTATATTTACAAATTTATATATATTTACTATTTAAAATTAAAAAAAAAAGTCTTTCATTCATCCAAAATATCATAATTATCACATCTGGTTCTCTATTTTCTAATCGTTAGCAATTTGGGAAATCGTCAATGATTATTGCAATTGTTGACAATTCCTCTAAATCCTTTTGGTTACTCTATAGTAATCCTTTTAATCTCTGTTTTGTTTTTCCGTTCTTCTCTATTTCTGCTAACATGTTTTACAGGTTACTATTTCTGGATATTTTTATTGCTTGATTGTTGGATTGCTTATTGCTTTAAAATAATAAAATTATTTTTTTAAAAAATGGAAGCATTTATCATGGTGAGTCCTAAAACCTTATTTTTCTTCCAGTATTGCATTATTTACTTGTTTTATCTCATCAAAAATGAAATTTTGTTTTGGGTCTTAAAATGAACCATTACATCCTTCTTGTTCACATATTTTAATTAGGGAAAATTAATCTATACCATTCACTTTATTTTTCCCCACACACAACCAAATCACTTAAAACATAAAAAATGCATTTAAGTAATTCCCACCCAGGTGATAACTATTGGGATTTCATCACCTAATATGGAAACCAACTTGGTGTTTTGATCGAGTATAAACACATTTCTTTTAGTATATTAGAAAAGCATATGACTCCCTTATTGTTGTGGGACTATGAATTGAGGGGTGGGACCCAATACCAAGCCCTGTACTAGAAACTATGCAAATTTGAGCCTCACGTACCTTTGGTTATATCAAGGATTCTAACTGTAAACATTCTTGAAACCAGCCATAGCTTACCATTTCCTAAGACCCATCGGCCATTTTACACATTTCACTTTTTCATAACTAAATCAAGAAAATTTAATAATCCATTATGTCTATTTTTTTTTGCTTTTTATCTACCCACTTAGTTGTATTTCATTATTAGGTGAGTGTGTGTTTGTTTACTATTATGCGTACTAGATAGAAATCCCATAATAAAACTTTAGAAAACATGTATACACCATTATCTATACAATTATCATCAACTTTCTCTATGCCATTACAACATTATAGCCCATTTTATCAACCTATCACATCTCATTAAACCTCATTTAGCTTTGACATGTTTTCAGAGCCATCTAGACCATCTTATGTCCCTTATGGAACTTCCACCCATCAGCCAATACAACAATCTTATAAAGACGCCATCCAACAAACTTATGATTATTCTTTACAACCAAGCTATTTCAATACTATTGCTTCTCATCCCATATCCAACAGATCCCATCAAGTGGTATTTTTCACATCTCCTTCTTTATCACAATCCCATCAGAATCTCAATATCCACCATCCTTCATCTAATCAATCCATCTCTAATTAAATATTTTTTTCAATACCTTAGACATCCCAAACTCATACACATATCCCTAATCAGGCCCAATCAATTTCTTTTATCCAACAACATACTCAACATTTTTCCACATCTTCCCACATCCCTTTGTCATAACCTAATCTAAAAACAATATCTTCTCAAGCTAACCCTCATCAACCTCCACATCAATCCCATCCATAACAAAATCATCCTACTTTCAATTTTCATCAATCAAATTAATCACATCCTCTTGTTAATCCCTTCACATCTAATCCCACAAACAATCATTTGCTAGCCTTGTACACTAGATTAGATAATTTATAAATCTCTACCAAAGGGTCTAAACATGTCCTCACTTATGATCAAGTTTGTAATGAACCCATATTTCTGTCAGTACCATATAAATGATATCCTCCACATTGGGAATTTCCCAAGTTCACCTTGTTCTATGGCTAGGAGGATCCTCAGTTGCATATATTATCCTTTATACATTCATGTTATATTTTTAGACACTAAAATTGGGTCACACTCCCCTTGGCACTCTATCAAATAATTAACCCAAACATACTCACCTAACCACACCCCCTTCTACACCACATTAATACTGATTTAATTAAATTAATACCCATCCTCACAATATTCATCATTTAATTACATTAATTGACCTAATTTCCACCTCACCCTAGACCTATTCTTGGCATGTTTCCATAACTAACAATGACTAAGTATTACTTGTATTAATGAGCTAAGATGTGGTCTAAACCATAAAATCAATCTCTAAAATCTCTCTGACCACATTCCCACCCATTATAAAGGAATTTTTCGTTCTAATCCGCGAGAAGAAATTAACTGGGTGGAAGAAATTAGAAAGATCTACCCATTTTACTAAACTTAGAGAATCCCACCTTAACTAATGCCAGTCACCCCTAAACTGACGTTGGTCAACCCAAAACCATCATCGATTACCATTTATTCACCTTAGTAACCTTGTTTGGGGGGTTGGCACATTCTGAGAGAAAAAGGATGAGAAAATAGCTGCATGAAAGAATAACTAGCATCCTTTCACATATCTAGACATCCAGAGCCATCACCAGGATTGATATTGAAGCATTGCATTCACATAATAATTCTGGGAGCAAATGCTATGATACTAAACACCATTCTTCTAATCAACTGCCATTACCATTCATCCATCAAGTCTGCATCACAATAGTTCCTCCTAGCCAAAAGGATGCTCTCACAATCGACATTGGATTAAGAAGTTAGAATGTGTGCAACAACCATATACCAATGAACATAAATAGTTATTCCTCCTTGGCCCTTACTCTTATTTGTTTCTTCATTCAAAAACATAAATAAAATGGTGAAACATTTTGGCACACCCGGTGGGACCCATCAAGGGTTCTATTGCATTTTCTTCATTCCTAGGAAAACATTGTGTGTTTGTTTCCCTTCAAAAATCTTGCACATTAATATTCTTCCTTGGTAATATTATCTTCTTTCTAATTTCTCTAAAGGATAAGTTTTCTTTTGGTGCATTTAATAAGAACCATTCTTCTCGATTTTTACATTTAATGAAAGAGCATACCCTCTCCTATTCATCTTTTTGTGTCATCGAACATAATCTTTCAATTTGGGATTAAAATTGGTTGCATTACTATCCAATTTGCTACATTTAGCTCACATTAAAATGAGGTAAACCTATATGTTATAAGTCATGCCTAGCTGATGGTTGACACAAAGAATCATAGAAAGCACATTCTCTCTCTCTCTCTCTATGTCTTACCAAACTTGCACAAAATTAAAATATAAACATATTTCTTAAACAACATCTTACCTAGGAACACCTATCCACGATCACACAATCATATTGGTAGGTACTCTCCATCTCATTTCTTATGTTGATTCATTATCTCAGAAGATGGCCCACCCCCACCATAATATACCTAAAACCTCTCCTTTTAGATAACTTTCCTATATCCTGACATGATCGATGATGATACACCTTCAATTAATTTCGTTTAATGTCAGGACGATGAGTCCATCCTCACCTAAATTGGTGTAGAAGACTCTTATATTCATCATTCATTACCCTCTGAGACACAAACCATGTTAAATGAATCGACCATCGAAATCAACATTACCACTTAGGATGACCCGCACATTCTAAAGATTGGCCAATCCCTCGACACTACTAAGTAAGAAGCCTTCACCTCTTTCCTTTGAGACCATAATAATTCATTTTCCTACTCTTATGTTGATATACCCAGTATTGACCCAACAATTGTGGTTAACAATATCATAACCATTCCTGATGCCAAAACCATCAAACAAAAGTTATGGAAAATGCATCCTCACATTGCTCTTCTAGTCAAAGAAGAGCTTCAACGCCTTCTCTCAATTTCCTTCATTCTACCCATTGATTATCCCCAATAGATTTCTAACATCCTTCCTATCAAAAAAGTGATAGGGGGACTCTGCATTTTCATATATTTCTATGACCTCAACCTCGCTTGTCCTAAAGACAATTTCCCACTACTGGGCATTGACCAACTAGTTGATCTCACCGTTGGCCATGAAATGTTATCACTCATGGATGGTTTTTTAGGCTACAATAAAATATTACTAGCTCCTGAGGATCAACACAAGACTTCCTTCATCACCCCTTGGGGGACTTTATGCTATCGAGTCATGCCTTTTGGTCTTCAAAACACTAGTGCTACATATTAGCAAGCCATGACTTACATCTTCCATGACTTCATGCATCACATATTGGATGATTATTTTGATGATCTACTAGCCAAATACAAACATCAAGTTGAACACCTTCCCATTCTTAAAGTCATGTTTGAGTGCCTCATCAAGTATTGTGTTTGTCTTCAACCAAAGAAGTGTGTCTTTGTATTACTTTCCAGAAAACTCCTAGATTTCATCATTTATTTGTGTGGCATAGAAGTAAATCCTACTAAATTTAAGTCTATTCTTTAAATTCCTCCACCCACCAATCTTTGTGTTTTTGTGCAAATGTGCAACAAGGAAATTGAAAATTTCCAAGCATGACAACTATACCCCTGTGCCGAAATTTTCATGTTGTATCATTCCTAGGTAACCCAAGTAAAATCAATTAGTGTGGTCACCCCATATTTGATGTCAAAATTTTCCCATAGGTGATTTACAAAAGTCTATTCATTCCCCCCAGGTGGATTTACAAGTTCTCAAAAGATACTATCTTTTGGTAGTATTGGGAAGGGCTATCACTGGCCTTCTCAAGATTGGACCAACCACCCTAGAGTAGAATGGAAGGGTAATATTAACCATGGAGGTGAGTTGAAGACCTTAAAACATCATGGAAATGGTTTTGGAATATTTAGGGAAGTTTTGAGAAACTTGGTGCTTTTTGAGAAAAATTAGGGTTCACAGGCCTAGGTAGTAGACAGGTCTAAAACAGTTGTTGGACTTCAAAAAAAGATTCTAGGAGATTTGGATGGATTTAGAAGTAAAAAAAATACTAGAAATAGGATTTAAATACCTAAATTATGGTGAAATAATATTTTTCCTAACACCTTGGTGCATTGGATTGGCAGGCAGTGTTTATCAAGTACAAGTGGAGTCTCAAATAAAACCTCCACTCTTTTAGGGATCATATGAATGAATCAAGAAATCAGAACCCAACCATGGGATTCAAAAGGCCATTTACAATCAGGATCATATAACATTTCACCAAAAAATTCCACCTGGAGCTCAAGTTATCTTCTTTCTAAGTTTCCCTCTCAAAGGCAGTTTAGGACTTAGTCATTTTTTAGGAGGACACGTGTCAGCACCTGGATCCTGGTGGGATTTCATGTCCCTGATGTCCCTAAGGTTGGGTACACCAACCATTGAAAAACTCACCCAGCCCCCATGTGACCTCTTGGACCCTCATATGAAATCCAGACATGACAGTTTAGCCCCTAGGTGCATTTTTAGAGCATTCATTCCCTGTCGTCGTATCAGGTGCCACGTGTCAGCTCTAGGACCACCATTGAAATTTATGTCCCTTATTTCCCTAAGATGAAGGATATAATACATTTAAAAATTAACCCATCCTGTATGGGGAGTTATTTGGACACCCACATGACCGACTTTCAGCTCCCAGGTGCATTTTTAGAGCATTCATTCCCTACCGTCAGATCTTGGTATTCCCTTAACCTACTACTTGTATTCGGATATGAGTATCTGAATTATGGATTACCATATCATTTTATTATATAATTTATACTTTCTCATGCTTAATAGGTCTACTTGGGTGATGGCGATAACATATGAATAATATATAGAGGGGATTATAGGTAGTAGTTCATTATCATTTGAGCATTTGAGTCGTATTATAAGGTTTGGAGGTTGCCCCCTTGAAGTGGCACAGCTATTATTATTGCATAATGAGATAATTATTATGAAATATTGTGTTATTTGGTGTTCTATTTCTTCTCATATTCTGAATTATACTAGTAATTTCATTACAAGTGGTATCAGAGCTGCGATCTGGGCCAAAATTAGGGCAAAAACCCTAATTTTTTGTTTCGCCAATATATTTCAAACCAGAGTGAATTGGTGGGAAATATTTTTACCAAAGTTGTGAAAAATTTCAAGTAAGGTTCCTTGAAAATTTCAAACTCTTTTGATTTATTTTACACAAGTTATTACAAATTTAGGGTTTTTCATACAATCACTCCCTAGGGTGTAAATTATGGATTTTTTCAATATCTTTACATTTTTGGAAAGATCTGAAAAAATTAGTATCAATATCTTCTCTATGTTTTTTTTTTTTCCAAATTTGTATCAAAACCCTAAACCCTAAGGGTTGATATCATTGTGGGGCCTTCCACAAGAGCAAAAAATAATCCTATTACTCCAGGTAAAACCCCAGATAAAGATGGGATAGTGATTGAAGAGATGGATTCATAAGGGATAAATATAGATTCCTCGGCACTAGGGTTTACTTCAGTTGATCATAAGGTGAGCCAACTTGATTATGAGCTACAAAATCTACAATTTGAGATGGCCTCTAAAGGAGATAGCCCAAATCAATCATCGGTTGGATGATATCATACAACATGTCCAGGGTAAATAGTATGGCCCAAATCCATCTCATATCAACCAAAGAGGATATTCAGTTCAAAATCATGGACAAAATAACCATGTTGGATCACTTTTCCAACCCAATCAGAATCCAACTTATTCACAACCAAGGAACATGGTGCCGAAAGTGGATATGCGCAAATTTGATGGTAAAGATCCCCTGAATTGGAGAAATAAAATGGAGAATTTTTTTGAGCTAAATCAAACACCATCAGGAAAAAAAGTAACATTGGCATCCCTATATCTTGAACCAGACCAATTCATTTGGTATCGATGGTTATGTGCTTAGAGGTAGAAGAATAGTTTCGATGTAACTTGGACAATTGTTTCTAAGGAGTTGTGATTGCACTATAGTTCCAGTGTTTCAGAGAAATACTTTAGTAAATTAGTAAAGTTATGACAAACATGATCAGCCAAAGATTATGTGCATCAATTCCAGAACCTATCCTTAAGGGTGGAGAATATACCAGAAGAGAATCTGAATGACCTATTTCTTCGGGGTCTTAAGGACCACATTGAGCATGAGGTATGTATGTTTAATCCACTCAAGCTTTTTGATTCTATTATCATGGCACGTCAAGTAGAGGAAAAAATTCTTTGTAGTAGGATGCCACCTTTCATTAACACCAAAGACCGTAGTATCTCTTCCCCTTCATTTTCTAGGCCAATTAGACTGACTCCTCAACAAATGGAAGAAAAGAGAGCAAAAGGATTATGTTTTAACTATGATAGCAAATATGGACTGGGACACATGTTCTGAGAAGAATTTGTTCTATATTGATAGAGGTAATGAGGATGATGAGGATGCTGAAATTATAGGAGAGGTCGAGGAACTAGTAGAAGAGGAAGTAGAGGATCACCAACCTATAATTTTTTGCCATGCTTTTTCTGATATTAGTACTCCTCAAACACTCAAGGTTATTAACTATCTCAAAAAATAGAAGGTGACAGTGTTGATTGACTCGGGGAGTACTCATAACTTCATAAATAGTAAGTTATCTCCTCACCTCAATTGTTTTATTCACCCAACTCCAGAAATGCAAATTGTGATTGTGGATGATGGGATAGTCAAGTGCACAGGAAAATTCCATAGTATCAAGCTTTCCATGGGAGAATACATGTTAGAATCACCTATGTTTTCTATTTTTATGCGAGGGGAAGATATTGTGTTGGGTGTCCAATGGCTAACAACCTTAGCTACTATAGAGATGAATTTCCAAGAATTGTTCATGTGATTTCATTCAGATGGAAGGATAATACATTTGAATAGGATGGTAGTTAAGTCTCCACAGATTATTAGCTCTCATTAGATGCAGAAGGTTCTCAGAAAATGAGTAGATGGATTTATAGCAAAGTTATTTTCCATAGAAGTACAAAATACAGAGTCTTCAATGCCAACCAATCTTCAGAAGATTTTTGATGCTCACTCATCTATTTTTGATGCAATTCCAAAGGGACTACCACCGGTTAGGGATCATGATCAAGCCATTCAGTTGATTCTAGGGAGCCAAACACCTAACATTAGACCATATAGATACCCATATTCCTAGAAAAGTGAGATCAAGAAAATGGTTTAGGAAATGTTGAAGGCAGGTATCATCAAGCCTAGCTAGAGTGCATATTCTTCACCAGTGGTCATGGTATGTAAGAAGGATGAAACATGGAGGATGTGTCCAGATTACCTAGAACTCAAAAAGTAAACCATCAAAGATAATTTTCCTATTCTATTAATTGATGATTTATTTGATGAATTACATGGTGCTATTTATTTCACAAAATTAGATCTTCGTTCGAGGTACCATCAAATTAGAATAAAAGAGGAAGATGTTCATAAAATGGCTTTTAGGACTCATGAGGGCCATTATGAGTTTTTGGTAATGACTTTTGGTCTTACAAATGTGCCTTCAACCTTTCAAAGCTTGATTACCACTATTTTCAGGCCATTTTAAAGGAAAATTGTATTATTTTTCTTTGATGACATGTTGATTTATAGTAAGACATGGGAAGAACAATTACAACATGTAAATAAAGTGTTGGAAGTTTTGGAGAAACATACTATCTATGAAAATCCATCTAAATGTTATTTTGATGTACAAGAGGTAGAGTACTTGGGTCACATTGTATCCCATGAAGGTGTCAAAGTTGATCCTCAGAAGATCAAAGCTATGGTGGAATGGCCAAGGCCTGAAAATCTCAAAAATCTTCATGGGTTCCTTGGACTAATTTGGTACTACAAAAGATTTGTGTGGGGATATGGTAGAATAACAACCCCACTCACTGCATTGCTAAAGAAGGATGCCTTCCATTGAAAATACTTAGCCACTAAATCCTTTGAGCAGCTAAAGGAAGCCTTGTGTAGTACCCTAGTTTTGGCTACTCCCAACTTCTCAAAAACCTTCATTATTGAATGTGACGCTTTAGGATCAGGATTGGGAGAAGTTCTAATGCAAAAATTAAGACCAATTGCATTTGAGAGTCACTAATTCAAAGGAAAATATCTACTTAAACCTATCTACGAGAAAGAAATGATGGCTATTCTTCATGAAGTCAAGTAATGGAGGCCCTATCTCATGGGTAGACACTTCAAGGTAAAAACTGATCATGATAGTCTCAAATACTTTTTGGAGAAAAGGTTATCATCTAAGGAACATCAAAAGTGGGAAAAAAAAATGTTGTGTTATGATTTTGAAATCATATACAAAAAGGGTAAAGAAAATGTAGTAGCTGATGCATTATGCAGAAGTGATACATCCGCAGATGCCTTACTATGTGGAATGTCCATGTTGACAGCTGATTGGGTGGATGAAGCAAGATTAGAATGGGATCAAGACAAGGATAAACAATCTCTAATATAGAATATAAAACAAGGATCTATGACATCTAACAAATTTGAGTGGAAAGGTAATGCCCTATGGTATAAGGACATGTTATACTTGAGTAAATATTCTGAGTTGAAGTATAAGATTCTTGTAAAGCTATATGCCTCACCTGTTGGAGGACACTCTGGGTTTTTGAAGACATATCATAGAATAAAAAGAGAATTATTTTTGGAATGAATCAAGGGGGATGTAAAAAATTTTGTATCAGAGTTTTTATTTTTCCAACAGAACAAAGGGGAAATAATTAAGACTTCAGGTCTGTTGTAACCCTTACCAATTCCTAGCCAGAGATGGGAAGAGGTCTCCATGGATTTCATCACCGGATTGCCTTGTTCAGAGGGTAAGAATTTTATTTTTGTGATTGTGGATAGGCTCACAAAATATTCCCATTTTTGTGCCCTATCACATCCATTTGCAGCTAGTACAGTCGTAACTATTGTTTTTGAGACAGTTCAAAGGCTACAGGGAACCCCAAAGATAATTGTAAGTGATCGTGATCCTATTTTCACAAGTAATTTTTGGACGAAATTATTTTCATGTTTGGGTACTTAGCTCACTCATAGTTAATATTATCATCCTCAAACTGATGGGAAAATAGAAGTGGTCAACAAATGCTTATAGGGGTATCTATGTTGTTTTGTATCAGATAAGCATGAAAGATGGATTAAAAGGCTACCACTTTTAGAATGGTGGTATAACACATCTTTTCATACCTCTTCTCAAATGAACCCATTTTTATAATTATATGGTTACCATCCACCTTCTATCACTTCCTCCTTGAGGGTGCAAACTAATGTCAGAGATGTTGAGGAACACATTCAACATCAACAACAGGTTTTTGGCTAGTTTGAAGGAGAATTTAGCATTAGCACAAAATAAGATGAACAACAAGCAGATCAACATCGTAGTGAAAGACATTTTGAAATTGGTGACTGGGTTTTTATATGTATCCATCCTTACAAATAGATGTCTCTAAAGGAACAGAAAAAGGAAAAAAAACTTACACCTAAATAATATGGCCCTTATCAGGTTCTACAAAAAATTGGCAGTGTTTCTTATAAACTAGAGTTGCCTCCATCTTCACACATACATCCAGTATTCCATGTTTCATGCCCGAAGAAGGTTATTGGAAAGAAATTTGAAGCCTAGAAAGAGTTACCAGAACTTGACGAGGAAGGAAGAATCATTTTGGAGTTAGAGAAGATTTTGTAAACACGTACTAAGAGGCTGAGAACCAGAGACATAAGGAATATTTGATCAAGTGGAAGAATCTGAGCATTGAAGATGCAACATGAGAGGATGAAGTTTTTTTACAAAATCTAGGATTATTCAACGTTGAGGACAACGTTGGTTTAAAGGAGAAGGACATGTTATGCCCTTAACCTATTTCTTGTATTAGGATATGAGTAGCCAACTTGTGGTTTACCATATCATTTTATTATATCATTTATACTTTCTCAAGCTTAATAGGTCAGCCTGGGTGATGGCCATAACATATGAATAGTATATATAGGGGATTGTAGGTAGTATTTCATTATCATTTGAGCATTTGAGTCTTATTATATGGTTTGGAGGTTTTTCCCTCAAAGTGGCAAAGCTACTATAATTACATATTGAGATCATTATTATGAAATATCATGTTATTTGGTGTTCTATTGCTACTCATAAACTAAATTACACTAGTAATTTCATTACAGATCTGGTGCCAAATGTCAGCTCCAGGACCATCATGGAAACTTATATCCCTTATGACCCTAAGGTGGGGGACATCAAACATGAAAAAATGTGCCCAGCCCCTATGGGGAGTCATTTGGACACCCACATGACAAATTTTCAGCCCCCAGGTGCATTTTTAAAGCAAATCCCCTACCGCCGGATCGAGGACACATGGCATCACCTTGACCACCATGGAAATTGATTCCCCTCACATCCCTAAGGTCAGGGACATCAGGGAGATAAAAATTTACCAAGCCCCTCCATTTGCATGTTTTGAAAATTTTAAATCCGATAGTTAGCCATTTCTTTCCCCTCATTTCTCCTTCACAACTTCTCTCCATACCATGGCCATGTTCTTGTTTGTCCAAACTCCTAGTCTGCCATTATTGATCTGAACCAGTTTCATCATGATCACAAAACTCTCCACATTATGAATACATAGCAAATATGCAGGCCTTAGAGAAAAATGAAGTGGAATGAAGAAGAAAGAAGAGAAAGTGGAGATTTTTCACTGGATAACTACAAAGCCACCCGATCAAATACTCTTCATATCTTACAAAGTACAAGTCGGATAGAGATGCCATATTTTGTAGAATTTAAATTTTTGTAAGAAAATCAATATGCAACAAACAAGAGGTCAAATGGTGCCTAGACTCATTTTCTCTAACAAAAATCCCACTTCATGCACCGACTCACATTCGTCAGATTTCCTATCATTTCGGCAATACGAGTGAGCTAAAACTTGCACATGAAATCCAAATGAAAAATCTATCACAATGGATTTTTTTTCATCTCAAACAAAGATAAAAACAAGACTTGCAAATTTTAAGCTCCATTAATGGCCACCATGGTAGCTTCGTGCCTGAAGCCACTGCCAGGTCAAAATTTAAAAATTTATATCCAATCATTCTAGATGGTAAAACTCTATGAAATTTAGAGGGTGTGATCATAACAACAAGAGGAGTTCAAAAAATTATGTTCTATCTAAAATCAAGCACTGGAAACACACTTTCTAAAAGTAGTAAGTTTTCCTATATAGACTTGCTATGTTTGGAAAGTCATCATTAAAACAAGCTGAGATAAAGGAAACAAGAATTAAAGATCATGAGGAAGTTAAAATAAGCATTTAGAGTAGAAAACAGTGAAAATGACCACTTACTAGAAATAGTAAGTCTTTTATATGGGTGCTTAATAAAAATAGTAATTCACTCCAAGAAGTGGGTGAGGCAAGGCCAGTGTGCACAAGATCTATTAAGGGAGTTCATTACATCACAATGGTCAAGAAGAAGCAAGAATCATCACTTAAAATATTAAGTATCTCATCTAGGAATTTACTAAAAAATAGTAAGTCACACTCAAAGGGTAGTTTTGGCACAATGGGAGATTCATAACTTCATCGCATCAGAGATTTCCATCAGCGAGGATCATTGAAATTCATCTGGTATGACATCTCCTCTTCTTCTTCCTCTTATTTCTCTCTCTCTCTTCGGTCCTCATACAACACTCTCTCTGTCTTCAATGTTAAATTTTTTCATTTAGGGTTACACTTTTTAATATGACTTAAGTGACTTTAGAAATATAATGTAAATTAAGTCACGTCACTATTATAAAAGGGACTTAAATATTTAAAGTGGAATACGAACAGTACTTAAGTCATATTAAGGTATTTGAAAATTCATTGGGGCGTAAACGATAAGTCACCTCTCACTCTGTAAATTGTAACGCCATTCCCATCGTAAAGGGTTGGCGATTGATCTTGTAGACTTAAGAGCGCATTGTACCTAGAGAAAAGCAAAGGAGATAGCCATTTTCTTCTACTTTCCTCCACTCTCCTAATTTCTTCCATTTCCCACACTATGTACAAATTCTGCTTGAGCTTCAATACAATGAAGAATGAATTTCTAGCTTTCTTTGATCCTGAGGAATTTCATTGATTACTTTGTGTTCATTAAGCTCTATTTAGTCTTGTTGCTATTTTGCATAGGATTGTTTTCTTCTGAAATTCAAGTGACATGTGATTAAACTTCCGGACTAGTGTGTGCGCAAGTCTCTGATTTTCTACTTGCAACATTGGTTAAACCTACCTCAATTCTCACTCCCCTTTCCGCACTCTCCAGACAAAGTCTTCCCTAGCAAGATATTGCTAGCTTTGCTGCAGGGTCAGTGAAGTGCTCCTTGTTGGATCCCCGGTTAAAAGGCCACCACAGAAATCCACATTTTCTCGCGCATGCACATATGGTAGCTGCACTGATTAAGTAGAGGGACTTAGATTCCCTGACCATTGGCAATAAATTCACAAGTTTTTCCACCCGACAAATTTTCTTGCCAACATTTTTAAGGTACCCAGAAGGGAGGCAAATTGTTGCTCCTGCTTCTACAGGGGTCCTTGGGTTCCGCCTGGTCCTTATGTTCAAAAATTCATCGTTGAATAAAATTTTCATTTTTAACCACTTCGTAGATTTTTTGAAATTGCATTTCTAAAAGACATGGCACTAGTGTGTTTGTAGCTTTGGGGTGTGCTTCTCATACCACCAACTTCAAGAATTTCAAAATGCTTGCCAAACGAAGAATCTTACCAGGTTGAGTAGGTCGACAGGTGTTGCTATAATATAAGATTTTTTTCATCCACAAAAATAAAAAATAAAAAATCCCGCTTGAAAAAAAAACCACATCATAAAAACAATCTCATCATTTATATTGACCAGTGCACTGTGAAAGCCATATCAATTATAAATAATGTGGATACTAGACCTTAAAACTTCTCCCAAATTTCAGACCACCATTGATCATTTAGCTCCCAGACCATGCAATTTGTAGAAGCCATAGTAGAATTATAAATAATTAACTGGAAGATTTAAGAACTTTAAATACCATGACCCATTATCATCTCATGGGCCACGAAAGTGGGTCCACTTTCTGTTGAACCAACTCTGCACGATCTACCAACAAGTTCAATGCTAAGAAAGTAGTTCCAAATTTCAAATGTGAAAAAGAAGAATATCCATAAGAAGTTTTTACTAACTTCATGGTATCATGTGTATTTATTGGTTTCCAAAATGATAGACGTTGCAGTTATACGTGTATTTAACATGGAGTCCCTCCAATATACTGAAAGTATTGGTGTTGGGAATCTACCTCTTTCGATAAATCTGATCCATCACTGGTTAGAACGACATCAAGGCGAAGTGTGTGGATAAAAAACATTATTGCTAGTAATCAACTGATATACTGTCGAAGTACCTGGACCTGATGCGGTTGGCTTACATGAGCAAAGGACGTAAGAAGCATACCGTTAGAGACTGCATGGATTGTTTCGAATGGTATCTTTAACAAGATACTTGAAGCAAGATTCACCAGTTTGAAGTCAATGTCAACGGAGACTCTTCATTAATTCTCAAGGATCAGAAGTAACTTCGTAAGCAACAAACTGCCTAAACGCAAGGAGACAAGTGTACCTGTAAGCATTTTAGTCTTATTTGGAAAATGAGGTTCCTGTAATAATCTCATCATCTTTGGATATCAGTCAAGATTCAGAGGCAAAGAGAGAGTACTCTGTTTCAACATCCTCGATATGAGAGCCAAACTTCCTGTCTTTCTACAAAATTTTGAAATATGAGGTTGACATCTAAGAAGGGGTAATCTATGTGAAAGAATATATTCTTAATACGAAGCAACATAAATCAGTTTCTAGGTGCACCCTAAAGGCTCACCTTGTAAATATTATCAGGTTGAATTTTACTGTCTAGATTTTAATAAGGTGACTCAGAAGCCTCAGCATACAAATATACATTGTAGGTGATGATCCTTGATTTGGAAAATGTAAGACTCGTTGTCGATATGACACAAACAAGAAATTTCTGTGCAGGCAGGCCGTAAAGCTGTTGCATTAAGAAGATGCACCCAAAATCTTATGATGCAGTTTTCACTTGTAACAGCCTGCAGAACAGGAAAATTTTCCTTCGATTGTTTTAAATAAAAAGCGGTACTGAAGATGATCGCTAAGAATTTACTCAAAAAAGAAGAAAGAGACACATTCATGTCAAGGATTTGTAGTTTCCGTCTTCCATGAAGTCTGCATTATTGGAGCCAGACCCTGTAGCCAGTAAGCAGACTCATCGCAATCCGCAAGTCCAAGATTTCCAAGTTCGTCTTCTAATTCTATATCTAGAATCAGCTCCTAAAACTTCCCAGTACCTGGAGCAGGTCCTAGCGTGCGACTCCCCAGATACCATCCCATCCCTCAGGACATCAGAATTCTTGATCCCAAGAATATACAAGACAGCTTGTACGCTTGCTTTGCCTTGACACCCGTGTGTTCGACGGCACAGGCAACGTTACTGTTATTGTTCGTCATTTTTGAGCAGACTCATGCAGAAGCGCCATCAAAACATCGATTCCGCTAAAACGAAATGTACATCGGCGGCGATCTTGAGGCCATAATTTGAGAGGTCCGTCTAATATATCAGGAGTGGTAGTCAAACAGTCGACGAAGAAGCTCATCGAGTCGCTAAGCACAGAATACTCCCTTTCCACGACCTACGACTCGGTTTCAGAATCCCTGGCCTTCGTATAGAACCGAGCATTCCACTGTGCAGGGGCTCGATAAAGGTCAACCATTTCCATGGTTCGCTTCTCCTCCTGGATACCTAGGTACCTAAAACCTTTCCGTTATAGATCTTTGGTCGACTCTTGCAATCTGACTGTACAGAGAAGATGAAGAACAATTTAATGCTGAAATGACAGAAAGAAGGGTTTGAGGGGGGGACTGCGGAGGAATGATTGCAGCCGTTGGCGTTCCCCCGTGCGAAAGGGAGTGGGAAAATTGAGAAGGTGGAGCGGAGTCTGGAGATGCAATGCGCGGCCGTACGGTTGGACGTGGCGAGCGGTGATATGCGAATTTTGTTGTGGGTGCAGAGAGGCATGTCGGCAAATACAAGTGAGGCTTAGGTAATAGGTAATACGTGCAAATCACGATCATATCAGCTTTACAAAGACAAGTCTCTGTCTGTTTTTGTGGTCCCGAGGGAGCCTACAGAATAAGAAGTAGCCACTCGCTTCGCCAGGCTCCATATTTGTTTTCACATCTCCAGTCGATGAATCCAATTTCCAGGAAACTGAGGAAGAATAGGATATCCCCATCTTGATAGGTTCAGACATGCCTTCCTAGAGATATTTTAACTTTGAAGAAGTATTGAGGATATTATTTAAGACTACAACCTTTTCTTAAATCTACCAGTTAATGATGCAGACCATGAGGAATAGGAGATGGTTCTTAATGAATTTCAAGAAGATAGATCATCTTATATGCTTTTCCAAGATGAGGAGTTATTCTTATTCCAATTTGGGGGTGAGGATGATCTTAGTCAGGCCATCTATGAAGAGACAAAATCATCTTGTAATGATCCTTTGAAAGGCTTGAAATAAATTTCCATTCAAGGACTACTGAGATCCGTAGAAGAGATAGAAGACCCTGAGACAAGTCTCAAACTCTTGATACAAGCCATGAATATGAAAGAAAAATGTGAAGCTGACTTGGATGTCTCAACCAATGTGAAGGTTGACTATGTTGAAATAAAGAAAGATGTGAAATATGATGTCCCTCTTGAACCAATGGTTGATCGATACAATGACAAAATTTAGGTGTTTTCTTTCCCATTTGAAGAAGAAGAATCTTTCCATGATAAATAAACTAAAGTAAAAGAGTTTTGAGACCTCTGAATATGATGATATTTTCGATGAAGGATTGATAGAGTGTAGAGATTCCTGAGAGTCTGAGGTAATTCCTCCAGATAGTTTCCTTGAGCTACCAAATAAACATTCTTCAAAGGTGTACAAAGAGGAGCTGTAGGAAATCTTTGAAGCATAACTCTGAAGAAGAAACTTTGGATTTAGTAGAAGTTAGAGAAGATCCCAAGATGATTCTTGATCTCTTCAGTAGTGCCATGGACATACAAGACAAGTATGATTTTGCATTCAATTCTTCCATCAATACTCAAGCACCTCATAGTTGAGTGAAGGAAAAGGATAAGACCCTGAGGTTTCTTATGAAAAGGATTTCAATGAACATAGAATCAGGAAATAAAGTAACTCAGAAGATTGAAGGAATTGGAACAAAAATCACCTTTGGACCAGCAATGATATGTTTGAAGGAGAATCTACTATATGGATAAACATGGAAGGAAATTGGCACTATGAAACTAATTTTTAAAAAAAAAGGTAGTGGAGTTTCCAAGCAAGAACCTGGGCATCAAGAAGCTCACATGGACTCACTCCTACCAAGTACATAGATAATTTTGAAAGCAGCAGGATTTCATAAGAAGCTGAGGAGGGGAGGCTACCTTCTGGACCTCTTCAATGGCTTCACAGAACATCATCACTCAGTGTTTCCCGCTCAGGGGTAACTCTTGAGGAAATAAAATTACTTCAGTGAAATCTAGTTGTCCCCCACCTTGTACCATAGGTGATTTCTAGGCGTGTTTCCCTTCCTGTTGTGTGTTTTTTTTCATTTTATGTGTGTGTGTGTTTCCTTCTTCTCTCTCTCTCTCTTGTAAGTTGTAAAAGATTTTGCAGGGCCCAATGGATAAGGCATTGGTCAAAAACTAAATCATCTAAAATTGAGATTCTATATTCCCATTTCATGTATTCACTATGTTAAGTCCATGCAATGTCCCCAAGCTAGAGTCAGTTGTTGTCTTGCAAATGTGAAACAAGGAAATTGATAATTTCCAAGCATGACAACTATACTCATATGTCAAAATCTTCATGTTTTATCATTCCCAGGAACCCCAGATCAAATCAATTAGTGTGGTCACCCCCTATTTGGTGTAAAAATTTTCCCATAGGTGATTTAGAAAAGTTTATTCATTCCCCCCAGGTGTATTTAGGATTTCTAAAAAGATGTTATATTTTGGTAGTATTGAGAAGGGCTATCACTAGCCTTCTCAGGACTGGAGGGTAATATTAAAATGGAGGTGAATTGAAGACCTTCAAACATCATGGAAATGGTTTTGGAAGATTTTGGGAAGTTTTGAGAAACTTGGTGCATTTTGAGAAAAATTAGGGTTCACAAGCTTGGGTAGTACACAAGTCTAAAACAACTCTTGGACTTTAGAAGAAGATTCTAGGATCTCTGGATGGAGTTAGAAGTAAAAAAAAATAACCAAAAATATAATTTAAATACCTAAATTATGGTGAAATAATATTTTTCACAACACCTTGGGGCATAAGATTGGAAGGAAGTTTTTATCAAGTACATATGGAGTCTCAAATAAAAACTCCACTCTTTCATTGATCATATGAATGGATCAGGACATTTTACCCCCACCATTAAATTCAAAATCCCATTTCTAGTCACGGTCATATAGTATTTCACCAAGAAATTCCACCGGGAGCTCAAGTTATCTTATTCCTAAGTTTCCCTCTCAAAGGAAGTATAGGACTTAATCATTTTTTGGGAGGACACGTGTCAGCACCCAGAGCCTGACAGAATTTCATGTAACTAACGTCCCTTTGGTAAGGTATACCAACCATTTAAAAATTCTCCCAACCCCTATGTGACCTCTTGGACGCTAATATGACCTCTAGACATGACAGTTATACCCTAGGCGCATTTTTGGAGCATCCATTCCTTGTCATCGGATCAAGTGCCATGTGTTAGATCCTGGAAGATCATGGAAACTGATGTCCCTTATTTACCTGAGGTGAGGGACATAAGACCTTGAAAAATTCCCCCAGCCCCTATGGGAAGTCATTTGGACACCCACGTGACCGACTTTTATCTCCCAGGTGCATTTTTGGAGCATCCATTCCCTGTTGTCGGATCTGGTGCTGCATGTCAGCTCCAGGACAACCGTGGAATTTGATGTCCCTTATGTCCCTAAGGTGGGGAAAATTAGACATGGAAAAATTCTCCTAGACCCAATGGGGAGTCATTTAGACACCCACGTGACCGACTTTCAGACCCTAGCTGCATTTTTCAAGCAAATCCCCTTTTGTCGGATCGAGGACACATGGCATCAAAGTGACCTCCATGGAAATTGATATCCCTCATGTCCCTAAGGTAAAGGACATCAGGGACGTAAAAATGCACCCAGAACCTCCATGTGGATGTTTTAAAAATTTTAAATCCGAAACTTAGCCATTTATTTCCCCTCATTTCTCCTTCACAACTTTTCTCCATGCCATGGCCATGCTCTTGATTGTCCAGACTCCCGGACCACCATTGCTAATCTGAACCAGTATCATCGTGATCACCACACTCTTCACATAATGAATAAACAACAAATATGTAGGCCTCAGAGAAAAATTGAGTGGAATGACGAAGAATGAAGAGAAAATGGATATTTTTCACCGGATAACTACAAAGCCACCCGATCAAAAACTCTTCATATCTTATAAAGTAAAAGTCGGATCGAGATACCATATTTTGCAGAATTAAAAATTTTGCAAGACAATCAAGATCAAACAAACAAGAGTTCAAATGGTTCCTAAAATCATTTGCTCCAATAAAAATTTCACTTCGTGCACCAACTCAAATTTGTTAGATTTCCCATCATTCCAGCAATAAGAGTGAGCTAAAAACTTGCACACTAACTCCAAATGAAAATAATATTATAATGGTGTTGTTTTCATCTCAAATGGAGACAAAAACAAAACCTTCAAATTTGAAGCTCCATTAATGGCCGCCATGGTATCTCCGTGCCCGAAGCCACTTTCAGGTCAAATTTTCAAAATTTATTTCCAATCATTCTAGACTACAAAACTATGTGAAATTCAGAGGGTGTAATCATAACAACAAGATGATTAAAAAAATTATGTTCTATCTCAACTCAAGCACTAGAAACACACTTTCTAAAAATAGTAAGTTTTCCTATATAGACTTGTTATGTTTGGAAAGTCATCATCAAAAGAAGCTGAGACAAAGGCAACAGGCATTGAAGATCATGAGGAAGTTAGAATAAGCATTTAGAGAAGAAAATAGTTAATATGAACACATACTAAAAATAATAAGTCACCCCAAGAAGTGGGTGAGGCAAGGGCAGTGTGCACAGGATCTAATAATGGATTTAATTACATCACAATGGTCAAGAAGAAGCAAGAATCATCACTTAATTAAAAGATTAAGTATCTCATCTAGGCATTTACTAAAAATAGTAAGTCACACTCAAAGGGTAGTTTTGTCACAATGGGATATTCAGAAATTCATCGCATCAGATATTTCCATCATCGAGGATCATTAGACTTCATCTAGGATGACATGTCCTCTTCTTCTTTCTCTCTCTCTCTCTCTCTCTCTCTCTCTCTCTCTCTCTCTCTTCACTCCTCATACGACACACAGTCTCTCTCTCTTCAATGTTATATTTTTTCATTGAGGGTTGCAATTTTTAATTTGACTTAAGTGACTTTAAAAATATAATATAAATTAATTTACCTTACTATTATAAAAGGGACTCAAATATTTAAAGTGTAATATGAACAATCTTAAGTCATATTAAGGTATTCAAAAGGTCATGAGGAAGATGAGGAGTCAAGTCTACTCTATAAATTGTATAGCCATTCCCATTTTAAAGGGTTGATGATTGATCTTATGAACTCAAGAGTATATTTTACTCTGAGAGAACAAAGGAGATAGCCATTTTCTTCCATTTCAATCCTTCCCAATTTGCTCCATTTCTCCATTATGTAAAACTTTTGTTTAAGCATCAATATAAGAAGAAGGAGTTTCTAGCTTTCTTTAACTCAGGGATTTCATGATAGTTTGTGTTCATCAAATTCTATTTGGTCTTGTTTCCATTTACAGGATTGTTTCTTCTAAATTTAGTGTATGTGATGAAGTTTCTAACTAGTGTGTGTGCAGGAATATAATTTTCTACCTGCAGCATTAGTTCTTCTACCTCTTTTCTCATTCCCCTTTCCCCACTCTTTAGACAAAGTATTCCCTAGCAAGAGATTGTTATCTTTTCTGCAGGGTTAGTGGAGTGCCCTTGTTGCATCCCTAGTCAAAAGGCCACCACAGAAATCCACATTTTCTCGTGCATGCATATATGGCAGTTGCACCAGTTAAGTAGAGGTACTTATATTCCCAGAGTGTTGGAAATAAATCCATAAGTTTGTCTACCTGACAAATTATCTCGCCAACACTTTTTGGCACCCACTGTGGGGAAGATTTAGCATCATCTACACTTGAATATGATGGCAAGGTCCCAAAATATTAAAATTAAGAAAATAAACTATTCAAAAAACCAAAAAAAAGAGTTCATGAGATTTCATTTACTTAAGGCTACACTGCTGATTTTTGCACGTGTCTTTTCATATTCCCACTTCAATAAATTTAGAAGGCTGGTTGAAGGAAAACACATTAGGTTGATCAGGTCGAGAGATGTTGATGATTTAAATTTCGAGGCTTCAAAAAATCAGCAAGAACAAATTAAATATAATCAATACTTATTCTCTCAAGTCTCCTTTCTATATGGATCTTCACAAAGTTCACTGGGAAATCCTATCAAAACTCTTGTGGATACTCCCCCTTTAAATTCTACCATTTTTCAACCACCATTGAGCATTGAGCTCCTAGAAGAATAATAATTTAAAGAAGAATCTATAGAAGTAAGAGCATAAGAAAAAAAGACAATGGCAGATGAAGAAGAAATACCTCAACCCATTGTTCCATGGGGAAGGAATATGTTCTTGCTTGCTCTTGAGCCACCTCTCCACAATCTACCAACAAGTTCCCGCAATAACTTTCCAAAGTTCAAAGGTGATAACACACAACATCCTAAAGAACACATTGTTGCTTTCACAACATCATGTGGAATTCTTGATGTCCAACATGAAGATGTTTTCGTGAGACTGTTTGTGGAGTCCCTACAAGATAAAAACAACAGAATCGTTCTACCTCCTACCTTCCCGATCCATCACTGGTTAGGATGACTTCAAGGCTACCTTTGAGGAAATATTTAAATCAATTGAATACTATCAAGACCTCTTGGTGTAGTTGGCTTAAATGAGGAAAGGAGAAAAAGAAACCATGAGAGACTTCATGGCTCATTTTGAACAACGGTGATTTCATAGGATACCTGAAGAGGAATCACCATCTCAAAACAATGTCAAGAGATTCTTCATCAATTCTCAATCATCAGAAGTAGGAATTTTACTGCTAAGAGCCCAACCAAGGAATGTTGTAGAATCACAAAGGATGGCAATTAAACTTGATGATGATCTCATCCTCTCTATAAAGATCAAGAATCCATCAAAGGAAAAGAACCAACATCCTAAAGATGGGATAACCAATCCAACGTTGCAAAATTTGGTGAATGAGATGGCATCTTTGAAGAGGGAATTATTTGAACGAGTATATTTTCAAGGAATAAACATAAATTAGATTACAAGAGCACCCCACTTGGAGGTTCCACCTGTGAACATAAATGGCAGATTTCAAGAAGGTGAAGAAGAGTTTGAATGAGAAAGTGAAGGTGGTGATTTCCTAGAAAATGAATGAGTTTGAGAACGATACACAAATCATATTCTATGAGTATTCTTGAGGTTATGGAGAAGACAAAGAAGATGCACCCAGTTTATCATGTGTAATATTCACTCATTCTCAACCTAAGAAAGGAAAATATCCTTCCATTGCTTTAAAGAAAAAGAAGACTGAAGATCCTCATATGGTGACTCCACAAAAAAATAATCAGTCGAAGGTTCCTACTTCCATATTCCATGAAGTCTGCATTGTTGGAGCTAGACCCTATAGCAAGTAAGAAGACTCCCTCAATCCCATGTGAGCTTTCCAATTTCTCTTCCAATTCTAAATCTAAATCTGCTCCTGGAAAATCTAATACCTTGAAAGCTCCTAGTATTCAATTCAAAATACCGTCCATCCCTCAAACATCAAATATTGCTCCCAAGTCTATCCAAACTGTAAAATCAGTTCCTTCACCACCCCTTGTCCACATCTACTCCCTTTGACTTTATATAATATGTAAACAAGGACAAAGTGTAGATTTCTGAAACCAAATATTTGCGGACTCATCCTAAACAATTTGAGAGGTTCGTCTAATATATCAGGAGTAGTAGTCTAACAACCAATGATGTATCTCATCATCCTAAAGGAATAATACCAAACCCACCTATATATCCTTGATAGAACATGCTTTATTTGAGTGCATCAAAGATTGATAAAGTTGAATCTTTCTATGTTTCCCTTTTTGTTGGGGAATATGTACTAAAATAATTACATAATAGATTTTGGTGCCTCAGACAACGTGATGCCTTTGAAGGTTGCCAAGGCTCTAAAAATTACCATGACTCTAGCTAGCGTCTCTTTTTACTCTTTGGAGTCAAGAATGGTTCCACTTGTAAGGAAGGTCAAAGATACATAGGTGTCTCTAACCAAATTTAAAGACAAGAAGATTTCAGTAATGATCTTGGTAGTCGATGTGTAGACACTAAAATTAGGTCACACTCCCATTTGGTCCCTTGATAAATCATCACCCTTTATTACATTTACCTAGCCATGACCCGCTTTCACGCCACTAATATAAATTTAATTAATCTAATTAAATTAATTCATTATCCTTACCATATTTATTATTTAAATATCTTAATTTAAATAATATCCACACATACACTTCACTTAGACACCTCATTAAACCAACTCAACCTAAGACCTATTCTTAGTAAGTTGGCATAACTAACTAAGACTTACCCAAACCCTAAAAATCAATGCCTACATTCCCTCTAACCACATCCTTGCATGCTCACAAGAAGCTCCTAGTCTAATCTGTGTAATAACGGCATGAGATCCAAGGAAATTAGGAGGATCTCCCTAGTTTAGTAAACCTAGGAAATCTGGTCTTGACCGACGTCGGTTACCCCTAACCATCACAAGTTAAGCTGGACCGCCGTTTGTTACCCATTTTAACCCCTAAAATTCCTTATTCTCAAGGTTGGAAAACATTGAGAGAAATTTGATGAGCAAGAACACGTCTTAGAGAGATAACACATCTTTACAGAGAAAATTCCAGTGAAAACCCACATGCAAGGAAGGAGATTGAGCATCTTCTCCTACACAACCATCCCAACCATGATTTAATCCATCCAAGAAAAGAGGAGTGTAGATGTAGCCCATGGAGAAGATTTTTTTCAGTTGGTGATCACTTGCATCCTTTAAACCCCTCATCAGCACCTCCATCCCTCACACACAGGCATTCAGGACTAGAATCCAAATAAGTATAACATCATACTTTCTTGGTTTATTTCATTTTATCATCATTTTATCATCTATTATTTACTTTGCTCCCTATTGACCTTCTCCAATGTTTTCACATCCATATACCCATTAAGACCTTACAAAATCCTACTCCAGTCACCTAATACCTCATCTTGACCCACCAAAGTCCTTTGTACAATAAAAAAGGAGACCACAACTTGTTCTGTGATATTTCCAGATCTCACTGTAACCGGCATCGGTTACACCTAACCACCGTCAGTCACCCCTGACCAACACCAGTCTTTGTATTTACCCACATAGCCTAGAACAGAGACCTACCCACCAAATTTCATCTTACCCGCATTCACCTACGATCTATCTGTGACCTTTTTCAAACCTACAGAACCCATAACCAATCATTTGACCTTTGGATTATATTCTATCTTAGCATGTTAGATTAGATCTATTTATTATTATGTTTTTAAGTGAGATACCTAAATCATTTCAAAATACAATAGTATTTACTTTGTTTACAACATTAAATTTTTTAAATTAGTGGACTGATAGCCATCTAGGAAGTATCACACTTCCTAGATCTAGCATACAGTAGGCAGTTCACTACCCATATTGTTTAATTCCTTCTGGTGGTCTTTATTTCATTACAAGAAATTTCTCCTAGCCAAAAGGAAGCTCTTAGGATCAGTTGTGGATCTGGAATCCATACGTGTGCAACAACCCATCAACCAACATTTGAACAGGTATTCCTCCTACGCCCGTTACCCTATCTGTTTCATCAACACTTTAAAGAAACGATCTAAGAATTAGGTGAAACATTTTGGCACACCCGATGGGACCCATCCAGGGTTCCTTGCCTTTCATTCATTCCTAGGAAAACATTGTGTGTTTGTTTCCCTTCTGAAAAGCGTACTCACTAATTTTTTTCCTTGGTAACCCACCTCTTCTTTCTATTTACTCTAAAGGAAACTTTTCTTTTGATGTAATTAAAAGGAACCATTTCTTCATGTTTTCTACATTGTAGTGAAAGAGCATCCCTCTTCCTCTTCATCTTATTGTGTCATCCAATTTAACCTTTTTTTTATTTGGGTTTAAAAATAAGTGCATTCCATTCTGATTTATTGCAATAGCTCGCATTACTTGAGGGCAACCTATATGCTGGAAGTTATGCCTAGCTGATGGTTGACAAATGAATCATAGAAAAGCACTTATATCCTTTTCTCTTTTTCTGAGTCTTACCAAACCATACAAAAATTTAAAATACATACATTCTTAAACAACACCCTCCCTGGAAGAAGCTGTAGGTGATCACATGATCACGACATAGTGGACACCCAACTCACTGCTCTGTTGATTCATACTTCAAAGAAAAGCCCACCCCCACCATACCATACCTAAAACCTCACCTTTTAGATATCATTATTTTTAGGAAGCCATCCTCACAAAAGAAATCTATTTCACAATTCATGTGTCAGTCCCTAAATAGCATAAGCTAAACAAACATAATAGAAAGGGCACTCCTAAGATCACATTTTCTTAGTGTTTTTTCTTGGCTTGCATTTTGAGGTGAGAGAGCACGTTCATCACTTTTATGTTCATCCTTGCATGATCCTTATCACAACTAGTGTATTCTGGCTTCACCTGAGTGTGCCTAGGCCATATCATCATCATTCTTAGAATCCTGGGTCTGATTTTACATCAGATTTTAATTCACAACCACTTTCTTTCATCACTATTTCAATTTCACAGTAACCATCATTGGTTACCTCTAACCGCCATCGGTTATACCCAACTAAAGTCGGTTCCATGTCCTTTTGCTAACCTACTCAAAAATAAATTTTGCTTCACTTTCTTACACTTTTCACAGCCCCTGTCACTGTCATTATTCCCATTGACATTTTAAACATCTTCAGATTTGGTATACCTGTCAGATTTTACCTTATACCTCACTGTTTACTCACAGTCATTTTCTACAGTAACCCATAGCAGTTACCCCAGACTGGCATTGGTTTTCTGTAACTAGTATCGGTTAGCCTATTTCACATTCTAATCACCATTTGGTACTTAACCCACTTTTTTTCACCACATTCACTTGTTCATGTTGTTTGTTATGTCATTTACAGAGAAGCAACCCTACCTGATCACTATTGGTTCATATGGTGCTGACCCAAAGACAAGCAAGCACACTCATATTTCATGCTAGTTGTCAACCACTTCCACCTAGTCCTTCACCACCTTCCATTTTATCACCAGCCATGGATCCCATCCAACCTATTACTATCACTACCGGAGATGAGGAATTTACATGACTCCTTGACCAAAACTCTGTCACCTTGTAGTTTTACCTTTCCCACTCCTCCACTTGAGACGCCTCAGGTCAGTTGATATATGGCATGCCCGTATCTATCCCACCAACTCTCATACCCACTCCTGCATTGGCCCCATTTGGCTCCGTGCTACCCGCATCCACCTTACCACCAGTCATTTCATAGTTAGGTTCTATAACCGCTATGAATGCCATGTCTGCTACCACTATGGCACATGTTACATCCACCACACCCTCGAAAACTACCCCAAACACAACCTCATCTACCCCTAATGTCTCACACATACCCATAGCTACATTTCCACCTCCAGTGTCAGTGACCCCTACCCCATTTCAGAATGTGGTTCTTTCTATTCCACAATCATTAGCCCCTATTGCCACTAGGGTTACCACGACCATTCCACCCCCATATACTTACTATCAACAACCCTCCCATTTCATCCATTATACATTCTGGGTATGTACCCCCTGTGTCACTACCTTCTTCTCCATAACCCTACATGGAAGTCCCATACACTGGAGTGCCACTCCCATTATATGCCCAAAACCAACCCTCTCACACTACATGAGGCATCTAATCATCACAACCCACCAATGACCTAATTAAAATGATGTTGGACAAGATGTAGACATTAGAGGCATCAGTTTCTGGCTCCCGTAACACTCTCACCTACGATGATATTCACAACGAGCCTATTCACCCATCCATTCCTATCTGTTCATACCTTATGGATTGGGAAATGCCTAAATTCAATCATTTCAATAGCAAAGAAGACCCACAATAGCATTTGTAGTCGTTCAAACATGGGTGTTATCTGATTGCTCATGATGATGTCTTGCTTTTGAGAACCTTTCCTATGTCCCTCACTGTACCTACATTAGATTGGTATAACGGGTTACCTAAACACTCTATATTATCATTCAATCAGGTATCCCAAGCCTTCTTGGATCATTTCTCTATCAATATAGTCAAGAAGGTTACCATGACCGATCTATATTCCACACGTCAGTATGAGGACAAATCTATTGCAGATTTTGTCGCTCGCTGGCGTAGCCTGATCAATCAACTTACCTTCCAAATTCCACAAACATAACTCATCGAGCTCTTCATATGGGATTATGCTAGACATATCTCCCCGACCTTGCAGGTCCAAACATTTCGAACATTTGATGAGGCATTCACTATGGCACAAAAGTTAGAGATTTGGGCCATCGAAGAGAATAAAATCTAGTTACGCAATAAGAATTCGACATTTAATTCAAATGATACATCTTCTTCTTCCAAAACACAAACCAATTATTCAAAAAATAAGGGCACTGCTAACGTAGTGGTACTCAAGGCCGGCCAATCTCATCTGTCAAATCAGGATACCCCCTCATCTAATCTCTCACATGTCTAGACTTTTCAATTCAGGCAAGAGCAGCGAAAATATACTCCAATTGGGGAACCTTACTCTTATGTCTTAGAAAATGTTATCAAAGCCTAAGCCATCACCCTTCCACCTATAAAACCACAAGTTGGTTTTGACCCTACTCACCCCATGCCCGCATGGTATAAAGAACATGATTTCTATAAATATCATCGAGTAAAGGTTCATAGTGACGAAAACTGCATCACTTTCAAAAATATTGTCCAAGAAATGCTTGAGAAAGGTGAGTTAACTGTGGATAATCCCAATGCCACCCCCAACTAAAATCTACAAATCTTCAAAAAACCATTTCCCAACCATGCCCCTTCATCCAATCAAATCGGTGAGACATCAACTCACGATACCCATACCCGCGAGGTTCACACTATCTTTAATGAGGTACCTATCGTCTCCCAACTACCCCATATTCCTTTCATACAGAAGATCCTAACCTGAAATCCTCCTTCCACATTGGAACCAACCTCCCTTGTTCCTTTACCAATAGAGGACCACCTTACATCTCCTTCATCACCTATGGAGGGGTCTTCCACAAACGTTGAGACCATCTCACCCCTAGCTTTAACACTTAGAGAACCTTTACCTATAGTACATCCTCCACACATAGAGGAGCACCGAGTACCTCCTCCACCCATAGAGGAGCACCCTTTATCTCCTCCACACATAGATGAGCACCCATATTGTCCTCCACTTATAGAGGAGCTCCCATCATCTCCTCCACCTATCATAGACCTAGTTGAGATATCTTTGCCTCTTGGCAAGCATTCTCCATTAGCTACCTAGAATCCTGTAGAGCCACTTTCAACTCTCTTAACCACGAAAGCTGAAGCTAGAAAATTCCCTATCTTTAAAACACATTTTACGGGAATTTCCATTATTTCCTCACCAACTATAGCTACAGACATGTCATTCTCACATTTTTCCAATCATTTAGATTATGTGGATAGGGCTTTACTATGTGGGCACCTCATACTCCCCGTCTCAACAAAGATGTAGAGATCCCTCGCTGATACCTCCACTATCTACCCAACCACATTTCGACCAATCAAACCAAACACAACCACCTCTGTTGCAATGCCTTCCACAATACCTGTTAGTACTCAAACCACACCCTTACCCATAACCCGGCCTACATCTAAGCCTAAACCCACACCTACAATATTTTCCTCAACAAAACCTATTCCCACTTTAGGGGTCACCCCAACCACCAGCCTTACTCATCCACCTATTAAACTGGATTTAGCTACATCCTCCAATGTCAATACCACACCTACTCAGACATCTAAACCAAAGAAACAAACTCATTGACCTCATACCCCGACCGCACCAATCACACTCGCCCTTATCCTGTCTGTCTTAAGACCTCAGCTGCCCAACATGGTCAAACAACCTTCACCCATCCATAAAACAATAACACAACAACCCATTCCTTCATCATAAACCTCTAACCTACCTAGGCACACAACACGAATTACACCCACACCTATAGTCTCTTTACCACCAATACCTCCAATACCCTAAGCTATTGCTTCACTACCCACTACACTTCAGGCATTCTCCCTCACACCCCAAGCACGACCCATGTCATCTACCTTCATAACACCCCCATTATCCCCATGGGTAACTCGCCCTCTTCCTCCATCTTATTTTCCTTTTATACCTCGTACACCCACATCACCTTTACCCAAGAAGGTGCAACCCAAAAAGAAAACCCCACTACCCCACAATGAGGTAGTCAAAACAACCACACACACCCTCGTACCCATCCATCTACTATACCACTACCCAAACAAACACGACTGATACCTAAAACCACACCGAAACCTAAAAATGTAACTCAACCTATGCCTACTCTTCTAAAAATAGTTCCTCAAAAATCAACTACACCTACAGCTAAACCCATGTTCACTTCCCATTTTTATCCACTAGTAAGGTCCTATGCCAAAATTTTAACCATCCTCCTCGAGAATTTTGTTATCACATTACTGCCACTCATACCTTATGATCCCCTCAAACCCAAGCCAAAAGGGTTTGACGATACTAAAATTTTCTTATACCATCATGTGCTAGGGCCCAATGTGGAGAACTGTAAGGCCTTGAAAACTATCCTTATCTAATTATGTCCACTAGAAACCAACTTTGATGATAAAAACCTTCTTGACGAGGATCCTATTTCACTAACACCCATTCCCACACTACCCACTCAACAACCATAACCTCCACCCTCACCACTCCTAGAGTCACCTTCAAGATTTGAAATTAACATGGTTCACATTAGAGAGCTTGCCACACCACCACCCTAATGTCATTGCACCTAGCTCACCTCACAAGGCTTTTCTCCTCTAGTAGATTTTTTCCCTTCATGTCATTACACCACTAACCCTACACCTTCTCCATTTTCCAACTCCCCTAAAATCAACATGATACACATCACTACACATGCACAAAAGGGAAAGCAAAAGGTGACTGACCTACCAACCAATCCTATACCCAACATACTATCTGCACCCATACCTAAAATAACTATCTGCGGCCCCATGTACCCCATTTCTAATGGCATCACACATCACACCATGCTCAAACAATTACACCAATCTCAACTCAAAATGTCCTTATATGACCTCATCCAAACCTTAGAATCCCATCGTCAAGCCCTCATAGAGGTACTTCAATCTATTGAGGTTTTACCCAATGACCCTACACTTGTAGCCTCCATTATCACACCCCATCATGTAGATTCTCTCACCAAATTACCACCTTCATCCTCACCCCACCTTGTTCACCAAGTGGCCTCCCTTATCTTCTTAGAGGAAGAGATTACGCCACACCAAAATGATGACCCAAACCCAACCCTCTTCTTCTCTGTCCACATTGATGACATATGGGTACACCATGTGATGATTGATGGAGGCACTAGCATTAGCATCATTTCATCCCATGCATTTTCTCAAATGTACATACCTGAAAATTACATGCATAAACATCTGGTCATGTTGCATTTAGTTAACGATGCTATCACCTCCACACTAAGCACTGTCATCCTTCACATTCACATGGGCCCCCATACTGTTCTATAATTTTTTTATGTTTTGGAGGGGGAATTCCAATATAACTTTTTACTTGGTAGACCCTGGATCTATGTTATGGGTTACGTTCCTTCCACTTTGCATTATTGTGTAAAGTTTGAACATGAAGGACACACTTATACCATTCCAGCTAACCCATCACCTTTCAAAACATGTAACATGCTTTACCAACCCAATGATGTGCTCATACCTGTCAAGCCATCTACCTCTGCAACCAATACCACTTCACCTACACCTCCACCTACCAGTATAGCCACTACTTTCACCACACATACCTCCTCCATTCCTACCGCTGCTATAACCTCCATGGCCAACCGATTAGCTTCCCAATCCATTAACTCCACCTCCACATCAACCTTTGACACATCATCCATTCTAGCTACCTACTTAACAACCACTGATCCCTTGGAAGGTGTTTTTCAATGCCTCACTATAGGGGAGTACTACATATATAGTGTCAACACATTCCTTACTCCACAAGAGTATGAAAGCCTTTACCAACACTGTCACTATGATCACTATATAGGAGAACACGTCCTTTATGGTTGTCCTCATCTTGGTACTAGTCTCACCTAAGGGGGACTTGATACTACCACTTACACACCTGAACCACCATCACAAACCCACCAATTTTCCACTAACTTTTAATCACTTACCAATCACCATTTCGTCCACACATTCCTGCACCACTATGTATGGAAGGGTTTTGGTTTTGTCTTTTATGATCAAGGCCATCATACCATTATTCCATGTACCACCCACAAACATAACAACCATAGTGGTACCGGATTCCCCAAACCTCCTACCAAACAGGCCCGCATTGAACTCATTGAGGACCCTAGCCCTTCTCCACCTTCATCTTCATCTCCACCTTTAACCACTCCAATTTCATCACCACCCTCACCGATGGAGTCAGTGGATCCTGGATCTATCCCTCCTAACCTTTTTTTTTCATAAACACCATTTCCTTGAGGCCTTTGACTTATCAATAAGAAGGCAAGGCCCATTCAACTCTTCTATTCTTGTATCCTGAGATGATCAATGATGACACACCTACAATTCATGTCATTTAATGTCAAGATGATGAATCCATACTCACCTACCTTGGTGCAAAAGACTCATATATTCATTGATTGTTACCCTTTGAGACGTAAACCATGTTGAATTAATCGACTATCATATTCAACATTCATACTTAGGATGACCTGCACATCCTAAAGATCGGACAATCTTTAGATGCTGCTAAAAAATAAGCCATCACTTCTTTCCTCTAATATCATAACCATGATTTTTCTTGGTCTTACATAGACATGCTTGATATTGACCCCACCTTAGTGGTCCACAATATTGTTACCATTCTTGATGTTAAACCTATCAAACAAAAGATGAGGAAAATGCACGCTCGCATTGATCTTCTCATCAAAGAAAAAATTCAGCACCTTCTTTCTGTGTCCTTCATCTTACCCATTGATTATCCTCATTGGATTTATAACATTTTCCCTATTACTAAAGCAACAGGGGGACTCCACATTTGCATAGACTTTCATGAGCTTAACCTAGCCTACCCAAAGGAAAACTTTCCCTTTCCTAGTATTGATCAACTGGTTGACCTCATCACTGGTCATGAGATGCTCTCACTAATGGATGGATTCTTAGGTTATAACTAAATTTTTCTTTCCCTAGAAGACCAACACAAGACAAATTCTTCACCCCTCGGGGAACCTTCTACTATCGAGTCATTCCCTTTGGCCTTACAAACACTTGTGCCACATATCAGCGTGCTATGACTTATATCTTCCATGATATCATGCATCACATATTGGAAGGTTATGTGGATGATCTCTTGGCCTAATCTAAATGTTTCTCCAAGCACCTAGTATTCCTCAATAACGTGTTTGACCACCTCATTAAATATTGCGTTCGCCTTTAGCCTAAAAAGTTCATCTTCGTGGTTCTCTCAAGAAAGCTCCTGGGATTTATTATTTCCCTCCATGGTATAGAAGTTGACCCTACTAAAGTCAAGGCCATCCTCAAAATTCCTCTGCCTGTTAACCTTCACCAACTACATAACCTGCAAGGTAAATTACATTCCATTCACCATTTCATTTCACAATTATTTGATCGGTGTCAACCATTTCATCATTTTCTTAGGAAGGATGTCTCCTTTAAATGGGATGATGACTGTCACAAAGATTTTGAGGCCCTAAAACAATACCTTCTATAACCACCCATACTCATTCCACCTAAAGACGATCAAAATTTTTACCTATACATATCCGCTACTGATCATTCCTTAGGAGCCATGCTCACTCATCGCGATGAACAACATAGGGATCAAGCAGTTTATTACATAAGCTATACTCTTTTGGACTATGAAACCCAACACAACCTTCTAGAAAAAAATTTCTTAGCCTTAGTTTTCATTGCCACCAAACTCCGCCATTACCTACTCAACCACAACACCTACATCGTGACCAACATCAATCCTTTACACTTCATGTATGCTAAACCTTATCAAAATCAGCATGTCACGCGATGGCTTGTTCTTTTAGCTGATCTTGACCTTGAAATAATTGATCAAAATTCTATCAAGGGCCAAGATATCACCAACCAACTGGCCAACGTACCTATATCTAGGGATCACCCCTCAAATTTTGAATTTCCCGATTGAGTCAATTGCTACACTTTCCTTGGATGAACCCCCTTAACAAATGAAACTTTTCTTCGACAGTTCTAAGTGTCAGCATGGGGATGGGGCTGGTATCATCATCATTCCTCTAGATGGAGAACCCATGCATTTTTCTTTCAAACTATACTTTGAATGCACCAAAAATATTGTCAAGTACAAAGCACTCATACTAGGTCTCCAAGTAGCATGCCCTAGATGTCAAATCAATCAACATCTTTGGTGATTCACAATTGGTCATAAACCAAGTCAATGGTATGTACCAATGTCATAATGAGATACTTAAAAAGTATAAACATCATGTAGACATTCTTTTGACCACCTTTGATCGTTGCACCCTTCAAACCATCTCACGTTCAACCAAAAAAAATTTCGATACCATGGCCTACTTAGCTTCCCAAATACCCATTTCCCCCACCGATTCTAAAATATTTTTCACTTTACAATGCCTCCATTCACCTTCTTATTTACCTCATGATGTTTACTGAATCGAAACTGAAACCGCTAACTAGAGTGACCTTTGGTATAAATAATACTCTGATTACCTTTCTTTCTCCATATTACCTTCTGATCTCACTCGTAATAGACAATGTGACTTCCTTACAAAGGTCTCTCATTTCCTCATTCTGGGGGGACTCCTATATAAGCGTGGCTTTGATGGTATTCTCTTACGATGCCTCACAAGTTCTAAAATTCCTTATACCATTAAGGAGATTCATGATGGCATATGTGGAGGATAGTGGCCTTGCTGTTGCTAAGTGTATTCTTCACCTAGGCTATTACTGGCCAACCCTTAACCATGATTGTTGCGACTATGTCAAATGTTGTGTAAAATGCCAACAACATTCCAACCTTAATAATACACCCAGTCATTCCTTACAGATCACTCGTGACCTTTGGCCCTTCTCTTAATGGGATTTGGATCTTGTCAAAGAAATCAATCACCATTTTTCCCAATGCCATCAATGGATCATAACTACTACCGAATACTACACAAAATGGGTGGAAGCCACACCACTCATCTCCATGAAAGTTGAGAAAATATGTGAGTTCATAACCATCACATCATTTTCCACTTTGGTGTCCCTCATCACCTCATCACTGACAATGGAAAACAATTCAATAACAAAAAATTACAAAAACTTTGCGATGCCTTCGGCATTCAACTTAGTTTCTCATCACCTTATTACCTGCAAACCAACAGCCAAGCTAAATCCACTAACAAAAACCTCAACAAAATTCTCATAAAAGTGGTCGATGATACTGGGAAGGATTGGCATACGCACATTCCTTTTTCCCTATGGGCATACCGCACTAGTATTCGCACTTCCACTGCGGGCTACATCCTTTTCACTAGTCTATAGTATAGAGGTTGTTCTATCTCTCAAATTCAAGATCCCCTCACTCCACATTTCTCTCCATGACATGATTATTGATGATGAATTTCATCAGGACTGCTTAGCACAACTAGAGTTATTAGATGAACATTATCTTAACACTCTGGATCACCTTAAAGTTTACCAACAACATATCAAATGTGCTTATGACAAATGTGTTCATGAATGAACCTTCCAAGTCAGTGACCTTGTCTTGAAAGAAAATTAACACATAACTAAAGCAGAAAAAAGTAAACGAGGTAAATTTTCTCCTAATTGGCTTGAACCATATATCATAAATCATACCTATGGATCAGGTGCCTATCGTTTAACTTCACTTGATGGTAAAACCAAACCTGAGCCCCTTAATGCATTACATCTTCGACCATTCTATTATTGGATCGTCATCCTACCTCACCCTTTGTCTCTGTTTAGGCTCGTCCCTTGAGCACTACCCACTCCATACACCTCCCCAATGATTAAACAAGAATCATGTGAGTACCCGTCACTTGTTATCTCTTCTTGAATATGTGTACCATGGCACTGCACATAGCATGATTCTCATGGATACTTTTCATCTACCTTTAGATGAGATCCCATGGTTGTTCCACCTTACCTTTTGAATAAGATTCCTATCCTCCACCTTGGTCTTGTCCATGATTTCAAAGACCTCACATGGCACCAAACTCCTTGAGTCAAACTTCTAATAAAAGTTGACTCCCTCAAAAGGACATCTTCCTCTTGACAAAATTGCTGCTATAAATAGACTTCTCCCTCAAAGGACAACTACGTGAAGCTTTTAACAAACAAAAACTGAAGCTTCTTGCATCGATCAGCTTCACGAAAACCTCAAGGAGTACCATATTCATTATCCCATATAGACTTCCCACATCTATCAGTCTATCAAAACAAAGAACTTCTTAGTCATGGACTTGCCCACTATGACCTAGGACCCCTTACCCAGAGGCCCTGCTACTCAAAACATATAAAATTAACTACCTTTCACTCTCCTTACAACTTCCACTCTCATTATCTCAATTACCTCAAGGGACATCTTGGAATTTAGACATTTGGTGATCCTATGACTACCTTCATCATAGAACAGTTAATCATGCAATGCCTTTCGGGTCTTATTTTCATCACCCCCTCCAAGGTATGATCTACTCGATATGATCCTACCCAATCAGGTGGCTCTATTTCCCCCCTCTTATCTTTTAACCATCTTTATTTACATTTTGATTACCTTATAAATGACTTGGTCCTCGATGCTTACCTTTTAGGTAATCCTCCCCTTTCACCATAATCACCTTCAGCTACATCATTTTACCTATAATCTACCTACACCTGTTAAACCTAAACCCACAACATGCCCAAAAATCTACCAACTCATTTTCATATTCTTCCCTAGCTCATGGGAGAACTACATCGGCCTGAGGTCCCTTTTCGCTGGGACTATGTAGGCAACACTCTGAGGACATGGGGCCCTTGAAGGTTAGCTCGGCCATTTTCTACCCTAAAATAATTCATAAACCAGGCCTAACTCACCATTTACATCACATTTCACTTAAGTCCCCTTTTATAACAAAATTGGAAATTAAGCCACATACATGACAAGTTGCTTACCACAACATACATTTATTACACCTACCAACTCTCTATCATCACTATGCATATATTATACCACATCTCACATATGACCCATAGTATCATTCATCACCAAAAGAATGAATCATAACTAAACCTACTTTCAACTCGACCATGCCTAACTAAAACCTGACTCAGTCCATGCCTAACCAAACCTAACTCGATCCATGCCTAAACCAACCTAACTCCATCATACCTAACTCACTTACACATTTCCCTTACTTTTCCATTTTCCCCACCCTTTACCTTGGTCCTTTACCCCATCCAACCTTTACCCAACCCATTACCTTACCTTTCCTGACCTCGTCACTTCCTACCTCCATTTTTCCTCCTTTAGGGACTTCTTATTATTTTACCCCTACCTTGGCCTTACCCATGTTGTGACCTAGATATTTGGACCTGGACCATCGCTAGTGACCTTTGACCTCATGTGTTCGCTATACCCTGTGGAACTGTTACCTATGTTGATTGACCTAATGACCTTACCTAGCCTATTTCTATGACCATTTATCCTTGCCCTACCTTTTTTGTACTAGAACATACCTAAACATTCATGCACCTAACCTACGTTGTGTTTCCTAACCATATCCTATACCTTGGATACCAGATTCACTTCAACCTTGTCTGGATACACTTATTGACCTTGACGATGTAGTGTTTTCCTAATCTTCAACCCAGTAACATGCTGCAGTTTATACGTGTGTGTGCATTTGACTGTTGCTAGTTTGAGGGGGATCACCACTCACTGCTTCATCCTGTTGCCTCATCAGTTCCTGGTTTGAGTGGGATCACCTTCACCCACACATGGGACAACCACATCTTATTTTTTGTTAGCGTTACTTACCAATACAAGCTACACAACAAAAGGGGTAAAATGTAGACACTAAAATTAGGTCACACTCCCCTTTGGTCCCTCGACAAATAAGCATCCTTTATTACATTTGCCTAGCCATGACCCCCCTTCACCCCACTAATATTAATTTAATTAATCCAATTAAATTAATTCATTATCCTCACCATATTTATTATTTAAATATCTTAATTTAAATAATATCCACACATACACTTCACTTAAACACCTCATCAAACAAACTCAACCTAAGACCTATTCTTAGTAAGTTTCCATAACTAACTAAGACTTACCCAAACCCTAAAAATCAATGCCTACATTCCCTCTAACCACATCCCCGCATACTCAAAGGAAGCTCCCAGTCTAATCTATAGGATAATGACATGAGATCCAAGGAAATTAGGAGGATCTCCCTAGTTTAGTAAACCTAGGAAATCCCACCTTGACCGATGTCGGTTACCCCTAACCGTCGCAAGTTAAGCCAGACCACCATCGGTTACCCCTTTTAACCCCTAAACTACCTTATTCTCAAGGTTAGTAAACATTGAGAGAAGTTTTATGAGCAAGAACACATCTCAGAGAGATAACGCATCTTCAAAGATAAAATTTAAGTGAAAACCCACATGCAAGGAAGGAGATTGAGCATCTTCTCCTGCACAACCATCCCAGCCATGATCTGATCCATCTAAACAAAGAATAGTGTACATACAACCCATGCAGAAGATTTTTTTCAGTTGGTGATCATTTACAACCTTCAAACCCCTCATCAACACCTCCATCCATCACACACAGGCATTCAGGACCAAAATCCAAGTAAGTATAACATCATACTTTCTTGGTTTATTTCATTTTATCATCTATTGTTTAATTTGCCCCCTATTGACCTTATCTAACATTTTCACCTCCATACACCCATTAAAACCTCGCCAAAGCCTACTTTAGTCACCTAATACCTAGTCTTGACCCACCAAATTCCATTGTGTAATCACAAAGGATACCATAGCTTGTTCTGTGATATTTCCACATCTCACAGTAACCAGCACCGGTTACACCTAACCACCATTAGTCACCGTTGACCGACACTAGTCTCTGTATTTTCCCACACAGCCCAGAAAAGAGACTGACCCACCAAATTTCATCTTACCCTCATCCACATGTGATCTACCCAAGACCTCTATCAATCCTACAAAACCCAGAACCAATCATTTGACGTTTGGATTCTATTTTAGCTTAGTCTGTTAGATTAGATCTATCTCTTATTGTGTTTTTAAGTGAGATACCTAAATCATTTCAAAAGACAATAGGGTTTAATTTTTTTACAACATTAAATTGTTTAAAACTGTGGACTGATAACCATCTAGGAAGTATCACACTTCTTGGATCTAGCAGACACTAGGTAGTTCACTACCCATATTGTTTAATTCCTTCTAATGGTTCTTGCTTTGCATTACAGGTAGTTCCTCCTAGACAAAAGGAATCTCTCATGATCAGATGTGGATTCTAGAAGCCATACACGCACAACGACCCATCAACCAACATTTGAACAGGTATTCTTCCTATGCCCGTTACCCTATCTATTTTGTCAACACTTCAAAGAAATGATCTAAGAATCAAGTGAAACACGATGTCCTACCCTAATTCAGAATGTTGCTAAGTAGAAGTTTCTACCAAGACTTAGGAGGTAAAATTCAGATGAATTGATCATCTGCAACCATACCAGTGAAGAGAGACATGGAGAAATTACTTCCAAAAAAGATGATGAGGTACATGGTATGAAATTTTGGAAGCCCAGAAGCTAACATTTTGTACCAAGGTATTAGGTAGATGAATCACTTTGTGGCAACTGAGGAAGAAGAGGATATCCCCATTTTGATAGGTCCAAACATGCCTTCCCAGAGAGATTTGGACTTTGAAGAAGCATTGAGGGGATTCGAGTTACATGATGACATCCTTGAATCACCAGATGATGTAGACCATGAGGAAGAGGAGATGGTTCTCGATGAATTTCAAGAAGATAAATCAGATTATATTATTTTCTGAGATGAGGAGTTATTCTCATTCCCATTTGGGGATGAAAATGATCTTATTTAGGCCATCTATAAAGAGACAAAATCATCTTGCAATGATCCTTTGAAAGGATAGAAAGAAATTTCCATACAAGGACTATTAAGATCTACAGAAGAGATAGAAGACCTTGAGACAAGTCTCGAACTCCTGATGCAAGCCATGAATAAGAAAGACAAACATGAAGTTGACTTGGATGCCTCAACTAATGTGAAGGCTAGCTATGTTGACACAAAGAAATATTTGAAATATGATGTTCCTCTTGAACCAACGGTTGATGGATACAATGACACAATCGAGGTGTTTCCTTCCCAATTGAAGAAGAGGAATTTTTCCATGATAAAGAAACTAAAGAAAAGAGTTTTGAGACCTCTAAAGATGAATATATTTTCGATGAAGGATCGGTAGAGTGTATCGATTCCTGAGATGATGAGGTAATCCCTCCAGATATTTTCCTTGAGCTTCCAAATAAACATTCTTCGAAGGTGTAAGAAGAGGAGCTACAAGATATGACGAATCATAACTCCATGTAAGAAAATTTGGATGCAGTTTAAGTTAGAGAAGATCCTGATCTGATTCTTGATCTCTTCACTAGTGTCATGGACATACAAGACAAGTATGAGTTCACATCCAATCCTTCCATCAGTACTCAAGCACCTTGTAGTGGAGTGAAGGAAAAGGATAAGTATGAGGTTTCTTATGAAAAGGATGTCAATGAACATAGACTTGGGAAAGAAATTAACTTAGAAGATTCAATGAATTAGATTGAAAATCAGCTTTGGGGCAGAAATGAGATGTTCGATGGAGAATCTAATATATGGATAAACATGGAAGGAAAATAACACTATGAAACTAATTTCAAAAAACATGAAGGCAATGGAATTTCCAAGCAAGTACCTGGGCATCAAGAAGCTCACATGGACTCACTCCTACAAATTACATAGACAATTGTCAAAGAACTAGGATTTCATAAGCATCTAAGAAGGGGAGGCTACTGTTTGGAACCCATCAATAGATTCATAGAACACCATCAATTAATGTTTCTTTCTCAGGAGTAACTCTTGAGGAAAGAAAATTCCTTCAGTGAAAGTGGGTTGTCCCCCACTTTATACCATAGGTTATTTCTAGGCATGTTTCCCTTCCTGTTGTGTGTGTCTTTTTCTCATTTTGTGTGTGTTTTTCCTTCTTCTCTCTCTTTCTTGTAAGTTGTACATGACTCCATAGGGCCCAATAGATAAGGCACTGGTCAATGAAATATATCATTTAAAATTGAGATTATGGATTCCCATGTCATGTCCCCAAGCTAGAGAAAGTTGTTGTCGTGCAAATGTGAAACAAGGAAATTGACAATTTCCAAGCATGACAACTATACCAATGTGCTGAAATTTTCATTTTTTATCATCCCCATGCACCCCAGGTAAATCATTTAGTGTGGTAACCCCTTATTTGATGTCAAATTTTTCCCTTAGGTGATTTAGGAAAGTCTACTCATTCCCACTAGGTGATTTTAGGAGTTCTGAAAAGATGTTATCTTTTGGTAGTATTCGGAAAGGGCTATCACTGGCCTCCCCAAGACTGGAAAACCACCCTGGAGAAAAATAGAAGGGTAATATTCAACATGGAGGTGAATTGAATACCTTAAAACATCATAGAAATGGTCTTGGAATATTTTGGAAATATTTGAGAAACTTGGTGCATTTTGAGAAAAAATAGGGTTCACAGGCCTAGGTAGTACACAGGTCTAAAATAGTTGTTGGAATTTAGAGGAAGATTCTAGAAGCTCTAGATGGAGTTAGAAGTAAACCAAAACATCAATAGAAAGAGGATTTAAATACCTACATTATGGTGAAATAATATTTTTCACAACACCTTGGCACATAGGATTGGTAGGTAGGTTTTATCAAGTATAATTGGAGTCTCAAAAAAATCCACTCTTTCAAGGATAATATGAATAAATAAATAAATATTTACCCCACTAGTGGATTTAAAAGGCCATTAATAGTCAACATCATATAAAATTTCACCAAGAAATTCCACCAGGAGCTCAAGTTATATTCTTTCTAAGTTTCCCTCTCAAAGCTAATTCAGGACTTAGTCATTTTTTGGGAGGACACATGTCAGCATCTAGAGCCTGGTGGGATTTCATGTAACCGAAGTCCTTGAGGATAGGTACACTAACCATTGAAAAATTCACCCAGCCCCCATGTGACCTCTTGGACCCTCATATGACTTCTAGACTTGATAGTTCAGCCCCCAGGTGCATTTTTGAAGCATTCATTCCCTTCCGTTGGATCGAGCACCATGTGTCAGCTCCAACACTACCTTGGAAACTTATTTCCTTTATGTCACTAAGGTTAGGGACATCAGACCTTGAAAAATGTTCCCTGCCCCTATAGGGAGTCATTTGGACACGCTCCTAGGTGCATTTTTAGAGCATCCATTCCCTATCGTCAGATCTGGTGCCACATGTCAGCTCCAAGACAACTGTGGAAACTAATGTCCCTTATGTCCCTGAGGTGTGGGACATCAGACATGGATTAATTCTCCCAGCCCCTATGTGGAGTCTTGTGGACACTGACATGACCACCTTTTAGCCCCCAGGTGCATTTTTCAAGCAAATCCCCTACCGTTGAATTGAGGACACATGACATCACCTTGACCACCATGGAAATTAATTTCCATCACATCCCTGAGGTAAAGGACATTAGGGACATAAAATTGTACCAAGCCCCTCCATGTGCATGTTTTTAAAATTTTAAATTTGACACTGAGCCATTTCTTTCCCCTCATTTCTCCTTCACAACTTCTCTCCATACCATGGCCATGTTCTTGCTTGTCCAGACACCTGGTCTGCCATTGCTGATATGAACAAGCTTCTTCATGATCACCAAACTATCCACATCATGAATAAATAGAAAATGTGCAGGTCTCAGAGAAAAATGAGGTGGAATGACGAAGAACAAAGAGAAAATGGATATTTTTCACCAGATAACTACAAAGCCACCTGATAAAAAATTCTTCATATCTTATAAAGTACAAGTTGGATTGAGATGCCATATTTTGTAGAATTTCAAATTTTTCAAGACAATCAAGATTAAAAAACAAGATGTCAAATGGTGGTTAGAATCATTTTCTCCAACAAAAATCCCACTTCATGCATTAGCTCACATTTGTCATATTTCCCATCATTCCGACAATAGGAGTGAGATAAAAAATTACACACGAACTCCAAATGAAAAACCTATCAAAATGGAGTTGTTTTCATCTCAAACAGAGATAAAAACAAGACTTGCAAATTTCAAGTTCCATTAATGGCCACCAGAGTAGCTCTGTGCCCGAAGCCACTGCCAGGTCAAAATTTCAAAATTTATTTCCAATCATTCTAGATGGTAAAAATCTATGAAATTTGGAGGATGTGATCATAACAAAAAGAGGAGTTCAAAACATTATGTTCTATCTCAAATCAAGCACTAGAAACACACTTTCTAAAAATAGTAAGTTTTCCTATATAGACTTGCTATGTTTGGAAAGTCATCATTAAAACAAGCTGAGACAAAGGCAATAAGAATTGAAGATCATGAGGAAATTAGAATAAGCGTTCAGAGAAGAAAATAGTGAAAATGAACACATACTAAAAATAGTAAGTCCTTTATATGGGTGCTTACTAAAAATAGTAAGTCACCCCAAGAAGTGGGTGAGGTAAGGGTAGTGTGCACATGATCTAATAAGGGATTTCATTACATCGTGATGGTTAAGAAGAAGCAAGAATCATCACTTACTTAAAACAGTAAGTATCTCATCTGGGCATTTACTAGAAATAGTAAGTCACACTCAAAGGGAAATCTTGGCACAATGGGACATTCAGAACCTTTTCGTATCAAATATTTCCATCAACGAGGACCATCGGACTTCATCTGGGATGACATATCCTCTTGTTCTTCCTCTTCTTTATCTCTTTCTCTCTCTCTCTCTCTCTCTCTTCACTCCTCATAGGACACACACTCTCTCTCTCTCAAATGTTATATTTTTGATTTGAGGGTTACACTTTTTAATATGACTTAAGTGACTTTATAAATATAATGTAAATTAAGTCACCTTACTATTATAAAAGGGACTTAAATATTTAAAGTTGAATATGAATAGTCTTAAGTCATATTAAGACATTCAAAAGGTCATGAGGAAGATGAGGAGTCAATTCTACTCTATAAATTGTAAACCTGTTCCCATTTCAAAGGGTTGGTGATTGATCTTGTGAACTCAAGATTATATTGTACTTTGAGTGAATAAAGGAGATAGCCATTCTCTTCCATCTCCCCCCTTCACAATTTCCTCCATTTCTCCATTATGTACAACTTCTTTTAAAGCATCAATACAATAAGAAGGAGTTTCTTGCTTTCTTTTACTTAGGGATTTCATGATACTTTGTGTTCATTAAATTATATTTGGTCTTGTTTCCATTTGTAGGGTTGTTTCCTCTAAATTTCGTGCATGTGATGAAGTTTCTAACTAGTGTGTCTGTAGGAATCTAATTTTCTACCTGCAACATTAGTTCTCCTTCCTCTTTTCTCACTCCCCTTTCCACACTCTTTACACAAAGTATTCCCTAGCAAGAGATTGTTATATTTTCCATAAGGTTGGTGGAGTGCCCCTCTTAGATCTCCAGTAGAAATACCACCAAAAAATCCACATTTTCTAGTGCATGCATATACAACAGCTGCACCATTTAAGTAGAGGGACTTGGATTCCCAAAGCGTTGGAAATAAATCCACAAGTTTGTTTACCTAAAAAAGTTTCTCAACAACAATTTTTAGTGACCAACATGGGGCAGATTTAGTAGCATCTGCACCTGAATATGACTGTAAGGTGCCAAAATGCAAAAATTCAAAAAAAAAAAAATCCAGAAAAAAGAGTTCATGAAATTCCATTGTTAAAAGACACACTGCTAATTTTTGCACGTGTCTTTTTGTTATCTTGTAAAATTAACAAGGGAAATTTTACCGATAACCATACCGAAAATTTTGTTTCGATCCCTCGTTAGGGATCCTTCGCGTTCGAAACGTTGTAAAATCCCTTGCCGGGAAATCTAGTTTTCGAACTTAGTCTTTTTGAGCATTTTTTGGCCGGGCGCATGGATTTGCCTTGCAACACAAAGTTTTGGTGCGCCAAAGGGCGCACATAATTTCATGTCGACAATGCATATGGTGCGCCAAAGGGCGCACACTTTCCCCTGTCGACAGCAACTTTCATGCGCCATTTCAAAAGTGGTTGGTGCATTGATGACCAGTTTTTCTATAAATATACGTGCGCGCCCAATGTCATTTTCATTCTTTTGCAAAGCACGTGATCATTCTAGACTTGTCAGCCTCTGCTCCATCATTTTCATCACCCTGTGGACCCGCTCTCCAAACTTTTTCTATATATCCAAGGTGAGAGGTTCTCCCTCTTCTCCGTTTTGTGCTTTCGGTTCTTTGAGTGTTCTTGGTCTGTGTTTTGGCTTGCTAGCCGGTTTTAAAATGAGATTATGATTAAGCTAGCTCCTCCCCTGTGCTGTCCTGTCTCATTTTCTTCTTCTTTTCCTCCTCCCTTCCCTCCCTCTTTCCAGATCTGCTGGTAAAGAGTGTTGTTTTGAAAAGGCTTGGTCTGAAAATCTTTTTATGAAACCTTATATGTCCAAGCAACCTTTGAAATGGAGGAAAGAAAGAAAAGGTTTGAGCTATGAGTTTAGTTCTGTGGCGCACTGGCGCGCCTTGTTACACTAAAAATAGTTGCACCCCTTTGGCGCATCTACCTGCCCTGTTACATGATCTAAACCCGTGCCAATGGCGCACCCATTTGTCATGCTGCATCTAGAACTCATGCGCCCTCAAGGCGTGCCTTTCTCGCATGCTACAAGTGTCGATCCTTCGCCCCCTTAAAAACCTTTGGCGCACCATTTATCCATGTTACACGATCCATCCATGCGCCAAAGGGCACACCGAATCCCAATGTAACACACAATTCTCATGCGCCCTGCTATAAAATGCAATTTGCTACATCCGTGCGCCATGCGCCTTTGGTGCCAGTATAACCTCTGCAACACTCTTTTTCTGTGCGCCTTATCCATTTGGCCTGCAACATGCAATTTTCATGCGCCCTGCACCCTGAGCCTTAAAATCTCTAACTCTTTCTTCTGCTAGCATTCCAATGGAAGATCAGATGACTAATTCAACTTTTGTGGATTGGGTCTCACTTCTTCTTCATGCAGATCAGCAACTGAGTTCGAAAGAACACATGTCTACGTCAAGCAAGAAACCCACCAAACCAAGAGGAAAGGCTAAGTTGACAGAAGAAGAGATGAAATACAAATATCAGAGGGTCAGGATGCCCGAATCACAGGCTAAGTGCAGTATGGATGTCAGAGACTCAGAATTGGGTCACATTGACATGGAGGAATTCTGGGTTAGGACTCAGAAAGTTACAAGAAGTCCATGGATGGACAAGTTAATAGGCATTTCCCTGCACTTCGCTAGAGAAATCCCTGTCAGCGCTGTCAACAACGAATTCATGATGGTGATTGCCCAATGTTACAACAAAGACACAAGATGTGTCGAAAATAGCAAGGGCGAGGTAGTCATAAACCTCACTGCCCGTCATTTTGAAATAATGCTCGGCATCCCTCACCACCGGAACTTCATGGCTGTTAGCCAACAAGAATACATCAAGGCCTGGGAGGACAACGAAGACCAGTGCATACAGTTGATGAATGAGGTCTACTTAAAGAACAAGAAGGTGGTGACCCGGTGGCCACAGACTATCCACCGAAGTGATTTCTCAAAGGAGCTCAGCGATACTATCACCTTCCTGAGCAGAGTCTTCGGGCTTTCAGATACCCACTATTTCCATAAGTGGATGCTGCGGTACTTGGAGACAATGAATAAAAATTTACCCGATCAGTGCTTTTGCTGGGGTGAAATAATAAGCAACACCATCTCTGAGCAACTACAACAGTTCGCCACAACAGGAGTGTTCCATATGAACTCCTATGTAGTCTACGCTACAGCGTCGGCAAGGGATTATCCGGGGCTGAACTGAAGTGGAGTATGGCCTCAAGCCAAGATATTTGATTACTACCCAGAGCTGAGGCTGGAGAATAGCATCCAACATTTCACAAAAGTTAACGATGCATTCTTCTATCATGTCATCTGCCTACTGAGGCCAAACACGACTCATAGCCGGACAACCAAAAACATAGTGGCAGTCATAGAGAAATGGGAGGCCCTGTTCACCCAATTTCCCACGTTCACCTATCTGAGGGATGCCAATTTTTTGGGAGAGCCAACCAAGCTACCAAGGTATGCTGGGCCTAAGCTGATTCTACTAGAACTGTCAAGGCAGCTGGTCACATACCATGAGAAGTGCCTCAAAAGAAATAAGGGTGGAACTCCTTTCCCCCTCACAGTGGGCCGATACACATGCTCCACTCACCATAAGGTGAAGGAAATGTTCGCAGAGCTAGAGCTACTCAACTTATAGCATGACTTCCCAGCCAGGCCTACCTTCAACCCAAGAAGTTGCCTACCAAAAGCGAAGCTCGATCCGATCCATGTCCCTCAAATTGAGGATATTTACGTTGACGTACTCCATGAGGCGGAACTCAGAAGAAAGGATCACTCTCGCTTGGCATTGGCGGAAATCATCCAATATGGAGTGGCCATTGTCCCCAAAGGCTTCCAAACTACGGAAGATGAAGTAGATAAGGTGTATAATGACACAGATGGGGACAATTGGCCCTTCCCGGCCATTGACAGGAACAAGGCTCCTCAAACAATTGAGGAGAGGGTCAAAGAGACTATGCGGAGAACAGAGCATTGGTGTCGCATGAACAGACTAATCTACCTAGGGGTAGATTTCACAACTTCCCCGTTGGGCAACGCACATCCAAGGTCCAAAAAGCAGCTGAAAGGAAAAGGTGCAGATGGTGAAACTAGCACCATTCAGGAAGAAGCCCCTGAAAGTCCTCTTCCCTCAGAACCAGAACAGGTTATAACTCTGGAGGAAGAATTGACAAAGAATAGTCCTATACGCCCATCCACCCAGGATGTCGGCGTCGCTTCAACTTCATAGGTCCCTTCTATCCCTTCTTCTTCTCTTCCTTCCCCTCCTCAAGTGACTCAAATGACCACCCCTTTGGTCGTGTCCTCTGCCCCTTCTTCTACCCTTTCCCCTGCTTCTTCATCTATCTTCTCCTCCCTCGCTGATTTGTCTTCCTCTATTTCTTCCCTCATCTCCGAGCTCCCTTCCCTTCCTATGTCTTCTGCAGTTGCAGTTTCCCTTCCTCCCGTGGACACTTCTTCAGCTATTCTTTCAATGCCGCCGCCGCGTGTCTCCACGTTTTTCCCCTCCTCTACCGTTACTGCCTCCCCCTCTGTCTCTGGTCCTTCTTCTATAGGACCAGCTTAGATCTCTCAGCAGCTGAGCCAACAAAAGAGGAAAGTTCCCATCACTCCGATGGACTTTTCAGTAATTCCAGCCAAAGGGGCAAAGAAGCACAAGCCGGTTACACGCTTCTCGAAAAGCGTTGCAGGTGAGAGAGTCATGGAAATAGCGTACCCTGACCCCCTCAAAGAGAAAGAAGATCTGTCTCCGATAGATTTCACCGTGACCCAAGTCACAATGGGGACATCCTCTGAAAGTCTCCAGGGGGAAGCTCTTTCCGCAGTTGATGCACTCTGTAAAAAGCTTCAGGAAACGAAAGAGGAGAAAAGGCTACTGAAGGAGTAGAACAAATACCTGCTTCAAGCCTTACAGAAGATGGGAAGTGCACCTCCCACAACTACCGCTGAGACTCCTGAGCTACTCAGTCAGGAGAAGATCAATGAGTATTCAAAGATCGGTGAGCAGGGTATGGCCGTTTCTTCTTGGAGGAGCCAAATCCTCAAGAATAGTGAAAGAGTAATCGCCGAGTATATCAGTTTATACCTAAACATCGGAAAGGCGAATAAGGAACTCCAAGCATTAGCGGGTCCGATATCAGAAGAGTTAGAGCATGCTAGACTCCAGCACGAGACCTTCCAACAAATGTTTGACTGTTCAGTCGAAGATCTGGTCAAGTTCGGAGTATTCGGCCATCCAAGGGCCCTCAACAAAACTATGTCCACTCTGGACTATTGGATAGATCAGCTGGAATTCGTTCTGGAAAAGATAGAGAAGGTGAAGGAAGAGACCCTGGATGTAATGCATCAAATGGAGAAAATTGTCCTCGCCATGACTCCAGGGTTGCTCTCTCCTTCCCTTACCTTGAGATCAGCTGATGACACTATCCGGATTTTCAAGGAGATAGCTTCTCAAGGGACAGAGCTAGAGGTCACATTCGACACTGAATCTATCAACAACCTACTGGCCTGTAGGGACTTCATCGGGTTCCTTATCGAGGCAGGGAAAGACTATTCCAAAATCCCAGAAAAGCTCATAGACGAGTGGGAGACTTGCGAAGCAATCAGTGAACGGCACAAGGATCCATCACAGGATCAATTTGGGCCGATGATTAGCAAGTTTTTGGAATACCGCGCTCAGTTCCACATATCATCTCCTGAGCAGCATCAGAAACAGGCAACCCCTTTTTGGCCGCAGGATGATGATGATGAGTAGCTTCTTCTTCTTCTTCTCTCTATTCTCCGACTTTCTTTTTGAAATGTCTAAAATGTGTTGATACAAATGATGATGTCATCCATGTTGCATCATGGGATGATGTCATCCACCAAGTTGTCAAAGTCAACATGACATTTAGATATTTTGTAAATATCTTTGTAAATAAGTGGTTGGCTCCATTTTGCCTTCTCTCTCCCTCATCTTCTATAAATATGGGAATACTTGTTGTATTCAGTGTGAACATTTTCTAGATAGAAATAGAAGTGAGGAGAGAAAGACTTTGAGCTTTCTTGTAACAGAAGAGAACAGTAATACAATTATTCAGACTTTGTGCTCAATAGCTGTGTTATACATTAGATCTTTCTTACGTTAGATCTGTATGCGTTTAATCTATTGGATTCATATCTAATTTTCCGTCACTTGCTCATCAGTATTGCTTTGTTTATTTATGCAAGTAGGTTTGGCTCTGTTTACTACCAAACTGAAAACATAAATCTTCTGACCTTTCTGCTTTGGAATTCATTTCTTTTCTTCCTTCGGATCTGTTCTTTCTCTTCTCCCTCTTTCATTCCTTTCTTTTTGCAGCCTGAAACACTCTACTGGGATGAGATCCCAACCCCCGAAGGCAGAATCTGTGAGACTTGCATAGGTTCCTGCTAGTAGAAATAGCAATAAACCAGTTTCACTTTGCTGTCTCAAAGAGGGGCTAAGCCCTGCACACTGTTGGCTCATCTATCCATAGATCTGTCCACGTGACAGATTTTCGGACCAACAGTTTTTGGCGAATCCGCTGGGGAACGGATAGATCTGTCAGATCTATGGTGGTGGTATAATATAAAATCAGAAAAATAATAAAATCGCTGCTAGTTTGCAAATCTGAACTTTTTGTTGAAAATCCAAAAATTTGCAAAAGTACCTGAAATTGAAAATTTTCTTCTGAGATCCATAGATCGGGCCTAGTTACAGATCTTTAGTTCTCTGAGTTTTTATCAAAATTAGAATTTTTCCGTGGATCTGAGTTTTTGACTGTTTTCTAAAAAAGTTTAAAACCCTCTGAAAAAGTAAAAATCAGATCTGAAAATCAGCCTACTATTCTTCCCTGCCATCTTATCCTCGCTACTATTTATCATTAACCGCAATCGGTTTTTCGAAGAGGATAGTTTTTAAATATCTAGAAAAGTGCATGCTGCTGGTTTTTGACAGAAAAACCAGAAAATCAGCAAGTACACCCAAAAATAAAGTTTAAATCTGCGCCATAATATCACAGATCTAGAAGGTACGCTGGCAATTGAACCTTTTACGCGCAGCAGGAGAGCCCGTGGAGAAGTTGATCCCACTTTCGATCTGCTTCAAAGGCACAATTTCAGCGTAACACCGGCACGTTTTTCAGTGCTAAGCTCGGCTAGCCGGTCATCCAAGAGTGTCTCACCCCCACGAAGAAAAAGTCTTTTACAAGGAGCATCTACATCCCTTTGTAGTGCCTTGTTGCTCAGTGGAACCACCCTCCCAGCTCGTGTGCTTTTTCTAGCCTTTCAAATGGCGGTACCATGGGGAAATGCTATGGGTCCTCTCGCACTGCCACATCCAGTTCACGCGCTCCCTCACGGAAACTGAAATAATTTTCCTAAATTCGACGGGAGCGGAAATCAAAGCACAGATTCCCACATATCTGCTTTCATTATGTCATGCAATATTTTGGACGTGACTCACGAAGATGTGTCGGTTCACCTTTTTCTGGAAACTCTACAAGGGCACGCATCCGAATGGTTTCAGCATTTGCCGGCCGCATCTATCACCAGTTGGGCAACCTTGCGGGAAGCTTTTGAAGACAGATACAAGCCTTCAAGAGATGCATTTGCGTTGTTATCATGGATCACTCACCTAAAGAAAGAAGCCAATGAGACTATGCGTGATTTCGTCACCCGGTTCAATGCATTAATCAACCGTGTCCCTACTGCCATGCTTCCAACACCGGAGAATCAGAAGTGTTTCTTCGTGAACGCCATGAGCTCAAAAGTCAGCTTCTTGCTCCTTCAAGAGCGAGTAGCTACCCTGCCGCTCGCTCAGGCTGCTGCCATTCAGATAGAAGACAATTTGATAATATCTGGTGAGTTGAAAAAGGAATCATTAAAGCCCAAATCTTCAGATCCCTCACCTGCTACTTCGTCTGATCCGGCATTCCAAAAGATGGCGAATGATCTACTCGCATTGAAAAAGTTGTTGGCCCAGGCTCCTAGTTCTTCATACCGAGACGTTCCACGAAGGATTTTCGTTCCCAACAATGTTTCACAAAGACCGCGTCTACCTGCAACTGCTCCACGGTTGGCGCTTGAAGCTCCTCCGGTCAATGCTTTGGCCGAAATTGAAGAGGAAGAGCAGTACTATGAAGAACCTTCGCCTCAAGGTGAAGATGATCAAGATGTCGGTGAGCCGACTGGCGACTCTACTATTGGATACATGGAATTTGATGAGGATGAATTTGATGAAGAAGAGAGTACTCAGGGCTATGCAAGCGGACAATCCTACGCTGTTTTTACCCGCTCGCAAGGAAAGGAAGCAGAAGTTGCTGCCCATGTGCAGAAGGAGAAGGTCGTGTCAAACGTGCCTCCAACCATTGCTAGAAGAGGTAATCCTCTTCCTACTCAATTCCCTGTTAAGTCTTTTCCACCCATCTCTCCTCCGAATCAGCCCCCTCATATTCCTATCAAGATCAGTAACCCTGTTCCACCATCGCGAAGTGAAGGACTCATTCCCTCACCAACGCAACCCTTGGCCGCATTCGATATAATAGATCATGCAAAAAAGACCAAGATCCAAATGTCTGAAGCTGAGTACCTTCAGTCAAATCCCAAACAGCTTGTAAGATTAACTAAATATATTCAGAGTCAAGCTGTTACATCTAAACAGGTTTCCCCGAAAGGAATCCTTTCCACTCCTCCCGAATCCCACATAAATGTTGCTTCAACATCTGCATTAGGCAAGATAGAACCTTTCTATCTCTCTCTCCTAATCAATGGCCATAACTTGAGCAACTGTATAATTGATTCCGGAGCTTCTGATAATGTCATGCCGGAAAAAGTCGCCCATGCTTTGGGCCTCACTCTTACCAAACCGTTCGGCAGATGTTATTCATTGGAAACCAAGCAAGTTCCGTTGGTTGGCCAGATCAAAGACACGTAATTTGCGTTTGCGGCTTTCCCAGATAAAAGAGTAAAAATGACAGTCCTCGTTGCTGACATTCCAGCAGCCTATGGAATTCTGCTGGGAAGAAGCTTTTGCAGCGAAGTTGGTGGAGAAATTCACATGGACTGGTCTAAAGCTAGAATACCCGTCAAAGGTGTGATGCAGACTTTAGAACCAGAATCGCAAAAGAAGTACTTGGTTACTAGCTCTGAGGACCCCAAAGCCCAAATCCTTTTTGAATCATCAGGGATGGGGAACTACTTCTTATCTACCGAGATGGGTACAAAGGGCATTTTTGTTCAAGAAAAGGATCTTAATGAGATCTGGACCTTGCAGTTTGATGGCAGTTGCGCGACTAGTGGATGTGGCGCCGGAATCATGCTAATATCTCCCGAAGAGGAGGTAATTCCTCTTTCTTTCAAGTTGTAGTTTTTCAATACTAACAATACTGCTGAGTATGAATCTCTGTTACTCGGTATGCAAGCCGCAAAGGAAAGGGGAATTAAAAATCTAAAGGTACAAGGTGATGCTGAGCTAGTTGTAAATCAGGTCAAAAGGATTTACCAAGTGAAAAATGAAAGGCTCAGGCACTACCACAACGCAGTATGGGACAGCATCGAGGAATTTGATGCCTTTTCGATAGGGGCAATTCCAAGAGCTCAAAATGACATGGCCGATTCATTGGCTGTTTCAGCATCTCTCATGCTCCCACACCCGGGTTTGAAAACGAACAAATACACCATTGAAGTGGTTTTCCCGCCCGAGCGTGCCAGACAACTCTCAGCATTGGCAGGTATTCAACGATGATAATCACCTCATTGCCTTTCTAGAAAAATCAGAAAATTTTGACGAGTTGTATTTTGAAGGATCCACTTCTACATGCCGTGAATCAATCAACGGTCAAAACCATGAATCAGAGGAGAAAGACGGCATATGTCAGCTCAAAGGAAATAAAATTCCGAAGGGCCTGGTTTCTCTGGAGTGCCTGTTTGATAGGCATGACCATTTTGTGAAAAAGAAGAGGTGAGATGGTCCTGACTCATCCCCAGAGACAGAACCAGTCAATATAGGTTCTGAGGCACACCCGTAATTTGTAAACATTGGCAAATGTTGCACACCTGAAGAGAAGCGGAAATTTGTCAAGTTGCTAAAGAAATATATGGATGTGTTGGCATGGTCCTATGCCGATCTAAATTCCTTCAAGCCAAAGGACGTTCAGCATGACATACCGCTGAAAGAAGATGTCAAAGCCTTTCGCCAGAAGCAAAGGCATTATAATCCTAAGATCTCGGGTACCATCCAGGCCGAAATTCAGAAGATACTGGATGTGAGAATCATCTTCCCTATCCATCAAAGAACTTGGGTGGCGAATATTGTGCCAGTACACAAGAAAAACGGTGAGATACGCATATGCGTAGACTTTCGAAATTTGAATCAAGCTTCGCTGAAAGACAACTACCCTCTTCCGATAATGGATCAAGTTCTGCAAGCAGTAACTGCATCAGAGATGCTGTCCATGCTTGATGGTTTTTCAGGCTACAATTAGATTGAAGTCTCACCTGAAGATCAATTCAAAACAGCATTCACTACTCCCTGGGGTACATTTGCCTACAGCAAGATGCCTTTTGGCCTAACTAATGCAGGTGCTACTTTTCAACGGGCCATGGACTTTGCATTTAAAGGTATGATGGGAAAAGTCATTGTAGTTTATCTAGATGACTTAACCGTGTTCTCTAAACAACGAAGTGATCATTGTGATCACTTGGAGCAAGTATTGGCCAGGTGCTGAGAACATGGAATTTCCCTAAATCCCAAAAAGTCCGTTTTTGGAGTCACGGAAGGGAAGTTGCCAGGGCATGTGGTTAGCAAAGAAGGAACGAAGATAGATATTGAAAGGGTTAATGCTATTCAGAGCCTTACTCTTCCTACAAGCAAGACTGGTGTTCATTCTTTCTTCGGAAAGGTGAACTTTCTTAGGCGTTTTGTTCCTGACTTTGCCAAAAAGACTCGCCACATACTGAACATGATGAAACGATCACCCACTTTCAGATGGAGTGAAGAAGGGAAAAGGTCATTTGAAGAAATAAAAGCTTCTGTTGCTCGTGCACCAATCCTGGTATGTCCCAACTTCTCCAAGGACTTCATCATGTATAGCTACGCATTGGAACATACTGTGTCTGCAATCTTAATACAAAAGAATTCCGAAGACATTGAATCCCCGATTGCATTCATGAGTTCTCCCCTCAAGCCTCACGAGTTAAAGATGACTCAATTGGAAAAGCATGCCTTTGCCGTTGTCAAAGCAGTGAAGAATTTCAGGTATTACATTCTAAACTCGCATATGGTGGTGCTGGTCCCTGACACGGTGCTGAAATCAATTCTAACTCAGCAGGAGTTAGGAAGTTTGAGAGGGAATTGGATTGCAAAGGTCCAGGAATATGACCTGGATATTAAACCAACCAAGCTGGTAAGGGGCAAGGGACTGTGTAAGCTAATGGCTGAAAACAAAGATTCAGAAAACCCTAAAGGAAAAGAGGACTGTACCGACGAAGAGCAAAGCCCTCTAGAGGAACCTGATTCTCTGCCTCTAGTTTTATTTGTTACAACTAGTGATGAGTGGTACTCTGACATCGCTTTCTTCCTTACCTACGGTGAATGCCCAATGCACCTAACCGCAAAGGAGAAGCGCACTATAAAGCTCAGGGTAGCTAAATATGTCATCTGGGATGACGGTTTATATAAGCACGGGATAGACGGTGTCTTCCTGCGATGTGTTGACAAGCCCCAGCAAGTGAAACTACTGGAAAGTTTTCACAATTCAGCCTGTAGAGGCCATTTTTCTTCTTCCGTGACAGCACACAAGATCATTTGAGCTAGGTACTATTGGCCGATGCTCTTTCAAGATGCGGCTACCTGGGTGGCAAAGTGTGAACCCTGTCAGCAATTCGTCGGCAAGCCCAAGTTGTCTGCCCTTCCCCTAAGGCCGGTCATTATCAATGAACCATTCAGGCAATGGGGAATTGATTTTATTAGCGCACTCAATCCTCAATCAAGTGCCGGACATAGGTATGTCCTTACAGCAATGGATTACTTCACTAAGTGGGTGGAAGCCATACCCGTCAAGCATGCCACTTCTGAGGTGGTTTGCAGTTTTATCAAAGAAAATATCATTGTCAGGTTCGGCGTTCCAAACAAAATTGTTGCTGATAATGCTTCTAACTTCTCCTCGCGGGAAGTTATTAGTTTTTGCTATGAATATGGGATATCTTTAGCGCATGCCTCGGATTATTACCCTCAGGGAAATGGTCAGGCGGAATCCTGTAATAAGAACTTGGTGACCATCATACGGAAATTAGTAGATGAGAACCAGCGGATGTGGCACAAGTCTTAGTACGACGCTTTGTGGGCGGACCGCATTACTCCCAAGAGATCTCTCGGCATGTCACCTTTTCAAGTGTTATATGGCACTGATGCCGAACTTCCCATTTCTGCTGAACTTCCTGCTCTACGCTTGGCACGAGTAATCGAAGATGAAACTTTCCAGAATTCTCTAGAAAAGAGAATCATGTATCTTGCGGAACTTGAAGAAAAGAGAGTAAGAGTGGTCGACAGGATCACTGAACATCAGAATCAAGTAAAGAGGCTTTTTGATAAGAAAGCCAAGTAGAGAAATTTTCAAGTGGGAGACCTTGTCCTCTTGTTGGACACGCAAAGAGAGCCAAAGGGCATGCACGGAAAATTTGATTCCCTATGGAGAGGGCCCTTCAAAATCAAGCAACTCAATGGAGAGAATAGTTTCTATCTCTCATATCTGGATGGAGCTGAAATCCCACTTCCCTATAGCGGGCAACATCTCAAGATCTTCAGGAAGTAGAGCTTGCTCTCTTCTTTGTACAGTTTATATTTTAGTTGTGTGTTTGCTTTCGTCGTGTGTTTTCTTTCGGTTGGTTGTCTGTTTCCTTTGTCCTCCCTCCGGTCCCCCTTGTTTTTGACTCCGTACCCAATGGATAGGCACATGAAATCTGGGATTCTCTACCCCCGAGTTCGCTCAGGGATAGTCCCCAGAAAGAGCCAGCTGTTATCCCGTAAAATTGACAAGGGAAATTTTACCGATAACCATACCGAAAATTTTGTTTCGATCCCTCGTTAGGGATCCTTCGCATTCGAAACGTTGTAAAATCCCTTCCCGGGAAATCTAGTTTTCGAACTTAGTCTTTTTGAGCCTTTTTTGGCTGGGCGCATGGATTTGCCTTGCAACACAAAGTTTTGGTGCGCCCCCTTAAAAGCCTTTGGCACATGGTTTTCCATGTCGACAATGCATGTTGGTGCGCCAAAGGACATTGCTTTTGTTGCAAGCTTTCCCCTGTTGACAGCAACTTTCATGCACCATTTCAAAAGTGGTTGGCGCATTGATGACCAGTTTTTCTATAAATATACGTGCGCGCCCAATGTCATTTTCATTCTTTTGCAAAGCACGTGATTGTTCTGGACTTGTCAGCCTCTACTCCATCATTTTCATCGCCCTGTGGACCCGCTCTCCAAACTTTTGCTATATATCCAAGGTGAGAGGTTCTCCCTCTTCTCCGTTTTGTGCTTTCGGTTCTTTGAGTGTTCTTGGTCTATGTTTTGGCTTGCTGGCCGGTTTTAAAATGAGATTATGATTAAGCTAGCTCCTCCCCTGTGCTGTCCTGTCTCATTTTCTTCTTCTTTTCCTCCTCCCTTCCCTCCCTCTTTCCAGATCTGCCGGTAAAGAGTGTTGTTTTGAAAAGGCTTGGTCTGAAAATCTTTTTATGAAACCTTATATGTCCAAGCAACCTTTGAAATGGAGGAAAGAAAGAAAAGGTTTGAGCTATGAGTTTAGTTCTGTGGCGCACTGGCGCGCCTTGTTACACTAAAAATAGTTGCGCCCCTTTGGCGCATCTACCCACCCTGTTACATGATCTAAACGTGCCAATGGCCACGCCTGCATCTGATGCACCCATCGTTGTCATGCTGCTTCTTTAGACCTCATGCGCCCTCAAGGCGCGCCTTTCTCGCATGCTACAAGTGTCGATCCCGCGCCCCCTTAAAAGCCTTTGGCGCACCATTTATCCATGTTACACGATCCATCCATGCGCCAAAGGGCGCACCGAATCCCAATGTAACACACAATTCTCATGCACCCTGCTATAAAATGCAAACTGCTACATCCATGCGCCATGCGCCTTTGGCGCCAGTATAACCTCTGCAACACTCTTTTTCTATGCGCCTTATCCATTTGGCCTGCAACATGCAATTTTCATGCGCCCTGCGCCCTGAGCCTTAAAATCTCTAACTCTTTCTTCTGCTAGCATTCCAATGGAAGATCAGATGACTAATTTAACTTTTGTGGATTGGGTCTCACTTCTTCTTCATGCAGATCAGCAACTGAGTTCGAAAGAACACATGTCTACGTCAAGCAAGAAACCCACCAAACCAAGAGGAAAGGCTAAGCTGACAGAAGAAGAGATGAAATACAAATATCAGAGGGTCAGGATGCCCGAATCACAGGCTGAGTGCAGTATGGATGTCAGAGACTCAGAATTGGGTCACGTTGACATGGAGGAATTCTGGGTTAGGACTCAGAAAGTTACAAGAAGTCCATGGATGGACAAGTTAATAGGAATTGCCCTGCACTTCGCCGGAGGAATCCCCGTCAGCGCTGTCAACAACGAATTCATGATGGTGATTGCCCAATGTTACAACAAAGACATAAGATGTGTCAAAAATAGCAAGGGCGAGGTAGTCATAAACCTCACTGCCCGTCATTTTGAAATAATACTCGGCATCCCTCACCACCGGAACTTCGTGGCTGTTAGCCAACAAGAATGCATCAAGGCCTGGGAAGACAACGAAGACCAGTGCATGCAGTTGATGAATGAGGTCTACCTAAAGAACAAGAAGGTGGTGACCTGGTGGCCACAGACTATCCACCGAAGTGATTTCTCAGAGGAGCTCAGCGATACTATCACCTTCCGGAGCAGAGTCTTCAGGCTTTCAGATGCCCACTATTTCCATAAGTGGATGCTGCGGTACTTGGAGACAATGAATAAAAATTTACCTGATCAGCGCTTTTGCTGGGGTGAAATAATAAGCAGCACCATCTCTGAGCAGCTACAACAGTTCACCACAACAGGAGTGTTCCATATGAACTCCTATGTAGTCTACGCTACAGCGTCGGCAAGGGATTATCCGGGGCTGAACCGAAGTGGAGTATGGCCTCAAGCCAAGATATTTGATTACTACCCAGAGCTGAGGCTGGAGAATAGCATCCAACATTTCACAAAAGTTAACGATGCATTCTTCTATCATGTCATCTGCCTACTGAGGCCTAACATGACTCATAGCCGAATGACCAAAAACATAGTGGCAGTCACAGAGAAATGGGGGGCCCTGTTCACCCAATTTCCCACGTTCACCTATCTGAGGGCTGCCAACTTTTTGGGAGAACCAACCAGGCTACCAAGGTATGCTGGGCCTAAGCTGATTCTACTAGAACTGTCAAGGCAGCTGGTCACATACCATGAGAAGTGCCTCAAAAGAAAGAAGGGTGGAACTCCTTTCCCCCTCACAGTGGGCCGATACACATGCTCCACCCACCATAAGGTGAAGGAAATGTTCGTAGAGCTGGAGCTACTCAACTTGAAGCATGACTTCCCGGCCAAGCCTACCTTTGACCCAAGCAGCTGCCTGCCAAAAGGGCGAAGCTCGATCTGATCCATGTCCCTCAAATTGAGGATATTTACATTGACGTTCTCCATGAGGTGGAACTCAGAAGAAAGGATCACTCTCGCTTGGAATTGGCAGAAATCATCCAATACGGAGTGGCCATTGTCCCCGAAGGCTTCCAGACTACGGAAGACGAAAGTAGATAAGGTGTATAATGACACAGATGGGGACAATTGGCCCTTCCCGGCCATTGACAGGAACAAGGCTCCTCAAACAATTGAGGAGAGGGTCAAAGAGACTATGCGGAGAACAGAGCATTGGTGCCGCATGAATGGACTAATCTACCTAGGGGTAGATTTCACAACTTCCCCTTTGGGAAACGCACCTCCAAGGTCCAAGAAGCAGCTGAAAGGCAAAGGTGCAGAAGGTGAAACTAGCACCATTTAGGAAGAAGCCCCTGAAAGTCCTCTTCCCTCAGAGCCAGAACAGGTTATAACTCTGGAGGAAGAATTGACAGAGGATAGTCCTATACGCCCATCCACCCAGGATGTCGGCATCACTACAACTTCAGAGGTCCCTTCTATCCCTTCTTCTTCTCTTCCTTCCCCTCCTCGAGTGACTCAAACGACCACCCCTTTGGTCGTGTCCTCTGCCCCTTCTTCTACCCTTTCCCCTGCTTCTTCATCTATCTTCTCCTCCCTCGTTGATTTGTCTTCCTCTATTTCTTCCCTCATCTCCGAGCTCCCTTCCCTTCCTATGTCTTCTGCAGCTGCGGTTTCCCTTCCTCCCATGGACACTTCTTCGGCTAGTTCTTTCAATGCCGCCGCCGCGTGTCTCCACGTTTTTCCCCTCCTCTACCGTTGCGCTGCCTCCCCCTCTGTCTCTGGTCCTTCTTCTATAGGACCAGCTTGGATCTCTCAGCAGCTGAGCCAACAAAAGAGGAAAGTCCCCATCGCTCTGATGGACTTTTCGGTCATTCCAGCTAAAGGAGCAAAGAAACAGAAGCCGGTTACACGCTTCTCGAAGAGCGCTGCAGGTGAGAGAGTCATGGAAATAGCGTACCCCGACCCCCTCAAAGAGAAAGAAGATCTGTCTCCGACAGATTTCACCGTGACCCAAGTCACAATGGGGACATCCTCTGAAAGTCTCCAGGGGGAAGCTCTTTCCGCAGTTGATGCACTCTGCAAAAAGCTTCAGGAAACGAAAGAGGAGAAAAGGCTACTGAAGGAGCAGAACAAATACCTGCTTCAAGCCTTACAGAAGATGGGAAGTGCACCTCCCACAACTGCCGCCGAGACTCCTGAGCTACTCAGTCAGGAGAAGATCAATGAGTATTCAAAGATCGGCGAGCAGGGTATGGCCGTTTCTGCTTGGAGGAGCCAAATCCTCAAGGATAGTGAAAGAGTAATCGCCGAGTATATCAGTTTATACCTAAACATCGGAAAGGCGAATAAGGAACTCCAAGCATTAGCGGGTCCGATATCAGAAGAGTTAGAGCATGCTAGACTCCAGCACGAGACCTTCCAACAAATGTTCGACTGTTCAGTCGAAGATCTGGTCAAGTTCGGAGTATTCGGCCATCCAAGGGCCCTCAACAAAACTATGTCCACTCTGGACTATCGGATAGATCAGCTGGAATTCGTTCTGGAAAAGATAGACAAGGTGAAGGAAGAGGCCCTGGATGCAATGCATCAAATGGAGAAAATTGTCCTCGCCATGACTCCAGGGTTGCTCTCTCCTTCCCTTACCTTGAGATCAGCTGATGACACTATCCGGATTTTCAAGGAGATAGCTTCTCAAGGGACAGGGCCAGAGGTCACATTCGACACTGAATCTATCAACAACCTACTGGCCTGTAGGGACTTCATCAGGTTCCTTATCGAGGCAGGGAAAGATTATTCCAAAATCCCAGAAAAGCTCATAGACGAGCGGGAGACTTGCGAAGCAATCAGTGAACGGCACAAGGATCCATCACAGGATCAATTTGGGCCGATGATTAGCAAGTTTTTGGAATACCGCGCTCAGTTCCACATATCATCTCCTGAGCAGCATCAGAAACAGGCAACCCCTTTTCGGCCGCAGGATGATGATGATGAGTAGCTTCTTCTTCTTCTTCTTCTTCTTCTTCTTCTTCTCTCTATTCTCCGACTTTCTTTTTGAAATGTCTAAAATGTGTTGATACAAATGATGACATCATCCATGTTGCATCATGGGATGACGTCATCCACCAAGTTGTCAAAGTCAACATGACTTTTAGATATTTTGTAAATATCTTTGTAAATAAGTGGTTGGCTCCATTTTGCCTTCTCTCTCCCTCATCTTCTATAAATATGGGAATACTTGTTGTATTCAGTGTGAACATTTTCTAGATAGAAATAGAAGTGAGGAGAGAAAGACTTTGAGCTTTCTTGTAACAGAAGAGAACAGTAATACAATTATTCAGACTTTGTGCTCAATAGCTGTGTTATACATTAGATCTTTCTTACGTTAGATCTGTATGTGTTTAATCTATTGGATTCATATCTAATTTTCCGTCACTTGCTCATCAGTATTGCTTTGTTTATTTATGCAAGTAGGTTTGGCTCTGTTTACTACCAAACTGAAAACATAAATCTTCTGACCTTTCTGCTTTGGAATTCATTTCTTTTCTTCCTTCGGATCTGTTCTTTCTCTTCTCCCTCTTTCATTCCTTTCTTTTCGCAGCCTGAAACACTCTACTGGGATGAGATCCCAACCCCCGAAGGCAGAATCTGTGAGACTTGCATAGGTTCCTGCTAGTAGAAATAGCAATAAACCAGTTTCGCTTTGCTGTCTCAAAGAGGGGCTAAGCCCTACACACTGTTGGCTCGTTTATCCATAGATCTGTCCACGCGACAGATTTTCGGACCAACAGTTTTTGGCGACTCCGCTGGGGAACGGACAGATCTGTCAGATCTATGGTGGTGGTATAATATAAAATCAGAAAAATAATAAAATCGCTTGCCTGCTTGCAAATCTGAACTTTTTGATAAAAATCCAAAAAATTTGCAAAAGTGCCCGAAATTGAAAATTTTCTTCTGAGATCCATAGATTGGGCCTAGTTACAGATCTTTAGTTTGCTGAGTTTTTATCAAAATTAGAATTTTTCCGTAGATCTGAGTTTTTGACTGTTTTCTAAAAAAGTTTAAAACCCTCTGAAAAAGTAAAAATCAGATCTGAAAATCAGCCTGCTATTCTTCCCTGCCATCTTATCCTCGCTACTATTTTTCATTAACCGCAATCAATTTTTCGAAGAGGATAGTTTTTAAATATCTAGAAAAGTGCATGCTGCTGGTTTTTGACAGAAAAACCAGAAAATCAGCAGGTACACCCAAAAATAAATTTTAAATCTGCGTCATAACATCGCAGATCTGGAAGGTACGCTGGCAAGTGAACCTTTTACGCGCAGCAGGAGAGCCCGTGGAGAAGTTGATCCCACTTTCGATCTGCTTCAAAGGCACAATTTCAGCGTAACACCAGCACGTTTTTCAGAAGTAAGCTCGGCTAGCCGGTCATCCAGGAGTGTCTCACCCCCACGAAGAAAAAGTCTTTTACAAGGAGCATCTACATCCCTTTGTAGTGCCTTGCTGCTCAGTGGAACCAGCCTCCCAGCTCGTGTGCTTTTTCGAACCTTTCAAATGGCGGTACCATGGGGAAATGCTATGGGTCCTCTTGCACTGCCACATCCAGTTCACGCGCTCCCTCACGGAAACCGAAAGAATTTTCCTAAATTCGACGAGAGCAGAAATCAAAGCACAGATTCCCACATATCTGCTTTCATTATGTCATGCAGTATTTTGGACGTGACTCACGAAGATGTGTCGGTTCGCCTTTTTCTGGAAACTCTACAAGGGCCCGCAGCCGAATGGTTTCAGCATTTGCTGGCCGCATCTATCACCAGTTGGGCAACCTTGTGGGAAGCTTTTGAAGACAGATACAAGCCTTCAGAAGATGCATTTGCGTTGTTATCACAGATCACGCACCTGAAAAAAGGAAGCCAATGAGACCATGCGCGATTTCGTCACCCGGTTCAATGCATTAATCAACTGTGTCCCCTACTACCATGCTTCCACACACCGGAGAATCAGAAGTGTTTCTTCGTGAAAGCCATGAGCTCAAAAGTTAGTTTCTTGCTCCTTCAGGAACAAGTAGCTACCTTAGCCGCTCACTCAGGCTGTTGCCATTCAGATAGAAGACAATTTGATAATATCTAGCAAGTTGAAAAAGGAATCATCCAAAGCCCAAATCTTCAGATACCTCACCTGCTACTTCGTCTGACCCAGTCATTCCAAAAGATGGCGAATGATTTTCTTGCATTGAAAGAAGCAGTTGGCCTAGGCTCCTAGTTCCTCATACCAGAGATGTTTCACGAAGGAGTTTTCGTTCCCAATAATGTTTCACAAAGGCCGCGCCTACCTGCAACTGCTCCACGGTTGGCACTTGAAGCTCCTCCGGTCAATTGCTCTAGCCGAGATTGAAGAGGAAGAGCAGTACTACTATGAAGAACCTTCGCCTCAAGGCGAAGATGATCAAGATGTCGGTGAGCCGACTGGCGACTCTACTATTGGATACATGGAATTTGATGAGGATGAATCTGATGAAGAAGAGAGTACTCAGGGCTATGCAAAGCGGACAATCCTACGCTGTTTTCACCCGCTCACAAGGAAAGGAAGCGGAAGTTGCTGCCCATGTGCAGAAGGAGAAGGTCGTATCAAACGCACCTCCAACCATTGCTAGAAGAGGTAATCCTCTTCCTACTCAATTCCCTGTTAAGTCTTTTGCAAAGAAGTCTTTTCCGCCCATCTCTCCTCCGAATCAGCCCCCTCATATTCCTATCAAGATCAGTAACCCTGTTCCACCATCGCGAAGTGAAGGACTCATTCCACTCACCAACGCAACCCTTGGCCGCATTCGATATAATAGATCATGCAAAAAAGACCAAGATCCAAATGTCTGATGCTGAGTACCTTCAGTCAAATCCCGAACAGCTTGTAAGATTAACCAAATACATTCAGAGTCAAGCTGTTATACCTAAGCAGGTTTCCCCGAAAGGAATCCTTTCCACTCCCCCTGAAATCCCGCATAAATGTTGCTTCAACATCTGCATCAGGTAAGATAGAACCTTTCTATCTCTCTCCTCCTAATCAACGGCCATAAGTTGAGCAACTGTATAATTGATTCCGGAGCTTCTGATAATGTCATGCCGGTGAAAGTCGCCCATGCTTTGGGGCCTCACTCTTACCAAACCGTTCGGCAAGATGTTATTCATTGGAAACCAAGCAAGTTCCGTTGGTTGGCCAAATCAAAGACGCGTAATTTGCGTTTGCGGCTTTCCCAGATAAAAAGAGTAAAAATGACAGTCCTCGCTGCTGACATTCCAGTAGCCTATGGAATTCTGCTGGGAAGAAGCTTTTGCAGCGAAGTTGGTGGAGACATTCACATGGACTGGTCTAAAGCTAGTATACCCGTCAAAGGTGTGATGCAGACTTTAGAACCAGAATTGCAAAAGAAGTACTTGGTTACTAGCTCTGAGGACCCCAAAGCCCAAATTCTTTTTGAATCATCAGGGATGGGGAAACTACTTCTTATCTACCGAGACGGGTACAAAGGGAGTTTTTGTGTCAAGAAAAGGATCTTAACGAGATCTGGACCTTGTAGTTTGATGGCAGTTGCGTGACTAGTGGATGTGGCGCCGGAATCGTGCTGATATCTCCCGAAGAGGAGGTAATTCCTCTTTCTTTCAAGTTGCAGTTTTTCAATACTAACAATACTGCTGAGTATGAATCTCTGTTACTCGGTATGCAAGCTGCAAAGGAAAGGGGAATTAAAAATCTAAAGGTACAAGGTGATGCTGAGCTAGTTGTAAATCAGGTCAAAAGGATTTACCAAGTGAAAAATGAGAGGCTCAGGCACTACCGTAACGCAGTATGGGACAGCATCGAAGAATTTGATGCCTTTTCGATAGGAGCAATTCCAAGAGCTCAAAATGACATGGCCGATTCATTGGCCGTTTTCAGCATCTCTCATGCTCCCACACCCGGGTTTGAAAACGAACAAATACACCATTGAAGTGGTTTTCCACCCGAGCGTGCCAGACAACTCTTAGCATTGGCAGGTATTCAATGATGATAATCACCTCATTGCCTTTCTAGAAAAATCAGAAAATTTTTGACGAGTTGTATTTTGAAGGATCCACCTCTACATGCCGTGAATCAATCAACAGTCAAAACCATGAATCAGAGGAGAAAGACGGCATATGTCAGCTCAAAGGAAATAAAATTCCGAAGGGCCTGGTTTCTCTGGAGCGCCTGTTTGACAGGCATGACCGTTTTATGAAAAAGAAGAGGCGAGATGGTCCCGACTCATCCCTAGAGACAGAACCAGTCAATATAGGTTCTGAGGCACACCCGCAATTTGTAAACATTGGCAAATGTTGCACACCTGAAGAGAAGTGGAAATTTGTCAAGTTGCTGAAGAAATATATGGATGTGTTGGCATGGTCCTATGCCGATCTAAAGTCCTTCAAGCCAAAGGACGTTCAGCATGACATACCGCTGAAAGAAGATGTCAAAGCCTTTCGCCAGAAGCAAAGGCATTATAATCCTAAGATCTCGGGTACCATCCAGGCCGAAATTCAGAAGATGCTGGATGCGAGAATCATCTTCCCTATCCATCACAGTACTTGGGTGGCAAATATTGTGCCAGTACATAAGAAAAACGGCGAGATACGCATATGCGTAGACTTTCGAAATTTGAATCAAGCTTCGCTGAAAGACAACTACCCTCTTCCGATAATGGATCAAGTTCTACAAGCAGTAACCGGATCAGAGATGCTGTCCATGCTTGACGGTTTTTCAGGCTACAATCAGATTGAAGTCTCTCCTGAAGATCAATTCAAAACAGCATTCACTACTCCCTGGGGTACATTTGCCTACAGCAGGATGCCTTTCGGCCTAACTAATGCAGGTGCTACTTTTCAACGGGCCATGGACTTTGCATTTAAAGGTATGATGGGAAAAGTCATTGTAGTTTATCTAGATGACTTAACCGTGTTCTCTAAACAACGAAGTGATCATTGTGATCACTTGGAGCAAGTATTGGCCAGATGTAGAGAACATGGAATTTCCTTAAACCCAAAAAAGTCTATTTTTGGAGTCACGGAAGGGAAGTTTCTAGGGCATGTGGTTAGCAAAGAAGGAACGAAGATAGATATTGAAAGGGTTAAGGCTATTCAGAGCCTTACTCTGCCTACAAGCAAGACTGGTGTTCATTCTTTCTTTGGAAAGGTGAACTTTCTTAGGCATTTTGTTCCTGACTTTGCTGAAAAGACCCATCATATACTGAACATGATGAAGGGATCACCAACTTTCAGATGGAGTGAAGAGGGGAAAAGGTCATTCAAAGAAATAAAAGCTTCTGTTGCCCATGCACCAGTCCTGGTATGTCTTGAATTCTCCAAGGACTTCATCATGTATAGCTACGCATCTGAGCACACTGTGTCTGCAATCTTAATGCAAAAGAATTCCGAAGGCATTGAATCCCCGATTGCATTCATGAGTTCTCCCCTCAAGCCTCACGAGTTGAAGATGACTCAATTGGAAAAGCATGCCTTTGCCATTGTCAAAGCAGTGAAGAATTTCAGGTATTACATTCTAAACTCGCATACGGTGGTGCTGGTCCCTGACACGGTGGTGAAATCAATTCTAACTCAGCAGGAGTTAGGAAGTTTGAGAGGGAATTGGATCGCAAAGGTCCAGGAATATGACTTGGATATTAAACCAACCAAGCTGGTAAGGGGCAAGGGCCTGTGTCAGCTAATGGCTGAAAACAAAGATTCAGAAAACCCTAAAGGAAAAGAGGACTGTACCGACGAAGAGCAAAGCCCTCTAGAGGAACCTGATTCTCTGCCTCTAGTTTTATTTGTTGCAACTAGTGATGAGTGGTACTCTGACATCACTTTCTTCCTTACCTACGGTGAATGCCCAATGCACCTAACCGCAAAGGAGAAGCACACTATAAAGCTTAGAGAAGCTAAATATGTCATCTGGGATGACGGTTTATATAAGCGCAGGATAGACGGTGTCTTCCTGCGATGTGTTGACAAGCCCCAGCAAGTAAAACTACTGGAAAGTTTTCACAATTCAGCCTGTGGAGGCCATTTTTCTTCTTCCGTGACAGCACACAAGATCATTCGAGCCAGGTACTATTGGCCAACGCTCTTTCAAGATGCGGCTACCTGGGTGGCAAAGTGTGAACCCTGTCATCAATTCGTCGGCAAGCCCAAGTTGGTTGCCCTTCCCCTAAGGCCGGTCATTATCAATGAACCATTCAGGCAATGGGGAATTGATTTTATTAGCGCACTCAATCCTCAATTGAGTGCCGGACATAGATATGTCCTTACAGTAATGGATTACTTCACTAAGAGGGTGGAAGCCATACCCGTTAAGCATGCCACTTCTGAGGTGGTTTGCAGTTTTATCAAAGAAAATATCATTGTCAGGTTCGGCGTTCCAAACAAAATCGTTGCTGATAATGCTTCTAACTTCTCCTCGCGGGAAGTTATTAGTTTTTGCTATGAATATGGGATAACTTTAGCGCATGCCTCAGATTATTACCCTCAGGGAAATGGTCAGGCGGAATCCAGTAATAAGAACTTGGTGACCATCATACGGAAATTAGTAGATGAGAACCAGCGGATGTGGCACAAGTCTTTGTACGACGCTTTGTGGGCGGACCACATTACTCCCAAGAGATCTCTCGGCATGTCACCTTTTCAAGTGTTATATGGCACTGATGCCGAACTTCCCATTTCTGCTGAACTTCCTTCTCTACGCTTGGCACGAGTAATCGAAGATGAAACTTTCCAGAGTTATCTAGAAAAGAGAATCATGTATCTTGCGGAACTTGAAGAAAAGAGAGTAAGAGTGGTCGACAGGATCACTGAACATAAGAATCAAGTAAAGAGGCTTTTTGATAAGAAAGCCAAGCAGAGAAATTTTCAAGTGGGAGACCTTGTCCTCTTGTGGGACAAGCGAAGAGAGCCAAAGGGCATGCACGGAAAATTTGATTCCCTGTGGAGAGGGCCCTTCAAAATCAAGCAACTCAATGGAGAGAATAGTTTCTATCTCTCATATCTGGATGGAGCTGAACTCCCACTTCCCTATAGCGGGCAACATCTCAAGATCTTCAGGAAGTAGAGCTTGCTCTCTTCTTTGTACAGTTTATATTTTAGTTGTGTGTTTGCTTTCGTCGTGTGTTTGCTTTTGGTTGGTTGTGTGTTTCCTTTGTCCTCCCTCCGGTCCCCCTTTTTTTTGACTCCGTACCCAATGGATAGGCACATGAAATCTGGGATTCTCTACCCCCAAGTTCGCTCAAGGATAGTCCCCAGAAAGAGCCAGCTATTATCCCGTAAAATCGACAAGGGCAATTTTACCGATAACCATACCGAAAATTTTGTTTCGATCCCTCGTTAGGGATCCTTCGCGTTCGAAACGTTGTAAAATCCCTTCCCGAGAAATCTAGTTTTCGAACTTAGTCTTTTTGAGCCTTTTTTGGCTGGGCGCATGGATTTTCCTTGCAACACAAAGTTTTGGTGCGCCCACTTAAAAGCCTTTGGCGCATGGTTTTCCATGTTAGCACGTATTTCGGTGCGCCAAAGGATGTTGAGTCTCTTTTGCGTGCGCCAAGGCGCATGCGCCTTATTGTTGACATTGCTTTTGTTGCTCCACTTTTCGGTGCGCCAAAGGGCGCACATAATCTCGCTGCAACACAAAGTTTTGGTGTGCCAAAGGGCACACGCTTTCCCCTGTCGACAGCAACTTTCATGCGCCATTTCAAAAGTGGTTGGCGCATTGATGACCAGTTTTTTATAAATTTACGTGCGTGCCCAATGTCATTTTCATTCTTTTGCAAAGCATGTGATCATTCTGGACTTGTCAGCCTCTGCTCCGTCATTTTCATCGCCCTGTGGACCTGCTCTCCAAACTTTTGCTATATATCCAAGGTGAGAGGTTCTCCCTCTTCTCCGTTTTGTGCTTTCGGTTCTTTGAGTGTTCTTGGTCTATGTTTTGGCTTGCTGGCCGGTTTTAAAATGAGATTATGATTAAGCTAACTCCTACCCTGTGCTGTCCTGTCTCATTTTCTTCTTCTTTTCCTCCTCCCTTCCCTCCCTCTTTCCAGATCTGCTGGTAAAGAGTGTTGTTTTCAAAAGGCTTGGTCTGAAAATCTTTTTATGAAACCTTATATGTCCAAGCAACCTTTGAAATGGAGGAAAGAAAGAAAAGGTTTGAGCTATGAGTTTAGTTCTGTGGCGCACTGGCGCGCCTTGTTACACTAAAAATAGTTGCGCCCTTTTGGCGCATCTACCCGCCCTGTTACATGATCTAAACCCGCGCCAATGGCGCACCCATTTGTCATGTTGCATCTAGAACTCATGCGCCCTCAAGGCGCGCCTTTCTCGCATGCTACAAGTGCCGATCCCGTGCCCCCCTTAAAAGCCTTTGGCACACCATTTATCCATGTTACATCCCGTTTCCATGCGCCAAAGGGTGCACCCAGCTTCCATGCAACACAAGCCTTATTCGCGCAAGTATAAAGCTATAAAGGCGCGGGCGCACCCCCGATTGCAGTAACATGATGTTTTGTAAACCCTTTTGGCGCATGAAAAGTCCATGTTACACGATCCATCCATGCGCCAAAGGGCACACCGAATCCCAATGTAACACACAATTTTCATGCGCCCTGCTATAAAATGCAATCTGCTACATCCGTGCGCCATGCGCCTTTGGTACCAGTATAACCTCTGTAACACTCTTTTTCTGTGTGCCTTATCCATTTGGCCTACAACATGCAATTTTCATGTGCCCTGCGCCCTAAGCCTTAAAATCTCTAATTCTTTCTTCTTCTAGCATTCCAATGGAAGATCAAATGACTAATTCAACTTTTGTGGATTGGGTCTCACTTCTTCTTCATGCAGATCAGCAACTGAGTTCGAAAGAACACATGTCTACGTCAAGCAAGAAACCCACCAAACCAAGAGGAAAGGCTAAGCTGACAAAAGAAGAGATGAAATACAAATATCAGAGGGTCAGGATGCCCGAATCACAGGCTGAGTGCAGTATGGATGTCAGAGACTCAGAATTGGGTCACATTGACATGGAGGAATTATGGGTTAGGACTCAGAAAGTTACAAGAAGTCCATGGATGGACAAGTTGATAGGCAGTGCCCTACACTTCGCCGGAGGAATCCCCGTCAGTGCCATCAACAACGAATTCATGATGGTGATTGCCCAATGTTACAACAAAGACACAAGATGTGTCGAAAATAGCAAGGGCGAGGTAATCATAAACCTCACTGCCCGTCATTTCGAAATAATGCTCGGTATCCCTCATCACCGGCAATTTGTGGCCGTCAGCCAAAAGGAATGCATCAAGGCCTGGGAAGACAACGAAGACGAATGCATGCAGTTGATGAATGAGGTCTACCTAAAGAACAAGAAGGTGGTGACCCGATGGCCACAGACTATCCACCGAAGTGATTTCTCCACCATAAGGCGAAGGAAATGTTTGCAGAGCTGGAGCTACTCAACTTGAAGCATGACTTCCTAGCCTGGCCTACCTTCGACCCAAGAAGCTTCCTGCCAAAAGCGAAGCTCGATCCGATCCATGTCCCTCAAATTGAGGATATTTACATTGACGTTCTCCATGAGGCGGAACTCAGAAGAAAGGATCACTCTCGCTTGGCATTGGCGGAAATCATCCAATACGGAGTGGCCATTGTCCCCAAAGGCTTCCAAACTATGGAAGATGAAGTAGATAAAGTGTATAATGACACAGATGGGGACAATTGGCCCTTCCCGGCCATTGACAGGAACAAGGCTCCTCAAACAATTGAGGAGAGGGTCAAAGAGACTATGTGGAGAACAGAGCATTGGTGCCACATGAACGGACTAATCTAGCTAGGGGTAGATTTCACAACTTCCCCGTTGGGAAATGCACCTCCAAGGTCCAAGAAGTAGCTGAAAGGCAAAGGTGCAGAAGGTGAAACTAGCACCATTCAGGAAGAAGCCCCTGAAAGTCCTCTTCCCTCAGAGCCAGAACAGGTTATAACTCTTGAGGAAGAATTGTCAGAGGATAGTCCTATACGCCCATCCACCCAGGATGTCAGCGTCGCTACAACTTCAAAGGTCCCTTCTATCCCTTCTTCTTCTCTTCCTTCCCCTCCTCGAGTGACTCAAACGACCACCCCTTTGGTCGTGTCCTCTGCCCCTTCTTCTACCCTTTCCCCTACTTCTTCATCCATCTTCTCCTCCCTCGATGATTTGTCTTCCTCTATTTCTTCCCTCATCTCCAAGCTCCCTTCCCTTCCTATGTCTTCTGCAGTTGCGGTTTCCCTTCCTCCCATGGACACTTCTTCAGCTATTCTTTCAATGCCGCCGCCGCGTGTCTCCATGTTTTTCCCCTCCTCTACCGTTACTGCCTCCCTCTCTGTCTCTGGTCCTTCTTCTGTAGGACCAGCTTGGATCTCTCAGCAGCTGAGCCAACAAAAGAGGAAAGTCTCCATCGCTCCGATGGACTTTTCGGTCATTCCAGCTAAAGGAGCAAAGAAACAGAATCCAGTTACACGCTTCTCGAAGATCGCTGCAGGTGAGAGAGTCATGGAAATAGCGTACCCCGACCCCCTCAAAGAGAAAGAAGATTTGTCTCCTACAGATTTCACTGTGACCCAAGTCACAATGGGGACATCCTCCGAAAGTCTCCAGGGGGAAGCTCTTTCCGCAGTTGATGCACTCTGCAAAAAGCTTCAGGAAACGAAAGAGGAGAAAAGGCTACTGAAGGAGCAAAACAAATACCTGCTTCAAGCCTTACAGAAGATGGGAAGTGCACCTCCCACAACTACCGCTGAGACTCCTGAGCTGCTCAGTTAGGAGAAGATCAATGAGTATTCAAAGATCGGCGAGTAGGGTATGGCCGTTTCTGCTTGGAGGAGCCAAATCCTCTAGGATAGTGAAAGAGTAATCGCCGAGTATATCAGTTTATACCTAAACATCGGAAAGGTGAATAAGGAACTCCAAGCATTAGTAGGTCCGATATCAAAAGAGTTAGAGCATGCTAGACTCCAGCACGAGACCTTCCAACAAATGTTCGACTGTTCAGTCGAAGATCTGGTCAAGTTCGGAGTCTTCGGCCATCCAAGGGCCCTCAACAAAACTATGTCCACTCTGGACTATCAGATAGATCAGCTGGAATTCGTTCTGGAAAAGATAGACAAGGTAAAGGAAGAGGCCCTGGATGCAATGCATCAAATGGAGAAAGTTGTTCTCGCCATGACTCCAGGGTTGCTCACTCCTTCCCTTACCTTGAGATCAGCCGATGACACTATCCGGATCTTCAAGGAGATAGCTTCTCAAGGGACAGGGCCAGAGGTCACATTCGACACTGAATCTATCAACAACCTACTGGCCTGTAGGGACTTCATCGGGTTCCTTATCGAGGCGGAGAGAGATTATTCCAAACTCCCGGAAAAGCTCATAGACGAGCGGGAGACTTGTGAGGAAATCAGTGAACGGCACAAGGATCCATCACAGGATCAATTTGGGCCGATAATTAGCAAGTTTTTGGAATACCGCGCTCAGTTCCACATATCATCACCTGAGTAGCATCAGAAACAGGCGACCCCTTTTCGGCCGCAGGATGATGATGATGAGTAGCTTCTTCTTCTTCTTCTTCTCTCTCTTTCTCCGACTTTCTTTTTGAAATGTCTAAAATGTGTTGACACAAATGATGACATCATCCATGTTGCATCATGGGATGATGTCATCCACTAAGTTGTCAAAGTCAACATGAATTTTAGATATTTTGTAAATATCTTTGTAGATAAGTGGTTGGCTCCATTTTGCCTTCTCTCTCCCTCATCTTCTATAAATACTGGAATACTTGTTGTATTCAGGGGTGAACATTTTTTAGATAGAAATAGAAGTGAAGAGAGAAAGACTTTGAGCTTTCTTTTAACAGAAGAAAACAGTAATACAATTATTAAGACTTTGTGCTCAATATCTGTGTTATGCATTAGGTCTTTCTTACGTTAGATCTGTATGTGTTTAATCTGTTGGATTCATATCTACTTTCCTGTCATTTGCTCATCAGTATTGCTTTGTTTATTTACGCAAGTAGGTTTGGCTCTGTTTACTACCAAACCAAAAACGTAAATCTTCTGACCCTTCTGCTTTGGAATTCATTTCTTTTCTTCCTTCGGATCTATTCTTTCTCTCCTCCCTCTTTCATTCCTTTCTTTTCTCAGCCTGAAACACTCTACTGGGATGAGATCCCAACCCCCGAAGGCAGAATCTGTGAGACTTGCATAGGTTCCTACTAGTAGAAATAGCAATAAACCAGTTTCGCTTTGCTGACTCAAAGAGGGGCTATGCCCTGCACACTGTTGGCTCGTCTATCCATAGATCTGTCCATGCGACAGATTTTCGGACCAACACTTTTCATATTCCCACTTTAAGAATTTCAAAAAGTTGGCTGAAGGAGGAAACACTAGGTTGAGCAGGTCGAGTGGTGTCGACGATTTCAATTTCGAGGCTTCACAAAATTAGTAAGAACAAATTAAAGATAATCCATACTTCTTCTCTCAATCCTCCTCTCCATATGGCTCTTCATGAAGTTCACCAGGAAATCCTATCAAAACTCTTCTGGATATTCCCCCTTAAAATTATCCCATTTTCAAACACCATTGATCATTGAGCTCCCAAAAGAAGAAGAATTTGAAGAATTTGTAGAAGTAAGAGCAGAAGTAGAAACAACAATGGAAGACAAAGAAAAAATACCCTGACCGATTGTTCCATGGGGAAGGAATACATGCCAACTTTCTCTTGAACCACCTCTCAACGATCTACCAACAAGTTCCTGTAAGAACTTTCCAAAGTTCAAAGGTGAAAAAAAAACATCTAGAATAACACATCACTGCCTTCACGACATCATGTGGAATTATTAGTTTCTAACATGAAGATGTTGTAGTGAGACTGTTTGTGGAGTCACTCCAAGAAAAAGTAGTAGAATGGTTCTACCTCCTTCCTATCTGATCCATCACTTGTTGGGATGACATCAAGGTTGCCTTCAAGGAAATATTTAAATCAACTGGAGACTGTCAAGACCTCTTGGTGTAGTTGGCTCAAATGAGGAAAGGAGAAAATGAAACCATGAGAGGCTTCATGGCTCGTTTCAAATGGTTTCTTCGGAAGATACCTGAAGAGCATTCACCATTTCAAAAAAATTTCAAGAGATTATTCATCAATGATCGATCATTAGAAGTAGGTTTTTCGCTACGAAGAGGCACAAGAGAAGTACACGTTAGTTGGATACAAAGAGAAACATGTGATATGGGAGTGCATAGATGATCTGCGATCCTCTCTAAAAATGATCATGGAGTTGCTTTGTTTATGAAATTGTAGATACCCAAAATCCTGGAGCTAGTATGAGAACCATATTCCTTTTCACTAGAGAGTGGTATGGTCTATTCATGTGATTATATAGTTTCATATGAGGGAATTACATCAATGTTAGTATAACTTCTTTATGAATCAACATGCAATCAGATTTGTAGGATGCACCTTCACATTGATCACCTTAGAGTGTTGCACCCATGAATGTAAATTACAAAATTCAACAAGGTGATGAAAAACACCCTCAATACCCTAATCAGTGAAGGTCGGAGATTTCCGTATAAAAAGGTTATTAGTTTGAGGTTGAATCACCCTTACATCACCTATGTATGTGCTACTTGTGAAGAGGTTATCAAACCACACGTAGAAGATCCACTTACCACGTGATATCTACATAGATGCATCTATTTTGGCACTCGTGATCATTTTGATAATGGAAAATAATTGCTTGGCATTACTTTAAGCTAAAAATAAGCTTGAAGATCTTTTCCTCTGGCAAGGTCCCCAAACTAAAAGAATGAGTCAAGGATCCCTACTTCCATCTTCCTTGAAGTCTACATTTTAGGAGTGCTCTAAACATGTGTGGGTTAGTAATTAGACTCCTGCAATCCCAAGTTAGCTTTAGAATTGCATCTTGGGAGAGTAAATCTAGAGTGCTACTCCTACAAAAATCTAATACCTTGATTACTCCTAGTGTGGTCATTGAAAGTGCTAGACGATTTCCAGGTGAGTCATCAAATTTATTTTATCCCAAGCATATCGTAGGTATAAAATTAGTTACATTAAGTCTGGCCTATCTCCACATGAAATGCTCCCTTTGAAAATATATTAAGTTATGCAAACAAGTGATCATTGTGTAGGTGGGACTGATAATATGAATTTTATACAAACTCACCTTGAACCATGGTACGATATGGTCCCATCTAAACGGAGTCATATCAAGTAGCTCTTGGGACTTCTAACAACTTTATAAGGTTGGTGCTTCATCCTGAGATTATATTGGTGTACCCACCTACAACTGTGATCATAGTTGTATGAGTGTTCTGAGCATTGTGAACAAAAAAGCAAGTTATTCAAAGTTGAACCTAGGGATAGGTCACCTTCTTGCTTGGAGAAATCTGTGCTAAACAATTTACATAATAGATTGATGGTGCCTCAAGGCCAAAGTTGATTCCATTGAAGGTCCAAATGATCTCAAATTTACCATGAATCCACCTAGGTGGTGCTATATTTTCCTCCCTTTGGAGTATGAAATGAAAGGTTACACTGTTTAATGAAGGTCAAATATACACAAGTGTGTCTCACACAATTTGTCTTCACTTGAAGATTTCAATGATTTTACTCAAGTAGTTGATGAACTAGCTCTCATTGATGAAACCAACTAAGTACATAGTGTCCTATCAATGTCATGGGAGGTAAAATTTAGATTGAACTGTGTAACTCAACAATGCTTCAAATACCATTTGTAGACTTTGAAACATTGAATTTGTAAGTAGTAAAATAAAGAGACAAAATCATGAAAGGAATAATTTTTTTTTATTAGAGTGTTTGCAAAGAGGGTTACAAGATCATAGTTAGCACAAACTAGATAAGGATTAACAAGTAATACTAACTTGTAAAAATTACTTCAAGAAACTAATAACAACACGGCACAAGGTCAAAACAAGAGGTTAAATTCATCACTTGGATTAGGAGAGAGAAATCTCACTCATCTCTGCCCTAACAGGCTTATGGGGTTCAAATTGATTTTTCACACACTTAGAATCATCAAAACTTTACTAAATCATTCCCATTGGATAGGAAATTATCTCACCTTTCCAACCATATAAATAAGTCCTCCTAACTCCTTATAAATCTCAAGTTATGGCCTGACGGAGTTTTTGGGAGAAATTTTCCCTTGGGGAGTCCGCGAGCTTAGGGAGAAATTTTTTCCCTTGAGCAGGTTAGTGGAGCGGGGAGGAAAATTGAGAATTTTCTCTCCTTAAGTGCAAGAGTGTAAAATGCCTCCACACGTTCATGGGTCTGATAGGGAAGACACATGTTGCTTCCTTATTAGTGCTGGGAAATGCGGAGCGACAGAGAACTTTAGGTTTTGGAGATTTTAGAACAAAATCCCAAAGGTTGAAATGGACATGAGCCTCCACCAAGGAGAAACCTATGCCATGTGTCAAGCACCTATTGGTCATGGGTCAGTGAAGTGGTAGAGAGATTTAAGGTTTTGTGCCAAAAGAGTTTTAAAGTCAAAAAGGCTTGTGCGGGCCTGTGCGTCCACTAGGACACGTGTCAGTACCTCATCCTCTATGGAGGTGCGGGGCCGCGGATGAAAAGTGAAATATTTTACAAAGGAGTTAAATGGTTAAGTTTTCAATTTTATTATGCATGCACACCAAGCCACGTGTCAACACGTGATTGGCTGCGGGGACGCGAGATTACGGGGAAAAATGGGAAAATTTTCCCAAGGTCAAATTTAAAAAAGTTAAGTTTCAACAAGAGTCTACCCTCCAAAGTGCCACGTGGCAACATTTGATTGGTAGCAATGGTGGTGGGGCCATGGGATTTTTGAGGAAATTTTTCCAAAGGTTAAATTTTAATTTTTTTATATAGTTAGATTAATTTAACTTCAAATGGCCATAACTTTTGATAGAAAAGTCAGTTTTGGGAAAACAAGGAATTTCTAGAAAGATCTCGGGGTCCTCTTTGTACATAATCATAAATTTTGGATTTTGATGAATTTTCAAAGGTCAATTTTAAGAAATTGATCTGTAAGGTTAAAATTCAAAACTGGCAATTTTCTAACTTGTCAATTTGACTAAATTTGAACTCCTCCACTCCACATGTCAAACAAACATGGAGGATTAGTCTAAGGAGGGTCTAGAGGATTTTAGCAAAGTCAATTTGTCCAATTATTCAAATTTGTATTTTTCTGGCAATAGACAAGAAAAATGACCGTGCAAGCTCCGAATTGAATTCTATTAAGTTTTGGAGGTTCTTTCTTGAATGCTAGAGTGAATTAGAGTTCCTTAGATCTTCCTAAATGTAAATTTCAAGTTTCAAATATAATTGTTGAGTATAAGTCTGAACTTTTCATTTTTAATAAAACATAGATTTTCAGAATGAAGTTTTAAATCAGTGAACTGTTTCTTTTAAGTCTACATGCTAATTTATCATTTAAAAGTATGTATAGTTTCTAATCGGTGTCATATAATTGCTTATTAAGTCTTCTATGCAATTTTGAGTTAGAGTACAATTCAGATTTCAATTCAAATATGTATCTTGCAAGGAATACAACACTGTCTATCATTTCCATGCATTCTTTCTTTTCTTTTCAACAACAATCAACTTCCACTAATAATTCAAATCAATTGTGGAATACACTTTTACAAATTTCCTTTCTGTTTGATTTCAAAATACAGTTTACAAGATACATATACATTCTACTCATACACATTTTCTTTTCACACAGAGATATCATTTCAAAATAGCAACTCCAATTCAGAACAACAATACAAATTTAAGAAAGGAATGTATTTCTTTTATTGATTTCCAACAATAATTAATAGATTATTTCTTCTTTTAAATTTCAATATGCAATTTACAAACTGTATGACATTCTTTTCCAAAATAGAGAATAGAATAATAAATCTTTACATTTCCCAATAAATCTCAATCTTTTCCTTTGCATTGCAAGGTGCCTTCTCATTACTAATAATAATACAATTCATCCACTTCAAGTGGGAAGATAACAATGAAATTTCTCAAAGGAAGGGACTGTCAAACTGTATTTTCTTCAAGCTCCAAAACAATAGCATGCTGATTTTTTCATCTTTTAATTTGATCACAACAAGGAAGGGGGAAAGGCAATTCTCTCCACCCAACCAAGACATCCAATGGGAAAGGAGAATCCATCTTTCCCCATTGGACCCTGAGACCCAACCATATTGAAATAGAGTATGAACATCAACACATGGCAACAAGGCTTCTATCACAACAAACACCATTCTTTTCACATGCATAAAACAATAAAATACACAGTCCAAACAAAAGAAGTAGTTCACAACTACAATAAGAATCATACACACAACACATGGGCTTGATCAAGCTAGCCATCAAGAGCAAGAACTATGGGGAACTACTTATGCCTCCCTATTTGGAATTGGACATCCACTAAAATGCATACCACCAATAAACACATCAAACCAATAAACCTTATATCTCCCTACCCCTCCTTATGCCACCCAGAAAAGTTTATCCTTTATGTCCCCCCATAGTAAGAAATGCAAGCAGTTTATTTTCCAAGGTGGATCCCAATCCAAAACTACCTCCAAAATAAAATAGTGCCATTGGTAATCCCTTATGCCCCCCCATATGAAATCCCCATATCCTTCTCCTACACCTTGTCCTAAGCATTCTACCTAACCAGCCAACAATACACAACACATTCACCATTTCATTCATGTAAGAAAAAGGGAAGAACAAAATTTGAAAAGGACAAGATCCTACCTCTCCATTATGGAGATTGTCTCCAAAACAACAAGCTCCTTCAATGCTCAAAGATGCAGTCCAAAATAGTGACACCAAGCATGCAAATGAATTTCCAACTCCTTCCACAATGCAAGACTCCAACATCAATAAAAATTTGACCCAAGAAGAAAGAACAAAGCTTCAACAACCCATAAACAAGGGACGAATTGAAATTTTAAAGGAGAGGGAGGGAGACGATGATGTGGATTCCAAGTGGGATGCCACATCATTCTTACTCAACCCTAAAATGAGAAATTCAACTTCACAATTAATCACAATAAATGGAGATGACAATCAACTTACACACTCAAAATTAACCCACACTTTAACAAGGACTGAATTAAAAACTTGTAAGTAAAGTGCAATAAAGACTTACACATAGTCATTTCAAAATACAATTAAAAAGTATAATTTTGACTCCAAAACCATAGGTATGGTTGGTGGATAATTTTAATAGGTGTGGGACAAGTTTAAACTTTTCCCACAAGCCTCCAAATTTGGCCTCAAAGGTCAAATTCGAATTTCATAAAAGATGGAGTGTTTGACCTTCCAAAATCAGCCTTACATACTCTTACATATTTCTTACACATTCTTACAAATTAACTTACACACTCTTCCAACATTATTATTTAAACTCAACCACTTTATTAATTACATTCCATGTCCCAATTAAATATAAATAAAGTTTAACTATGTGACTCTCACATTAAATCGATCACATTTAAATTAATAAAAAAAGAACATATTATAAATAAAAATACATACAACAATAATAAAAGGGAACACATAAATAAAACACGTATCCCATGGTCAAATATAATGGAAAACCCCCCCATGGGAATTCCTAGCAAAACACAACACACGCACAAATAATACAGTTGTCATGGTGACCTTGTTGGATTCACCCGGAATTTCAATATGGTTAGTCTCCAGTCCCCCGACATTGTTGTGATTTTTAACCTGAAAAATGTAAATACCTCCTTCACCCTCAAGGCCATATCAAAACATAAAAAAAAATGATAGAAAGAATATCTCAAAATCATCTAAACACATAGATCACAACAATATCAATAATTCAACATTATCATTTTTAATTAAATAAATCAACTATATCATCATCAAAATCTATCATACCAGATCTACTCAAATATCCAATATCATAAGTCCAAATTAACATCTATAATATGTCCATGTCACAATAGTATATCATCAACCACATAAAAAATGTCTCTAGTAATCACCAATCATAATAACTGAATCCAGATCAATAATAATCCATGATCTAACATCTAACCATCATACTAAAACAAAACATAGTAGTGTCCATAATATGATCAATAGTATCAAAATTAGTATCGAAAAGTGTCAAAGGGAAGTGGGCACTAAAAATTGGTCATCCAAAACCATACCAGTGAAGGGATACATGGAGAAATTACTTCCAAAAAGAAGATGAGGTACATGGTACGAAAGTTTGGAAGCCCAGAAGCTAACATTTTATACCAGGGTAGTAGGTGGATGAATATCTTTGTGAAAACTGAGGAAGAAGAGGATATCCCCATCTTGATAGGTCTGGAAATGCCTTTACAGAGAGATTTGGATTTTGAAGAAGCATTGAGGAGATTCAAGTTACAAGACGGAAGCCTTGAATAACCAGATGATGCAGACCGTGAGGAAAAGGAGATGGTTCTCAATGAATTTCAAGAAGATAAATAAACTTATATGCTTTTCCAAGATGAGGAGTTATTATCATTCCCATTTGGGGATGAATATGATCTTAGTCACGCCATCTATGAAGAGAAAAAATCATCTTCCAATGATCCTTTGAAAGGCTTGAAATAAATTTCCATACAAGGACTACAAAGATCTGCAGAAGAGATCGAAGACCATGAGACAAGTCTCGAACTCCTAATGTAAGCCATGAATATGTAAGAAAAAAATGAAGCTAACTTGGATGCCTCAACCAATGTGAAGGTTGGCTATATTGAAATAGAGAAATATGTGAAATATGATGTCCCTCTCGAACCAACGGTTGATGGATACAATGACGCAATCGAGCTGTTTTCTTTCCCATTTCAAGAAGAGAAATTTTTCCATGATAAAGAAACTAAAGAAAAGAGTTTTGAGACCTCTGAAGATGAATATATTTTCGATGAAGGATCGGTAGAGTGTAGTGATTCCTGAGATGATGAGGTAATCCCTCTAGAGATTTTCCTTAAGCTCCCAAATAAATATTCTTCGAAGGTGTACAAAGAGGAGCTGCAGGAAATGAAGAAGCATAACTCCGTGTAAGAAAATTTTGATGTAGTTGAAGTTAGAGAAGATCCCGAGCTGATTCTTGATCTCTTCACTAGTGCCATGGACATACAAGACAAGTATGAGTTCACATCCAATCCTTCCATCAGTACTCAAGCACCTCGCAGTGGAGTGAAGGAAAAGGATAAGTATGAGGTTTCTTATGAAAAGGATGTCAATGTACATAGACTCAGGAAATAAAGTAACTCAGAAGATTCAAGGAATTGGAATGAAAATCAGCTTTGGGGCAGCAATGAGATGTTTGATGGAGAATGCACTATATGGATAAACATGGAAGGAAACTGACACTATGAAACTGATTTCAAAAAACATGAAGGTAGTGGAATTTCCAAGAAAGGACCTCGGCATCAAGAAGCTCACATGGACTCACTCCTACCAAGTACATAGACGATTGTGAAAGCACTGGGCTTTCATAAGTATCTGAGGAGGGTAGGCTACTTTTTGGAACCCATCAATGGCTTCCCAGAACATCATCACTCAGTGTTTCCCGCTCATGGGTAACTCTTCAGGAAATAGAATTTCTTCCGTAAAAGTGGGCTTTCCCCTACCTTGTACCATAGGTGATTGGTAGGCGTGTTTCCCTTCGTGTTGTGTGTGTGTGTTTCCTTCTTCTCTCTCTCTCTCTTGTAAGTTATACATGACTCCATAGGGCCCAATGGATAAGGAACTGTTTAACAAACTATATGGTCTAAAATTGAGATTCTGGATTCCCATGTCATGTCCCCAAGCTAGAGCCAGTTATTTTCATGCAAATTTGTAACAAGGAAATTCACAATTTTCAAGCATGATAACTATACCCCTGTGCTAACATTTTCATTTTTTATCATTCCTAGGCACCTCAAGTCAAATCATTTAGTGTGGTCACCCCCTATTTGATTTCAAATTTTTCTCATAGGTGATTTAGGAAATTCTATTCATTCCCCCTAGGTGATTTTAGGAGTTCTTAAAAGATGCTATCTTTTGGTAGTATTGGGAAGGGCTATCACTGGCCTTCCTAGGACTAGACCAACCACCCTGGAGTAGAATGGAAGGGTAATATTCTACATGGAGAATAATTGAAGACCTTAAAACATCATGTAAATGGTTTTGGAAGATTTTGGGAAGTTTTGAGAAACTTGGTTCATTTTGAGAAAAAATAAGTTTCACAAGCCTAGGTAGTACACAAATCTAAAACAGTTGCTGGACTTTAGAAGAAGATTCTGGGAACTCTGGATGGAGTTAGAAGTCAAAAAACATCACCAAAAATAGGATTTAAATACCTAAATTATGGTGAAATAATATTTTTCACAACACCTTGGGGCATAGGATTGGCAGGATGTTTTTTTATCAATTACAAATGGAGCCTCAAATAAAAATCCACTCTTTCAGGGATCATATGAATGTATAAAGACATAACAACCCCACCATTAGATTTAAAATACCATTTCAAATGAGGATCATATAAAATTTCACCAAGAAAATCCACCGGGAGCTCAAGTTACCTTCTTTCTAAGTTTCCCTCTCAAAGGCAGTTCGGGACTTAGTCATTTTTTAGGAGGACACGTGTCAGCACTTGGAGCCTGTCAGGATTTCATGTCCCCGACATCCATGAGGTCAGGTAAAACAAATATTTAAAAATTTTTCCCATCCCCCAAGTTACCATTTATACCCGCATATGACCTCCATACATGACAGTTCAGCCCCTAGGTGCATTTTTGGAGCATCCATTCCCTGCCGTCGGATCAGGCACCATGTGTCAGCTCTAGGACCACTGTGGAAAATGATGTCTCTTATCTCCCTAAGGTGAGGTACATCAGACCTTTAAAAATTTTCCCATCCCCTATGGGGAGTCATTTGGACACCCACATGATCGACTTTCAACTCCCTAGTGCATTTTTGGAGCATCCATTCACTGTCGTCGAATCTGGTGCCACATGTCAGCTCCAGGACAACCTTGGAAACTAATGTCCCTTATGTCCCTAATGTGGGGGACATCATACATGGATTAATTCTCCCAGAGCCTATGGGGATTCATTTTGAAACAGACATGACTGCCTTTCAGCCACCAGGTGCATTTTTCAAGCAAATCCCCTGTCGTTGGATCGAGGACACCTGACATCACCTTGAACACCGTGGAAATTGATTTCCCTCACGTCACTGAGGTCAAGGAAATCAGGGACATAAAAGTGTTCCCATCCCCTCTATGTGCATGTTTTGAAAATTTTAAATCTGACACTTAGCCATTTCTTTCCCCTCATTTCTCCTTCACAACTTCTCTCCATGCCATGGCCATGTTCTTGCTTGTCCAGACATCTAGTCTACCATTGCTGATCTGAAAAGGCTTCATCATTATCACCAAACTATCCACATCATGAATAAATAGAAAATATGCAGACCTTAGAGAAAAATGAAGTGGAATGACGAAGAACGAAGAGAAAATGGAGATTTTTCACCGAATAACTACAAAGCCACCCGATCAAAAACTCTTCATAACTTACAAAGTTCAAGTCAGATCGAGATGCCATATTTTGTAAGACAATCAAGATTAAATAAAAAATATCTCAAATGGTGGCTAGAATCATTTTCTCCAACAAAAATCCCACTTCGTGCACCAGCTCACATTCGTCATATTTCCCATCATTCCGACAATCGGAGTGAGATAAAAAATTGCACATGAACTCCAAATGAAAAACCTATAAAAATGGATTTGTTTTCATCTCAAACAAAGACAAAAACCACACATGTAAATTTCAAGCTCTATTAATGTCCACCATGGTAGCTCTGTGCTCAAAGCCACAACTAGGTCAAAATTTTAAAATTTATTTCCAATCATTCTAGATGGCAAAACTATGTGAAATTTGGAGGGTGTGATCTTAACAACAAGACGAGTCTAAAAAATTATGTTCCATCTCAAATCAAGTACTGGAAACTCACTTTCTAAAAAAAGTAATTTTTCCTTTATAGACTTGTTATGTTTGGAAATTTGTCATCAAAATAAGTTGAGACAAAGGTAATAGGAATTTAAGATCATGAGGAAGTTATAATAAGCGTTCAGAGTAGAAAATAGTGAAAATGACGACTTACTAAAAATAGTACGTCATCCCAAGAAGCGGGTGAGACAAGGGTAGTGTGCACATGATCTAATAAGGGACTTCATTACATCATGATGGTAAAGAAGAAGTAAGAATAATCACTTACTTAAAATAGTAATTATCTCATCTGGGAATTTACTAAAAATAGTAAGTCACACTCAAAGGGCAGTTTTAGCACAATGGGACATTCAAAACTTCGTTGCATCAGATATTTCCATCAATAACGATCATCTAACTTCATATGGGACAACATCTCCTCTTCTTCTTCTCTCTCTCTCTCTCTCTCTCTCTCTCTCTCTCTCTCTCTCTCTCTCTCTCTCTCTCTCTCTCTCTCTCTCTTCGCTCCTCATAAGACACACTCTCTCTTCAATGTTATATTTTTACATTGAAGGTTGCACTTTTTAGTATGACTTAAGTTACTTTAGAGATATGATGTAAATTATGTCTCCTTCCTATTATAAAAGGGACTTAAATATTTAAAGTGGAATATGAACATTCTTAAGTCATATTAAGATATTTAAAATGTCATGAGGAAGATGAGGAGTCAAGTCTACTCTATAAATTGTAAAGCCATTCCCATTTCAAAAGGTTAGTGATTGATCTTGTGAACTCAAGATTATATTATACTTTGAGCAAATAAAGGAGATACCATTTTCTTCCATTTCACCCCTTCCCAATTTCCTCCATTTCTCCATTATGTACAAATTCTATTTAAGCATCAATACAAGGATTTTCTAGCTTTCTTTGATTGTGGGATTTCATGATAATTTTTTTTCATCAAATTCTATTTGGTCTTGTTGCCATTTTTAGGATTGTTTCCTCTAAATTTAGTGCATGTGATGAAGTTTATAACTAGTGTGTGTGTGGGAATATGATTTTCTACCTGCAGCATTAGTTCTCCTACCTCTTTTCTCACTTCCCTTTCTCCACTCTTTAGACAAAGTATTCCTTGGCAAGAGATTGCTAGTTTTGCTACAAGGTCAATGGAGTGCTCCTATTTGATCCCCAATTGAAAGGCCACCATATAAATCCATTTTTTCTCATGCATGCATATACGGAAGCTATACAGGTTAATTAGAGGGATTTAGATTCCCAAAGAGTTAGAAATAAATCCACAAGTTTGTCTACCTAAAAAATTTTCTCGCCAACACTCCGTCAACTTTGCGGCCTACATGGAAAGGTGCAATAAATTTGTCATTTCATCTCACAACTTTCTGACCATTATTAACCATTCCATCATCTTCTCAAGAAATACATTTCATTCAAATGGGATGATGAATGCCATAAATCCTTTGAAGCCTTGGAACAATACCTCCTTCAACCACCAGTGTTCATTCCTCCTAAGGATGACCAACCCTTCTACCTATATATTTCCCCTACTGACCATTATATAGGTGTCATGCTTTCTCATTACAACGACCAACGCTGAGAGAAGTAGTTTATTACATAATTCATACCCTTCTTGACTACGAAACTAGATATACCCATGCCAAAAAAATCTACTTAGCTTTAGTTTTCATCGCCACCAAACTTCATCATTACCTACTCAATCACAAAACCTTTTTCATCACTAATATTGACCCTGTTGGTGCCATTTTTGAGCTTGCACGATGTTACCCTAAAATTTTCAAATCTATATATGCTAAAAAATATTTTACCCTTTGAATTGATGGTCTGAAATTCTTCCCCTCCAGTTGAATGCTTTAAAATGCTCACAAACTTGTTGTTTTTCCCTAATTTGAAAAAATAATCCAAGCTTACCCTTTTCTGTGCCCTAGTTTTTCCAATTTTGTGGGCTATGTCATTTTTTCACTTTGTCAGATCATGGAAAAATCAAAATTGATTAAATCATACTTGTGTGAAATTGAAAATCTAATCCCAAGGTTGAAAAATGTTCATAAATCATGCTTTAGTTGATTCAGAATTGAAAAATCTGCCATCCTTGGTGAAAAAATTGAATTCTAGGGCATCCCTGGAATTTTTTACATTTTGACGGTCATACGGGCATCATTTTCCCATCAAAATCATCCTTAGAAGGTATTGGAAATGTGGCAGCTTATAATTGGCTGAGGAAAAGTGGGGAAGGGTTGTAACTTTTCATTTTTCACCTTTTTGACAATAGGGCATTTTCAGGCCTAGGGGCCCATTTTTCAAAAATTTTGCGTACATGGCATGTTCTAATTGGTAGGGGGTGGTGGGTGGTCAGATTACCTTAAATTTTTTTGACCTTATTTTGTAAAAATGTTAAAGTCACAAAATGGTCCAAAGCCCCATAGCCAATCAGGAGTGGACACGTGTCCTAAAAGACCAAAGGGGGAGGAGCGGGCTGAGGGGGGACTTAGAGTTTTTTAGCTCTAATTCTCTAAAGTTTCAAAGTAAGTTTTAGCCCCAATCCAATTAGAGGAGGACATGTGGCAGCATGGCGAGGGTAGAGTGGGTTGGTGGGCTGGTAGAGGCAGGAGAATTTTTTTTCCCTTCTGTAAAAAAGGCTTAAAATCAAAATTTGGAGCACTGGTCCGCAACAAATAACAAGAAGACACGTGGTGAGGGAGAAATCAGAGGTGCGGGCTTGCGGGGCAAAAAGTGAAAATTTTCCAATTTTACAAAAAAGGTCAAAATGCGTAGAATTGAAGCACAATCCCAATGGGACCCACCATGTGCCATGTGTCAGCTCCAAAATTCAAAGGAGGAGGGATAGGAACAAAATGATTTTTTTTCAAAATTTTCAACAGGTAATAAAGTAAATGTTTTAAAACTAGGCCCGATCCAATAATTTTTTGCCATGTGTCTGGCCTTATCCAAAAATTTAAAAAGGTAACTCAAGATTATTTCTAAATCCGCATCTTCCATGTGGAAGGCCAGGATTAAAAGATGGGTAAGATTGACCTTTCTATCATTTATAATTTATAATTTTTTAGTTGTCATACCTTTCTATCATTTATAATTTTTTGCTCAAATCTGTAAAACTAAAAGGAAGAAGATCTCTCTTCATCAAGAACTCTACCAAGAAGTTGTTTACAGATTCAAGAAACTCAGAGCTAGAGGGGAGAAAGGTGTGGAAGGTTGTTGGAGGCTTGACTGTAAGAAAGGAGATCCCTATTGTTGAGTTTGAAAATGAGCAGCCTGTTATTGAGGACTACAATTCTTCTTCAAGTGGATCTGATTCAGACAATCCTATTGCTGATTTGAATTCCCCATTAGGTGAGGGACCTTCTTGTGCATTTAAAAGGATTTCTCCTAAATCTGATCCTATATTTTATAAATTTGCTCGAGATCATCAAGAATGAGAGCCCTTAAGAGAGATCTGTTTTGAAGATTTCATTCCCATTCCCCAAATACATTGCACTCCTCATCAGCTTGTTTCACCTCCAAGATCACCTCCACCAAAAAATATGGCTTAGCATAGACATCCATTTGTTGTTAACTCCTTTGGTCCTATAAATTTTAGAGGGATGGATGGTTACCCAAATCCTATCCCACAAGATGTCAGAAATAGGTTGCAAAAATTCTAGGGTAACAATGCTATTACTGGTGATCAACATCTCAAACTTGTTGATAATATGATGGAAGAGTTTGAGATAGATTTTGAGGATGTGTATGTAAAATTTTTTATTCATACACTAGAATAATATGCTAGGGATTGGTACAAGGCTCTACCTGATAATTCTATTGATTCATGGACTAAAATGAAAAATGCATTTAGGTTACAATATGGTGACAAGATTGATCCTAGATTTTTTTATCTGAGTTTGAGAATATCAAGAAGAACCCTAATGAATCAATCCATGACTTCAACAAAAGGTTTAACAATACTTTGATAAGGTTTCCAGTTAATCTAAGGCCTTTTGATGAATCTTGTTTAATCAAATATGCAGATGCATTTGACAAGAAAGCAGCCTATTACTTAAGAGACAAGAACCCTACAAATTTGAGGTAGACTTTTACCATGGCATTGTGGATTGAAAAAAATAATAAATCCATTAGTAAACATCTCAAGAGGGATAGTGTGAATTTAGTAAACCCTGGAAAACCTCAAGCTAGTAAAGGTGCTGATTTGGAGGATATTATCAAAACTTTGGCAGGGGCTGTCAAAGAAATTTCATACAAACTAGCCCGAGATGAGAAAGGAATTGGCAAAAGTTCACAAGGTCATAAAAGATCACAAAACCATGATAGATTTGACAATCATCCTAGGGGTGATCAAAGACAAGATGATAGAGGTAAGGGACGTACGGGAGGAGGAAATAGACAAACCCAAGCACGTAAAATTAGATTGGTTCCTGACCCTCTAACTGTCAGGGTTGTTGTTGTTGATGTAGTTGCTGATATGGATTGGTGTGATAGATGTTTTCTTCCTCATCCTCCATGTGAAGTGGACCAGAAAATTGATGAAGCTGATAATGAGGATGGAACTGATGATGATATTTTCATGGTGGGATTTTCTTCAAGATCACAAGGAGGAGCAACATCTATTGAAGTAATACGTGTTAGGACTTCTACTAACTTTTGGGATTACATCAAATGGGCACAAGTCTTTCTGCCCCCTCATGCTCTTGAAGTTAATGTAGTGCAAGCTTTTGAAATTCCTAACAATGACTTTGAATACTTAAGATATTTGATGATTAATAAGTATGATGGTGGTATCCATTCAAAGGAAGATATACAATTGTTGATGAATGCTATTGTAGCTCAAGAGAAAGACTATAACACTAGAAGAAAGGTTGTTAAGGGAAGTGGGCCTCAATCTAAACCTAAAACACCCTTGCTCACAAGAATTCCAAATAAATCTCCTAGGAGAGAAGCACCTGTCAGAAGTTCTACTGTCCCAAGCAAAAATTACAATCCTCCTCATCCCCAAGCTACCAAGAATCCACTGCCATCAAATGAATCTTCTTGTCTCCCTTCCAATGATATTTTTCCAAAGAGTGTTCCCTATGACATAGCCCAAATATTGAGTAAAATTAAAGTTAGTGTTCCAATCATTGATTTGTTTAGAATTCCTGAGCATAAGAAGAGAGCATTTTAATACTTAGGGTTGAAGGAAGAGAAGATCACCCCAAGTAGAAATGTAAATGTTGTTGAGACTCCTCAAATAATTATTGACCTTGAAACACCACCAGCAGTAGAAGTTCTCGGAGAGACACCTAAGGTATATTTGGGGATGTCTTTAGTTGATTCCCAATTGAATGTTGATCCATTTTTCACAACTTTGATAATAAAGGATAAGCTACTTCACAATTGTATGTTTGATTCTGGTGCATCATGTAATGTCATGCCTCTAGAATTCATGAATGACTTGGACATCAAAGTGACAATAGCCTATGGAAATTTAACTACCATGGACTCAAGAGAAGTTCTGGTTGTTGGTTGTGTGAAAGGTTTGGTAGTGTAGCTTGTATCTTATCCAAGGAGGAATTTAACACTTGATGTTGTGATTATTGATTGCCTTGCAAAATAGGGTATTCTTTTTTCAATAAAATGGGTTGTGCAAGTGTTGGTGGCAGTGTTCAGATGGACATGTCTTTTTCCACCATTCCAATTGAGGGTAGCCTTGTTAAATTTTATGGTGAGAAGAAGATGTTGCACCTAATTAAAGATCCCAATAATGCTTCTTGTGAAGTGTTGTTTTCTTATGTAGATGTTGAGAATTTCATTGGTTTTGCTGATGGAAAAGAACACAAGATGGAAAAATCAAAGTTCCTTGATATGGTAGGTTCTCCTTGGACCTTGCTATTTGATGGAGCTTTCTCCAAATTTGGAAATGGTGCTCGTATAGTTCTGCTTTCTCCTAGTTTCGAAGAGTTTGGCTTTTCCTTCAAAATTAATTTTGAATGCACTAATAATGTTGCTGAGATGAGGCATTGTTGTTGGGGCTAAGAATTGTATGAATGTATGGAGTGAAATATGTTGTTGCAAAAGGAGACTCAGAGCTGGTTGTTAAACAAATACGAAAACTGTATGCTACAAAAAATCAGCGTATGAAATAGTATAAGCATGCATTTTGGGATCTAATTGAAATGTTTGATTCCTTTAACATTGTGTATCATGAGAGAGGTCTCAATGCTGCTACTGAACAGTTGGTAGTGTTGGGTTCTAGATTCAGAAATTACACCATTTCACCTTATTGTGAATACAACATTGAAGTGCTAACTAGGCCAGTTGTCCCTGATAATGTGAAACATTGGCAAGTTTTTAATGATGATTCTCAAGTGATAAGGTTATTAAAAAACCAAGGTGAGTTTACAAATTAGAATATTAATTGGGAGCCAATTGTATGCATGACTGAAGGAAGAGAAACTTTGTTTGAGAAAGACATCTTCCAATTGAAAACAAACACCATTCCTAGAGGTCTTATTGCACTTGATTCAAATTTTTACAATGTTGATTACATCATAAATAGAAACATGTCTACCTCAAGGGATGTGGAGGAGCATAACTTGGGCACTAATGGTAAACCAAGGAAGATTTGGTTGGGCAGCAATTTAAGTAAAGAGGAAAATAGTCCTATGCCCAACTCTTGAAAAAATATAAAGACTATCTTACTTGGTCTTATTCCAAGATAAAAGCATATAGAGAAGACTTGTTTCAACATGAGATCCCTCTTAAGGCCACGAATAAGCAATTTAGATAGAGGAAAATGCCAATTAATCCACTTCTCTCCATGAAAATGCAAGAGGAGTTAAAGAAGTTGAGAGATGGAGGTATTATTCAGCCCACTAGATAGTCATCTTGGGTTGTACACCTTGTGCCAGTCAGAAAGAAGAACAACGACATCATAATTTGTGTGGATTTTAGAAATCTAAACAAAGAATCCATGAAGGACAACTATCCCTTGGAAAATATGGAAAATATGTTTTAGCTTGTGACAGGGTCTGAGTTGATTTCTACATTGGATGGTTTCTCTAGATAAAATCAAGTGCTTGTCCAAGAATCAAAAAGACTTAAGACATCATTTAATACTCCTTGGGGAACATATGTATTTGTTAGGATGCCCTTTGGTTTGATGAATGATGGTGTCACTTTTCAAATAAAAATGGATGTTTCTTTTGTTGGTTACATCAATGAGTTCATTGCAGTTTACCAAGATGATGTGACTGTGTTTTCAAGGCAGAGAGGTGATCATTTACAACACTTGGAGAAGATGTTGATCAGATGTACGGAGTATGGAATTTCTCTTAATCCAAAGAAGTGTCATTTTGGCATGCAAAAGGCCAAGTTTCTTGGTCACATTGTGTCAAAAGATGGTGTTATGATAGAATGTGAGAGAGTGGAAGCAATCAGAAAAGTACATATCCCAAGAACCAAGAAAGGAATCCAATCTTTCTTTGGTCAAATTAATTTTTTTAGAAGGTTTGTTTCCAAATTTGCTGAGTTGACTCTTCCAATAACAAGCATGCTAAAGAAGGACCAAGTTATCAGGTTGGAGGAGGCTACCATTCAAGATTTTGAAGGAGTTAAGGATGCACTTAAACATGCACCTATTTTAGCAGCCCCAAACTATAATAGACCTTTCCAAATCTTTTCCTTTGCTTTTGAGTATACCATTGCTTTTGTTTTGCTGCAAAAGGGTGAGAATTGGGTTGAGAGGCCTATTGAATTGTTTATTAAGGCTTTACAAGTAGCTGAGCTGAAGTATACAATCATGGAAAAATAAGCATTTCCCTTGGTGAAAGCAAAAAAGGTTTTCAGAACTTATATTTTAAGTTCAAAGGTTGTTGCTTATGTTCCCCACACCATGGTAAAAGACATCTTATAAGAGATGGAGATCTCAAGTAAAAGGTGTAGATGGGTGAACAAACTATAGGAGTATGATATGGACATCCAAACCACAAAGTTGGTAAGAGGTTTGGGTCTTACTAAGCTCATGGCTGAGAGCAACCTGTAGACTGTAGAAGTGAATGAAGTAGAAGAAGAAAGGGAAGATGTCCTTGGGAAATTGGTAAGTTCTAAGTGGTACAAGGATATAATCTTTTACCTCAGACACCTTTGTTTTTTTTATCATTTAAATAAAAATCAGAAAAGATCCCTCAAGCTGGATTTTAAGAAATACATCATCATTGACCTTGCACTGACTTGGAAGAACTCTGAAGGTGTCCTCTTGAAATTCATAACTGAAGATGAAGCTCCCAAGATAGTTGTTGATTTCCATGGGGGATTTTGTGGAGGACACTTTGTTGTAAGAGTAACAACACATAATTTTTTGAGAGTTGGTTATTGGTGGCCTACTCTCTTCAAAGATGTAACCCAACTGGTTAGAAAATGTGATAGTTGCTAACATTTCTCTGGAAGATTGAAAGCTTCATGCTCCCTTCCTTTACAGCCTGTATCAATTGAAGCTCCTTTCAAGCAATGGGGGATGGAATTCATTGGTGAGATTTAAGATCCTTCTAGTTTTGACCATAAGTGTATCGTTGTAGCCATTGATTATTTTACAAAGTGGGTAGAGGCAATCCCCACCAAGAAAACAACACACCAAATAGTTATGGACTTCTTGTTGAATCAAATCATATGTAGATTTGGAGTCCCAGTCAAGATTGTAGCTGATAATGCCATGTGCTTTAAAGCCAAACCTTTAATGGCAATGTGCAATGAATATGGAATCAATCTGACTTATTCTTAAAACTATAACCCCTAAGGGAATGGACAAACTGAGTCCAACAATAATATTTTTTTGAAGATCATTAGAAGGACATTGGAACAAAACAAGAAGAAATGGGGTGAACAATTGAAATTTGTAGTTTGGGCAGATAGGATAACTCCTAAAAGATCTACTGGTAAAATCCCATTTGAATTGGTGTATGGAACTCAGGCTTTGCTGCCCTTGCACCTAAAATTATCTTCATTTCAGTTTTCCCAATAGTTGGAAGATCAATAACTTGGCCATATGAATCAAGGATCAATCAGATTATTGAGCTTGATGAGGAGAGAAGAGCATCCCATCAAATGTATGTCATATTTAGAGAAAAATTGAAGAGATTTTTTGACAAGAAGGTCACTCCTAGAGCCTTTAATGTTGGAGATCTGGTTTTTTTATGGGATAGTAGGCATGAAGACAAGGGAAAGCATGGAAAATTTGATGCATTATGGATGGGCCCTTACGCCATTGATATTAGAATTAGTGAACATACCTTCTTTCTCAAGGACTGACGGGGAATTGCTGGAATTGCCTATTAATGGAAGACATTTGAAGCATTTCTTGGATTAAACCCCAAATCTGAGGTATGCACCAATTGTATAGTTGTATAGTCTTTTTTTTTGGCTTTGTTTTTGTTGTTTTGTTGGTGTGTGGTTTGCCTTGTTCTTGGAAGCCATTTTTGTCAGGTTTTCAGCTGGTTTTTGGTGATTTTGGCTCATGACTCCTTTTTCTAATGGATTATTTTTGCACTTGTTCTACGTTTTTTCCTTGTGGCACTCACTGGGAGTGCCCATCCCTAAATAAGAGCCAATGTTGGTGCCATTTTTGAGCTTGCACGATGTTGCCCTAAAATTCTCAAATCTATATATGCTAAAAAAAATTACCCTTTCAATTGATGGTCTAAAATTCTTCCCCTCCAGTTGAATGCTTTAAAATGCTCACAAAATCATTGTTTTTCCCTAATTTGAAAGAATAATCCAAGCTTGCCAATTTCTATGCCCTAGTTTTTCCAATTTTGTGGGCTATGTAATTTTTTCCCTTTGCCAAATCGTGGAAAAATCAAAACTGATTAAATCATACTTGTGTGCAATTGAAAATCCAATCCCAAGGTTGAAAATGTTCGGAAATCATGCTTCAGTTGATTCAGAATCGAAAAATCTGCCATCCTTCGTGAAAAAATTGAATTCTAGGGCGTCCCTAGAATTTTTTATGTTTTGACGGTAAGACAGGCATCATTTTCTTGTCAAAGTCATCCTCAGAAGGTATTGGCAACATGGTGGTTTCTAATTGGCTGAGGAAAAGCAGGGAAGTGTTATAACTTTTCATTTTTCACCTTTTTGAAAATAGGGCATTTTCGAGCCCAAGGACCGATTTTTCCAAATTTTACCTACGTGGCATGTTCTGATTAGCAGGGGATGGCAGGTGGTCAGATTCCCTTAAGGTTTTTTGACCTTATTTCGTAAAAATGTTAAAGTCCCAAAATGGTCCGAAGCCCCGCAGCTAATCGAGAGTGGACACGTGTCCTAAAAGGCCAAAGGGGGAGGAGTGGGCCGAGGGGGAGTTAGAGTTTTTTAGCTCTAATTCTCTAAAGTTTCAAAATAACTTTCAGCCCCGCTCCAATCAGAGGATGACACATGACATCATGGTGAGGGCAGAGCAGGTTGGTGGGCCAGCGGAGGCAGGAGAGAATTTTTTTCCTTTTGCAAAAAAGGCTTAAAATCAAAATTTAGAGCACTGGTCCGCAACGAATCACAAGAAAACACATGGTGAGGGAGAAATCGGAGGTGCAAGCCTGCGGGGCAAAAAGTGATCATTTTCTAATTTTCTAAAAAAGGGAAAAATGCGCAGGATTGAAGCGTGATCCCAATGGGACCACCATGTGCCATGTGTCAACTCCAAAATTCAAAGGCAGAGAGGCAGGGACAAAATGAAATTTTTTCCAAATTTTGAAAAGGTCATAAAGTAAAATTTTTGAAATTTGGCCTGATCCAATCATTTTCTGCCATGTATCAGGCCTTATCCAAAAATTTAAAAAGGTAACTCAAGCTTATTTCTAAAGCTGCATCTTCCACGTGGAAGGATAGGATTAAAAGATGGGTAAGATTGACTGTTGTTGTGCATCCATTTGTTTTAACTACCATGGGAGCTCCAAGAAGCTTGGAATCACAATTTTTGCATCAAAATTCATAAAATTTATAGTGATTATGTGTCATCTTGGCCTTCCAGAATCATTGGCATCACTTTCATGGCTTAATTCTTTGATCTGAGTTGATTTTGAAATAATTTTTGCCCTAATCCATCCAAAAATGTGAACTGACAAAATTAAAAGTTGTAGAGGTAATTTGAAAAGGAAAAGATGTGAAAATGATGAGTCAAAGGTGTTTGCATGCCTCAATGATGAAAATCATGCCTCCAGGATGGACGATGATCTAGATATTTGTGATGATTTAATCTTTTTGGGCACACCTGGCAACCTACAAATGTTTTTCTGTTTGATATCATTTTCATTTAGTCATGAGGATTGTTTTGTAACAAAATTAATCCCATGGCATATTATTTGCTTGGGAAAGAAGGCTCCAAGGTGGAAAGAGATATATAATGCATGTTTTGAGACATGTAAGAGGGGGAAAAAGTTGAAAAGTCACAAGCAAATTCTAAGAGAAATCTCATCTTCTGAGAAACCCACCAAAGAATCAGGATAATTTCTTCTATGTTGGATCTTTATGTATGTGAGTTGGTTACAAGTTTATAGCCATCACAAAGCTCTGAGATTATTCATGAAACTCTCCACTACTGATGAATCTAACAAGCTTTTGAGTTAATCTATGTTTTTCTAGGAAATATGGTGTCTGTTATCATTTTTAAATGCCTACAAATAGTTTTCATTGTTCTTATTGCAATATTGCATTGAAAGTCTTTAGAAATCACATAGAATCTCCATTTCTTGTTGATAGTTTAGTGGCATTTGCAATCTCATGTTCAAAAGAGCCTCCATTTGATAAAGAGATAAAAAAAATTTAAATCACTTTACCTTCCTTGACTGCAGAGATTGCTTGTAAGCCTTTGGGGGCACCTTAGGTGTGGTTTGATCAAGGATTTTTGTGTTTAATTGAGTTCTTTACTTCAATCTTTTGTGGTGAGTTCTCAAAGACTGTGTGAAGAGTGCTACCTAGAAGCAAGGATTCCATTTATGTCTCTTCTGGTTGAAAGAGTGTCCTAATTATTTAAAGCATTTTATCTAATAGTTGTTCACGTATTGTAGAGGTTCTCAAAGATCTAATATATCCCAATTTGTCTTGTCAACACCCCACTAAAAAATTCATTCAAACAAACTAATCCTACCCCTACTACTCCTACATTGCATTGTGTGTCAACAAAAGAATGCAATCCATTTACAAAAATGCACAAAGTAAATCAGGAGTATATAATGTCTTTAGTAACCCTTTCCTTGCATTGAAAATATCTCCATGATCTAGGAGTGATAACTTGTGAAAGTCAAATTTGGAGTGTTGATCATATTTTACCAAGGCCTTTTCATAATATTTGCATAAATTGAGGGATATCTTCATCTCCTTCACCATTTGGGGGTTACAATATAGGTTCTCTTACCTTGGTTGAAAAGGCACAACCTAAAATAGTGAGGCTCAGATCAAATCCTTTCAAAGTGCTATCCATCTCTCCACAAATCTAAGTGCTAGTTAGATCACCTCCCTAGCTAAAAAATGACACACATCATGATCTATCTGACTTCAAGCTTCATGCCATATCTCTGATGCTACTCAGACTGAAAAGGAGGAAAAAATTGGGTACCAATAGACCCATTACACTATATGTATGCCAAACCTTATCAAAATCAACGTGTCACACATTGGCTTATGTTTTTGGCCAACCTCGACCTCGGATTCATCCATTAAAATTTGATAAAGGGCCATACTATCACCAACCAATTGGCTGACGCACCTATTTCTGGGATTCAACCCCTAACTTTGACTTCCCAGATGAGTCTATAGATACCCTTTCCGTGGATGAACCCGCTTACCAAATGACACTCTTTTTTTATGGATCCAAGTGTCAACGTGGGGGTGGGATGGGGGTTATCCTTAGTCCACTTGATGGTGAACCTATTACTTTGTCTTTCAAACTCAATTTTGATTGTACAAAAAATATTGTTTAATATAAAGCACTCATATTGGGTCTCCAAGATGTTTATGCTCTAGATGTTAAGTTAAACAACATCTATGGTGATTCTCAGTTGGTCATAAAACAAGTCAATGGTATATACCAATGTCGTAATGAGATACTTCCAAAGTATAAACATCATGTAGACATGATTTTTACCACCTTTGAATGGTACGCACTTCAAACCACCCCACATTCTACCAATAAATTTGTAGATACCATGGCCTACTTGGCTTCTCAGATACAAACTTTTCCCGCTGACTCTAAAATCTTTATCACTATACAAAGGCTACAATCACCCTCTTATTTACCTCATGAATTTTACTCCGTTAGAACCATTTCTCTTGACCCACATGACCTTTGGTATAAGTAATATGTATACTATCTTTCCCTTTCCATTCTACCCATTAATCTCACTCATAATGGACATTGTGCCTTTCTTAAAAGTGTCTCCCGTTATGCCATCCTGGTTGGTCTTCTTTACAAGCGTGGTTTCGACAACATTCTCTTATGCTACCTTACAAGTTCTGAAATTCATTACACCATTAAAGAAGTCCACGATGGAATTTTTGGGGGTCACTTTAGCAGTTTGGCTATCTCAAAACGCATGCTTCACCTAGGTTATTATTAGCCAACCCTAAACTGTGACTATTGTGATAATGTCAAACGTTGTATAAAATGCCAACAAGATGCTAATATTCATCACACACCTAGTCATGACTTACAAGTCACACGATATCTTTGGCCTTTCTCTCAATGGGGTTTGGATCTTGTTGGTGATATCAACCCCCATTCTTCACAACGCCACCAATAGATCATAACCACTAGCGAATATTACACCAAATGGGTAGAGGCCATTCCTCTCATTTCTATAAAAGCTGAGAAAATATGTGAATTCATCAACCATCACATCATTTGTGATTTTGGTGTCCCTCACCGCATTATCACGGATAATAGAAAACAATTCAAAAACAAAACCCTATGTAAACTATGCAATGATTTTGGCATCTAACTTAGTTTCTCATCACCTTATTTCCTACAAACCAACGGTCAAGCCAAATCAACCAATAAAACCTTGAAAAAAATTCTTATGAAGGTGGTCAATGATACTGGGAAGGATTGGCATACACACATTCCTTTTGCCTTATGGGCTTACTGCACTAGTATTCGTACTTCGACTGTTGTCACCCCCTTTTCTCTTGTCTACAGTAGCTAGGTTGTCTTACCTCTCGAAGTCGAGATTCCATCTCTCCACATCTCACTACAAGACATGCTCAACAATGATGAATTTCACCAGGATCATTTGACAAAACATGAATTATTGGATGAGCATCGTCTCAACGCTCTTGACCATCTCCAAATCTACCAAAAATTTATCAAATGTGTCTATGAAAAGCATGTTCAAAAATGAACCTTTTGATTCGGTGACCTCATCTTGAAGGAAAATCATCATGTAACCAAAGAGGATAAAATTAAATGGGGAAAAGTTTCTCCTAATTGGCTCGGACCCTATATAATTACCCATGCCTATGGATTAGGGGGTTATCATTTGTATTCACTTGAAGGTAAACCCCAACCTAATCCCCTTAATGCCTTGCATCTTTGACCATTCTATTATTGATATCAAGTCTTATACCACTTTCTATCATTTGATCACTCATCCTTTGAGAACTATTCACCTTCCATATTACCAATTTTAAGGATCCATGACTAAACAAGAATTATGTGATTACCCTTCACCTTTTAGCCTTGTCTTCAATATCAGTACCATGGCTCTACTCATAAGATTATTCTCATAGATACTTTTTGTCTTCTTCAAGATGGAATCCCATGGTCATTCATCACTCAAAACCACCTCTTCCATGGTTACTATTTGTGTGCTACGGTATTGTATTCTCAACAAGAACCTAATCATCCTCTATAATCTTGTTTATGACTTAAACATCTACAAACAAAAAGGTATACAAATCCTTGAGTCAAACTTCCAACAAAAGATGACTCCCTCAAAAGGGACATCTATTCTTTATATATAGCCAATATAAATAGACTGCTCCCTTGAAGGATAGCTATATTAGGTCATTACACAAATGTATTAAATATCCAGAAGCTTCCCACATCGATTAACTTCATGAATACCTAAAGGAGCTCATATACTCATCCCATATAGACTTCCTGCATCAATCACTCTATTATTTAAGAAAAACAACAAAGAGATGAAATTTGTGTCATGGAGTTGCCTATTTTTTTATTTTGGGTTTCTGGTTCCAAGAAACACGTTTTCGTACACTAAGTTATGCTAAACCTCCCATTCTCAACGCCTTGCTTTCTTTGCCTAACTTCCTCTTTACTCAAGGGACTTGCTGCAAACGTGACATTTCATGATTATGTGACTTTCTTCACCCTTAGATTGGTCCATTATGTAATGCCTTTAGGGTCTTTTGTTCATAAGCCCCACTTAGGTATGATAAACTCATTAGGGTTCTTATCAATTAAGAAGCTATTTTTACCACCTCTTACCATTCACCTTCCTCACTACTTGTTGACTATATTATACAGGGATAGATCATCAACACCTGTATTTAAAATAAATTAACCATGCCTATGACCAAAAACTCAACCATGCCTATGACCAAAAAACTCAACCATACCTACGACCTCAACTCAATCATGCCTATGACCAAAAACTCAACCATGCCTATGATCTAAAACTCAACCATGCCTATGACCTAACTCAGCCATGCATATGACCTCAACTCAATCATGCCTATGACCTACATTCACCCATGCCTAGCACCCATCAACCCATTCTGCTAATTCATCCTAACCTTCCCTAGATTATGGGAGAACTACATCAACATGAGGTCCCTTTTCATCAAGACTATATAGGTAGCACTTCGAGGTCATGGGGGCCTTGGAGGTTTTCTCAGCCACTCTCTACCCTAAAAAATTCCCTCTTCCCTTTTCCTATTCACATTCTACCCTAGCTAGTTTCCTTTTAATACCAGCAATTGGAAATTAAACCAAACAAACAATAATTGCTTAACATCTTTACCATCATCACTCATACATTCATTTCATCTTATCCACACTTTCTTTACCATAATCATAAAATTTTCCTAAAAATCATTTTAACATGATCCACACCATCATTGATTGCACAAATTAATGAATTACAAACTTAACCATACCTAACTAACTTGAATCAATCCATGCCTATGACCTGACTCCATCCATACCTAAATAGACTTGACTCAATCCATGCCTATGACCTGACTCCATCCATGCCTATGACCTAACTCCATCCATGCCTAAATAGTCCTGACTCTGCCATGCCTACATGAAATTGACTCTATCAAGCCTAATCCACTTGATTTGCACCTATCATATAGCAATTCAAATTAAAACATGTACACCATCCATACCATAAACACCATCATCTATAAATCATATAGTCTGTATAAAAATACATGTGAACATATAGCCTAATAAAAATCACAATCATCTCAAATCTCTTAGATACATCCTCACTATCTTCTACATGTACACACTCACTTTCTTTGGCACGCAGGCTGGTATATATCAAAAAATAAATAACTATACAAAATAGGAGGTACATATAGCTATCAGACATCAACCCGTTGGATATCCTCCATATCTATCTCACCTATCTCCTCCTCCTCCTCTGCCCTTACATGACGTGTAACTAGCATCTCACCACCCACCATCAGTCCTGGCCAGATCTCTGTTGGTACCTCATGTGGGGCTAGCCTCCGTGAAATGATGGCCTTGCCCTAACCCTATCTCAGGGCTCGATGGATCCCTACTCTCACCACACTATGGGTACATGACCAGGTCCTCTCACTCAAGGCCTACTATGCTCTATACTCTCCATAGGATAGAAAATCTATTCCTGCGGCCATCAAAATATCTTGATAATACTTGACCTCACCCAAGGTTTCCCTCAACCTACCTATCGGTATTGTTTGAGGTGGAGCCATCTATCGCGGCCCCTATGCCTACCTCTTGGGACCCTGTCTCATTGGTACCAATAAAGAGGGACCCTATCCCTATGTATGTGCCTATCCTGAGGGAACTTGTATCTGGGCTTGAAGGGTTGTAACTTGCACCTGTGCAGTGGCCAACTAGCCCTGGAAACATATAATCTTCACCTGTAGAGTGGCAACCTGTACCCCATCCGTATCTCCACCCTGTGTGGGTACCTTTCCTTACACTACCTAGGCCTGTAGAGAGGCCACCTGTTCCTGCAACATAGAAACCTATGCCTATGAACCTATCAGTTACCCCTATACAATCCCCAACTATGTAATCAGGGTAGCCACCTACCCCTGTAGGGAATCCCTCTGAATAATGATGGTGGCTAAATCTAGTTGGCCTGGCCTTGGTAGTACTGCTCGTAAATGTGTAACCCACCACTACTTGTATCTATCAGTCACTCCGACATCATCAATCTGCCAGTCTATCACCTGCTCCTTGTACCCTGTCAGTACTGTCAGCTATGGTAGAGGTAGAGGCATCTCCACATCATCCCTCTTATATTTTGGGAAGGAAGGGGGTATATCATGAAGTAGCCCAACTGTCCACAGGTATCATCTCGTTCTCTCTGACACGTCGCCCCTCTATCCATTAGAGCAGTTATGGCTCCTATAGCTCCTCTTCAATCTACCCATATGATGGAAAACCTAGATAAGGCCTCCAAATGATGTCCATGCCAGACAACCGCTCTAGTAATTGTCTGTAATAGGATACATCATGTGTAGCTCTACCACCTTGACACTCCCCAATTGCAAGCACCCATCACCTAAAGCCCACTCAAACAAAACCCAATAGAAATGCATCAACTTGGGACATGCCAACTAGATGCACACATATAATGTGCTCATGCACCCAACAATGGAGTAGGAAAGTTCAACACATGCTAAATCTCCATAACCACCCATAAGCCCATAACTCTTTATATAACTAAACCAGAAATGCATGCACCCATGCAAAATGGGTCTTGTCCTCCACCATGTCATGCATAGCCCCCATCAATGATCATCGGAATATCCCACCCTCTGCATCCGATAATGCAAAGTAGTAGACAACCTCCATCAGTAACACTACTAGCCTCATCTCCTCTGGATGGTCCCAGTACATATCTCCATAGCTCATACTGGTGCTATGGAACCTCATCACCACCAGCCCCTCACCAAACATAGTCAGCATCAAATCCTCAGAGGCCTTTGAGGAGATAGAATACACCCACATCCCCACTATTGGCAGATGCAAGATCTGGTACACATCCTCCAGGGTGACTGTGATCTCACCTATCAGAAAATGGAAGGTATTGGTCACTGAGTCCCATCCGTCAATGAGAACAACCTTAAAACTTGGCTCCCTGACTACATGCTAGTAATGTCTGACCCCAATCAGGCCAACCTCTGCAATATGGCACCAGTCCTTAGCTGTCACACCCCCTCGTGCCTCCATGAGCAAGGGAGGTACCCTATCCCGTATTTGTAATTGGTACCTCATCTACAACCAACAAAACACACTATTTTTAAAACCTTACCATACCAAACACACCCCTTACCTCATAAACCTCGTATCCATCCCTCACTTCTTATCGTACCCACTCAACCACTTATCTCTTGCTAGACCAATATATTCATGCCATTTATACCTACTCCCCCTATTTTCCTCTCATGAAACCTACCCTTTAAATCTCCTAACATATCCTTACCTCTTACCCTTGTTCTCTATGGCCCTATTTTCCCATAAATCTGGTCGATACCAATAAAAAATAATCATTATCGGTCATGTGTAACCATCTAGCCTAATCCTCCTCTCTAACCTAATCCTTAAAATCCTTAAGGATCCTTAAAATCTAGCCTAATCCTCCTCTCTAACCTACCCAAACATATCCTAGCTTCATTCCCAATCCTATTTAATCTACATTGGACCTTCCCACCCCTCATTTCCTTCCTTTTTACCCATACATTCCCAATAATAAACTTACACCCAAATTTTCACCTAAGTCCATTTCAATAGCTTATTTCAATCAAAAATACATGATGGGATAGAATCCTACCTCATCTTAGTGTCGTCGGTGTAGTGGCATGTCTGGCCGTTGTGCCGGTGGTCTACCCAAACATTCTCCCACCACTGCCATATCTAATCACTGCATCTAATCCTCTTGACCTCCACCCAATCAAAATCGATCCCCCTGTGCTCATGGACCCATCTACCTAGACCCTCTCACCAACCGCATCTCTCCACCTCAGCAGGATATCGTCCCTTGTCCTTTCCTCCCAACAAAGCACAACTTATTCAGTGCTTTGTCCTTTTCAAAAAAATCCAAAATGTACAAATGAATCCGTATTATACAGATTTTTTATTTTTATATACCCACGTTGACCTGACCGATGTCAGATATACCTAAATCAACATCGGTCCTATGCCCTAGCACATCATGGTGGGTTATACTCAGACTGACATTAGTCATGTGCCCGAGAAAAATGTTAGTGCAAATTCACAACACCCTCAAATGAGTTATGGATCTGATTTTATAAGGTAAATTCATTTGGTGTGATTTCACAACATTGAGCTTTCCCAAAGTGTGGGACCTTTACAAATGGGGAAATCTCTCCAGAGAAGGTTGGTTCCTCTTCCTAAACTACCTGGCAGAAGCTATTACAGTGCAGGAAAGCTAATCTAACCTAATATAACTTCCAAGGAGATAGGGAGAGAAATAAAACAAGGAAAAATAGAGCCTACACTAAAATGGTGATACACCAGAGAAGGAAAGTGTTGATTATCTATCAAAACTACCATGGAACAAGAAGAGGTGAGAAATGGAACGGATGGACAAGTGCATCACAGACCAAAGATGGATTTCACACAGAAAATGTTCCAAAAATCCATGAACACAACTCCAAAAATTTCAATGAACATCCAAACATGTAAAAATACCCTATAATGAAGAGAGGTGAGGAAAGAAACAAAGAAAACGAGCTAAGGATGGAAAAATGCATCACAAAAACACATTTTTTATTGCTCAAAATTTACGCAGTGCATCATTTCATAGGTAAGATGAAAAAATACCATTACAAAGTAGGGGAGGAGGTTAAAAATCCATTTTCAAAACTAGGGAATAAAAGAAGGGAGAGGTAGAGAAGAAGGATGAACAACCTTACAAAATGAGCCAAAACTCACTTTTATCGCTCGAATAAAATGAAGGAAATGAGAAAACATGGGAAAATTTGATTTGACATCTCCAACCACCAACAATATTTGTTACAATAGCAAACACACCCTCACAACTCAATTTTTCGATGCATTTGGCCATGCTAGAGAAGAAACAGATGCCATACTTTATCAATTCTAGTGATTGGGGGTCAGTTCTGCATTTTTCCCCATGCTAGAGACATTTTCCCATTTTTCCATCAAACTCTATCAAAATTAAAAATTGAGGGGTCCATCATGTAGAGAATTTTAAAATATTTCCAATGATATAAGGATCACGAAAATATAATCTCTAGATCAAAAGATATGGCCCTCTAAAGATTTAGGGCAAAAATGGTGAAATTAAGGCAAAAATCGGGTTCATGAGGCAAAATCCTCCCTTTTCCCCTCTTTTTTAAAATTGGGAAATTTTTCCAAAAACTCTTTGTGCCCCGCTTCTCCACTGACACGTGACACCTTCTGGTTGATTGAGGAGATGTGGCCCATTCTTTCCTTTTGTGTTTTCACAACTTTGGAAAAATTTCCAAAATCGTCCTGGTGTCCCGATTCCCGCCGATGAATGGACACGTGGCATATTTTCATTGCTCAGCAAGGATGTGCTTCTATTTTTTTCCTTTAAGAAATTTTGACAAAAAATCCATAAACTTTAAAGTCCTTCCACCCCCCGCTGCTCTATTTTGACACGTAGTGCATCCTGATTGGTTACAAGCCTCAAACAATTTATTTTCCTCTGTGGGCTTTCGGACCAAATTTTTCCCTTGATTTTTTTTCCCAAAAGGGTTAATTGCCAAAAAAGTTCCCATGGCTCCGCCTTGGCAAATTTTCCCTCCAAACTCCATCGAGCCATAACTCAAAAAATACAAGGAGTTACGACGACTTCTTTACCTTTCTAGAAAGGAGAAGAAATTATCTATCTGATGAAGCCATTTCTAAATTCTTTTGATTTCCTGTAATGCATAAAAAATTGAATGAGGTACAAAAGGAAGCTAGTTAACCCAAAATAAGAGGGAGCTTATTTTGGTTAACAATTTGGTGACTCTCAGGGGTCATCTGCCTGTTAGATGAATGATTAATGGCCTTTGTTACATCCATTGGGCATGGAGTCAAGCCTGATAACCAACTATGATCTGAACTATGAAAATTTGACCTCTGAGCCACTTGGAAACCCACTAAAACTTGGATTTGATCTTCACCAAAATGCCACCTAAATGGACTGTGCAAGAGCAATACAACAACACCAAAAACTATGTACAAACTGAAAATCATACATGCTCCAAATGGAACATGTAGAGTGTGTAAAGTAACTTATTCTACTAAAAACAAACCTACCTATAGTACTCTAACCAAGAGCAAAGGGAACTTAAACAAATCCTGCAACTGGCAAGGAGAAATAGCTTCCCTTCCTTAAAAATGGCAGCCATGCAACTGATTTGGCACTGAACGTGGTTGGTTAGATGAGTGGAAAATCAATAAGAAGTTGGTTTTCTACCCAAATTAGCAAGGTGTCAAATGAAAACAAATTAGATACCTCTTTTATTTGCTCTGCATTTGGATTAGAGAGGCATTACAGTTGATCCTTGGCACTTTGATGCTCATACTCATACTCAGAAGCAAGCATGACTAGTTTTGGCTTCTCCCTTAGCTCCAACGAAGCCAAGTACTTGATTGGGCCTTGTCTGATCCTTTGGATGTGCCCATTTCTTTGAAATTCAACTCCAAAAATGGAGTCTTCTTGTGGACCTTCTTGGATGAATGGTGTGGAAGAAGTGGTGAGATTATCTTTCTCTTACCCTTCCTTTTCCCATTAAGCACACGGAAGATTTAAATCTTCCAATCTTGGTTCCAAAAGGCTATTACTAAATGCAAGTTGTTGTTCTTAAATTTTCTCCTTTGTGGAAGTGGGATCTTGATGCTGAAGAATGAATGGTGGAGAAGAGAATGTTGTAATTTAAGCTAGCTCCTCATCTAAACATTCTTCTAAGTATGATAAGCAATCAAAATCTTCAATGTCCCGCTGCAACAAAGTCTCTTCCTCTTGCATCATGGCCTTTAAATCTGCATTTTCTTCACCATGTGTAACTTCATTTTTCAAACATGAAACTTGTCAATTCAAACTCATCCAAAAAATCAGATTTTTGGAGAGATGAAGTGGGAGAGAAACATGAAATTTCTTGTGCATCTTGTTCATGATTCACTACCTTTAGACCTGTCTTGTTTACCTTTATAATGGCTTCATCAATCAAATCAGCCCCTTCAAATGAAAGAAAAAATTTATCAATAATGCTTCCTTCTCTTGCTATTACAAAATATGATCTGATCTCTTTCATTTTCTCCTCTTGAATGGAACTTGGAGCTGATTGTTCTTCCTCCTTGTTGACTAGTTATGCAGCTTGGATTAGATAAATATCTTCTTCAGGAAAAGTGCCATAAATAGACTACTGATTCTTTTCCTCTTGTTCTTGTTCTTGTTCTGCTACAAAATCAACCTCAACCACCATTGTTTCTTCAACTCTAACCTCCTCCATTGATTTGACCATAAAGGGGATCTTTATAAACCCAAATTTGGTAGCCCAGCTCTTCATATTGTTTGTCATTTCTTTTCTATTGGGCTCCACTTCTTGCTGTCCTCCTTGATTGGTTTCTTGATTTTCATCCTCCCAACATGGATTTGGTAATGCAAGAGGAGGGGTGGGTTATGACTCAACTTTTTTTGAAATTATTTGTGGTGGGAAGGGAGGTGGAACTTCTTGTTTGTTTAGAGGGAATGGTTGTTTGGAATGGAAAATAGTGTAAGAATTGAGATGAGGTGGAAGACCAAGGGATGGAGAAATGGAATTAACACTTGGGGAAACATTCAATGGGAAGATTGGAAATTGAAGCCCAAATTGAGATGGTGTTGCTTGAGGAGTAGAGAGAAAATTACCAGATAATGGTGTAGGACTTACCCATTGACAAGGCTGCCTGACACCAAGTTCATAGGCCTCTATCTCTACTATCCATTGTGTAAGTTGGGGCAACATCTCCACCATGAATTCCATCTTATCCTAAGGGTTGAAGTGCCTCAGAAAAGGGAAAACCCATGGATAAGGTGCCCTGCAACCAATTCTGAAATCCTTCATTTAAGATGTTGCTCTTGATTGCACCATGCTAATCTCCATTTTTTGGATCTTCTCCAATAGACCAGCATATTGTATTTGATTGTCTTCATTGTTGGCATACCCCTACTCTTGGAAAGCTCCATAGAAAAACTGATTTTGGTACTGCTGCTCATAGGGGTAACCATGATGATGTTAGATTTGTTCAAAATGTTGATTTGAAGGAGTTGTAAAACATGTTAGAGATGGATTTGATTGGCACTATTACTACAAATGTGAATTTCATGAGGGAAATGAAGTCATGGTTGCACAAACTCATGGGATGAGGGAAGAATGAAAAGATGGAATGAAATATGAAATGAAAAATGAAATAAAATGAATGGAAAGGTCTGTAACTTCAAAGATGGGTTGTTGATCATATGGAGTCACCAAAGGTGTTTGTAATTGCCTCCAAAGTCTGAAATCTTCACAAGAACACACCAACCTGAAAAAAATGAAGTGGAAGACCTGTTGGTCCCACCGAGTGTGCCAAAATTGTTAGTGGTGCATGGTGGTGTTGGATTTGTTGTTTTTTGCATGAGACACTAAGAGAAGATGAAATATCTAACCCACTATCCCACCGGACATGCCAAAACTGTTGATGCAGCTTCACAACACCCCCAAATGAGTTATGGATTTGTTTTTCTAAGGTAAATTCATTTGGTGGGATTGCATAACATTGAGATTTCCCAAAGTGTGGGACCTTTGCAAATGGGGAAAGCTCTCCAGAGATGGTTGGTTCCTCTTCCTAAACTACCTACCAGAAGCTATTGCAGTGCAGGAAATATAATCTAACCTAATCTAAATTCCAAGCAGACAGGGAGAGAAAGAAAATAAGGAAAAAAAAAAACCTACACTAAAATTGTGGTACACTAGAGAAGGAAAGTCTTTATTATCTATCAAAATTTTCATAGAACAAGAATAGGTGAGAAATGGAAAGGATCGACAAGTGCATCACAGACCAAAGATAAATTTCACATAGAAAATGTTCCAAAAATCTATGAACACAGCTCCAAAACCTACAATGAACATCCAAATATACAAAAAATACCTTGTAATGAAGAGAGATGAGGAAAACAACAAATAAAATGAGCTAAAGATGGACAAATGCATCACAAAAACATGTTTTTTAGTGCTCAAAATTTACACAGTGCATCATTTCACGAGTAACAGACAAAAATGCCATTACAGATCAGGGGAGGAGGTTCAAACTCCATTTTCAACCCTGGGGAAGAAAAGAAGGTAAAGGCAGAGAAGAAGGATGAACAACCTTACAAAATGAGCCAAAACTAGCTTTTATTGCTGGAACAAAATGAGAAAATGCAAGAAAATTTGATTTGACATCTCCAACCACTGATAACAGCAAGGGCACCCTCAAAAATCCATTTTTAATGTATTTTGCCATGCTGGAGAAGAAACAGACACCATACTTCATCAATTTTGGTGGTTGGGGGTCGGTTCTATATTTTTTTCCATACCAGAGACGTTTTCCCAATTTTTTCACATCAAACTCCATTAGAATTCAAAATTTAGGGGTCCATCATGTAGATAATTTCAACATATTTCCATTGATATAAGGATTGTGAAAATCTGATATCTGGATTGAAAGATATGGCCCTTTAAAGATTTAGGAAAAAATGGTGAAATTAGGGCAAAAATCGGGTTCGCGGGGCAAAATCCTCCCTTTTCCCGTCTTTTTTCAAATTGGAAATTTTTTCCAAAAAATCTCTACAACCCCCTTCTCCATTGACACATGGTACCTTCTGGTTGATTGAGGAGATGTGGCCCATTCTTGACTTTTTTGTTTTCACAACTTTGGTTAAATTTCCAAAATCCTCTTGGCATCTTGATTCCCGCCGATGAATAGACACGTGGCATCTTTTTATTTATCGGCGGGGATGCGCTTCCATTTTTTTCCTTTAATAAATTTTGATAAAAAAGCCAAAAAAATTAAAGTCCTTCCACCCCCTACCACTCTGTTTTGACATGTGGCGCATCCTGATTGGTTGTGGGCCTCAAATAATTTATTTTCCTCTGTAGGCTTTCGGGCCAAATTTTTCCCTTGAGTTATTTGCCTAAAAGGGCTAATTGCCAAAAAAATTCTTGCGGGTCTGCCTTGACAAATTTTCCCTCCAAACTCCACTGCGCCATAACTCAAAAAATACAAGGAGTTAGGAGGACTTCTTTACCTTTCTAGAAAGGGGAAGAAATTATCTATCTGATAAAGCCATTTTTAGAATATTTTGAGTGCTTGAAATGTCTAAAAAATTATCTGAGGCACAAAAGGAAGCTAGTTAACCCAAAATAAGAGGAAGCTTATTTTGGTTAACAAAAACCATGGTTGGTTCACCTAGACCATCACCGGTTTTGTATAACCATCATTGGTTACCCGTCATACTATTGTCAACTACCCTTTCCCCATTTCTAACCAACTTAACCCACCCAACCACCCTTGGTTTTACCCAACCTTATCGTAACCTACCACCAAGCCTACATTACCTATACTTGTCCTTAATTATGTTTAGGGACTTGTTATTTTACCTGTACCTCATCCCTACCCGTGCTATGACCTCGCTACTTGGTCCTGGAACATTATTAATGACCTATGAACTCATGTGCTCACTATACCTTATGACACTGTTACCTGTGTTGTTTGACCTAATGACCTTACCTTGCCTATTGCCATGTTGTTTATCCTAACCCAACCTTTGGTGTACCGAAACATACCTAAATTTTCCTACACCTGACTTGCAATGTGCTTATGCACCATATCCTATACCTTAGATACCAAAATCACTTCAACCTTATTTAGATAAACCCATTGACCTTGGACGATGTAGAGTTTGAAAACTCTTCAACCTCGAACCATGTTATAGTTTATAACGTGTGCATGCATTTGACTTCCACTACCTTTAACCCTAGCCCATTTACCTGTTTGCCTGTCTTTTACCTTTACCCTTTCCCAAATTCACCCACATCTAAGATTTTTTTAGCCATATCCACCTTTTATCAAACCACTCACCACTTTTGTCTTCTACCTCATCAATTCTTGGTTTGAGGGGGATCACCTTCACCCATGCTTGAGCAAACATCACCTTTACCCACGCATGGGTCAACCACATCTTATTTTGTCATTTTCGCTTACCAATACAAGTAACACAACAAAAAGGGGAAAAATGTAGACACTAAAATTGGGTCACACTCCCCTTGGTTCCCCATCAAATAATTAACCCAAACATACTCACCTAACTACACCCCCTTCCACACCACATTAATATTAATTTAATTAATTTAATTAAATTAATACCCATCCTCACAATTTTTATCATTTAATTACATTAGTTGGCCTAATTTCCACCTCACCTAGACATCTCATCTAGCCAATTCTTAGCATGTTTCCATAACTAACAATGACTGAGTTTTACTTTCCTTACTGAGCTAAATTTTTTTCTAAACCATAAAATCAATTCCTAAAATATATCTAACCATATTCCCACCCATTAGAAGGGAAGTTTCCATTCTAATCTATAAGAAGAAACTAATTGGGTGAAGAAATTAGAAATATCTACCCATTTTAGTAAACCTAGGGAATCCCACCTTAACTAATGTCGGTCACCCCTAAACTAATGCGTGTCAACTTGGAACCATCGTCGGTTACCATTTATTCATGTTAGAAACCTTGTTTTTGCGGTTGGCACATTCTGAGAGCAAAAGGACGAGAAAAGAGTTACATGCAAGCAAAACCAACATCCTTTCACATATTCAAACATCTAGAGCCATCACAAGGACATAGATTGAAGTATTGCACTCACAGAATCATTCTGGGAACCACTGATATGATACCAAACACCATTCTTTTGATCAACTGCCATTACCATTCATCCATCAAGTCTACATCACAGTAGTTCCTCGTAGCCAAAAGGAAGCTCTCATAATCAGCATTGGATCAAGAAGTCAGAATGCACACAAAACCATCTACTAACCAGCATAAATAGGTATTCCTCAGCCCTTAACCTTATCTATTTCATCATTTGAAAATGTAAAGAAAATGGTGAAACAATATTATCATCCATGATAAGGATCTTCTTCTTAGAACCTTTCTTATGTCGTTAGCATAAATCACCTTAGATTGGTGTAATTCCCTCCCACAACACTCTTTGTTCTCATTTACTTGGATAGCCTTGTTACTCCTCAATCATTTTTCTATAAACATTACTCATAAAATCACTATCTCTAACCTTTCTACCATAAAACAATCAAAAAATGAATCCCTTGTCAACTTTATCACTAAGTGGCAAAGCATTATCAATTAATTGACCTTCCCACTTCCATAATTATAACTAATTGATTTGTTTACTCGATGGTGCTCTCACCACATTTTATCCATTCTCGAGATCTACACATTCCAAACCTTTGATGAAGCCTTCACCATGGCCAATAAATTAGAAATCTAATCCCTCAAAGATGGACATATTGATCATCAATATCCACATATCCCATCTAATCCCCCTAGATATTCTTATGAGTCAAATGAAAATAACATGCTTGATTTTTTTACTCATCTTCATGACCCAACACCCTTGATAGATTATGTCCATATAAATAGTGTGTATCCCGTGAATCATATCATCAATAATATTACATGTGATCTTCCCCATGAGGGGACCCATTCATCACCGATGCTTCCCCTTGAAAATTCAAAACCCATGGTTCCTATTTTTGGATGATCCTCACACATCAATACCAAATGTGTCCATTGTATAATCGTCATCCTTAGAACCATTATACTCCATCTTGGATACCATTACTAAGGAAACATTCATAATAAAATATCTTTACATCACCCACTTTTTAAACTAATCAAAGAATTAGATAACCCACATGAATATAACTCACCCCAATCATGTCTCGAAACAACATCTCCCTTGTGTGAACCAAACCCAATCCTATCCTCATCTATTCACTTACCATCTAATCTCAAACCTTGTCTTGAATAAAACACTACACTATCAAATACCATCATATACATGGCCTCACCTTCATCATCTAACATAAAACCATATCCTCTATATAAGGAAAACATTATAGAATAAAAATCTATCACATACACTATCTCATCCTCATCATCTTTCATAACACCTCCTACTTAACCTAAAATCAATAGTAAAAAATAAATAAAAAACTTATCTCAAGCCTCCACATCACCATCCATTTTTGGGAACCCATCCTTTATCAGAATCCAAAATTATCAGATCTACGGTCCCACCATTACCATATATTTTAGATCCCCATCCTTTATCTCAACATCATAGCACACATCAGTACCCCTTCTCATCCATAAATTTTCCCTCCTCATCTATTTTTGGACCTCATCCATCATCAAATTATATCAATTCCACATTGTACCCTTTCTCTTATCAACCTCAGAATTCCCCTATGATGTTTCAACACCATATGAAGCCTAGGAATTCACCCCCATCAAAAAATAAGACACTTCCTACACAGTGTTTTCATAAATCAAAATCCAAATAAAAATTAATCAATTCAAATCCTGCAAAAGGGACTTACATCAACATCCTTGAGAGGTTGATATAGGAATCTCTCATCACATTACCACTAATAAAAAAATCCAGCCCACAAACTCACAAACCCACATGGTACAATCAAAACATAACCTGTGCCTATCATAGAAGCCCTAGTCAAAACATAAAGAGTTGTAAAATTCTTAAAGCCATGATAAAATGACACTTCTTCATCGACGATCTTCTCCTAGAAGAGGACAAAGCTAATACATCATCGATATCATATATACATCCACCCTTTTCATCTACATCAGCATCTGTAGGTCAATGGGGACATCCTCAATATCATATTATAAAACCTTTGTCAGACATTGTTTGAACAACAATATTCTTACACAAAAAATAATATAATGATATTGTATTTGAAACATCTTGAATTACATTCATAGGCTATTATATAGCCATATCAATAGGAAATCTGACTTCCTATAAAATAGGAAACTACAACACACCCGAATATATATTGTTATAACAATATATATGTATAATAAACTAACATGTAACAAATACTAAGAACCATGTGAATACTAATTCCTAACATTCCCCCCCTTAGTTTTTACATGGTAGAAAAACATCCACACTCTCAACTGCAGTATGCTCACCCCTGTGGCATGTCCAAATCTATGACTCATGACCTTGATGAAAAAGAAATGCTCTCTCCTTCCATGGTTTTAAACAGGCTTACCACAAACCTTGAAGTGACAGAAACCTCATCAATTGTCCACCTCGTGTGGTTTTCTAGATCCTCCCACAAACCCTTTCAAGATCCATGAACTGACTTACTCTGGTGCTACTGTTCATCACTATGCTTATACATCAAGGAATTATGTAGGAAACACAACTTGTATATCACAAAACTGCACAATAGAAGATATACTAAAAAAATCTCACATTACTTCCTGTAAGAATCATAATGTTCTTAATCATAGTCTCTGTCATTGATCGCTGCCACTCGATCTCAAACAACATAGAAAACTACCACTGTCACTCGAAGCTTTCCTTGACTAAGTCATTTTGGGTGCAGAATGGGTTTGGAACATTAGTATGTATTCCCCCCCACAATGTGAAATTCCAAATAAGAAATCAGAAAGGGAAAAAATGTATTGTGTTGTATCATACTAACTGGATCTTGCTGTCTTGATCTTACTGCACATGATCACCATTGCCAATGAGCGCATTCACTGACCGATCATCTTCCAACAAAGTACAGCAGTCAGAGGATCTCTGCAGTCAGAGGATCTCCGTAGTTTTTTGCTCTCTTATACAATTCTTTTCTAGTATTAACAATAAATCACACCACTCAAATCAATAGGAACACTGCAAACTGAAGCACACTGAGAAAATGGAAACCACACTGAAAATCAAATACTCACACCATACATATGTCACCATAGCTTCTGCACGGCCCCGTCGTTGGTGACTGACGAGAGGTCACTGTCTGACCTCCAGCCTCTGATGCCTCCTTCCTCCATTACATGTGCTGCTAACTTAGCCCGATTTGGATATGATCATGAAGCTCAAAATACCTTCAATAATTTGGACATCGCGTACAAGAGAAAATGCGTCCAAAATTGAAATGCGGGAAATTTTATTTTTTTTTTAAACTTTGGAAGATGACACTTTTTACAATAGTATTGACCCACAATGGACTTTTGACGACTAAACAAAAATCGATTCTTGACTTGACTTTCGACAACTTGACATAATGATAAAAAGACACTTTTAAGACTCATAATTCATAATATCACTGTTATCCAAAATTCACCCCCCTAGGGTAATTTTGATAACATGCATCAGATTATTCAGTCTCAGGAAAGTATATTGATTCAAGGTGAAAAAATCATGTTTCTGGGGTCCCCTCTGCTTCTTTCTAACTCTCCCATCTAATAGGAAAACCCAACAAGTTTTAAAAATGTGAAAAAATTATAAAAACAAGCTTGGGACAGGAAAAAATAAAGAAAATCGGCTAAGTCCTAGTCCAGGCGGTCTACGCAGTAGTTGAGACATCGGGACGCGTGGGACGCGAAAAGCCAATTCGGCCGAAAGAATGAAGAAAATTGCCTAAGTCTTGTTTCACAGAGTCCGGGACAGTTGGGATCAAAGTACGCGAAGAGCGCGGATCGGCCGGTTTGACGCAAGTCAGTCCATTTCGGGTGGTTCGGAGAAACTTGTCCTAGGCAGTCTGGGACAGTTGGGACAAAAGTACGTGGAGGATGTGAACCGGCCGGTTTGACTGAAAAAGAGAACTTTTGTTTGGGACATCAAGGCCAAAAGTACACGTGGGATGCGGAGAGCCGAAAGAGCTAAGAGCGAATGGAAATGTGCCATGTGTCTTCACCTCAAAGAGGGACAGGGAAGCCTGAATCGGGTGGATCGGAGAAATTTGTCCCAGACGATTTGGGACATCTGGGCCAAAAATATGCAAGGGACATGAAGATCTGAAAAAGCCACCAACGAATCAGAATGTGACGCGTGTCACAAGGGGGGGCGCAATAAAATTTTGAGTAAGTGTTTTTGGGCCCAAAGGTTCATAGGGCGAGGTTTGAAGGGTCAGCCCGAGCCAATAGACAAAGGACACGTGTCCTAAGGCGGGGGAAGTGCGGAGCTCGAGGAGGACTTAGAAAATTTAGAAAATGTTTTGGCCGAAAAACTAAAAGGTAAAGGATGACCCCGCACCCTTGTCCTCCAACTAGATCACGCCACGTGTCCCAAGTAGCGGGGGTGCGGGGATAAAATGAGAATTTTTCCAAAGTATGAAAAACGTCAAAATTTCAAAGGGGAACCTGTGAGAGGTGGAGGAGAGAGAATTACTCATCCAATAAGTGCCTAACATGTGTCGTCCATGTGGCAGTGCACAGGAAAAGCTCAAATATTTTTCCCGCTGATCCGTTTTGGTCTGTTTCTGCCCTAAATCTTCAGATCGCCATATCTTTTGATCCAGAGCTCGGATTTACACGTTCTTTACATCAATAGAAAGCTAATGAAATTATCTACATGATTTCAAGGTCAATCTTGCATTTTGGTTCAGTATGGAGAAAGAAAATCAAGAAACGTCTCTGACATGTAGTAATGGCCTGAAGTGACGTTTCAACAACCGATTTAATGCACATGGGTCGCATTCTTCTTCAGCATGGTCAGAAGTGATGTTTCAACCACCAATTTTAATGAAGAATGTGTTTTGGTCAATGGTTGAGCTGTTTACATGTTTTCCTACATTTTCTCTCTCCTGGGCTCGACTCGTGCATTGTAAAAGGCCAGATTTGGCTCATTTTTGATATCATTACAAGTTGTTCATCTTTTCTACTGTACCCTCCCTTCTTTTCTTCTCCAGGATTGAAAATGGAGTTCAAACCTCCTCCCTCACTCTGTAATGGCATTTTTTGCCTTTTACTATTGAAATGATGTTCTGTGCAAACTTTTGAGGCAACAAAAATGTGTTTTGTGATGCTTTTGTCCATCCTTGCTCGTTTTTCGCTTGTTTTCTTCTTGCCTCTCTTCATTGTAGGTATTTGTGCAAGTTTGAATGTTCATTACAGGTCTGGAGCTGTGTTCATGGAGTTTTGGGACATTTTCTACGTGAAATCTATCCTTGGGCCTGTGATGCATCTGTCCATCCTTCCCATTGCTCACCTCTCTTTATTCCATGGTAGTTTTGATAGCTGTTCAACATTCTCCTTCTCTGGTGTATCACCGTTTTAGTGTAGGATTTTGCTGTTTTTCCCTTTTCTCTCTCTCTCTGTCTCCTTAGCATGGTTATATTAGGTTTAGATTAGCTTACCTGTACTGGAATAGCTTTTGGCAGGTAGTTTAGGAGTAGGAACCAGCCTTCTCTGGAGATTCCTTTCTCATTTCTGCAAGTCCCACACTTGGAGAAAGGTTTCAATATTGTGCAATCACACTGGATGCTAGAGTGATCAACCTAGAAATCTGATCAACATCCAGGGGTGCTGTGATTTCACATCAACAGTTTTGGCACGCCCGGTGGGAGCTTAGATGCCTTCCACTTCATCTTTTGCAGGTTGGTGTGTTCCTGTGAAGATTTCAGCCTCTGCAGGCACTTGCAAACACATCTTGTGACTCCATCTGATCAGCAACCCATTTCTGAAGTTGCAGACCTATTTTTCATCCATTCCCATCCATATTTCTTTCCATCCCTTTCATTCTTTTCCATTCCATGAAGAGTTGCAATCATGACTTCATTTCCATCGTGGAACTCACATTTACAGCAGTAGCAGTATAACACACCTCCAACATGTTTTACAAATCCTCCAAATCAACATTTTGAACAAATTCAGAATCAGCATGCATACCCATATGAGTAGCAATGCCAAAATTAGTCTGGCTATGGAGCTTTCCAAGAGCAAGAGTATGCTGGTCTGTTGGAGAAAATGCAAAAGATGGAGGTAAAGATGGTGCAGTCCAGAGCAACAGCTGAAATGAGAGCTTTCAGAATTGGTTACAGGACTCCTTATCCATGGGGAGGCCCTTTTCCAAGACACTTCATCCCTCAGGAGAAGTTGGACTTCATGATGAAGATGCTGCCCCAACTTTCACAGTGGATTGAAGAAATAGAGGTGTATGAGAGGAGTATTCAGCAACCTTGTCAACGAGTAAGCACGCCATCTCATGCCTTTCTTTTTCTTCTTTCCCAATCTGTTTTATCTCAATAGTGTCAAGTTTTAAACTCTCCATCTGCTGTCCCAAGTGTTGAATCCATGTCTCCACCTCTCAGTCTTCCACCACACCTCAATTCTTCTTTCCTTTTTCCTTCCAAACAGTCATCCCCTTCACAAGAGCTAACAGAAATACCCCCTCCTCCAAAGAAACAAGAGTTTCTACTTCCACCACCACAAAAAATTTCTAAATCAATTCAGTTACAACCCATCCCTCCTCTTGCATTCCAAATTCCATGTGGGGAAGAAGAAATTGCAAAAATTGGCCATGAAGGACAGCAAGAAGAGGAGCCCAACAGAAAAGAAATGACAGACAACTTGAAGGTTTGGGTTGCCAAATTTGGGATGACAAAGATCCCCTTGATGGTTAAACCTATAGAAGAGGCTAGGGTTGAAGAAATGGTGGTTAGGACTGATTTTGTGGCAGCAGAAGAAGAGCAAAAAGAAGAAGCAGATCAGCAGTCAGTTTTCTTAGAAAGTAGTGTCCATGTTGGCACTCTATTTGAAGGGAATGCTGATTCAATTCAAGTCGCACAATCAGCCATAAAGGAAGAAAGCTTAGAAGAAGATCTTGCAGTCCCAACTTGTCCTCTAGAGCAGCAGATTGAAGAGTTTGACTTGACAAACTTCATGCTAGAGGAAGAGTTCAATCAAGAGGAAGATTGTCTTCAAACATTGGAGGAAGGAGAAGCTACTCCAAATCCAAAAGAAGAGGAGCACATTCTAGTTGTGGAGGAAGAAAGTGCAGATCCAAAGGCTTTGAGCACAAAGCAGGCTACAGGAGAACCTTCAGTTCTTCTTTCTACTTCACCTCTCTCAAACTCAATGTTGGAGGGTGAAAGAAACCATGGTGGTCAAGTTACAGATCAAGAAGACACCATGGAGGAAGTGGAGCATTTGCAGCAGGATAGTCATGAGGCAGTTTATCTGTCAGATTTGGAGGACTATTTTGATGGAGAAGATCCAGTTGAGTTTCCACCATTCTCTCTTTCATCATCCACATTCCAAACACTTGAGTCTACTATTGTAAAGGAGAAAATTCATTTGCAGTAGCCTACATCTTATAGCAGCTCTTTGGAATCAAGATTGGAAGATTTTAATTTTTCATGTTCTTCATTGGAGGAAGAGAAAGGGCAGAAGGGTTCTACCATTACTTCCACACCACCTATTCAGGAGGGTCTACAAGAAGACTCCATTTCTGGAGTTGAAAATCAGAGCTATGGGCATATCAAACAGATCAGACCTTGCCCAATCAGGTATTTGGCTTCATTAGAGCCAAAGGAGAAGCCACAACTAGTCATGCTTGCTTCTAAGCATGAGGGTGAGCTATAAAGTACCAAGGATCAACTGTCATACCTCTTAAATCCAAATGCAGAGCAACTAAAAGAGGTATTGAATTTTCCTTCAGCTGATACCTTGATGATTTGGGTGGAAGACCAGCTTCTTGTTGATTTTCCACTCATCCTAATAGCCATGATCAGCTCCAAATCAATTACATGGCTGCCACTTTTGAGAAAGGGAAGCTACTTCTCACAACCAATTGCAGGGTTTTTTTAGCTTGCCTTTGCTTCCAGTTAGAATAGAGTAGGTAGGTTTACTTTCAGCAGAAGAAGTGCTTGTGCACACTCTGCATGTTTTATTTGGAGCATGTATGATTTTTAGTTCTGTACATAGTTTTTGTGGTGCTGGTTTTGCTCTTGCACAGTTCATTCTAGTGGCATTTTGGTGAGAACTACTCCATTTCAGTGGGTTTCCAAGTGGCTCAGAGGAGAAGTTTTCAAAGTTCAAATCAATTTACAGGATACAACTCATGACTCCATGCCCAATGGATTGCTTTAGGCTACTGATCATTCATCTAGCAGGCAGATGACCCTGCTGAGTCACCAAAACTGTTATCCAAAATTCACCCCCCAGGGTAATTTTGATAACATGCATCAGATTATTCAGTCCCAGGAAAGTATATTGATTCAAGGTGAAAAAATCATGTTTCTACGGTCCCCTCTGCTTCTTTTTAACTCTCCCATCCAAGAAGAAAACCCAACAAGTTTTAAAAATGTGAAAAAATTGCAAAAACAAGCTTGGGACAGGAAAAAATAAAGAAAATCGGCTAAGTCCTAGTCCAGGCAGTCTGCGTAGCAGTTGGGACGTCGGGACGTACGGGAAACCAAAAGCCGATTCGGCCGAAAGAATGAAGAAAATTTCCTAAGTCTTGTTTCGCAGAGTCCGGGACAGTTGGGACAAAAGTACACGAAGAGCGCGGATTGGCCAGTTTGGCGCAAGTCAGTCCATTTCAGGCGGTTCGGAGAAATTTGTCCCAGGCAGTCCGGGACAGTTGGGACAAAAGTACGTGGAGGACGCGAACCAGCTGGTTCGGCCGAAACAGAGGACTTTCGTTTGGGACATCTGGGCCAAAAGTACGTGCGGGACGCGGAGAGCCGAAAGAGCCGAGAGCGAATGGAAATGTGCCACGTGTCTTCGCCTCAAAGAGGGACAGGGAAGCGTGAATCGGTCGGATCGGAGAAATTTGTCCCAGACGGTTTGGGACATCCAGGCCAAAAATACGCGAGGGACGCGAAGACCCAGAAAAGCCACCAAAAAATCAGAATGTGACGTGTGTCACAAGAGGGGGTGCAATAAAATTTTGACTAAATGTTTTTGGGCCCAAAAGTTCAAAGGGCGAGGTTTGAAGGGTCGGCCCGAGCCAATAGACACAGGACACGTGTCCTAAGGTGGGGGAAATGTGGAGCTCGGGGAGGACTTAGAAAATTTAGCAAAAGTTTTGGTTGAAAAACTAAAAGGTAAAGGATGACCCTGCACCCTTGTCCTCCAACCAGATCACGCCACGTGTCCCAAGTGGCGGGGGCGCGGGGAGAAAATGAGAATTTTTCCAAAGTATGAAAAACGTCAAAATTTCAAAGGGGAACCCACGGGAGGCAGAGGAGAGAGAATTACTCATCCAATCAGCACCCGACACGTGTCGTCCAAGTGGCAGTGCGCAGGAAAAGTTCAAATATTTTTCCCGCCGATCCGTTTTGGTCTGTTTCTGCCCTAAATCTTCAGATTGCCATATCTTTTGATCCAGAGCTCAGATTTGCACGTTCTTTACATCAATTGAAAGATGATGAAATTCTCTACACGATTCTAGGGTCAATATTGCATTTTGGTTCAATATGGAGAAAGAAAATCAAGAAATGTCTCTGGTGCGTAGTAATGGCCAGAAGTGACGTTTCAACAACTGATTTAATGCACATGGGTCGCATTCTTCTTCAGCATGGCCAGAAGTGATGTTTCAACCACCGATTTTAATGAAGAATGTGTTTTGGTCAATGGTTGGGCTGCTTGCACATTTTCCTACATTTTCTCTCTCCTGGGCTTGACCCATGCATTGTAAAAGGCCAGATTTGGCTCATTTTTGATATTATTACAAGTTGTTCATCTTTTCTGCTCTGCCCTCCCTTCTTTTCTTCTCTAGGGTTGAAAATGGAGTTTGAACCTCCTCCCTGGCTTTGTAATGGCATTTTTTGCCTTTTACTATTGAAATGATGTTCTGTGCAAACTTCTGAAGCAACAAAAATGTGTTTTGTGATGCATCTGTCCATCCTTGCTCGTTTTTTTGCTTGTTTTCTTCTTGTCCTCTCTTCATTGCAGGTATTTGTGCAAGTTTGAATGTTCATTGCAGGTCTGGAGCTGTGTTCATGGAGTTTTGGGACATTTTCTGTGTGAAATCTATCCTTGGGCCTGTGATGCCTCTGTCCATCCTTCCCATTGCTCACCTCTCTTTGTTCCATGGTAGTTTTGATAGATGTTCAACATTCTCCTTCTCTGGTGTATCACCGTTTTAGTGTAGGCTTTTTATGTTTTTCCCTTTTCTCTCTCTCTCTCTCTGTCTCCTTGGCATGGTTAGATTAGGTTTAGATTAGCTTGCCTGCACTGGAATAGCTTGTGGCAGGTAGTTTAGGAGTAGGAACCAGCCTTCTCTGGAGATTCCTTTCTCATTTTCACAAGTCCCACACTTGGAGAAAGGTTTCAATGTTGTGCAATCACACTGGATGCTAGAGTGGTCAACCTAGAAATCTGATCAACATCCAGGGGTGCTGTGATTTTGCCATCAACACAACTTTCAAGGCCAATTTTGGACTCTAATGATGTTTTTCGATCCTAATACACCTCCACATTCATGTGCATCATCAATGATTTTTTTCGACCCCATCTTGTTAATAATTTATTGCCAATGTACATCTAGAATAGACACAATAACAATTGGTCTACAACAAGTGGTGGGATGACCATTTGTCTAACATGTAAGACAATTCTAGATCTTCTTCGCCAACATCATAAACCAAGCTATGAGAATGCAAGAAGTCCTCCTTATGTGTGCAGCAATCCCAAGTCAAGTACATTGGGTTTTTCATCCAACAATGTATGGACTAGGACATGTGGATCCAGATATTCCTTGATCTAAAGGTCGTTTGAGGAGTGACCAAATCCACTCTATCAGAGCATTTTAGATTTGAAGATTCACCTCTATGAGGGTACGAAACTCTATAGAAATTTCATTTGTAATTACTTGTGTGTTTCCCACCCTGATCCACCATTTTCACTAGTCAAAAGTTGATCTTAATAGTGAACACAGCAGGTCTACTCAAGCATCCATGTTTGTTTAAATGAGGCTTTTTGCTTTGCTCTAGTGACTTTCATCTCAACGCAAAATTTCTTGATAGCAGTTTGAGCTGTGAGATCTGATGCTAGCAATCGTGCCATAAGCACTATGTCTAAGATTGATGTCAAGCTGAGATCATCCAGTTGGATCGGGGTCATTGGTCACTATGATGGTGTTTGACCTGTAGATGTTAGGAAACCAAACGATTTCCTCCTGAGAGATAATTAAACAGAGACTACAGATTTAAAATGCAATCCAATAGAATGCAATTTCCATGCAGGAAGAATATAACAATGCTATGTATGAAAACTTTGATTCAGAAAGAAACCTCCAATGCAATTTGCTTACTGTTCTATCTATAATAGATTTTCCTCCACATAGATTCAGATCTGAATACGGCAAAGGAAATGACTGTAGATGCACCCGATCCAAAAACAAATGCCTGTAGAGATGTCTCATGTCTGATGATGATCAAATCATACAAGCTAAACTATATCAAGAATGCTCACAAAAAAATCTCTCATTAACCAGGGAAAACGTGAATAGCAAAATAGTTTCCCTGTATAATATATCATGGATCCATAGTCGCTCTGGTACTAAATGTTTGAACAACAATATTCTTACACAGGAAATAAATGATATTGTATTCGACACATCTTGAATTACATTCATAGGCTATTATATAGCCATATCAATAGGAAAACTGACTTCCTATAAAATAGGAAACTACAACACACCCGAATATATATTGTTATAACAATATATATGTATAATAAACTAACATGTAACAAATACTAACAACCATGTGAATACTAATTCCTAACAGACATCTTGTCAAAACCTTCCATTGAAGGTCTCTCAATATCGTCAATTTACACAGCTTCCCTTGAAGGTCCCTCAATCTCGTCAACATCTACACCCAAGTCACTAATGATATCATCACCGACGTCTACAACACAAAGGGGTTATCCTCAATCAGGTATCAGAAAACCTTTCTCATATGTATTCTCATCACCTTCCATTAGAGGTCCCTCATCTCAAATCAGTATGGTTCTCCCACCCAAGAAAACTTGGAATCATCAAACACAAAGGAAAGGTAATACCAAATATTCTTCATAATCACCTCTTCATCAACCATCCTCTCATATCCCATATAATTTCTCAATGGATCCTTTGTCACGAGCTTGTTTATTTACCATATACTCAATAAATCAACATCAAAACATCCATCATCCTAACCTAAAAGATATTTTTCCTTTCAACGCACATTGTTTCTATCCACAGTATCATGTTTGGGGGACGCATATCTACTAAGAATTTGAAATTCTTACATTACCCATTCCCCTAACACATCTTCACCAAACATATCCTATTGATCCAATCAAAATGTCACTATTTTGGAAAGGAGTAAACGTGGAATTCCCTTAACTCTATTAGTACATATAGTATGGGTTAAACTTTGAATTCCTTACATTTGTGACATTTTTACTGTTAACACATAGAAGTTAATGATAATAGTCACATCAAAGATCTTATTCCACCATAAACTAGTCATTTTATTATTATAATGATTTGAGAGCATGTGGTCTTCCATCACTATCCTTACAAGCCTTAAAGATGAGCACCAGGACTATGTTCATTGTATTTCTCACATACACAAATTCCTCCTTAGTAGGAACCACACAATCATTACTTCTATCTACCTTGTCTACCAACCGAAGACATGTCTTGGGGCACACATGTGTAGGTCATGTACGCATTTATTCTCTCCTCATTGAAATGGTGTATTAGGGTCTTGCCATCAACTCAAATATGTATGTAATAGTCATAGGATGCTTCTTATCAAAAATAAAAAATAAAAAATACAATAGATTTATCCCTCGAAGGATAACTATTCAAAATATATTATCATTATCAAATTTGATCGATCCCTTGAAGGATAACTACCCACCAAATTTATAGACCGATCCCTCGAAGGATAGTTATTTGTAAAATAAAAAAATTAAATTCAAAGATAAAAAGTGTAGACCATACTCTTGAAGGATGGGTACCTATGTAATAAGGCTTCCTACATCGATCATACTTTAAAAAGTAAAATATCAAAAGCATCCTATGAAAGCCTCCCACATCAATCAAATTTCCCGTTAAAGAAAACTTCCTGCATTGATCAATTTTCATCAAAATATATGTATAGTTAAGGCATTTCTCTATGAAACTATTAAAAAGGAGAACCCTCTTTTCCCGCAAAACCTACGTATGTCAACCCTTCTCATGTCCTAGGAAGGTACACATTTCACTTACATCTATATCCGAGATCATACATGTGACTAACCATTGTTAGTCATTTGTTAACAGTTGTTGTAAAGGTCAAAAAGTGTGAGAGCATTCATTTCATTTCTTCCCATTGCATATGTATCAAATCTATTACAAAGCAATCAGCCCAAGTTTCATTCTTAACCATGGTTTTGATAAAAATTAAGATCAATTTCAAATCAATATCAAATGCAAATCATATCTAAAACATAACTTGAATAATTTTCAATCCTACCACATCAACATCTATCAAATAAACCCACACACTCCTCAACACATCTCAGCATTACGTTATTATATCTGAAATATCACATCTATTCAATCAAATCAAAATTTGTCAAACGGATTCCTCCTCAGGTACTACACCTCTTATCAGTATCGTGATCCCCATCTAGTCCTCATAATCCCACCTTTGTGGCAACATAAAATTATGACCCTTTGACCTCATCAAATTGTCATTTTATCCCTCATCTTTGGTAAGCCATGTGTCTATAGGACACGAACCCTTTGGTTCCCCTAAATCTTGACTTCTCAATCTAAAAATCCACTATTGTGGTGACGTTGATTTATTTGGTCCCTTGACCTCACCAAACCATCATCTTTTTCCCCTTTAACTCATATGGACATGAACCCATTGGTTCCCCTATCACTTGACCTCTTGGCCTTGAAATCCCACCTTTGTGGAAACATCTATCATTACTCCTTTGACCTTTTCAAAACATTATTTCCATCATTAAGTCAGATGTCTATAGGACACGAACCCTTTGGCTCCCCTATCACTTGATTTTACGATGGAATTTATATTATTTCTATAACTTTTCTTGGGATAGTATTCCATCATCCCTCATCACTCCTCATCATTATATATTTTCATATTTTTCTTCCAAACTATTGATCGATTCCATTTTAAGTCATCAATCCCTGGTTTTAGGGGGAACACCTCATCACATGATTCTACATCCCTCACTTCCATCACATCTTATTTTTGTCTTGTGGATTTTCTCAAACCACTCAACAAAAAGGGGGAAAATGTAGAAACCTAAAATTAATACAGCTAATTCCCATGTCCATTTCTTCTAGACCCCCTTCATTACCACCTCTAATCCCTAAACTAAGTCATATAAAATCTAGACCCCTCATTACCCCTTATCCTTATTCAATTAATTAATTAAATAAATACACACCCCTTATCACTCCTCATCTTTATTAATTAAAATTAACATTCCATACCTTCTTACCTCATCCTCATTAATTTATATTACTTCATATCCCAAGTCAAATACTTATCCTATTCCAATCAATATCTTATCATTATCATCTCATGTAAAACCTACTTTATGATTGTTAAATCCTAAACAACCACTTGGAATCTTCCTAAAATATAATAATAAAAAACATAAGACCATATCTAACATATTTTGTAACCTCCTATTATCCAATTTCACCCCCGTGTGAAATTGGACAATAGAGTTAGCTTGCACTGAAGAAATCTCACTAGATAGCTTGGAGGATTTAGATAGATTTTAGTGTTCAGGGAAGAATTAGAGTCTTTGAGAGAGTTGAAATTTGTAAGAGGAATTTTCCTCTTCTTGGTCTTCATTAAGTTTCAAATTTTTGTTCATTTTGGGAGACCGATAGTGGGGTCCACTCATAGCACTAAATGATAAAATCTAGTGTTTCACCTAGGAGTGCCTTTGAATATGTGTATATGCCCCTCCGGTGCCAGTGGGATCTAGCTAGTTTTGTGAGGGATTTTCTACAACTCTCACTCATTATGTGAACCAATCTGATTCAACCTTACATTGACACCAAAACCGATCTCTTTCCTCATTACAGACCAGGCCTAACTCACATGGAGTTGATTATATGAGAATCAGGTAAGCTTATTAAAGAGGTCAACCTGGTGATGAGTGTAAAATGAGACAATTGTCACGGTGAGTATCGAGCTAGGGACCATTTTCGAATCCACATTGAAAGTTGAAGTAGTACAAGGAATCAAGACAACTTGTAGTAACTAAGGGGTTTAAACAGGAACATAGTGGATCAAGCTATGAAATAATGTAAGCCGAGTTACAAGTTGAGCTTACTCTATGTGGAGGAAAAAATAAGATGGTCGTAATGGTTATGTATGGCATCGAAGATCAAGCTATGTGTGTAAATTCAACCCATGCAATGGTGGCCTTATCAGGAAAAGGTTAAGAAGGTAAAGATAGCTTGAGTTTGGTCTTTGAAGCGATCTATATTATATGCATGATGAGATTGACTAAATGACTTGACACTCATCCATGGAAATATTCATCCCAAGTTCAAAGGTAAAAAATGGCTAAGATGTGGCGCATGAGGCGTAGATTCCATACCAAGCCATTTTTGTTGAAGGTGGAGGAAGAAAATGGCATGAATCGTCAAGCTGACTTGGTGAGTTGATGGACTACCTCAGCTCACCATAGACCAATGTGGAAAAGTTAGAACTTGGAGGCCCAAGTGGTCTGATCGAGTTAGGACTTGTGTGTACCAAAGTCCTGATTCATCTGTAGTGAAAGTGATGTAGAGATGGCAGAGAAATATGTCTTGGGTAGACCTTGGGACTTTTGGGACATGGGAGCCCAAAAAATGTGAAATCACAATAGGATGAAGGTTGTGGGTGATTCAGAGGTTAATGGCACAAACATCCCAGTCAATGTAGGGGGATAAATATTTGTGGGTAGCATGGGACGTGGGAGGCTTGGTTTGCCATGGGTTATCTTAGCCTAAAAAATAGTTGGAAAGGATTTGGAGGAACAAGACACCGAGTTAGCATAACAATGCTATGAGGATTTCACAAAGTGACACACAACTGCGAGGTGGTATGTAGACAGTCAATGGGTACTCAACAAATGGGATAGCTTGGCAGTAAAGTTAATAAAGGAGTATTTAACATGGAAAGATTATGGTATAAGGGGCAGAAATGATTATTGCAGAGGTACATCACATTAGGAAATGTAACATGGAGTATAGTTATATAGTGGTTGGTAATGAAAAAGGAGAGCCAGCTTGCCCGAGCTGGCCAATTTGGCATATATAAAACATTAAAACCCTCCCGAAACATTGCACATACACCCCATTTCAAACCAAATGAAAATAATGGAAATAAATAGTGGGCCTCAAGCATTTTTAAATTCCTATAAAAATTAAATCATGATGCAAAACATTGGTGAAATAAGGAAAATATTTTAACTTTTATTTAGAACCATAATTTTAAATTTCTTAATCCCGTGAAGATTAAGCAAGCATGTGAAAACTCAAACAACTACCCCTTCTCAGAAGCTCATAACTTGAACATTTCTCAATGGAATTGCACAAAATTAGTCTCATTGGAATAATGGTTTTGATACCTTCACATAACAATAGATAACTTCAGGGATTGATGAAGATTTAGTGGTGAATTTTGTAGACAAAAATCCTAGTTTAGTTAAGAAGTTGGATAGTGGTTAGGAGAGCATTAAATGGGCATGGGCATCATTTTGTCTAATAGTATGTTTTTTTTTTAATATTGGAAAATAGTTTTTTTGAAAGGGACTATACCCTTGAGTACAAAAGGAGGCCTAAAAGCCTGAATAAGAGAGAGGAGCAGAGAAGCTGTATCAAAGCACAAAAGTTACAGCAAAGAACACCGAAGCCTAGAAACAACAACACAAACGGTGAATTTTGTAGACTTTTTTCCAAACGAACATACCCAGCCATATGAGCAGCATCCATCTTTCGAGCTCCTCTCTGGTTCTTTTACTCTCTTTCTCATTGCCCCAAAGAAGACACTGCTGAGTTGGACTTCTTGCAGTCGATGTTATGGGATGCTGATGCCTATTCCCAAATGGGCATGGCTATTGCCATCATGCTTTTTTTGCCTTTTTGTAGCAAGATTTTTTACCTCATCAGCAATTTAAGGTAAGGCCTCCAATGGGAAAACTAATGCAGGAAGATGTCATCCAAATTTTCAGCAGTAGAAAGGTTGAAAATACACATAGAGAATTGGGTGGCAGGGGCAGCAGCAGGAGGAAAAGAAGGAGAAGCACTTCATTTATTGCTAGGCAGTGCTTTGAATAAGCAAGTGGTTGGAAATGGAGCGCTCAAGAGATTTCAGTGGGGGAAGATTGATTCACAAGGTCTTGGCAGGGACAGTCTCTCCAAGGATATTAGCGAATCATCAATCTATAAATTGTAATAAGCTTCTCCTCCTCCTCCACAAATCTTCTCTCTTCAGGGTTCATTTCCAAGCTGAGGCCAGTCGCTTCGGCTATGAGGAGTGCCCTCCATAGTCATCCTCTTTTCCTTGGCAAAGCGAACAGAGATCTTCATGCCCCACTCTCTCCACAAAGTTTGAATCCGCCAATACTAAGAATGTTCCAGAGCTCAGTGTTATCTTTCCAGTCAGGGTCTGCACACGGCTCAATCTGGCAGGGAGGCCCTCCCATCTTCACAAGGATGTGCTGGTTACAACAATTTTCAAAATACCTTTGCGTTGAATGTGGACGGCTGTAGGATTGCCGATCTGAGTCTGTGTGAAGTTAAGCCTCTTGTAGTTATCTATCAGTTTTCGCGGAGCTTGGCAACCGAATATCAACAGCTATTGTACTTCCCGCGTGCGCTGTTTTTAAATTTAGACAAATGAAGTTCCTAAACAAAAATCTTTTCTTATGCCACGCCCTCTGTGGAAGAATTTATGGATTTCCTCCAAAGATTAAAGCACTAGAGATTGTTTGCGTGTTCCGCATGTATGCTGTTGTGAAGCTGATTAAACTATCTTATCCCAAATGGAGCCATAATGGCCAACTAATGTTTTGTGATGATTTTACAAATAAAATACCATAATTTTTCATTTATTGTGATTTTCATCCTTTCCAAATCATGTTTTGATTCATTTTTCCTTCTTCCCCCCTCTCTATTTCTTCTTAAGCCTCCTCTCCTCTCTCCATTGTAAACCATTGGAGTATATGTTTTGTGATGTTTTTTTTCCATCCTTTACATGTTTTATCATCTCTACTTGCCTCTCTCCATTGCAGGGTATATTGTGCATAATCTTTGATATTTATTATAGGTTTTGAGATATGTGTTTAATGGGAAATAAATGGTGTTATATGTGAATCTATCTCTTATCTATGGTGCATCTTTTCCACCTTATCCTTTACTCACCTCTCTCTATTTTAGGCAATTGGATTATTGGCTAACAACCTCCTTTTCTGGTGTATCACCACTCTTAGTATAGGTTTATTTTCATGCACTCTCTCTCCCTGGTCCCTTGGAAAGTTAGAATAGGATTAGGTAGATTTATTTCCTGTATTAAGAGTAGTTTATGGAAGGTATGATTAGGAGTTAGAACCATCTTTCTCCAGAGGGTTATGTCAAGACTGAAAGTCCCACAACTTGAGGGTAACCCAATGTTACCCAATCACACCACATGCCCCATCCATAACATGGCCATTTGGGGGTTGTTATGATTTGGTGATAATATTTATGGCATGCTTGATAGGACATCATAGAATACATTATTCTTATATAGAGTGTAGTTTTACAAATGGAGTAGAATTCATGTTAATAGGTTGGTGTGTTCTTGTTGGAATCTCATCTTTTGAAAGCATTTGCAAAACATATTTGGTGAATCCATGTGGTTTAAACAACCTATTATCTGAAGTTTCAAACCTTCTTTCCATCCATTTCTATTCATCTTTCTTTACAAATATTTTCATTTTCCTCCATTCATGAAGTTGTGCAATCATGGTTTCATTTCCCATGTGGAATTCATATTTCCAAATAGCAACCATATCAATGTAATCCATCTCCTAGCTTGAAAATTTCATTCACAAGTTATTATCAGCCACCTCCAAACCAATTCTATGATTACAATAAGTTTTACTATGCATACCCGCAAGATCGAGATGTGAAAAATTATAGTTATATGCCAGAGTATGCATTCATTCAAGAACAATGATATATGGAGCATGGAGGTTATTATACAACCGAAGGTGATTATTTACATAACAAGGTTCAATACTCGGAGCACAACATGGTGTTTATTAAAGCTAAGGAAATGAAAAGAGCATATGAGATTGGTTTCAATCTTTGATACCCATGGAATGGCTCTTTTCCAAGTAAGTAAAATCCCCCAAAAAAATTCAATTTATAATTAAGGTATTGAATCAAGTTGGGGAATGGATTAAAATGAGGGAGGATTATTTACCTAATGTCAACCAAACATGTCAGTGGGAAATTTTGTAATCATCATCCTATGACTTTCCTAAGCCTCCACCTATGGAATTTCTAAATGTATGTCATTCTCTTAACCTATCAGCTACTACCCCGTTTGTGGATTCCCATTCTTCACCTTCTAATATCCCATTCCACTAGGAATTTTCTTCCCTTTTCCATCCAAATAACCCCCCCCCCCTCCATAGCAGTAAGAATTTTCACTTCTCCCACCTCTCCAAACCATGTAAGGATCAATTATAACCCAACCCACCCTTCCTCTTGTAAATTCATGTTGGGTAAATGAGAGCCAAAAAACCAACCAAGGGCAGCATAAATGAGATCCCAATAAATAATAAATACCAAAGGATTTTAGAATTTTGGCTCTAAAATTTGGGATTGAAAAAATTCCCTTCATGGCTAAACCAACTAAGGAACAGAAATGGAAAATAAATAGAGGAGAGGAGAAGAATGAAGAGCCTAACAAGGAGGATTTGGAAATAAAATTAAAAGAGTGGTCTACCAAATTTAATATCAATAAAATACCATTTATGGTTAAGCCTTTGGTGAGAGCTGAGGTCCAAAAACAATAATTGAAAGCTTAAATTGTAGTAGGAAAAAAAAAGAGCCGATTGATTAAGATCAGTAGTCAATGTACTTTGAATGTAGTATCCATAGTGGTGCTTTATTTTCAGATATTTTTGATCCATCACTAGTTGCAAAATCAGTGACGGGGAGAAAAAACTCCACAGTAGAACTAAAGGGAAATCATGTGTAAGAAAGTAAGTAAAAACTCCCAAGTGTGCAAGATATGTCAATTGAATGTAATGGCCCTCATTTCATAGCATGTTAATAGCTTGAAACACTCTTAGAAGGTTGTAGTAGTCCATTAGAGTCATCTTCAAGCATTGCAACTAAGCACAAGGAGCCTTATAGCATAAAGAGAATCATCTACGTTCAGAGTATTTGAGTGTAGAGTGAAACATGAAAAAGGATCTAATTCATTATTTCTCATCCTTTAAAAATTATGATTTAGAGGATAAGTTTGAGCTTACTAACTTCATGTTTGAAGAATAAGAGGACAAGAGTGAAATCACAACAGAAGGAAAAGAATGTTCGGCACCATGGGATATTCAGGAACTTGCTTACTTTCCTAACTTGGAAGAATGATTTGGTGAAGAAGAGACTGTAGATACCATTTCTTCCATTACTTCATCATGCATCCTTCAATAGTAACAACCAATTTTTGAAACAAAGCACATGGAAGAAATAAAATCATATTTAGAGATATAGAATGAAGAAGAAATCATTGAAATATTTTTTCTTTCATTTGATAAAACTGATTTGACTAATGAGTTGTATATTAAGGAGGTGTTCCATGATGCAAAAGAAGGAAAATTGCAAGAATATTCCATCTCTCCCATACCATCTACTAAGGTGACACAATAATTTTTTATAGATGTGTAAGAAGTAGAGAAACAATTTACAGACAATCACCTTATCTAGGAAAGTCTACATGAAGAGGTTCTTATTAAAGTTGGAATCCAGATAAATGAGAAAATTCATTGAACCAGACATTTCCGTATCAGATACTTGGCTTCATTGGAGCCAGGGAAGGATCCAAAACCATTCATGCTTACTTCTGAGCATGAGTGAGAGTCATAAAGTTCCAATAATCAACAATAATACCTCTTGGAACCAATTGAACAACAACTAGAAGGGGTATATTCCTTATTTATTATTGATACCTTGATGAATGGGGGAGTGGAGGATAAATTTACAGACAGTCTTTAACTCCTAATATCAGTCAAGCTTAGTGTCAAATCATCTACATGGATTCTAATTGTGAGAAAGGGTGGCTACTTTGCATTTTTAGCATCAATTTTTGTCTGAAGTATCCCATCTCTCTGGTTAGTATAGGGTATGAGTAGGCTTGTTTTTAACAGAAAAATTTCTTGTGCACAATCTGCATGTCTTACTTGAGGCATGTATGATATGTTTCTTTATATATAGTTTTTGTTTGTTGTTTCTCCAGGTAGTACAATGCACCATGCCCTTCAATTGTTACAATTGGAAACCTCAAATCAAAAAAAATACAAAACAACTAAAATTAGTTAAGGAGGATATTTTAATGTTTCCTTTGAAGAACAACTGCAACAAGCCTCTATGCCCATGCAATCAGTCAAGAAATCAGCTAACAACTCAAGTGAGAATCTAACTCCAATGTTTAGCAAAACACACAAGGAAACATGTAAAAGATGGTACATTCAGAAGAAGAAAGAAAATCAGAACTTAATAGACTTCAATGATGTCTAAGATGATATTTGTTTCACTCCAATTTTACAGTATGCTTCACCATGCCAAGAAAAGTAGCCTTGTTTATCCATACTTGGAAAAAATCATATGTTGAGGCAACAATTACAGGTGTTCAACCTATAGTCTCTCAGATCACAGTTGCAGGAAAGGGTGAAATTCAATTTTCTACTCTCACAAAACAATTTCAAGATTTTATTATGAAAGTTAAGAGTACAGGTAGTGGAAGGTAGTTCCATATGTGAACAATAACATCCCAAATGTTCTAGGGTTAGGATTTTCAAATTTTGGACTAGTTCACAATGATCATGCATAATCCATCACAAATGGAAAGCTACAGGAAGTTGGTCATGATCCATTTAGCAGGAAAATGGCCCTGTATGTAACTAAATTGGTATCCAATTTCACCCCCAGGTGAAATTAGATAAAAAATTTGGCTTGCACTGAAGGAATCTCACTAGTTGGCTTGGAGGATTTAGGAAAATTTTAGTGTTCAAGTCAAAATTAGGGTCCTTGAGAGAGTTGAAAGTTGCAAGAGAAATTTTCCTCTTCTTGTACTTCATTGTGTTTCAAAGTTTTGTTCAATTTGGGAGATCGATAGTGGGGTATTCTCACAACACTAAATGATAAAATCTAGTATTTCACCCAAGATTTGCTTCAAACATCTTCATATGTCCCTCTAGTTCCAGGGGGATCCAATTAGTTTCATGAGGTATTTTTCTACTAAGCTCACTCATTACATGAACCAAGTTGAGTAAACCTTACATCAACATTAAAGCCAAGCTCTTTCCTCATTACAGACCGGGACTAACTCACATTCTATTCTATGAGACTCAGGTGATGTTATTGAAGAGGTTGGGCTTGTGATGAGCATGAACAAAGGCAGTTGTCATCGTGAGGATCGATCTTGGGACTATTATCGAGTCACATTGAAATTTGAAGCATGCCAAAGAATCAAGACAACTTGCAGGAACTAAAGGGCTTGAACGAAAACATAGTTGGTGATGCTATGGAAGAATGTAAATGGAGTTACAATTTGAGCTTACTCCATACAAATGAAACAAGAGGATGGTTGAATTGGTAATGCATGGTGCCAAAGATTGAGCTCTGTGTGTAAATTCAACTCATGTAATAAAGGCCTTGTCAAGAAAATATTAAGGAGAAGATAGATTAGGACAGATCCTCGAATCGAGATATATTATACGCATGGTGAGGTTGACTAAATAACTTGACACTCATCCATGGAAATATTCATTGTGAGTTTGAATGTATCAATGGCTAAGATTTAGTGCATGGGTCATAGAATCTAGACCAAGTCATTCATAGTGAAGGTAGTGGAAGAAAATGGGGTGACTTGCTAAGCCAAATTAGTGAGTCAATGGAGAATCTCATCTTAGCATAAACCAATGCAAAAAAATTGGAAGTTGGAGGCCCAAGTGGTCCGAGCGAGTTGGGCCTCGTGTGCACCAAAAGAACGATTCATCTGCAGTGAACACGATGTGGAGATGGTGGAGAAATCTGGCCTAGGTGGCCCTTGGTACATGCGGGAAATAAGTTCCCAAAAAATGTGAAATCACCATCAGACAAAGGTTGCGGGTGAGTTGGAGGTCAACAACACAAACGACCCAATCTACTAAGGGGGATAAATCTTTGTAGGAAGCACAAGATGTGCGAGACCAAGTTTGCCACAAGTTATCTCATCCTATAGAACACTTGGTGAGGTTTCCGAGGCACGAGAGACCTAGTTGGCATAAGAATTCCACAAAGAGTTAACAAAGTGAAATATGGACATGAGATGGTAGGTAGACAGTCGGTGTGTACTCAATAAAGGGGACAACTTGGCAATGGGGTTAACAATGAAAGATTTAATGTGGCAAGCCAACGGTATAAGGGTTCAGAGCGATTAAAGTAGAGCTGCATTGCATTATGAAATAAAACATGGACCATAGGTATATAGTGGACAGTAATGCAAAATGAGAGCCAGCTTGGATGAGCTAGCTGAGATGGACCATATAAAACATTAAACCCCGCTACCAAATATTGAACATCCACCCCATTTTAAACCAAATGAAAATAAATTGTGGACCCTGAGCCTTTTTAAATTCCTATAACAATTAAATAATTATGAAAATCATTGAAGAAAGAAGGAAACTATTTTAAATGTGATTTCCAACTAGAATTTTAAATTTCTCACTCCCATGAAGATCAAGCAAGACTATGAAAACTCAAACAACTTCCCCTTCTCAGAATCTCAGAATCTGAGTATTTATCAATGGAATTGTATAAAATTTGTCTCGTTAGAATCATGGTTCTGATACCTTCCCATAAAAACAAATAAATATAGGGATTAATAAAGATTTGGTGGTGAATGTCATAGAAAAAAAATATCTATTTAATGAAGCAATTGGATTGTGGTTGGGAGAGCATTAAATGGGCATGTGCATCATTCTTTTGAACTACAAGTTATGGGACAACAAGAGGGAGATTTTTCAAATCAAATACCATCATTTCACTTCATTTATTGTGATTTAAAAGTGGATTTTGGGATTGCACTCTTCTCTCTCCTTCTCAAATCTATAAATTGTAATGTGGGCTCATTTGTAAAGGAGTGAGTCATTTTTCCTTCCTTCCCCCTCTCTCTTTCTTCTCTGTTGGGTTGAATGTGGAGTTTAAGCCTCCTCTCTAAGCTCTATAATGGAATTTTCTTACCTCTTGCCCATTAATTTTGTACTGTGAAAACATTATTGGTGTAATAAATTATGTTTTGTGATGCATTTTGTCCATCCTTTGCATGTTTTATTGTCCTTACTTGCCTCTCTCCATTGCAAGTTATATTGTGCATACTCTTAGATGATTATTGTAGATTTTGAGAGCTATTTTTAATGGGAAATAAATGGTTTTTTTTGTGAATCTATCTCTGGTCCGTGGTGCATCTTTTCCAACCTCTCCTATGCTCACCTATCTCCATTTTAGGTAGTTGGATTCTTGGCTAACAACCTCAATTTTTGGTGTATCACTATTCTTACTATATATTTATTTTCATGCAATCTCTCTCCCTGGTCCCTTGGAAATTTAGAATAGGATTAGGTAGTTTGGTTTCCTTCATTAGAAGTAGTTTGTGGCAGGGAGGATTAGGATAAAGAACCAACTTTCTTTGGAGGGTTTTCTCAAGCCCGCAAGACCCATAGCTTGAGGGATAACCCAAATGTTACCCAATCAAACTGAATACCGCATCCACAACCTGGCTATTCATGGGGTACTTTGATTTCATGATATCACCTTCTTAACAATCATACCATGTCCTCAAAATCTCAAAATAATTATCTATCCAAAAAATAAATTAAATAGCCTTATTTGGAAACAGTTTCAACCATTCTCGATCTAAAAACCATATGCAAACCTAAATAAAATATATACAAAAACAAATCATTAAATCCCTAACATCTCTAAACCACATAATCATTTTCCAACACACCCACCTTGTCAAAAAAAAAAAAATTCTCTATCTCGGAGGTTGTTTCAACAACTTTAAACACTTATTTTGTGAAATTGGGACTTATTCCAGTCCAAGTAGCTAAAAAAATATAGCCAATATTGGAATCCAATATTACTATTTTTGGATTTTGAAATTTCAAATATTGGAATTATGTACACTCCAAAATCACACATATTGGATTCAAAAATCACACATATTGGAATCCAAAATCACATATATTGGAATCCAAAATCACCTATATTGGAATTAACATACTCCAAAATCACATAAATTGGAACCCGAAAATCAAAATATTAGAATCCATTAATTATCCTTCCAAAGTCTAATATATCTAGTTAGGATTTAAATTCATGAATCTATGAAAAAGGTTTAATGATTTCAGGGAATCCAACATTGATCTAAGAAATAATGCCTGACAGTTGCTAGCCCTTATAGAATAGATACATGTTCTATTTTATAAGGGCTAGCGGCTGTTAGGCTTAATGATTTCTTTGGAATAAGGATCTTATCATTTTTAATATGTTTTTAAGATTAAACTATGCAAATTTGAATTTATAAAATGTCATTAAGCAAGCAGTCCTTAGGATAACTACATTCACGAGATGTGAGACACTTATATATTCAATTACTATGGTTCAAATGAACCTTGGGGAAACCATAGAATTACCGAATATGTTATGAAGAAACTTAAAGAGGGTGACAATTTATTTGAGGAGAATGTAACTAATTGTAAGAACATTCTAGATATATTTTCATATTTAAATTTAAATCTCATATTTATTTCATTTATTATGGTTTGATTAAACCTCAATGCAACCAATTTTTTTTTAAAGTTGTTATGAAGAAATTATTAGAGGGTGATGATCCAGTGTAGGAGAATGTAATTAGTTGTAAAACCATTCCAGATATATTTTCATATTTAAATTTATATATAAAATCATTTGTAAGAGACATGGCATAAACATTTTCATATTAAAATATGGCTATGAACATATTTAAAATTAACTATAAAACTATCCCATATATTTTAGTATTTAAATAAAACTATGAAATAAATCTAAACTCCTTTACTAAAGGTACGTAGAATTATAGTAAACCATTTGATGAAAAAATTGAATTTATAATGTAACACTTTTCTTGAAGATGGGCTTCCAAATCAATAATACAAAACATAGTAAAGCTCCAATAAAAAAAGCTACCTGTAATTTTTTTTGTGATCTAATATAATCCCAAACATCTTTAACGTCCTTCAATGGTTGAAAAAAAGGCCATAACACATCTAAAAAGTATGTGTCTTCTGATTTATAATCTATGTTAAATGTTTCAACAGTTATGTAGTTTGCAACATCATTGAACTTGTTTTCCTCTAAAGAGTCATCTACAAACACTATATGTTTACAATCATAAAATGCATTAAAATGTGACCAAACAAAGTTAAGATTTTTGAGATATAATTTGGGATTACCAGAACCTTCATATTCATAGTGTTTGGTCTTGACGCAATCTTCCTATGTAAATATGAACTCAAATCTTGCAACCTCCAATCCGATGTTTTGAAGGAATGAAGGCATCATGTCATTAACATTTTACTTTCTTGCCAATGTCCATATTTCTATATTGAATTTTTTTTTCTCTGTTGCAAGAAATCTTTCATATTAGGTCTAAGAAAATAATTTTTTTTTCGAGTTTGATGCTACCAAGTTTTTTTAACTATTTAAATTTTGAAGATGCCTTGTGGAGGGTGTGTTCCAAAACCTTGTTTATATCAAATATGATTAGTTTCATGTTGCATGTGTTCGTATCTGTAAATGAAAAAAAAACAAAATAAAATGGTTGAGGGAGGTGAATCAATAAAAACAAACAACTCTGTTTCAATATTGTTATATCAAAAATCAAATGGTTGTAGGTGGTGAAAAAGGTAAAATATAAGGGCGTTCCTCATTTCTTATTATTATACTAGGAATATTTTTTTGTGAAGAATTTATTTGAATAGAATGTAATATTTTAGCATGAAGAATATTTACATACCATATTGTATTTATTTCATTACATTGGAAAGTGTTATGCATTTTCTAATATTGAAGCAAAAATTAGTATTTAAGCATGCTCAGAATTAGTTCAAGAATACATATTTCATTAATTAAAATTTCTCAAATATTTTTTACATTAATGTTTTTCTATTAATTCACATTTGCAACTTATACACTCACACTTTGGACTTATAATGAAGGAATATTTAAAATCTCCCAACTTATAATCATACAATCATAAGTTAAATAGTTACGCACAACCATCACTAAAACATATGAATGTATTTTATTTACAATGTTAATTTATGTCATCACAATAACATTATTAAATGATAAATATTTATTTAGAATTTACTTGCTCCCAATATTTTATGCCCTCTACCACATTCAATCCCTTTGACACTATTAGTGATAATTATTTGTGTAAATCGGTCATCAACCACCTATCTTTTGAGCAATTTTTCCTCTGCTTGTCATCCCAACCATAAATTTTTTGGATGGTTTCCCTTTGTACCTAATGTAATACACATTTTGTCTATAGAATTGTAGGGGACATCATTCATAATCCAAACAATTTCTAGATATTTTATTACAATTCCATCAACCATTTTGCAATGTTCTTTTCCCTAGGTGGTTAAAGGATTCAAGTCAGTTGATAATTTTTTATTAAAAGCCTTTGTCATCTTTTCAACATCAGTTAAAGTGATTTTTTCTTACCAGAATCCCATTTCAGATTTTGTTGATAATGACTTTATAAACTGTTTCAGTCCATGTCGCATGTTGATAGTCTCCATGCAAAACTTTAAAGTGTTGTCCTTAGAGGGTGATTGATTTTTCTCTTATAAAAACCCCTCCAAATATAAAATAAACAAGTAATTCTTGTGGTTAACTACATGGAAGTAAATAATTTATTTTTTTAAATTGGTCTCATATCAATTCTAACCAATGGAAAAAATCAACATTTTAGCTTGTGGATACCACTTATTAGCGGGCCTTGTGTGTAGGATTACATATTAGTTACCCACATATGGATCCTTTGATGCAAGATCTATTTCAAATAATATTAATATTATTAATCTAGCTATTGCTATGGAAAATGAAATCATATTTGAAAAAAAACATACTAAACTATGTGGTAAAATGATAAATTAAATATTAGCACTTTACGCATCTACCACTTACCAACTAAGCTTCCGACTTGGCTTGCATAAACCTTACTAGCTATTTATTTTTTAATGAAACATGTATTACAAACAATAGTAATCAATTCAAAATAGATTTCATGTTATCACAAATGAAAGAATAATTTAAAAGCATACTGGTCTCTGTGGTAATATTGTAAGTACAAATCAAAATATTCTGTCTTTTGAATGAATTATAACACCCAGAAGGATTAAATTATATCTGTTGAACCACCCATTAGCGAATGAAACTTTTGAGATATTTATGTGGATTAACGACCACTAGGTTATGCCATCATTAGATGGAATAAGCATAGATTCTAATGTCTGCATCATTATGTCGATACTAATGGTTAATGTAGACAACCAAAAATTTAGAAACTACAAACTATGTAGCATTGGATGATACTATGAAATTTTGAAATAGGTTATTTGGTAATTCCTTCTTTGAAAATGGTTCCACTTCTAGAATTAGATGATATCATTTTTTATATCTTTGTGAGCCTTAGAAATGGTTATGTTAAAAAATACACATGGCTAACATACCTATTTTTGTCTATATATTTGTGGTTAGAGCTTGTGAGCATAGAGTATTGTCAAAAAAATGAGAAGAATGGAAATTGAAATCAGATCTCATTAAACATATTTATAAAGTGATTAAAGGCCAATCAAAATGATGAGTTGGTTGTGTAGCATTAAATTGAGAGGTTTGTACATCGATTCCTATTGTTCTTTGGTTGTCTACGTAAATAAGAAATGTGTAAGTATATTTTTTTGGTTGAAATACTTTTAACATAATCACATGTTCAAGTTGTATTCTAGTATGAACCTTTCTTCATATGAGAATAATAATGTTTCAAAAACATTTCCTATATATGTGTCTCAACAATAAAAAATAGTAAATTGATTGGATAAAATTAATGCACATAGTGTGACACTACCATTGTATAACACTAATACTATAGAATGCTAGTAACAAGATCGAGTGAACATCTCAGACAAGAACTCATATGCTTGCTCACAAGGAAAAAATTTTTTGTTTCTTTTTAGGCAAATTTTGCTTGCAGTTATCAATTGTTGTGGCAGTTTTCCCATCCAATACATAGTGACTTCTTCTCTTTCATTATTTTTATTATCACATTTGTGCACTCCAGTTATTGTGTATATAAGAAACAAACTTTTAAATTGTCGGTTACTATCATAGAGTATATAATATCCATCCAGAATTGATTATTCATTGTCATTAACCTTTTCCATGTAATATTTTATTGTTTCTCTCAACATTTTTGAATATTCAATTGGTAGGAGAACAATAATAATACATTCCAGCACAATGGTTCTAATAACTATTAGCAACTCTATTATTTCTTCAAAATAAATATCACTAGTCAAATTACAAATATCATTGATAACACATTTTGCATTAAAAGGATTGATGGAAGGAATAACTACTAAAGTTGAGGAAATCTGGAACGGGTATGCACATTGACAAGTAAATTCTTATGTCCACCATCCTTGCTGGTATATTATCTTCCATTAACACCACATAGTTGTCTAATATTATCTGAGCCTCGATGGGAAGAAATTATTCTACCACCTGGTCCTTTTTTTCATCTAGCTACTTTTCTCCTATGCGAGAATCAAATTCTATTTCCTTTCCTCTCTTCACCCAACAGTACAAATAACTGGTGGTAATGTGATTAATGTAATTTAAAGTTTTCAATTACATTCGATTCATTACAAGATGTCAATAGATCAATATTTGGATGTTTGTCTTTAAAATATGGTAGAACTTTTTCTCTCTTTTTTCCATCTCCTTTAATTCTCCGATAGTAAGAATCAAATATCTCTATTATTACGCCTGCCTGAATAGGGCCAATTAACCAAACATAGTTTGATTTCACTTTCTCTTCTAATACTTTAGTTCTTTTTCATTCATTCCTCTAGTAGCCTTGAATGAATTGGTAGTGAATATTGCCAATGAATTAGGCTAAAAGTTATCTTGATTATCTTTAATAGGTGAACAAGAAAGGCCACCAAATCTAAAAAACTCAAATTTTGTAGTCCATTTAGTCCATATGTCATCTGAAAATAATAGAAATTTCCATTTGTCATATAGATTGTTGGTTGTGTCCATTTTGAAAATCAAAAGGTATTGATCGTCAAAGTTTTGCATTCAAAGGACAATTATATGTTTTATCTTTTTATATAAGGAAGACAAAAGTTAATAACAAATGTAATAAAATTAAAATACATTACCCTCCATTCCTCTATTTTGTTTTTGCCAATCCAAGATGTTCAGGACATACAAGTGATTTCCAAACCAATCTAGCTTTGTACAAAAAATGAATAAACTTGGTTTCTATCCAAGTTCTGTTCGCTTCATTCTGTTGTTAGAAAATATTACTAATGGCTTCGTTAGTTGCATTTTCAGAAAGAATGAAAGCACTTCAATATTGTAGTGTCTTATGTACAAAATTGTAAGTATCTGAGCCCAAAATATTTGTTTGTGTGCATATTATATGATGGCCATCAAATATATACAATTTAACCTCATCCCTTTCCAAGTCTTTCAGATCTTAGAGCACCACAACCTTATTGGTAGAATCCAAGAAGGGTATAATAATTACATCCCTTTATGTAGGAATAACATTTCTTAACATGGAGTGCATAAGAAGGTAAACATTCTCATCATATATAGGATGATACTAATACTCTAGATGTGCTACATGGCACCTTGAAACATCAATTGAAAATAATTTACCATTAAACAAAAAGTAATCAAACTGCTTCTTAGTTGAAGCTTCTGTTTTCATGAATATAGTGGTTGCTTTCTTCACCAATGTAATTGATTTAGTATTCTTTTTCAACCCATATAACTTTGATATGGATAGATCAAGCTCCAATTTAGCCAATTATATTCTCCTTTACATAGTAAACAACTATGACATGTTTAGGTGGTGAAATTGAACCTTTTCTATTCAAAAAATGACAAATGGAAGAGGTTGTATCACCTCTATAAAATTTTATAAGTACTACAAGCATGCCACTATGAAAGTCTTCTACATTTGAATAACTAGTTTTTTCTTTATCTACTAAAAACCAAAAATACCAACCATATGTTAAATAGGAACATTTTGTTTTATCTTTTGAGGCTTTCATCTCCCATTTCCTGAATAAAGAAACATCCAACTCCATATCCAAAATAAGAAACTTATTATTTTCATAGTCAATGTGTTTCACTTGAACATGCAGTGTACTCGAATCAATGACTATAAAGGATATAACCATTCCAACTTCCTCATGTCCATAATCTATAACAAAAAACAACCATAGGTCATTGTATTAGTTGTCAGGGCCATGGATTTAAACAAACCATTCCTCAGCTCTTTTCTTCTAGCACTCAACACCTTCAATGGATGGAATTTCCAAGAATAGATTATGATCAATAGAAGACATTGTACCTAGAATTAGAGTAGAATATATTAAAAATTACTTCACATATGGAGTAATTTTCTCCCATCATATGCTAATGAATGTAAGTATTAGCCTTTTCAATCACCAATCTCTATAATACATTACTTTTTATCATTGACGAGAAATCAATGTAACAGTTAGCTACTGTTACACTTCAACCGAACATGTTATCTAACCTTCAAATGGTTATTGTAAATCATATTTTTTGGATAACATCATTACTACTAGAAAACTATGTAAAAAAATTCTTGACAATTAAAATGCAACATACTTTGGAAGGATTATTTGTTGTCTGAAAACCATCCACATTGCGTAGATTAAATGAAAGGAACATTTGAAAACATAGATGTTAGCGAGAGATAGGATTTAAGTCGACATATGAATGTATATTTTTTAATATTACTTGTTGTTAATTTACACCAATTGAATGGACTATCTTAAAGACCATTAATATTTAACCTCCATAACTGGTAGAAAAGAATAACATAGCAGTTGTTAGGCTCAAGAATGTATTTATTTGAAAATAGCTATCTAATAACAAACAATGGTCAAGATTAGCAACCACTAAGCTCCTTTGATTATCGATTGTCATCGTAAGAACTATATGTTCAAATGTGGACCGATATTGTTTTTCAATGGTAGTAATTATATCATATTGGTTGGACTTCTCATGTCGAACCCAAATGCAACACTACATTTCAAAAAGATGGATAAAGACATATAGATTTCACCTAAAATATAACCTTGTAAATTATAAGCCATTTTTCATTTGTATCAAAGATAAAGCCTAGCGAAACGCTACAATTTATTAATTTCAAATTAAATATTAAATAAAAAATCATTTTCTAGCTTAGCGGTCGATGCGATACTTTCATTACCTCTATTCATAACAATCACTAGAAGTACATCTTTAGAATTATTGTTATTGTCAATGACTATAATTGTATAAAATTAGTGGCACATTACCAGGTGGAGCCAATTTTTGCACTACATTCCATCCAAAGGGATCGATACTTTCTCTTCATATCAAAGGAATAACATTGTGGCCGATAGGTGCAAAAATTTCTAAATTTGAGAATAGATATATAATAATAAACAATGGTCTAGCTTAGCAGTCACTGGGCTCCTATAATTACCATTTTCCATTGTAATCACTATTTGTTCAACTTTGGAAGGTTAGTGGTTTTCATTGATTATAAGAGTCACATATTTGGTAGACTTCACATGGTGGACGCAATTACTGCACTACATTCCATCGAGAGGAATATAGTATTATTTATTTCTCCTAAGATATATCTTTGAAAAATTTAATTTGTATATGTTAGTATAAGAGAAAAACGGTATCAACCGCTATGCTCAAGAATTTATTAATTTCAAAATAGTCATTGAATAAAAAATCATGGAATAGCTTAGCGGCTGTTACGATCATATCATTACCTCTTGTCATAGCACTCAATATTTTTACAACTTTAGATTGATTGTAATTGTAAATGATTAAAATGTTAAAAAATTATCCATGTGTTACCATTTGGAGCCAATTCCTATAATGCTTTCCATCGATAGGGGTAAATACTTACTATTCTTATCAAAGAAAATGCTTAGCGACCACCACCCTTCATTACTCATTGAAATGAATAATGTAGTGGCCGCTAGGCTCAAAAAAATTAATTTTTAGAGGATTCAAGACTTATTTATTTCTCCTAAGATATATATTTGTAAATTATAATTCATATCCATCTATATCAAAGAAAAATCCTAGTGGCCACTAGGATTAACAATTTCTCAATTTCCAAGTAGCTATTGATCAACAACTCATGATATAGCTTAGAGGCTACTAGGATCCTTTCATTACCTCTTGTCATAGAAATCACTATCTTTACATCTTTAGATCGATTATAATTTTCAATGATTATAATTGTTTCAAATCGGATGCACATTACCTGGTGGAGCCAGTTTCTGCACTACGTTCCGTCAAGAGGGATAAAGACTTTTAGTTCTTAACAAAGAAAAGGTTTGACGACCACTAACCTCAATTACTAGTTGAAATCAATAATGTAATGACCGCTAGGCTCAACAGTTTCTAATTTGTGAATAGTTATGTTATAAAAAGTAGTGGTCTAGCTTAGTGGCCACTAGGCTCCTATCATTATCACTTGTCATTGTAATTGTATCATTTTGGGCGGACTTTACATGACAGCCCTAATGCTGCACTATTTATTTATCTCGTACAAGATATATCTTTTTAAATTGGAATCCATATATACCCCTAAGAGTAAGTGATATTTTTTGTATTTTTGATAAGATAAATCATTGCAACATATAATTCACATCAGCTTTTATCAAAGAAAATTCATAGCAACCACTTAGCTTATGTATTTATTGATTGAAATTACATATGGTCAGTTGTGCACAACAATTAGTTAATTTGGAAATAGCGATAGAATAACAAATCATGATATAGCCTAACAACCGCTAGTTATATACCAATACCACTTGTCATTGTAAACAATGTCTTTACAACTTTGAGGCTCTAGTGTTATTCATTGGTTTGATGTAAAAAACACCTTTTGGGATTCCATAATTTTCATCCCACGTGTCATCGTTTACTGGTAGCTATTTATATTATAATATTGTGGTTTCATATAGTTTCAAAATATTTTATATTCATTTATTTATATTTAAATTTCATACTAAATGTGTAAATTATAATGTTTTATAACTATTATGTTCAAAACATGCCACATGACACAATATAATTAGATAATTATTTTTCGTTTGTGCACTACATCTAACATTTTATAGGTCGATTTTTATTTTAAAAATGTTCTTATATATTCATACACTTTATTTCATTTTTTAAATTACAATATTATATTTTTTATTGTGCTTCAACTATTTTAAGCTATATCCATGTATTGTCATTTTACTAGTTTCTATATAGTATCATATCGTTGTTTCATATTATACTCGTTTCTTTACATTTTAATTTCATAATAAATGTGTCAATTATAATCATTTCTAACTATCAGGTTCAAACTTACCACATGACACAGAGTAGTTGAAAAATTATATTTCATTAGTGCACTTCATCTAACATTATCTTGGTAATTTTTGATAAAAATAAATAAATAAATGTGCCTATAAATTGATATAATTTATTTCTACTCTTTTATTATAATATTATAAGTTTTATTAAATTTCAACTATTTTTTAAGCTATAGCCAATAACAAAAGTTGTTGTTTTCAATATTGTTTATTTTTTCGATATGTTGCACCTTTTCTCAATGAGAGGAAAATTCAAAATTTGAATTGTGAATTCCCCCGCATTTTTGAGAATTTAAAATTTCAATATTAACACAATTTCCACCGCTCTAATTTTAAAATTTCCACATCCCACACTTTTTATATTTTAAAAATTTCTAACGTAGATTGTGCCAGAAAAAATATTAAATATCGTGGAGAACTAGTTTTTTAGGGTTTTTGTTTTTTTAGTCTTGCAGAATAGTAGCTCATGAAAGTATAGAACAATACAAACAAGTTGAAGATTACAGGGCCAAATGCAAGAATATTGGTCATTTTGGTTGGGGAAAAATCATGTAGTAATTATAATCTCATTCATGGATTAAAAAAAAGGAATAATCAAGCAGTAACCAAAACAGTGCTCACACACTGGGGAAGAAAAAGGGGTTATGGAAAATAAGTGCGTATAGTTAGTTCGATGCAGCAGTTGGTGGTTTAAACAGCATCACCAAACATTGAATAATCTTAGATATAAATAAGGTATTTATCAAAAAGTATACTATACTAAATGTTCACCTTTTTTTATCGTGGGCTTATTCAGTCGTTTTTTCTTCAACCAAATCATGTCCTTTAAATCTCACTCATGCCTTGCTTTTCCCTACAAAACACATTTCACCTTCCACTCTATTTATTGATTCCTTCTATTCATTTTTTCAAACCGCCTTATGATTGCTAGTTCCTATATTTTTCATGTCAGTCCAGCCCTAGTTTTCCCTATGAAAATGTGATTCACGACGTAGCTCTGCTTACCAGTTTCTTTTGATCATTTTTTCACACCGCCTTGTTCTTTAAGAAAAAAAGGAATCTGTTGGGCCCCAACTGAAGAAAATTTAATCCCTTTTCAACTCTAGTTTTTATTTCATTTGAACACTTTCAAGTTTTGGTCGATCTATGTCCCCCTCTAGATTATTTTTCCTAATAATGATGGTCAGTCACCTAATCACTAGTTGTTAAAATTGTAATTTTTAACAAGACTCAAAATATTATTTTTCTATTCATTAAGTCTACATTTCATTCCTTTTAATATGATGATAGAAACAACTCGAGGTAAATATTTCATTGTACATTATTTATATGGTTACAACATTGAATTTGTGAGAAGATATTCAACGTTAACAAAATTGTCTAAAAATGTAAAATCATATTAGGTTTTCAATTGTGAGATAATTATTTGTGTAATGGAAGGTTAAACATATTATATATACACCCAAATTATATATATAAAATATTATAATCACTATGTATTTATGTACGTTAGTCATGATGATATAAATCTTTTAAAATAATATTATCAGTAGGCCACATATTATTCGCAGAAGATAAAGTTTTGACATATATTAATTCATTAGGGTTATTGTGGAAGACCACAATATTATTAGTCTATCTAGAAGGACAAAAACTAATATTATTTCAATATTAGTTGTCACTATGATTTAACAAAAACAAGAAAGTTATTGCAAGCTTAGTTGCCGCTAGCTTATAACACAATACCATATTTGTATCTTAGCAATTGGTACTGAATAATGCATATCATGAATTTATACACCATTAAGACACTGCCACATCATAATATTTGGAACATAGCGGTCACTAGGATTTAATAAAATAAAGAAATATATTGTGATTCTAGTGTATGTTAGGTATTTCCGCAACATGTTATTTGGAGATTAGCGGTCACTGGGGTTTCAAAAAATAAAGAAAGATATTGTAATTCTAGATTCCACTAGGTATTTTTGCAACATATTATTTGTTCCTTAGTGGTCATGAGGATTTAAAAAGTTAAATTAAGGTAGTATGAAATTAGTGGCCACTAGGTTATGGCTCAAAAACATTTTTTTGAGCTTAGTGATTAGTACTCAATGAAAAATATCATGATGTTATACATATTAAGACACTTCCACATCATAATATTTGGAACATAGCTATCACTAGGATTTAACAAAATAAAGAAAGATATTTTTAGTCTAGCACCTTACACGTGTTGCCACAACATATTATTCAGAGCTTAGCAGTCACTAGGATTTCAAAAAATAAATTAAGGTAGTATGAAATTAGAATTTGCTACGTACTGCCAGAACATAATATTTAAGACAAATATTTTGACAAGACTAAACATTTTAAATGAAATTTATTTGAGCTTAGCGACTGCTAGATTTTAAATTGATGTAATAATTTAAGCTTAACACTTATTAGGATTTAACACATAATATTTGAGGCATAGCAATTACAAGAATTTAACACATTAAATTAACATTTTAGGAGGTTAGCATCTGCTATAATATGCATACTCATAATGTTTGCAAGTTTTTCGCGGTATGCTTTAACAAATAAAATTAATAAATTTTGAGCAACATGACATCTAGGTGCTTCCACAATAGAATATTTCGAGTTTAGATGTCTCGATCATTTAACAAGACAAAGAATGAAATTTTTAGCTTAACATCCACTAACTTATATTGCAACATTTTATTTTGAAGATATGTTGTCACTAGGATTCAACAAAAAACAAGTAATATATTGTGAGCTTAGCAGCCACTAGGTTATGCCTCAAAAATATTTTCTAAGCTTAGAAATTGGTACTCAATAACAAATTTCATGATGTTATACACCATTAACACACAGTCACATCATAATATATGTGTTACAATTTGGATGGAATGTATAATTAACAAATTATAGATTCATAGATAAATGCCAAAGATTATAGATTATGTTGTGAAGTTAAATAAGACACAAAATTATCTTATTAATGATAGAAAATTACATATTTTCATGAGCAAGAGCTGAAAGTAAATAATAGTAAAGTAAATACATGGATAACACCAGATTTAAGTGGAGAATCTTGAAGGGAAAAAACTCCACTAATAAAGCATTGTCTGTATTAAGAATTCAATAGTTTTAACCCAACACTTCCACTTCACTCATCGGTCTCACAATAAACAATAGCAAAATTTTGTCTCATAGTATAATAACTCACATAAGTAGATTAACCTTAGATCAAATGGTCTATTAGATCATAAGCCCGGTAAAAAGTAATAGTAAATGTTAACAATCTCGTGAGGGATAATCCAACTTATATAGGATGGGTGGTTGGTCACACCATTCCAGTCTTTAGCTGTGAAGACCGACTAAGATTATTAAAAATAATATTTAAGACAATGAGTAGTTTAAGTGGTGGTCCACTAAATGGTATCCCCACTTGACATTAACACCCCAACACTCCCCCTTAATGTTAAGTGTGGAAAACAAAACAAGACATGCCAACCTTACCTTTTTCTAAAAAAATATTTATAGATCCTTGAATCAGCAATAGTGATTCATGCTAGCATATAAACAAGGGAAATCAACAGATCTTCCCGTACATAAATTCTAAAGACAAGTGCTTTACATATGAAAACTTACATCAGATTATGGAGCCTTTTATAAACTAAGGCATATCCAAAACTATATTGGGGTGTTAATTTCAATTAGGGATACCATTTTGTGGACCACCACTTAAATAATCCCTTGTCTTAAAGATTATTTTTAATAATCTTAGTCAGTCTTCACATCTAAAGAGTGGAACAATATGACCAACCACCCATCCTATATAAGTAGGATGATCCCTCATGAGTTTGTTAACATATTAATTTAAATTTTTACTAGGCTAATGAGCTAATAGACCATTTGATCTAATCTTAAGCTACCTATGTGAGTTGTTATACAGTGAGACAAAAGTATATTTTATTACTGTGAGACTGAGGATTGAAGTAGAAGTGTTGGGTTAAGAATATTGAATTCTTAATACAAACAATGTTTTATCTATGTAATATTTTCTTTGGGTTTCTCCACTTAAATATGGTATTATCTGTGTCTTTACTTTCCTACTATTTACATTCATCTCCTTTTCATGAAGATCTATAATCTACTATCATTAATAAGCTAATTCTGTGTCTTCTTTAACTGCACAACATAGTCTATAATCTTCGGCATTTATTTGTAAATCTATAATTTGTTAATTATACATTCAGTCCAAATTCTAACATGGTATCAGAGTTGGTGGCTATGCATGTGCATCTTCAATCTGGTAGCTTTTAATTTAAAGAGGTGAAGAAACTTTAAGTTTATTTATGGATCTGTGAAACCCTAAAATTTTCATATTTTTCTTCTAGCTAACCAAGTTTAAATTTTCAATTCCCACCTGAATATTTTTTGAAATATAGGTGAAATATTGGCTAAATGGTTGTTTAGATTGTGTTTGAGATTTTTTATTCTTACATCTTTTCTTATGTATCTTGTTTCAATTTTTTATAGTTTAAATCCATCATCTACGAGCTTATTTCAAGTTTTCACACCATTTATAGCCATTAGGTTTTTTTGTTTCTGTGGATCTGAAAGGATTTTCTTAGATCTAGTTAATTTGGAGCGATTAAATATTCCCTGACTTTATAAATCCTTTTTTCAGTAGATCTACTATTTTGAATCCCGATCCAATCATTTTACACCATCTTTCTTCGCATTGTCATTTTTTATTTAGATCCTATCGGTTTTGCAAAGATTGGATTAATAAAATTTCTCCAAATAGCTTCATCCTTTTTTTCATGTTCACAAAGCTATATCCACTCTTAGAGTGCAAAGTGGATTCAATTTGTCATCTTTCTTATTAGATCTTTAATTTTTTGTGAATTTTTGTTTTTTCAAATCCCGAGCCAATCAAAGGGCTCAATCTTTCTTCTTTTTTTCAGTCATATTGTTTGTCTGACTGTAAATTATGAAACACTAGCCAATAACGGCCTTACGCATGTCTTCACATTGTCAGAATTTTTTTTATCTTGTTTCTATATTTGTGAAATCTTATCCAATAATATTTCTCCAAGTAGCTTCGTATTTCACATTTTCATTCTTCTTTTATCCTCCTTATGTCATATGTAAAGGATGGTCTAATAAAATTGCTCCAAGTATCTTTTTATTTTGCATTTTTTATTTTTTTCATTTGTGGTAGTGGTTATCCAATAATAATTAGCCACCTTTTAGAAATTATCAGTCTTTGTAAGACTTTCAAAGTGCAAGCCATTAAAAAAGGCTCCACGTGTGTTCAAATTTCTTTAATCATTTTTTAAGGCTTGCAAAGTGAGAACCAATTGCATTTTCGAATGTATAATAATATTCTAATTGTGTAAGTCTTTGCAAGTGTCAGGGTGTCAGTATTTACTTTGTCTTAGCGACTTAGATTGTGACACCTAGCTTTAGATTTTAGACCCGAACTTTATCTTAAATTTTAACTTATTTTGTGGACGTTAAGTCCTCCCAAGGTAATCTATTTAAATTTTAGCGGAAAGCTGCCTAGTGTCTATTCTTTAGCCGTTCTATTTTTGAAAAGTGAATTTGTTTGAATAAGAATTTTCTTTCGCATTTTTTTTTAGTTTATCAGAGTGTGAAATAGAAATCTAATTAATTAAAGACATGTGTATATGGTTCAACAATCTATTTTTCTATTAATTATTTTATGACTTATTAGCTACACTACGAAGTGCAAGCTAATCGAAAAGCAACACATGTATTTGTTTTTTTTTGTTTTCAAACATGTTATAGCTTTTTACGTGTGTTTATTTGTTTATTGTCATGGACTTGATAAGTCTTGTATATAATTTAATTTATTGAGACTTCGTGTCTGCCCTTTCTATAGTTGCTTTATAACTCTATTGCGGACTTGAAAAGGCATTGAACTTAAATTTTTAAAATATTTCTTATCCGCTAGAGGATCTGCCATACCTTTTTTGTAAGATCTATTTAAAATTGTAATTAATTAATTAGCCAATTTGTCTTTTAAAAGGAATGTATCTTGACTATGAATAATCTCTATTAAATCGATCTTAGTATCCATAAAATATAGTCTTTTTGATTAATTTAGAGTCGTTTGCATTCGTATAGTTAATAAGAAGATATGTATGTAGTTTTTTACCTCCATTTGGCTTCGCTGATTTTTTTTAGCTGTATTTGTCTCCATTTTTCATCTAAGCATTAAAATGGCTAGTTCTGCTAGTCTTGTTTTAGATAAGCCTAAAATTTTGAATGGAAAAAATTATAGCATATGGAGAGTTTGATTGAAATATTGTTTCATGGAAATAAATCTCTAGGATCTTTTGAATGGTGTTGAAAAATGTACCACAGGGATACAAGCTACCCCTAAAAACCTCATCTCCTTTATTGAGAGATCACATGAAGCTCTATCCATCCTATTGTAAAGCATTAAAGATGAATTTTTGATGCATATATGCCATATGGACTTACATGCATATGCATGCAACCAATTAGAGACTAGGCATGAAGGTAGTAGGTTGTCTAAGATAATTAAGCTAAAATTAAGAACATTAAATCTCAATTAGATGGTTGTAACTATGTATTATTTCAAGATAATTTTCTATACTTCATAATTCAAATAAATATTCATTAAAAATTTAGACATTATATCTCTATTCTTAATTCTAAGTATCAGAATGAGAATGTTCTACTTGATCTGAACACTTTGTCTTCTTTTTTAATTTAAGAAGAGCGTGTAATGGAGAAATTTGATTTAAAAGAGAATGCTTCTCAAGGAATGTTCACTCAGAATCATAAATCTACTCATAACAGGAATAGTTTCAATCCAAATCAGGAGTCTAATATTAGATCTAGATTTAAATCAAATCCTAAGACTAATTCTGCTAAGAACAATCAGAAATTTAAATTCAAATTTAATGGAAATTGTAATAAGTGTGGAAATTTTGGGCGTAAAGAGTATGATTTTAGAGTAAAGATTAACAAATCATCTAAGAATGCTACAAACAATAAACCTAATAATCATAAGAAAAATCAAGAAAATGTGGTTAAGTAGTCTATAGCTTTGTATATTGCCCTTTTAGCTTCAAATGAAAATGAATGGATTCTTGATAGTGGTGCCTCTATGCACATGACTTGTACTCATGGTATCCTCTCATATGTACTTAAATTTGAGGAAATTATTTATATAGGAGATAACTCAATCATTAGATTTGAAGGTTGTTGTGATATTAAGATATAAAATAGTGTAATTATGAATGTCTTGTATGTTCCTCAATTTAAAAAGAATATTTTTTCTTGCTCTCACCTAAATAAAGAAAACTATAAAGTTTTTTTGTTGTAAGATAAGTTTATTGATATTATTACTTCTGGTATTCCAAAAAAATGGCTTGTATATCTTTGATGGTTTTATGTCTAAGTCTTTATTTTCTTCCTCTTCTAGGAATGATATTCATCTTTTGCATGAAATACTTTGGCATGTTAATTTCAAAATCTTGTATGATATGTATAGACTAAATCTTATTGTTGGTATTCCAAAGATAATGTCAGATAATGAAACTTGTGAAAGTTTCCTACCTCGTAAACAACATGTTCAACCATTTCACAAACATCATGATCCAAATTCTTATTAGTTATTAGAACTGGTTCATATTGATGTGAGAGTTCCACTTCAGGTTCCTTCTCTTAGTGGTGCTTTATATGCTATTTTTTATTGATTATTACTCTAGAATGACTTGGTAATATTTCATTAAGAATAATTCTGATGTCCTATTTAAGTTTCAGGAATTTAAAGCTCCAGTTGAAAATGCTTCTAATCTTAAAATTAAGAGAATTAGGACTGATAATGGAGGTGAATATGTCAGATTTTTTTGATGAGTTTTGTGTGTCATGTGAGATTCAAAGAGAGTTGACTACTCCCTATCCCCCTTAACAAAATGGCATTATAGAAAGAAAGAATAATATTGTCTTAGAAATGGCTAGGACTATGATTCATAATTCCAATGTGCCTAAGTTCTAATGGGCTCAAGCTATGAACAATGATGTATATATTATTAATAGAGTACATATTAAATCTCTTTGTGAAAATTCTCCTCATGAAGTATAGATAAAGAAAAAAATACATATTTCTCACTTAAGAATATTTGGTAGTCTTGCTTCTATCTTCATTCCAAAAGAAAAAAGAAAGAAGCTTAATCCAACCTCTTTTTCTTGTATTTTTTTTGGCTATGGATATAAAACTAAAGTAATAAGAGTTTATGATCCATTCAAGCATGACATTGTTGAAAAAAAATGTTCAAGTCTTAGAGAAAAATTTATTTTATGTTTCTCATGAACTCTCCTCTACTACTTTGAAGATAGAGCCTGATAATCCTTCTCCTGATATTATGGAATCAAAAAATTGAGAGGCTGATTATCTTGATCTAGATGTGATGAATATTAAGGGGGAGTCATGTTAAAATTTCTTACAACCTAATATTCCTAAATGGGCTCAAAGTATTGTTCAAAACTCTCAGCTTGATAATCTTAGAAAGCTAACTAGAAGTCAACATTATTATCATGCCTTGATGACCATCTATGAGGTACAACCACAATCCTTTGAATAAGCATCTCAAGATGATAAATGGGTTTAGGCTATGAAGGATGAAAACAACTTTTTTTAAGAAATGAAACTTGGGATCTAGCCCACCCTCCTTCTAAAAGAAGTATTGTAGGATCTAGGTGGTTGTTCAAAATAAAATATAGCTCTGTAGAAGAGATTGAAAATTTCAAGGCAAGGCTGGTAGCTCATGGTTTCACTCAAAAACATGGTATTGAATATGTTGATTCTTTTACTCATGTTGTTAAGATGAGCACTGTGAGATTTCTTCTTACGTTAGCTACCCAATATGGCTAAGAGATTCACCAAATGGATGTTAAAAATGTTTTTTTTAATGGTGACTTACAAGAAGAAATCTATATGATTTGGCCTAAAGGTTTTGAATATCCTAGTAAAGAAATTTATGTATGGTCTTAAGCAAGCTCCTAGAGCTTGGTATGCTAAAATTAATAGTTTTTTTTTCAAGAGCTTGGTTTTTCTAACTCCTATTATATTCTATGGTATTATCATTATTTTTATTTATGTTGATGATATGATTATTACTAGAAAAGTTAAAAAAAATTAATTTTTAGAATCAAATAAAGGTTAAAACATTGTTTTCAAAAGACATATTCAAGTTTAGTAAATCATTTTCCTGGCATGATTATATTTCAAGATCATAAGTCTATTGTTGCATCTCCACCTCAATATAAGTTGAATTTTCTTAGAATATTTAACATGAATTAATGTAATCATGTTACCATTCCTATTGAATTTTGTGTTAAGTTAGACCCTAAAATATCTTGTGCTAAATTTGATCATACTCTGTATAGGGAGCTGGTTGGTAGTCTAATTTATTTGACTATTACTAGACCTAATATTTCTTATGCAGTGGGAGTGGTTTCAATGTTTATGAAATAACCTTATGAGGTTCATTGGAAAATGGAAAAAATAATTTTGAAATATATTAAAGGAACATTCAATTATGATATTTTTTATTCTTCTTGTAGTGATGCGCAATTATTTCGTTATTGTGACTCTGATCATGTTGGTGATGTTGCACATAGAAAGTCTACTTCTTGATATCTTTTCAATTTGGGTAAAGGTTCCATCACTTGGAGTAGAAAGAAGCAACCAACAATGTTTATCTCTTGTACTGAAGTAGAGTATACAAGTGCTATGGAAGCTGAAAAAGAAGCTATGTGGATGAAAAAATTGTTGAATGAACTGCACATGGGCATCAAAGGGAGCACTACTCTTCTATGTGATAACTAGAAGTGTAATTCTCTTGTAAAAAATCTAGTTCAACATCAAAATACAAAGAATATTGAAGTTCATATGCACTTCAATCAATAAAAAGTCTTGAATGGTGATATTGATTTCAAGTTCTTTTTTACTAAAGATCAAGTTGCAAGATATGTTCTCCAAGACATTGTATGTTGTGAAGTTTTTCAATTTTTTTGAATTTTTGGGGGTATCAAAGTTTCCATTTAGGGGGATTGTGCATGAAAATTACACCTCTAAATGGTTTTTTTAAGCTTCCAATGCTTCCTCCATTTTGTAATAAGTAAATGTGTCACTCTATTTGAAGTAACTTGCAAATCCTAGCGAGGCTTTAGTTGTGGGTATGCCTTAGTTTATAAAAGGCTCCATAATCTGATGTAAGTCTTTGTATGTAAATAAATTGTCTTAAGAAATTATGTATGGAAAGATGTGTTGATTTCCCTTGGTTTCATGCTATCTTGAATCACTGTTGTTGATTCAAGGATCTGTAAATACTTTTGTAGAAAAAAGGTAAAGTTGGCATGTCTAGTTTTGTTCTACCCACTTGACATTAAGGAGGACTTTTTGGGTGTTAATTTTAAGTGGGGATACCATTTGGTCAAACACCACTTATGAAACCCCTTGTCTCAAAGATTATTTTTAATAATCTTAGTCGGTCTTTAGAGCTAAATAGTGGAATGGTGTGACCGACCACCCATCCTATATAAGTAGGATTATCCCTCATGGGATTGTTAACATTTTAATTTTAATTTTTACTAGGCTAGTGATCTAATAAAATATTTTATCTAAGGTTAAGCTACTTATGGGAGTTGTTATCAGTGAGATAGAAGTCTACTATTTTTTACTGTGAGACTGAGGAGTGAAGTGGAAGTGCTGGGTTAAAACAATTGAATTATTAATAAAGAAATTTCTTTATTAATGGAGTTTTTTCCTTCAGGTTTCTCCACTTAAATCTGGTGTTATCTATATCTTTACTTTCATCTCATGCTCATGAATATTTGTAATATTCTATTGAATTAATAAGGTAATTTTGTGTCTTATTTAATTTCACAACTTAATATATAATCTTTAGCATTTATCTATGAATATATAATTTTTTAATTATACATTCCATCCAAATTATAACAAACTAAAGCTTCACTGGGATTTACATGTAACTTTGCATATAGTGAAACATTTACTTATTACAAAATGGAGAAAATATTGTAAGTTTACAACAACCTTTAAGATATGGTATTGTCATGCACACTCTCCCTCAATGGAAATGCTGATAGGCCCAACAAGGCATAAAACTTGAAAAACTAAACAACACAATAAGGCTTGGCGAATATATCTACAAATTGATCTTCAGTAGAAAAAAAATTGAGACCAATATCACCTTTCAAAACTTTCTCTCAAATAAAGTGCATATGAACTTCAATATACTTGGTCCTTTGATGCTAAACTAGATTCTTTTTGGGAGAAATGCAACTCTATCTATCAAAATAGAATATTATTTCTCCCTTTAATGCCCATGTGTAGTTCATCCAATATTTGTTTCGGCCACATATCATTTTTTGCAACTTCCATAACACTTTTGTACTCCACTTCAGTAGAAGAGATATATACTTTTCATTTCTTCTTTCTTCTCCAAGTTATGACACCTACACTTAACTTGAAAACATATCCAAAAGTATACTTTCTATCTACACCATTACCCACATGATTAGAATCACAATAAACAAATAATTGTGCATCATGACAAGAAGAATAAAAAATACCATAATTGATTGTTCCTTTAATATATTTCAAAATTCCATTTTCCATTTTCCAGTGATCCTCATAAGGTTCTTGCATAAATATTTAAACTACTCCCACTGCATTATAAATATCAAGTCTAGTAACAGTCAAATAAATTAGACTACCAACTAGATGCCTATACAAAGTAGGATCAAATTTAACAAAAGTTGGTTTAGGGTCTAACTTAACACGAACTTCAATAACAATGAAAAAATGATTACAGTAGATCATGTTAAATCTTCTAAGAAAATTCACAGCATACTGAGATTAAGATGCAACAATAGAATTATGATCTTGAAATGTAATCATGTCAAGAAAATGATTTAATAAACCTAAATTAGTCATTTCAAAATGTTTATTTAACCTTTATTTGATTTTAACAATTAAATTTTTATCACTGCTAGTAATCAAAAGATCACCAACATAAAGAACAATAATGATAATATGATTTTTATCAAACTTAACAAATAAATCATTATCAGAAAAACAAAGCTCCTGAAACTAACTATTAATTTTAGCATACCAAGCTCTAGGAGCTTGCTTAATACCATACAAAGAATTTTTAATCTTATAGGCATAAATTTATTTACCGGGTTCTTCAAAACCTTTAGGCTAAATCATATAAATTTATTCTTTTAAGTAACCATTTAAAAAGGAATTTTTAACATCTATTTGGTGAATCTCTCAACCATATTGGGAAGTTAATGCAAGAAGAACTCTCATAGTGATAATCTTAACAATAGGAGAAAAAGTATCAACATAGTCAATACCATGTTTCTAAGTGAAACCATAAGCTACCAGCATTTCCTTAAAATTTTCAATCTCTCATATAGAGTTATATTTGATTTTGAACAACCACCTAGATCCTACAATGCTTCTTTTATAAGGAAGGGGGACTAGTTCCCAAGTTTCATTTTTGATTAAAGAATTATATTCATCTTTCATATCCTGAAGAAATATATCATCTTGAGATGCTTCTTCAAAGGATTTTGGTTCTAGCTCATAGAGGATCATCAAGGCATGATAATTATTTTGACTTCTAGTTCACTTTCTAAGATTATCGTGCTGAGAGTTTTGAACAAGAATTTGAGCCCATTAAGGAATATTAGGTTGTAAGACATTTTGATATGACTCCCCTTCAATATCCATCATATATAATTTATGATATTAGCCTCTTGAACTTCTATTTCCAATGGAGAAGAATTATCAGGCTCTATCTCTAGAGAAGTAGAGGAGGGTTCACGAGAATCATCAGAGAAATTTTTCTTTGAGACTTGAACAATTCTATTTTCAACAATTTCATGCTTGAATGGATAATAAACTATCAATCCATTATTTCTACAGACATATCCAAAAAAAATACAAGAGAAAGAGGTTGGATCAATCTTATTCCTTTTTTATTTTGGAATGAAGATAAACGCAGAACTACAAAATATTCTTAAGTTTGAAATGTTTGGTTTTTGCTTTTTTCATACCTCATGAGGACTATCTTGATGAAGATATTTATTAGGTACTCTATTAATAATATAGACATCATTGTTCATAGATTCAGCCCATAAGAACTTAGGTACATTATAAGTATGAATCATAGTCCTAGTCATTTCTAAGACAATCTTATTCTTTCTTTCGACAATGCCATTTTGCTAAGGGGAATAGGACATATTCAACTCTCTTTGAATCTCACATGACACAAAGAACTCATCAAAAAAATTCTGACATATTCACCTCCATTATTAGTCCTAATTCTCTTAATTTTAAGATTAGAAGCATTTTCAACTAGAGCTTTAAATTCCTAAAATTGAGATAGGACATAAAAATTCTTCTTAATGAAATAAGACCAATTCACTCTAGAGTAATCATCAATAAAAAAACAACTTATAAATCTCCACTGAGAGAAGGAACCTCAAGTGGACCTCTCACATCACTATGAATAAGTTCTAATAACTGGGAAGAATTTGGATGATGATGTTTGTGAAATGGTTGAGCATGTTGCTTACCACATAGGAAACTTTTACAAGTTTTATTATCTGAATCTATATTTGGAAGACCAATAACAACATTTAGTCTAGACATATCATACAATATTTTAAAATTAACATGGCCAAGTCTTTCACACCAAAGATGAATATCATTCCTAAAAGAGGAAGAAAAGAAATAATTAGACACAAAACCATCAAGATATACAAGCCATTTTTCTGAATACCAGAAGCAATAATGTTAGTGAACTTATCTTTTACATACCACTTATCTTGTAGAATTTTTATTTTACAGTTTTCTTTATTTAGTTGAGACCAAGACAAAATATTATTTATCAATTGAGGAACATACAAGACATTCCTAATTACACCATTTGCTAGCCTAAAATTTCCACAACCTTCACATCTAATGATGGATTTATCTCCTAGATAGATATTTTATTCACATTTAACTACATCTGAGAGGATACTAAGAGTACAAATCATGTGCCTAGAGGCACCACTATTAAGAATCCACTTATTGTCATTTGAAGATGAAAGAGTAGTATACAGGGAAATAGATTGCAGCCACATTTGCTTGATTTTTCTTCTAATTTTTCTTATGATAATTATGCTTGTTGTTCTTAACATTTTTAGCTGATTTGTTAATCTTTACTCTATAATCAGACTCTTTTTGCCCAAATTTTCCACACTTATTACAAGTTCCACTAAATTTGACTTTAAAGTTATGATTATTTTTAGCATAATTAGTCTTAGGATTTGATTTAAATCTAGATTTGATATTAGACTTTTAATTTGGATTGATGTTATTCCTATTATTAGAAGACTTTTGATTATGTGTGAACATTTCTTGAGAAGCAGTCTCTTTTGAATCAAAGTTCTCCATGACTCTCTCTTCTCTAATCAACAAAGAAGATGAAGTGTCTAAATAAGCCAGATCATCCTCATTGTGATACTTAAAATAAAGAATTGAGATGTATTTTTTGCATTTCTCATGAATATTTATTTGAATTATGAAGTACAAAAACTTATCTTGAAATAATTCACAGTTACAACCATCTAATTGAGTTTTAATGTTCTTAATTTTATCTAAATAATTAGCAATTTTCTCATCCCCCTTCATGGGTGTTGTAAATAGCTCTAAAACTAGTTTAATTATCTTAGACAACCTACTGCCTTCATGCATGGTCTCTAATTTCTTCCATGCATCTGGAGGTGAGTCCATATTGCCTATATGCATTAATAATTCATCTCTAATGCTTTGTAATAGGATGGACAAAACTTCCAGAGATCTTTGAGAAAAAGAACTAAGGTTTTCAAGTGTAGCTTATCTCCTTGTGGGAAATTTTTCTATACGATTCACAATATCTCGGAGCTTTCTATCTATAAAACAAGATTTTAAATGCACTCTCCAAATGTTATAATTTGTTCCATTCAATAACAGGGACTTATATCTAAAGTAAAACTAGTCATTTTAATGCTCAAACAACAAATGGAGAAAAAATTAGCTAAAAATGAGTCAAAGAAGCTAAATAGAAGGGAAAATTACTTACATATATTCTTATTAGCTATATGAATGTAAACAACTCTAAATTAATCAAAACGACTAGCTTTAATGGAGATTAAGATTGATTTAATAGAACTTAGTCGGAGTCAAGCTACAGTCCTTTTAACAAAAAAATTAGATAATTAATTACAAGTTTAAATAGATCTTAAAAAGGTATGGCATATCCTCTAGCGGATGAAAAATATTTTAAAATTAAAGTCAATTCCTGTTTGGGTCCCCAACAAAGTTATATAACTACAATAGAAAGGATGGATGTAAAGTCTCAATAAATTATATTAGATAGAAGACTTATTGAGTCTGCGACAACAAAAGACACTCCTCTAAAACTATAAAAAGTTTTACAACAACGAATAGAAAATAAATGTGTCACTTATCAATTATCGCACACTTCGCAGTGTAGCTAATAAGTTAGAAAATAATTAATAGAAAAACATATTGTTGAACCGTATACACGTGTCTTTAATTAATTAGATCTCTATTTTGCACTCTCACAAACTACAAATAAAATTTGAAAGTAAATTATTAGTCAAACAAAGTCACTTGTTAAAAATATAATGGCTAAAGAATAAACACTAGCCAGCATTCCACCAAACATTAAATAGATTGCCTTTGGTAGACTTAAGGTCCCTGTAATAGGCCAAACTTAAAATAATGTTCGAGTCCAAAAAATAAAAGATAGGTGTCACAATCTTAGTGGCTAAGTCAAATAAAATACTAACACTCCAAAAGATTGATCCTGAAACTTGCAAAGAATGACATAAGTAAAATATTAATATATGTGCCAAAATGCAATTAGTTCACACTTCACAAGCTTGAAAAAATGAGTAAAGAAATTTCAACATACGTGGAGTCTTATAAATGGCTAGCTTTTTGCAAAACTGAACAACACTAAAAAATGTGTAAAGGTGGCTAATTCTAATTGGATAACCAATGCCATAAATAAAAATACTTACATATGGAAAATATGGAGAAATTATATTGGCTCGAATTTTGCAAATCTGACAAATGTAAAATACAAAGATACTTGGAGCAATCCTATTGGCTTAACCTTTGCATATGTCATAAGTAAGCTAAAAGAAGATTGACAATAAAAATATATAGAGCTACTTGGAGCTTTCTTTTTTGTTCTAATTTCATAAATTTCAGAAGAATAAAAAAAAGGACTGACAAATGTAAAATACTTGGAGCAATCTTATTGGATTAGATTTCCTAACTGTCAAACCAAACTAAAAAAATACTAACAAAGAGAAATATGGAGCAATCTTATTGGCTCAAATTTTGAATTCAAAATAACTTCTCATAAACAGAAAAAAATTCAAATAAGACTGACAAAGTGAAGCCAGTAGGCACTAGAAAATTAGATCGTTCTTCACAAAGACATAAAGTCACAAAAAATTAAAGATCTAATCAGAAAGATGATAGATTCAAGCCACATGGCACTCTAAGAGTGGATATAGCTTCATAAACATGAAAATAATAATAACAAAGCTATTTTGAGTATCTTTATTGGTCCAAGATTCACAAACCCGATATGATCTAAATAAAAAATGAAAAAGTGAAGCTATATGACATAAAATTATTGGATCGGGCTTTACAACAGAAGATCAAGCGAAATGACATGAAAACTTAAAATAAGCTCGCAGACAACGATTTTAAACCATAAGTGACTGAAACAAGATGCAGAAGAAAATATATAAGCATACAAAATCTCAAACATGATCTAAATATTCATTTAACCAATATTTCACCTATATTTCAAAAACAATTTATGTGGGAATTGGAAATTTTAATCTGGTTAGCTTAAAGATGACTGCATAACTTTTAAAGTTTTGTTGATCTATAAATAAAGTTAAAGTTTCTTCACCTCTTAAAATTAAAAGCTACTAGATTAATCCTACAGACACATAACCACCATCTCTAATACCATGTTAGAATTTGGATGGAATGTATAATTTACAAATTATAGATTCACAAAAATACATAAGATTATAGATTATGTTGTGCAGCTAAATAGGACATAGAATTAGCTTATTAATGATAACAGATTATAGATCCTCATGAGCAAGATTTGAAAGTAAATAATAGGAATTAAAGACACAGATAACACCATATTTAAGTGGAGAAACTTGAAGAAAAAAATCCACTGATAAAGTATCGTATATATTAAGAATTAAATAGTTTTAACCCAACACTTCCAGTTCACTCCTCAATCTCACAGTAAAAGATAGTAGAATTTTGTCTCACAGTATAACAACTCAAATAAGTAGCTTAATATTAGATCAAATGATCTATTAGCTCATTAGCCCATAAAAAATTAGAGTAAACGTTAACAATCATGTGAGGGATCATCCTACTTGTTTAGGATGGGTGGTTGATCATAACGTTCAACTCTTTAGATGTGAAGACCGAATAAGATTATTAAAAATAATATTTAAGAAAAGGGGCATTTCTTAAGTGGTGGTCCACTAAATGGTATCCCCACTTGACATTAACACCCCAATAAATTTGGAACATAGGTGTCACTAGGATTTAACAAAATAAAGAAACATATATTGTGTCTAGCATCCACTAGGTATTGCTGCAACATATTATTTAGAGCTTATTGGTCACTAGGATTTTACAAATTATATTAAGGAAATATGAAATTATCGGCTACTACATACTTCCACAAAATAATATTTAAAACAAATCTTTCAATAGTATTTAATAATTTAAATGAAATTTATTTGAGCTTAGTGATCGCTATACTTTACAACAATGTAATAATTTAAGCGTGGTGTTCATTAGGATTTAACATATAATATTTTCGGGAATAGCGGTAGCAAGAATTTAACATATTAAATTAAGATTCTAGGAGGCTACTATCTGCTAGAATATGTGTACTCATAATGTTTGCAAGTTATCGGTGGTTTTCTTTAACAAAATCAAATTAAATATTTTTGAGCTATATGTCATCTAGTTGCTTCCACAAGATGAAGTATGGAATGTTTAGCTTGGCATCCGCAATCTTATGTTGAAACATATTATTTGAAGATATGTTGTCACTAGGATTCAACTAAAAACATGTCAGATATTGCAAGTTAAGAGACTGCTAGGTTTTTCCTGGAAATGTTTTTTTGAGCTTAGAGATTGGTACTCAACAATGGATATCATGAGGTTATACGCCATTAATACACTACCGCAACATATTATTTGGAACATATTAGTTGCTAGGATTTAACAAAATAAAGAAAGATATTGTGATTTTAGTGACCATTGGGTATTTCCATAACATTTAATTTTTACCTTAGCGGTTGCTAGAATTTCACAATTGAAATTAAGGTAGTATGAAATTAGTGGTCTCTACCCACTACAAAAGCATAATTTGTACTGGATTTAAAAATTCAAATGAAATTGATTTGAGTTGAGCAGAAGTTATTCTTTACAATAATGTAATAACTTAAGCTTAGCATTCGTTAGGATTTAACAAATAATATTTGGGGCATAGTAGTTACAAGAATTTAACACATTAAATTAATATTCTAGGGGGCTAGCTTCCAATAGAATATGCATACTCATAATGTTTGCAAGTTGTCAGTGGTATGCTTTAACAAATCAAATTAACAAATTTTTAGCTACATGGCATCTAGTTCCTTCCACAATATAATATTGTGAGATTTGGATGTCTCGTGCATTTAACAAGACGAAGTCTGAAATTTCTAGCTTGGCTTCCATTTTCTTATGTTGCAACATATTATTTGAAGATATTTTGTCGCTAGGATTCAACTATAAACATGTCATATATTTAAGTTAAGTTGGCGCTAGGTTATGCCTCAAAAACATTTTTCTGAGTTTAGAGATCAGTACTCAACAATGGATATCATGAAGTTATACTTGACTAAGAAACTATGAAAACATATTATTTGGAACATATCGGTCATTAAGATTTAACAAAATAAAGAATGATATTGTGAGTGTAGCATCCGCTAGGTATTTCCGTAACATTTAATTTTTACCTTATCAATCACTAGGATTTCATAAATTTAATTAAGGTAATATGAAATTAGCGACCTCTACCTACTTCAACAACATAATATTTTTAAAAAAAAAATTATAGGATTTAAAAATTTAGATGAAATTGATTTGATTTGAGTGTCTATTAGTCTTTACAACGATTTAATAATTTAAGCTTAGTGTTTTTTAGGATTTAACACATAATATTTGGGGCATAGCAGTCACAAGAATTTAACACATTAAATTAAGATTCCAGGAGGCTAGTAACCACTAGAATATGCGTACTCAAAATGTTTACAAATTGTCAGTGGTATTCATTAACAAATTTTGAGCTACATGGCATCTAGTTCCTTCCATAATAGAATATTTTGAGATTTGGATGTCTCGAGCATTTAACAAGACAAAGTATGAAATTTTTAGCTTGGCATCTACTATTTTATGTTGTAATATATTATTTTAATATATGTTGTTGCTAGGATTCAACTAAAAATTCTCAAATATTGCAAGCTTAGTGGCCACTAGCTTATGCCTCAATAACATTTTCTGAGCTTAGAGATTAGTACTCAACAACGGATATCATGAAGTTATACGCCACTAAGACACTGCTGTAACATATTATTTAGAACATAGCGGTCCCTAAGATTTGACAAAATAAAGAAAGATATTGTGAGTCTAGCATCCATTAGGTATTTCTGTAACATTTTATTTGTACCTTAGCAGTCGCTAGGATTTCACAAATTAAATTAAGGTAGTACCAATTAGCGACCTCTACATACTGCAATAACATAATATTTTTTAAAACAATTCTACATGGTTTAACATTTTGGATGTAATTGATTTGATCTGAGTGGCCGCTAGCCTTTACAATAATGTAATAGTTTAACCTTATTGTTTGTTAAGATTTAACACATTAAATCAATATTCTAGGAATCTAGTGTCCACTAGGATATGCGGACTCATAATGTTTGCAATTTGTTTGTAGTATGCTTTAAAAAATCAAATTAACAAAAATTGATCTACACATTTTTAGCTTAGTGTCCACTATCTTATGTTGCAACATATTATTTGAAGATATGATGTCACTAGGATTAAACTAAAAAAAACTAGGATATTGCGAGGCTAGCATCCACTAGGTTATCCATCGAAAAAAAATTCTGAGCTTAACATTCAGTTCTCAATAATGGATATCATGAATTGATACGTTGCTAAGACACTGCTGCATCATAATATTTGGAACATAATGGTTGCTTGGATTTAACAAAATATAGTAAGATATTTCAAAATTAGAGTGCGCTAGGTATTGTCACAAAATATTATTTGGATCTTAGAGGTCACTAGGATTTCACAAATTTAATTCAAGCAGTATGACATTAATGGCCTCTATGTATTGCCTCAATGTAATAAGTTATGCTTAACACTTATTAGGATTTAACACATAAGTTGGTGGATAACATTCGAAAGGATTAAACCCGTTACGTTAAGAATCTAGGAGGATGGAATTTTGATCTACATGACATTTAGGTGCTTCCACAATAGAATATTTTGTTCTTAGATGTCTCAAACATTTAACAAGATAAAGAGTGAAATTTTAAGCTTGGCGTCTGAAATCTTATTTTGCAACATATTATTTGAAGATATGTTGTCACTAGTATATTATGAAGTCTTAGGTTGTTAAGACACCACCATATCATAATAGCTGGAACATAACACCCGTCAAGATTTAACAAAATAGAGAAATATATTTCTAGTCTGCCATGCACTAGGTATTTCCACAACATATTATTTGTAGTTAATTCCGCAACAAAAAATTTGGAGCTTAGCGTATCAAAACAACAAATACATGTTTAGATAAGTATAACATTTGTGATATATACATGATCATTGTATCAATTATAAATATTCATCTATTAACATTTCATACATATCACAGTTCTTTACTGCCTATCTCACATACTACAATTTATGATTCACTATGGTTCTTCCTTAACTACGGGGTGTTGTTGATCCGATACGACAAGAACGGCTGCTTCCTAGGTTTATTGCTCTTAATCAGGACCTATTTTATCATCTTTCTCTCCTCAAAAGTTTTTTTACAAATAAGGGAATCTCATTTTATCTTTTTCATATCTATAATAGTGATCCTATACTACACAATAGACTTGTTAAGAAAATCCTTTTGACTACCACCTGATTTTTTTGGTAATTTCCTTAAAAGTCTATATTTTTTGTATTTTTTCCCTTGTTTTGGAAATAATCTCAATAACATTTGAAGTTTCTCCTTCATTCGACTCAGCCATTCTCTTTTGAAAATTAACCATGAATTGCTGAAGGGATGTCACAAACTCTTCATTAGAAACCAATGCATGGTTTCCATTAAATATTTCTATGATCGAAGCTTCTCTGAAAAGATGATTTCCTCTAGAATTAATGTCATAAAACTACATAGAAGGTTTTCTTACCTATTCATTCCATTCCCTTAGTCTTTTCTTTGTATAATTAGTATATCTCTAGCATATACCAATATCATCCATGATCATAATTGTAGGTTCTTTACAAATGCCTTTTTCAATGACCACTCCCATATGTGTTAATGTTTTTTGCAATGATGTCATTCTTGTATTGATTTTTTCATTTTTTTCCAAAATTCTTTTTCCTGCTCCTTTTCATGGTTGTAATTCTTTATATTATTGTACAATCCATGCAATGTCTCTCCTACATAAAAAATGGTGCCAAGAGGAACTGTGGCCTTTAATTGAGTTTTAATCTCTTTATTTATAACATGTACTCCCCTCACTACTTGTAGGGTTGTTTTTGCTATGGACCTTATCAAGGATTTTGGATCTTCCTCATATTGCACCATTTGGGATCCTTTGGATTTTCTTTTATTTGTAAGAGTGAAGAGTTATTTTGAAGTTTCATGAAAAGCAATGGCTTGTTCTATTGACATCTTATTTATGGTTACCATTTTCATTGTTCTCGTCCTTAGATTGAATCAAATGTTCATCAAGGGATATTATTGTGTGTCCCAATCTAGATGTTATTTGTAGGCATTTACGAATTTCTCTACCTAATTATTTATCACTTGTTATCAAGTGGAGGGAGAATATTAAGAGATTTGCCATGGATATTCACTAGCTGGAGCTTTATTTAGTTTGGAAAAGACTTCTCAAAACTCATATTGAGATTCATTTGGTGGAGATAAGCGATCGCAACGTTGTTGTGAATGTTTTGAATACAAATCTTTCTTTCTCTTCATAGCCTCATTTTAAATAATTTATCTTAGAGGTGGAACCACCCTTGTATCCTTCATATTCTTCTGAACAAGGATATCTTGTCTTTGGTTAATACATACCCAGTCATTATCATCATGCACATGAGCATATGGTATATTTAACTTTCCTTTAAAGTAATTAAGTTGTTGGGAAACCCTATTAATTTTGTCATACTCGCCTAATGGGTGTTTGGGGAGATGAAATGAATTTCTATGGGCATAGGAATCCTTAAAATTGGGCCAAATTTTAAACATTATGCATCATACATAGACTAGGAAGGAGGGATGTGTTTTAATCTTCTTCTCCTTACACTTTAAAGTAATACCATTACAAATATAATATGTAATCTCTTGTTCTGCCAATTTTTCTGGCACATAATAGGGCAACTAAAAAGGAGGTGTAAGGATCCTGTTAATCATGATAGTTGTATATTATATATAGAAGAATATGGATCTCATGTGCCTTATGGAAGTGAGGATAATATCATATATTCTTGATGGTGCTATTTCATGTAATTTTTGGTAGAGAGAAGGATACAAATAAATGCATATATCTTTAATATTTGATCTAAAATGATTGGAATACAAGTCTAAATATTTCTCATTTACCCTCAAAGAGCTCAAAGGATATTAGATTTTACATAAATCCAAACATTTGAGAACACCAGTAATAACATTGATAAGATAGGAATCCATGTAAAATTGTTCCCCATGGTCGATGAAATTATTTATTTGTGTCACTATATTGAAATAGAGCTCCTAACCTAAGGAGGGAATCTTAGTGTCATCAATAATAAAATAAAGTAACGAGATCTAGGAAACATCCACCTTAGAGATTGAAAATTTTTCATATAGTCTATTCATGAGTGTCATGCCAATGCAGAATCCCGGTCTAAACCTTTTAATAAAGATTTTAGATAGCTTAGAATCATCCATATTATCTAATTGGTCAAATTCCCAACTCTATAAAACATCTCTTACTCTCCTTTTTACCATCCAAGACTCAACTGTGTTTAAGTTGTAGAAGCAGTCCGGCTATGAAATTTTATAATAATTTGGCATGAAGTAGATAGGAAGTGATCAATTTTGGAAATGGAAGCACCTCTAGTATAGCAAAAATTAAATGGAGAAAAACTCTTTTTATTATCCTTACGTCTCAGAACTGTAGTGTTTTCTCTTCTGGTATTCTTGTTATGTCTACAACATCAACATCAAAACTTTCATTCTGAACTGTGGAGTATGGAGATAAGTAATGCTAAAATTCATCATCTAAAGATACTGGATCAAACATGGTATCTCTTATTACTTTATCATCATAGTTGGAATATAAATAAGTATCTACCATCGAAATTTCCCTCTCACTTACCATGTAGAAAAATTAAAGGGCCATGAACACTGAATACATCATCAATAGAAACAAATACTGATATAAATTATGTTATTGATTTTACGAAAACATTCATATGTCCCTTATAACGAATATTAGGTAAGATTAGAAAATAATTTCCAAATAAATGAAAGAAGTGTTAATCCTAGCGGTTGTCAAAGTCAGTAATTACTAAATATTTATATCTTAGTGGTTGTTAGGCATTATTCATAGACTTAGTATTAATGTAATGAGAAAAGTGCAGTTGTACATGCACCATTGAGGGGTTAAGATATATGTAGTTTTAGCCATGGTGTTCAATCATGGTAGTAAAAATATTAATGTAATGATCTAAGTTTGTCAATACAAGCACTCTTGAGGCTTCAAGACTTAGGTAGTTCAGATCCTAGTGATCACTAAGTTTAGAAACAATGCAAAATTATTCATGACAATTAACACATAGCATATTTTAGAAGGATTATTTGTTTTTTGACAACCATCCACATTGCATAAATAACATGAAAGGAAATTTTGAAAACATAGATGTTATCGAGAGAGATGATTTAAGATGACATATGAATATAAAGTTTCAACATTACTTGTTGGTAATTAACACCAATTGAATGGACTAGCATAAAGGCCATTAATATTTAATTTTTTGAATTTTGAAAAAAGAGTGTGAGAAACGAAACACAATAATGGGTCCAACCGTCACCAAGCAAAATTTGTTAAACAAAAAAAATGTTTAGTTATCCCATAACACATTTTACAAAGAATAACATAGGCCCCCCAAATACCTAATGAGTTTTCTTTTAAATCAAGCATTGGAGTATTCCGTAATTCACATATGTTCGTAACAGATAAAATGCTTCACATCCACGAAGCTCCGTTACTAATTGAAAGGAATGACATAAAGACCACTAGGATTTTCCAATTCTTAATTTAAAAAGAGAGATAAGATAGAATATCATTTTATAGCCTATTATTGTGGTTTTAACCACTATCTCTACACTTTTGAATTGAAGAAAAATCCTAGTAAACACTCAAATTTCTTAATTTGAAAATAAATATTGAATAAAAAATCATGGTCTATCTTAGCATCTGCTACAATACTTTCATTACCACTTGTTGTAGAAATCACTAGTTATACTTCTTTAGAATGACTGTAATTATCAATGACTATAATTGTATCAAATTAGCCACATGTTACCTAGTGGAGCCAATTGTTGCACTACTTTCCATCGAGAGGGATCAAGACTTTCTCTTTGTATAAAAGAAAATGCTTAAGGACTGTTATCACCATATCACAACACCCTATAGTTTACACAAGTGTGTGTGATTGAGCTAATGGTGTGATTGGATAAAATGGGTACTATCTCCAAGTTGTGGGACTTGCTACTTGAGATAGACCTCCAGAGAAAGTCAGTTCTTGCTCCTAAACTACCTTCCACATTCTACTCTAATGCAAGAAAAACTATCTAATCCTAATCTAACTTTCCAAGGGACTAGGGAGAGAGAGTGCATGGAAACAAATCCTATAATAAAGTGGTGATACACCAGAAAAGGATAGTGTGAGGATAACCTTCCAATGTGTGAAAAATAGGAGAAAATTTTATACTAGGAGTGATAACAATTCTCCACGGTCTATAAAATGCATTCACAACAATATTCCATACATGCACAATAATAATGAGTCCCTACAATAGCATAAGATAGACATAATATATTTTTAATGAGTTTGAAAGGGAAAGAAGAATGCAAACAAACACAATAGGGGAAGAGATATCCACAAACTTGTATCTATTGCTCCATGATATGCATAGTTCAATCTATTACAGAATAAGGGCTTGGATCACCATGTAAGGAGTCCAATATAAGGGACTATAGTACATTGGCTTCACAAAACAATTTTGATAGAGTTTTGATACTCAAAAATATCCCCCTTTCAATGAGCCTGGCACTTTAATTTATAGAATTATGAGAGGAGGGAGAGAAGGAGAAATGAAAATCCTAAATTATGTCTTTTAACCACTTGTAAAAGGTAGTATATGGATTGAAATGATGGTATGTTTCTTGCAAAAGGCCTCCCATATTGTCCCATAACTTACAACATGATAAATTTCATTTCATTCTTCATTTAATATGTTTCTTTTATTTTTATATATGTATTTAAATTAAAATTAATAAATCTAATTTTTGTGGCATAGAGGATGTCCTGCCTATTTTGAAAAGTCCAATTTTGTGAAAATTGGAGCTCTGGATCAAAATTTAAGGCCTTTTGAAGTTAAAGAGTGAGGTGCAAGGCTCGGAAGGGAAACAGAGAGAAGGCACATGCACATGAGGAAGGCATACTTGTATAAGGCATGCAAACATGGTGTGTGTGAGTTTAGATGTAGAAGGGCATGCAGTGGTAGAGAAGAAAAGAGGGCACGTGACAGAATAGGGTGCAAGAAAGCGTGTAAGAGGGAGAGCATGCACCTAGCAAATTTTAGGCAAGTATGAAGAGGGGTGAGCAAGGAGGGTGTGAGAGGATAAGAAATAAGGAGAGCATGGGGGAGGAAGGCACAGAAGGCATGCACGCAAGAGGAAGGCACGGAGGGGCAACTAGAAGGAGAATAATGTAAAGGAAGGAGCAAGAAGGTGCATAGAAGAATGGTAGTAAGGAAACAAGGCATGAAGCAAGGTCTAAGCATGCAAAAGGAAAGTGGAGGGAAACCATGCACATAGGTGCGCACATAGCAACGAAGAAGGCATACTCACAGAAGGTAGGTATGGAAGTAGGATGCAAGCATCCAACTGTAGAAGGGCGTGTGGTGGCAGACAAAAAGGAGGGTGGGTGACAGGAAGAGCAGGGACTTAGCCAATTTAAAGGTAAGACAACAAAGAGGCATGCAAGAAGCACACACAACCGGAAATGTAAGACATCAGAGTCAGAATGAAATTAAAATTTATCCAAGTAACTAGGAGAGTTATTTGGCTAACAACGACCACTAAGATAAATTAATAGTCTAGCATAGCAGCCGTTGGGCTCCTATCATTACCATTTTCCATTATAATCACTATCTATTCAAATTTGGATTGCTAAGTTCAGAAACTATGAAAAATTATTCTTGACAATTCACACTCAACATATTTTGGAAGGATTATCAATATTTGTGACAACCACCCACATTTTATAGATCTAATTCTTATCTAATTTTGTCAATAAAAGCAATCTTGAGGCTTCATGACTTATATAGTTCAAATCATGGCGATGGCTTTGTTTAGCCACAACAAAATATTTATAAATTGGCCACATCTATGTATTATCCACCAGACAACTATTATTAGCATGAGAAAAATTTCTTTAATCTTTAAACTGGTGGGGTGTTAAGATATACATAGTGTTGATCTTAGTGGTTACTATGTTCAACCACAATGAATTATTTAGAGATTCATCGTATCTAGGATTAGTTTAAGTTCAAATTATTATTGTGATGAGAAATAGAATGCCAATCATTCCACTACTGATGGGTACAGACACAATTATTTCTAATCCTAGTGATCTCTAGGGTCATTCGCAACATAAATTTTATAACTTAACAGTTTACTAGAATCATTAACAAATAAATATGTTCTTCTTATTGTAATTGTTACTATAATCAGATGGAACGATATACCTATAGCTTGATGGTCACTAGGAATCAGTAATAGGAACAATAATAATGTATTAACAAGAAAATATTTAAAGCTTAACAGTCAATAACATCCACCTTGACTTAAGAATTTTTTTGTAATACAGGTATTCATAAGGGATCACCATTTAATTATGTTTGATTAGTTCATTCCATTATCATGAATATGTCTCGTTGCTAGACATCATCCACATACTTACTATTAATGGAATGACTGAAGCACTATTGTGTAACTACCAATGGGGGGTTAAGATATACATTTTTTAACCATGGCATTTGTTAGGTGTCACTCCAATAAAAATTTTTAATGCAATGAGGAAAATATGTCAATACAAGAAATCTTGAGGCTTCAAGTCTTATGTAGTTCAGATCCTAGCAGTCGCTGAGTTGATCAAAAACAAAATATTTAGAGATTGTCCATATCTAGGATTTAATTCATAAGAAAAATATTATTAGAATGAGAAACCTTTCTATATTCTTTGAATTGGTGGGGGATCAAGATATACATAGTGTTGATCTTAGTTGTCGCTAAGTTCAGCCACAATGACCTAATAAAACATTCTCCATATCTAGGCTTATTTCAAAGAACAATAGTTATTACAATGACCAAAAGAATGTTAATCTGATCACTAATGAGGGTTATAGACATAAGTATTTCTTATCTTAGTGGTTTCTAGGGTCAGCCGCAACATATTTTTTTAGCATAATGGTGTATAAGAATCATTAACATATAAATATGTACTTCTTATCCTTCAGGTTACTATGATCAACCATAAGGATATACCTATAGCTTAGTGGTTGCTAGGCATCATTAATAGGAGAACTACTAATGCACTAACAAGAAACTATATAAATCTTAGTGGTCAATAAGATCTTCGTGGATAAAATATTTTGAACTTATTGTTAGCAAAACAACATTCAATGGATGTCTCTTTAGTTAGTTATAACTGTATAATCTCCCAATTCATTAAATATCATAATGAGTAGTCAACACATATGAAATTTTATTCCTAGTAGTCTCTAAGGTCATCCACGACAAAATATTTACAAGATTAGTGGTCATTATGATCATCATCGACAAAATATTTTGAACTTAGTGTTCGCAAGGAATCCTTCAATAGACATCTATTATGGAACCGAGAAAATATTTGCATTGCAATTTTTCTTGAGCGGTCACGCATTTCTTAGCTCTCATTAGTTTGTTCCATGAATTGTTTTGAGCCAAGTGTTGCACTAGATACCCTCATGAGGGATCAATCCTTAACTAGTTCTCATACTATTTACTATAAGTTATTGAAAGGAAGATAAAGATTCCACATTTTAATTATAAATGAAATCTCAAAAGAGATGGTGATCTATAATTAGTTAGTAAATGAAGTCTCAAAGGCCATGGTATAATTCTAATAATTATAATGAACACACTCTTTGTAGTGTTGGTATGAAAATACAGACACCAAACCCTATATATAATCTCCCTTGTTATTAAATGTCATAATTTTTCATGATATCACATCTCCCTATTTCCATATGCTTATTGTCATATTTTGAAAGAAAATCCATGACATCTTAAAATTTTTAGTGTTGATATATCATTAGCTAAATTAACTAAAATAACCAGATCTTGTAATTTTAATCTCTAAATGTTGTATATGTATTTCCAGAACTATCAATTAAGTGAAACATTATTCAAAATCTTGTTTGTCCTAACTTCTCAAATAGTAGGTTTTATAATTCCCCAATTCAATATTATTCAAAGAGGAACCTACAAAGATGAAACTCTTTGAATTTTCCCTTTTGCAGTCACATATATGTTTTCAAAAATAATTATCTCCAACAATTTCCTTATGTAGTCAAACAATTACTGCAAAGAAGAAAACAATTATTTATGTTATTATTACTATTTCATTTATTGGAAGTTACTATAATTATTTAATTACTATAATTTAATTTAAAACAAAATGTCTATAGAAACTGGCCGCTAATGGTCCAAAATACCTAAACAATTAACAACTCTAACAAAAAAAAATTATTTTCCCCAGCCTTTTCAACAACACCCATTTTGTTCACTTCCAATAATCATTGGTGTCCATCTCAGGTATTTTACGAATCATTTCTTAATCCTCTTGGGAAAAAATGTCCATAACATATTTTACATTACATGCAAGCGGGGTACACACATATTTAGCAAATCATTTAGGGATTAGAAAAAATAATGATAAAATGATGTCAAACCCTATCAGTTGAGAAGTGTTTGTCAAAGAGTGTTAAAGAATAGACAAATTTGAATATTGGAAGTAGAGAAAATAGGGTTTCGTTGAAAAGGCTATAGAATATTCTAAATTCATATAATTTAAAAAAATTTAATGGAGAAAAGGTGATAATGCATACTAATTTTTAACTCAAAAAAAACCATGCTCATAATTTTGGCAATCAAACCGTGATCATATTTTCGAATGAATTATTATGCTTACGGATTTTCTACCTTATGTCAATTTTCTCACATGAAGCTTTGAAAATTTAAGTTTCCTTGAAATATACTAATGAATGATAATCTATAATTATATGGAACCAACACTTCCAACTGTTACTTTCTTTGATGCACAAATTACAAAAGACATGCGGCTGCCATTAGTTTACTTTATATTTAATGGGTAATTATTGGCTATCAAATGGCACACATATTTAAAATATCACACGAACTTTACTTTGTTTGGTTAATGGCCAATTAATTTTTGGGGAACCACAATATTAACCATACATGCTACACATAAAAATTATCAATATTAACAACAATATCATCAAAAGAACAACATGCTCATTGTCAATTTTATCATCTCTAAATTACATAGTGAGTATATAAGTCTTCCATACTTTTACTATACTACCAATGATATGTGGGTCAATTGATTTCTCGCCTATTGAATTATCATATTTTGAATATTGCACGAACTTTACATTGTTTGGTTTAATGCAACTTGGAAAGATTAACCATATACGCAACACATAAATAATATCAAAATTATCAACATTATCAACAAAATAACACCATGCTCATTGGAAATATTATCATCCATAAATTTCATAGAGAGTATATAAGTATTCCATACTTTGACTATACTACTAGTGATATGTGGTTCAATTGATGTCTCACATATTGAATTATCATATTTTCCTCAACAATAATATACATGTTTACCAACATCATTTAAAAAAAAAAATTACACAAACAATATCCTCGAATGTGTGTATCAATGATCTTGGTGGTGCCCATGATTTTGATCATTGGAATTGTTCTGAAATATAAAGAAAAAATGAAAACTAGAGAAGTATTAGCTAAATCCAATGCATGATATTTTTTCTTACATAATGTATACCATATTTTAAGATGGAATGAATGATACAATACTATATTACTATGGTTTAAAAAAACTGTAATTTACCTAGTAAAAAGACTTGCGACTTAAAGTTTTACATCTAATATTTTCTCCATTAGTTTTCTCTCTTGTTCCATTCTTTCATGCTCAATTTGAATCCTTCCCTGCTTAATTTCTTCAATGTTTGACTGAATATATGCATGTTATTTTTTATTACCTCTTTCAAATCTCCATAAGAGTATATTTTTCTCTTCACACCTTTTCTCTGAATTTCATTTTTTTTTTTTTTTTATTATTGGCAAATAGTTTTTTGAAAGGGACTATACCCTTGTACAAAGATGACTCAGAAGCCAGATGTGCCCAAGCGAGCAAAAGATCAAAAGGTCAAAAACAACAAGGGCGCAAGCAGGAATAGAACCTACTAAAGACAGCACTAAAACCCGCAAAGCCCAGCAAGAGAACAACAAAAGAACAGCGCCGATGGGAATAATTACATCCAACCTAAGTGCCCCGGTGCGCACCCCCTCTTTGAATTTCATTTTTATTTAAATGGTTTTCTATCTTTGCTCCTTCCAAATTTTCAATGTTGATAGAATGGATTTATGATTTCCCTCTCATGTATTTTTTAGAAGTAGAAGTGGTTGTATTAACCCTCTCTTTTCCATTAAAACCAATAACCTTATGTGTTTTCTATATAATGTGATCTATATCTTCATAGAAAGTCCATGTTGACTGTGTTGGCAATGTGGTGTTTTCCAATTGTTTATTCTTATTAAGGGTTTTCTTCAACTCGTAAATCTTGTATTTGCTTTGCTTCCGAGTGAATGTTTTTCAAAAAACTTGATTCAAATCATTTGCTATATTATCCCAATGTTTCTTACTGATATATCCACATTTTAAATGTTCATACACCTCTTCATATTTTGAAATAAATGTTTTCACATCAGATTTTGACCACAACTCTTCTTTGTATTCTTTCATCAGCTCCTCATTATTTTTATGTCTTTAATATGCATGGGTTATTGAAAATGTTTCTTCTAATTTTGAATCATCAACAATATGTGGAGAATTTAGATCGATTTGTGAATGTAGAATGCAAGGACCCAATTTTTTTGCACCACTTGTATTCTCTTGCAAATTTGAGACACTATTTCCATCTAAGTTTTTCATGCAGAAGTCCTTTACACAAAATTTGGTTGGCTCTATTGAAAAAAACTATATTGTCTGTATATTTTCTTGGATTTGATTTGAAAACTTGGGATTCAAAACATAAAAACAAGGAAAATGGTGATATTTCCATGTCTTCTTTAGTTAATATAAAAAGTCACAAATGAAACAATTTATGTACTCCATATTTTATCTAAAATTAATTTCATTTTCCATTTTATATAAATAATTATACAAGGGGTCCTGCACTCTATAAAATCACAGAATCAAAACATGTGGAGAACCATTGAAAATTGGTTAATTACCTACTAACAAATGCAATCTTTATAATCACTGTGAAAGGGGTGTATAAACTAAAATTATTAAAAATAAAATAGCAATGCTTTACCTCTTTTAATTTTTTTGTACCTTTTTTCTTCCCCCATTTGTGTATGTGTTCCTTATTTTGGTGTTGTCACCTTAAAAATGATTATACTATTTTCCATTTTATTGCATTAAATACAGACATTAACGGAGTTTGTGTGGATTAAAATTTAATATTCTACCACTTAATATTGAATGCAGTACAAAAAAGTAAAAACAGTACTCTTAAGTGGAAGATTTTATATTACATGGCTTAGTGGCCATTTAATGTTTAGGGAAACACAATATTAATTATGTAACATTTGACCTTACAAAAAAGTGTAATTATTATTGTATTATAAAAATCTTAATCTTTCCCCTACACTATGTGGTTTATGTATAAAATTATACACACAACAACATGATCTAAAATTAAGGTAATATTTTTATAACATAAATTTTAATGTATGAAAACTAAAATTTGACATTGTTTGAAACTTAAATGTGACATACATATATTTAATTGAAATTAGGTCTTTAATATTGAGAATTATTAATAAAAAACTACGTAGCATGTGTTACTTCTACTCAATATTATATACAATTATTAAAAATAAACTTATATTGTTAAAATATTATGTAAGATATAAAAAGCTTAGAAAAAATTAATACTCATGATTGAATCAAAGCATATACCACCATTTCTAATCAAATGAAGACTAAAATTGAACTCTATACCATAAAATAAGTATAGTTATACAATTATCAAAACAAATAAATGCATGATTTACTTTAACCCAAGATTAATGGCCCTAAATTTAAGTGCAAGAGGCCGCTAGGCTATAGACAATTTTTGACTAGAATGGTAGGTACAAATATGCCCTTTGATATGTGAGTGGTCTTTATTCCAAGTGTGAATTCACACTTCTTGAAAATCCACATACTATGTCATGCGAGGTATCTCACGTCGCCATGTGAGGGATCAAAATTTGACATGCAAGGGAGATCACACTTTGTTGTGCGAGGGATATCGCACTTCATCATGTGAGGGATCGCACTTCATCATGCGAGGGATTGCACTTTGTCATATGAGAAATCACACTTGATAGATGTATGAAGACATGACTCTCTCGCTCTATGATGAGCTATGACTGTCGTATATAAGTGTGAGTTTTCAAACTTGGAATTGCACTTTCTCGCACATTGAAGTGTGATCACCAATTTCTGGCCTCCCATTCTAGTAAATATTTTAATTTTAGCATGTAAAAAAAACATTCGTCACAGTGGCCGCTAAGCTATACAACTATTGAAAACCATAGGGGAAAGAATCCAATGACTGTGAGTGGTAATGTGTAGTATAGTACCACTAGTTGTAAAAATTGAAGTCAACATTTATAAATTTTATACTAAGAATTTATAAAAAAAGGTAACCAATAACACAAGTAAAATCAAGTCACGTGTACAAATCAACCAATAAAAAATTTACACATCAGTTTTCCAAAAAAGGTGATTTCATTAACAGGAAAGGACCAATATTAATTTTCTTTGTACTTAAAAGTAATGATTTTAAATCCCTTAGAAATACTTTTTCAACCAAATTTAAATGCACAAAATAAAATGTGTGCATTATAAAACTATTAATGTTACCCTTGAACAATGTTGTTTATGGATAAAATTATACACATAGTAGTGGGATCTAAGGGTGTAATGCATTTTGTTATACGTTTAAAGATTTGGATTAAATGAGGTTTTAAAGATGTTCATATAAGATGTATATTGTTATTTTCTCATTGTGATTTCAATTCTCCATACTAATGTTAAAGATTTAAGTGTCCTTAGTACTAATTTTTTCTTTTTATTTGTGGATACAGTTGAAAATGAACTTTTTTTTATGATGGAGCACATGTGGATTTACTATCCAAAGGTGTGAAAGTTATAAAGGGACTATTTTATCCATCTAAAGATACATTCCCTTGTAGAGACGTGGAGTCTAGCTTATTCATTGTCATGATAAGTATTGTATTCAATGGAAGAGTGAGAATTACATTCACAATTGATGATTGTGAAACCCTGGCATAAATTGAAAACAAGGGATACTTTATCCCTTTGGAAAGGAAGAAAATTATTAATAATATGATTTCAAATGTTTCACATGTGGGGGTGATGAAATTAAAATCATCATGAGTAGTGACTCATAGGATACATTTAATGAGGATGAGGGTTTGAATTATGTTGGTATCCAGTTTTAGTTTCCTTCACAACTTGAACAGCATCATGAACTTTCACAAGACACTCAAGGATAGATAGATGGTTTGTATGTTGTTTGTAGCTAGGGAACACACATGTCTGCTTGTTTGCATTCAAGACTTGAGTGAGTGGATAGCACCTTCAAAAGGGTTTTGATCTAACCCTCACTATTTTAGGTTATGCCTATCAACCAAGGCAAGAGAACCTATATTGCAGCCCTTATATGGTAAAGGAGATGGAGATATCCTTGTGCTTTGCATGTGGTATGGAAGAGGCCTTGTGAAAACATGATCAAGCATCCATTATCCAAACTCAAAGGAGTTGTCACTGCTAAATGATGGAAATGCTTTCAAAAAAAGGCTAAGGCTGCTATAGACATGATGAAACCCTGATATACTTTATGCATTTTGGTGGAAGGATTGTATTATTTTGTTGACACACAATGCAATGCAAGGGTAGTACATGTAGGATGAGTTAGTTTGAGTTAAATTATATGGGAGATGTTAGGACAAGAGTAGCTAGGAACCACCAACTTCTTTGAGAACCTTTGCAAGAAATTTGTAACACCTACACAACAAGAACACTTCAAGAGATTTTAAATGCTCCTTCAACTAGGATATGTACTTCCACAAAAAATTTGATAACCTACCAAAAAATCTTGAAGTAAAATAATAGCAAAGTATCTAGGAGTCCCTATTCAATCATGACCTGAGGTGCACCCAAAGGTTTACAAACAGTATCATTATTCAAGGACAGTAAAATGATTTTAAATTTGTTTATCTTCTATCAGATGAAAGCTCTTCTGAATATAAGATTAAAAATTCCATTAAAACATCAACAAGAGATGAGACCCTCTATGATCATAGAGATCCTAAATACAAGATTGCAACATGAGCAAGAAACATAAACTGAAAACATTCTGAAACATACGTATATGTAATTTTTGCGAAGAGAATGAACCAAATAATCCAGAAAATGATCAGATACATCAGTAGGGGAAAGTCATGAGAAAAATATCAAAGCCTGTTGATGTATTTACAACTGAAACCAACTCAACATGATGAAATTCGATACAAAGATGGAATTGAAAATGACTCTCAGGCGGTTTTCTCCAGAGAAATGGATTTATTCCTATTTTTCCTTGTGAAAATTCTAAGTCTCTCCTCTATTTTTTCTCCCCTCCCCTTTACAAATCCTTGAAAAATAAATTTTATACCTCATGCTAGCTTGGATCCTTGCATCCCAAGCAAAGAATATGCTCAAGGGATCAAATTTGTTACAAAACTCTTATCCATTGCATGAAAATGACATCAAACTGTAAAACAACTCGCATATTACTAGGGATGCACAAATATTTTAAAATATTACATGAATTTGGATCCTTATCCATCTCATGGTCATGTTTTTGGCATTCAAACATGCCAACATGCTTTTGCAATCATTTTTCACCTTTGCAACCTTTTATTCTCACTTATCACGTTTTTTCACGGGTCTAGGGAAAATTTTCATCAAAAAACATCCTAATCCATCAAATTAGCTCTAAAAAATGGTGCCATTGTACTCATAAGGCCAAGGGGATGCAAAATGATATAAAATTTCATGCATTTTGATGAAGAAATGTGATTTCCAAGTTTCTTGGAGCTCCTATGGTGCTTAAAAACGAAATTACACAGCAACCGTTGATTCAAAAATCAACTTTTAATGTTAACCCTCCACATGTCAAATATATTCCCCTTTTTCCCCTTTGGACTAGGTGGACATGTGTCCAAACATGATTGGGGCAGGTCCCCATCTTAAAAAACACATTTTCACCCCTTTTTTGACCTTTGAAAATTTTCCCTGCGTGCCCCCTGGACCCACCACGTGTCCACATATGGGCCCCACAAAAAACTGCGAGCTAATTTGATGAATTTCACCACCATTTTGAGAAAAGGAAAATTTTCTCAAAAAACTCTGTGGGCCTGAACACCAGCTCTCTCCCCTGCCACGTGGCAGTCTCCCATTCACTGCGAAGCCGACTTTCCTGTTCTTCCTTCATTCCTCCGCGAGCACAAAAACCTTTACGGGCCCACGTTCTCCCTTTTTTCCCCTTTTGTAAATGACACATATCTCCCCCTGATTGGCTATGGGGGGACACCTCCAATTTTTCCTGTCAGGGCTGCAGAAAACTTTTTATCTTTACCAAAATTTGTAAAATTTTCAATATTTTCCCCTAGCTCCAAACCTCCACCTCCTTTTGTACAGGTGTCCTGTTTTCATTGGACGTAGGCCTATTTTTCATTTTTTTACCCTATAAACATAAAGGCCGAAATTCCTAAAATTTTCCCTTGGCGCCTTCTTCCATCTCGCCTCTTGGACATGTGTCTTCATCCTACTGGTTATGGGCTCTCACGTAAAATTTTTACTTTTAATATTTTGAAGTTAAAAACTTCAAAATTTTCACAAAATTTGCCCCTCCATGTAGACTTTCCTAGACACGTGTCCACTTCTTATAGGAGGCGGGCCTTTTGGTCAAAATTTTACCTTGGCATCTGAGGCAAAAAACAATAAAAATTTTCAAGTCCTTCCTCCACCTGCCTGACCCTCCTATGCCATGTGTCACATTCCAATTTGTTATGAGCTATTAGGCCAAATTTTTACTTTAGCATTTTGAAGCCAGAAACTTCAAATTTTTCCAACTCTTCACCTCTCCACTTGATCCACTTGGACACGTGTCCTCTTTTCATTGGATGTAGGCCCTTGGGTAAAATTTTTCCCCCAAATCCCCAAATCAAAATTTTTCTCCAACTCCCCCTGCCACGTGTCTTCTTCCCATTAGACACAAGCCTTCAGACCAAAAAGTGAATTCAAGAAATTTTCCAAAATGGAAGAAAATGTTCTATGTGACCCCCGTGACCCGCTAATCCTCCAACCAATCAAATAATGCCACATAGGCACATCACTATAGAAAATATGGGGCCACGGAGAAAACTTTTCCTTTGCCAATTTTTCAAAAAGTAACAACTTATAACATTTTCCCGACCGCTCCTAGTGAATAGAAACCTGCCACATCATCAAAAGGATGGAAGGATGAATTTAACAGGAAAATGACACCCGTATGCTCGTCAAAATGTAAAAATGTAGGACATGCCCTAGAAATCAAAATATTTCATGAGGAGGGCAGATTTCTCGGTTTTAAATCAAGTGAAGCATGATTTTACATTGTTTACGACCCGGGGAATGAGATTTTAACAACAAACAACTTGGATTTGATCCACTTTAATTTTTTATGTGAATTTGACAAAGGGGAAGTCCAAAAAAATGAAGAAGTTAGGGCACAAAAGAGGGGAACTTGGAAATTTGTTTCAATTTTGGGAAAAATCATGACAATGTGAGCAATTCAAAGGCATTCAATTGGAAAATATGAATTATAGGTCACCAATTTGAGCAAATGAAACATTTTCTAAGAAAAACTGGATATATAAAATTAGGGCAAAGTGTGAAAACTCAGAATTTACATCAACATTGGCTCTTGCTTGAAGATGGGCACTCCTAGCGAGTGCCACAAGAACATAACATATACCAAGTGTGAAAAATCCATTGGGCAAGGAGTTTAAAATTGCAGAGTAGCCCAAAATACCAAAAAAATTCACCAAAAATAGGCCGAGAAAACCAAACAAAAAATGGTTTCCAAGGAAAAAAGGGAAAACCACGGGCCAACAATAGCAAAAGACAAATAAAAAACAAGGACTATACAAAATGTACAACTTGTTTTAAATGTTTTAAATGTCTACCATTAACAGGCAGCTCCAATAAATCCCCATCCAAATCCTTGAGAAAAAATTTATTTTCTCTAATCCTGATATCAATGGCATAAGGGCCCATCCATAGAGCATCAAACTTTCCATTTTTTTTCCCTTGTCTTCAATGACTACTATCCCATAGCAAAACCAGATCTCCAACACTGAAGGCTCTAGGAGTGACCTTCTTATCAAACAACTTCTTCAATTTCTCTCTATATCTGACATGCCTTTGGTGAGAAGCCCTTCTCTCTTGATCCAACTCAATGATTTGATTGATACTTGATTCATATGGGCCATGTTCTTGATCTTCCAATTGTTGGGCAAAGTTAAAAGTGGATAATTATAGGTGCAAGGGCAGCAAAGCCTGAGTTCCATACACCAATTCAAATGGAATTTTACTAGTTGCTATTTTTGGAGTTATTCTATCAACCCAAACTACAAATTTCAATTTCTCTCCCCACTTCTTCTTGATGATTTCCAAGGTCCTTCTGATGATCTTGAGAAAGATCTTGTTACTTGACTTAGCTTGTCTGTTGCCTTGTGGAATGTAGTTTAAAGAATAATTCAGATTTATCCCATATTCATTGCGCATCTGCCATCAAATGCTTGGCCTCTAAAAACACATGGCATTATCAGATACAATTTTTATTCAATAAGAAATACATTACCACTTGGTGTGTTGCTTTTCTAGATGGAATTGCCTTAACCCATTTTGTAAAACAATCAGTTGCTACAAGGATCCATTTATGACCAGCACTAGTAGGATCTGAAATCTCAATAATGAAATTTATTCCCCATTGTTTGAAAGGAGCTTCAATTGATACAGGCTGCAAAGAAAGGGATCCTGAAGCTTTCAATCTTCCTGAAAAACATTGGCAACTATCACACTTTCTAAGCAGTTAGGTTGCATCTTTAAAAAGAGTAGGCCACCAATAACCAGATCTTAAAATCTTATGTGCTGTCACTCTCCCAACAAAATGTCCTCCACAAAATCCCCCATGGAAATCAGCAATCAACTTGGGAACTTCATCTTCAGTTATGCATTTCAAGAGGACACCTTCAGGGTTCTTCCAAGCTAGCCCAAGGTCTGTTATGATATATTTCTGAGAAGACAGCTTGAGGGATCTTTTCTATTTTTTATTCAAATGACTAGGATAGAATAGGTGTTTGAGGTAGAAAATCACATCTCTATACCACTCAAACCTCATCAATCTGTCAAGAATACCTTCCCTTTCTTCCTCTAGCTGATTTACTTCTACATTTTACAAATTGCTCTCAGCCATGAGCTTGGCAAGACCCAAACCACTTACCAGCTTTGTTGTTTGGATATCTATATCATATTCTTATAATTTATCAAAACCATCTAATCATCTCTTGCTTGATATCTCCATGTCTAATAAGATTTCTTTAACCATGGTGTGGGGAACATAAGCAACAACTTTTGAACTTAGTATATAGGGCCTGAAAATCTTTGTTGCTTTTACCAATGTAAATACCTATTTTTCCATGATTGTATACTTCAACTCAGCTTCCTATATAGCCTTACTAAATAAGGTAATAGGCCTCTCAGCTCCATTCTCATCCTTTTGTAACCAAACTGAAGTAATAGTGAATTCAGAGGCGAAAGAAAAGATTTGGAAAGGTCTCTTGTAGTTTGGGGCTGCTAAAATAGGTGCATGCTTAAGTGCATCCTTTATTCCTTCAAAATCTCGAATGGCAGCCTCCTCCCAATTGATAACCTAATCCTTTCTTAGCATGCTTGTGATTGGAAGAGTTATCTCAGCAAAATTGGAAACAAACCTTCTAATGAAATTGATTTGGCCAAATAAATATTGGATACCTTTCTTGGTTCTTGGAAAGGGCACTTTGTTGATTGCTTCCACTCTCTTAGGGTCTATCATAACACCTTCTTTGGACACAATATGCCCCAACAACTTGGCCTTTTGCATGCCAAAATTTCACTTCTTTGGATTAAGTGAAATGACATACTCTCTACATATGATTAGCATCTTCTCTAGGTGTTGGAAATGGTCTGCCCACTGCCTTGAAAAACTAGTCACATCATCTTGGTAAACTGCAATAAATTCATTGATATAACTAGCAAAGGAAACATCCATTTCCCTTTTAAAAGTAGCACTAGCATTCATCAATCCAAAATGCATCCTTACAAAAACATAAGTCCCCAAGGAGTAGTGAAGGTTGTCTTAAGTCTTTCTAATTCTTTGACAGCTACTTAATTGTACCCGGAGAAACCATTCAAAGTAGAAAGCATCTCTGACCCTATTACAAGCTACAACATATTCTCCATGTTTGGCAAAGGATAATTTTCCTTCATAGATGCTTTGTTTAGATTCCTAAAATCCATAGAAAGTCTGATATCACCATTCTTCTTTCTAACTGGGACAAGGTTTGCCACCAAAGATGAGTATCTAGTAGGCTGAATGATGCCACCATCTCTCAATTTCTTCAACTCTTCTTACATTTTCATGGTAAGTAGTGGGTTAATAGGCCTTTGTTTTTGTCTAAATGGATTGGTTTTGGCCTCAAGAGGAATCTCATGCTGAAATAAATCTTCTCTATATGCCTTCAGCTCTAAATAAGACTAGGCAAGGCAGTCTTGATACTTCTTTAGAAGTTGGGCATAGGACTATTTTTCTCTTTTCTGAGATGGCTGCCTAACCAGATCTTCCTTGGTTTATCCTTGGTTCCGAAGTTGTGCTCTTCCACATCCCTTGAAGCAGACATCTTTCTATTTATGATGCAATCAACATTGTTAAAATTGGATTCAAGTGCAACAAGACCTTTGGGAATGGTGTTTGTCTTCAATTGTATAATATGCTTATCAAAAAAAGTTTCTCTACCTTCATTCAAGCATACCATTGGTTCCCAATCAATATTCTGGCCAGCAAACTCACCTTGGCATTGTAATAATCTCAATACTTGGGCATCATTATCAAAAATCTGCCAATGTTTCACATTATCCGGGACAGCTGGCCTTGTTAGCACTTCAATGTTATATTCACAAAAAGGTGAAATGCTGCAATTGTCAAATCTAGAACCAACAACAGCTAGATTATTAGTAGAAGAATTAAGACTTCTATCATGGTAAACAATGTTAAAGGAATCAAACATTTTGATCAAGTCCCAAACAACATGCTTATATTGTTTCATACGCTGATTTTTTATAGCATACAGCTTTCTTACTTGCTTGACAACCAGCTCTAAATCTCCTTTAGCAAAAATATCCTTTACTCCATACTTCCATGCAATCCTTAATCCCAATAATAATGCCTCAACTCAGCAATGTTGTTAGTGCATTCAAAATTGAGCTTAAAGGAGAAAGGAAACTCTTCCAAACTAGGAGAAACCAACACTATACCAGCACCATTGCCAAATTTGGAGCAAGCTCCATCAAATAGTAATGTCCATGAAGAACATACCATACCAAGGCACTTTGATTTGTCCATCTTATTATCTTTTCCATCAACAAAACCAATGAAGTTGTTAACATCTACATCAGCAAACAACACTTCATAAGAAACATTGTTGGGATCTTCAATCAAGTGTAACATCTTCTTTTCACCATAGAGTTTGACAAGGCTGCCCTCAATGGGAATGGTGGTGAAAGACATGTCCATTTGAACACTACCACCAACACTAGCAGCCTAATTTCTTGACAAAAGCATACCCCATTTGGCAGGGCAATCAACAATTACAACATCCAGTTTTAAATTCTTACCTGGATAGGCTGCAAGTTGCACTACTAAACCCTTCACACAACCAACAACTAGAAATTCCCTTGAATCCATGGTTGTACACTTCTCATATGCTGTTGTCACCTTGATATCCAACTCATTCATGACTTCTAGAGACATGACATTACATGATGCACCGGAATCAAACATGCAATTGTGAAGTAACCTATCTTTTATGAGCAAAGTTGTGAAGAATGGATCAACATTCAATTGGGAATCAACAAAGGATGTCCCCAAATATACTTTAGGTGCCTCTCTAAAATCTTCCATTGGTGGTGGTGTTTCAAGGCCAACAATGCTTTGAAGAGGATTCTCAACAACATTTACATTTCTGCTTGGGGTAATATTTTCTTCTCTCAATCCCAAGTACTTGAATGCTCTCTTCTTATGCTCAGAAATTCTAAGAAATTCAATAATTGGAACACTCACTTTAGTTTGGCTCAAAACCTGGGCTATATCATATGGAACATTCTTTGCTAAAATAACATTGGAAGGGAAACAAGAAGGTTCATCAGATGGAGAATTATTCTTGGTAGCCTGGGTATGAAGAGGACTGATATTTTTACATGGGACATCAGGGTTCTTGGAAATTGTTTATTTTCTAGAATTGTCTTTGGGAATGCTTGTGAGCAAGGGTGTCTTTGGTTTGGCTTGAGGACCAGATCCCTTAACAAATTTACTTATAGTATTGTACTCTTTCTCTTGACCAACCACAACATTCATTAACAAATGTCTATCTTCCTCGGAAGGAATACCACCATCATACTTCTTGATCATTAAAGCCCTTAGATATTCAAAGTCATTAATAGGAATTCCAAAGGCCTGAACTACATCTACATCATGAGTTTGAGGAAGAGAAAGAAATGGTACCCTCTTTATGCAATCCGAAAAGGTTGCAGTGGTCCTTAAACTTATCACATCTATTGATGTTGCTACTTGTTGTGAGCCTGAAGAGCTTCCCATCATACAAATGTCATCATCCATTTCATTCTCATTATCATCATCAATATCTTGCTGGTCCATTTCACATGGAGAATGAGGAAGAAAACATCTATCACACCAATCCATATCAGCAATTTCTTAAACAACAACAACTCTTTCCGTCAAAGGGTTAGGCACTACTATATTTTCACATGCTTGGAGTTTTCTATTTACAGATCCAACAGACCCTTTACCTGTATCATCTTGTCTTTGATCACCCCTAGGATGATTGCCAAGTCTATCATGGTTTTGAGTTCTTTTCTGTCCTTGTGAACTTTTCCCAATACCTTTCTCATCCTGGGCTAATTTGTAAGAGATTTCTTTAACAGCCCCTGCCAAAGTTTTAACAACATCTTCTAAATCAGCAGCTAAGGCTTCTCAAGGTTTATCAGCTTCACACCATACCTCTTAAGTGGTTTACCAAAAGCTTTAATATTATTTTCAATTTGGAGTGCCATGGTGAAATCTTGCCGCAAGTTTGTAGGATTTTTGTCTCTCAAGTAATAGGCTTCCCTTTTATCAAATGCATCTGCATATTTGATCAAGAAAGATTCATCACAAGGTCTCAAAATGACAGGAAACCTTCTCAATGTTTTATTAAATCTTGTATTGAAGTCATGGACTATCTCATTTGGGTTCTCCTTGATATTTTCAAATTCCAACAAAAGAAATCTAGGATCATTCCTGTCACCATACTGCAATCTAAATGCATTTTTCATCTCAGTCCATGAATCAATAGAATTATTAGGTAAAGTCTTGTACCAGTCCCTAGCATCTTCTTCAAGTGTATGGATAAACAACTTGGTATACACATCCTAAAATTCTATCTCAAAATCTTCCATCATATTATCAAACAGTTTGAGATGTTGATCATTGGTAATGGCATTGTTACCTTGGAATTTTGGTAACCTATTTCTCACATCTTGTGGGAAAGCATTTGGATAACCATCCATTCCTCCAAAATTTATAGGAAAAAAGGTGTTAACAACAAATGGACTTCTAGGATGAGCCATATTGTTTGGTGGGGGTGATCTTGGCGATGAAACAAGCTGGTTTGGAGTAGTAATGGGTCTGATTGGAATAGATGAGTGATCTTTAAAATGACAACCCCCCAAAGAATTTCTCTCTTGATAAACTTTAGAAAACTTAGAAACTACAGGAGCAGATTTAGGAGCAAGTTTTTTAAGTACACAAGAAGGCCCCTCACCTGATGGAGAGTGAAAATCAGCAAGAAGATTGCCTGAATCATATCTACTTGAAGAGGAATTATAATCTTCAATAACAGACTACTCTCCTTCAAATTCAACTATGGGGATCTCTTTCATTGCAACCAAATCACCAACCACTTTCCACACTCTTCTTCTTTCTAGTTCTAACCTTCTTGATTCAGTGAGCAACTTCTTAGAAGAGTCCTTGACGAAGAGGGATTTCCTTCCCTCCAGCTTGATAGATTTAAACAATAAGCTTCAAATGACATAAATGTGTAAGACAACTGGTATTTCAAGATCCCAATAGCATGGAGTCACCACTAAGGAATTCCACCTTAGTTGTGCATGAAAGCACTAAAATATTCTGTCAAATGTACTCTATGAGTGAAAACTTTGCAAGGATTTACAAATCAGATCTTCTTCTTCTTAATTCAACCAAAAACAATGCATCCAAATCATATAAACTACTAGTAAATGAGAAGAGCAAGCTGAGTTTGAAATCTTTTTTACCCAAAACATGCAAATCTGAAGTATGAAATGATATCTCAAGAATGTAACAACTAAAAAACTTGATCACAAAAATGCTCAAACCTTTCAAACACTTCAAAACCACCAAGAAATTCCACAACGGTGCCACTCTGGTGTTGGTATCCATTTTTAGTCTCCTTCACAACTTGAACAACATCATGAACTTACACAAGACACTCAAGGATAGATAGATGGTTTGTATGTTGTTTTTAGATGGGGAGCACACCTATCTTCTTATTTTCCTTCAATACTTGAGGGAGTGGATAGCACCTTCAAAAGGTTTTTGATCTAACCCTCACTATTTTAGGTTGTGCCTATCAACCAAGGCAAGAGAACCTATATTGCAGCCCTTATATGGTAAAGGAGATGGAGATATCCTTGTGCTTTGCATGTGGTATGGAAGAGGCCTTGTGAAAACATGATCAAGCATACATTATCCAAACTCAAAGGAGTTTTCACTGCTAAATGATGAAAATGCTTTCAAAACAAGGCTAAGGCTACTATAGACATGATGAAACCCTGATATACTTTGTGCATTTTGGTGGAAGGATTGTATTCTTTTGTTGACACACAATGCAATGTAGGGGTAGTACAGGTAGGATGAGTTAGTTTGAATGAAATTTTGTGGGAGATGTTAGGACAAGAGTAGCTAGGAACCACCAACTTCTTTGAGAGCCTTTGCAAGAAATTTGTAACACCTACACAACAAGAACACTTCCAGAGATTTTAAATGCTCCTTTAACCAGGATATGTGTACAAATGGAGTCCTAGATCTGCACTCTTCCACAAAACCTTTGATAACCTTCCACAAAATCTTGAATTAAAATACCAGCAAAGTATTCAAGAGTCCCTATTCAATCATGACCTGAGGTGCACCCAAAGGTTTACAAATATTCTCATTATTCAAGGACAACAAAAAGATTTTAAATTTTTTTATCTTCTATCAAATGAAAGATCTTCTAAATATAAGAGTGCAAATGTCATTAAAACATCAACAAGAGATGAGATCCTGCATGATCATAGAGATCCTAAATACAAGATTGCAAGATTAGTAAGAAACATAAACTGAAAACATTTTGAAACATAAGTATATGCAAACTTTTCCTAGAGAATGAACCAGATAATCAAAAAATGATCATATACATCAGTAGGGGAAAGTCACGAGAACAATCTCAGAGCCTGTTGATGGCTTTACAACTGAAACCAACTCAACATGATGAAATTTGATACAAAGATGGAATTGAAAATGACTCTCAGGCGGATTTCTCCAAAGAAATGGATTTATTCCTGTTTTTCCTTATGAAAATTCTAAGTCCCTCCTTTATTTTTTCTCCCCTCCCCTTTACAAATCATTGAAAAATACATTTTATACCTCATGCTAGCTTGGATCCTTGCATCCCAAGCAAAGAATATGCTCAAGGGATCAAATTTGTTACAAAACTCTTATCCATTTCATGAAAATAACATCAAACTATAAAATAGTTTACATATTGCTAGGGATGCACAAATATTTTAAAATATTGCATGAATTCAGATCCTTATCCATCCCAGGGTCACATTTTTGACATTCAGACAAGCCAACAGAATTTTGCAATCATTTTCACCTTTGCAACCTTTTATTTTCACTTATAACATTTTTTCACGGGTCTAGGGAAAATTTTCATCAAAAAAACATCATAAGCCATCAAATTAGCTCTAAAAAAGGGTGGCATTACACTCATAAGGCTGAGGGGATGCAAAATCATATAAAATTTCATGCATTTTGATGAAGAAACATGATTTCCAAGTTTCTTGGAGTTCCTATGGTGCCCAAAAATGAAATTGCACAACAACCGTTGATTCAAAAATCAACTTTTAATGTTAGCCCTCCACGTGTCAAAGATATTCCCCCGTTTCCCCTTTTGACTAGGTGGACATGTGTCCAAACATGATTGGGGCGGGTCCCCATCTTAAAAAAAACATTTTCAACCCTTTTTTTCACCTTTGGAAATTTTTAAAAACTTTCCCCGCGTGCCCCCTGGACCTGCCACATGTCCACATGTGGGCCCCACCAAAAACTACGGGCTAATTTGATGAATTTCACCACTATTTTGAGAAAAGGAAAAATTTCTCAAAAAACTCCATAGGCCCAAACACCCGCTCTCTCCCCTGCCATGTGGCGGTCTCCCATTCGCTATGGAGCTAACTTTCCTGTTCTTCCTTCATTCCTCTGCGAGCACAAAAACCTTTTCGGGCCCAGATTTTCCCTTTTTCCCCTTTTGTAAATGCTACGTGTCTCCCCCTAATTGGCTACGTGGGGACACCTCCAATTTTTCATGTCAGGGCCGTGGACAACTTTTTATCTTTGCCAAAATTTGTAAAATTTTCAATATTCTCCCCTAGCTCCGAACCTCCGCCTCCTTCTGTACACGTGTCCTATTTTCATTGGACGCGGGCCTATTTTTTATTTTTTTACCCTGAAAACATAAAGGCCAAATTTCCTAAAATTTTCCCTTGGCCCCTTCTTCCATCTTTCCTCCTGGACACATGTCTTCATCCTACTAGTCACGGGCTCTCAAGCAAAATTTTAACTTTTAACATTTTGAAGTTAAAAACTTCAAAATTTTCACAAACTCCACCCCTCCATGCTGACTTTCCTAGACACATGTCCACTTGTTATTGGAGGTGGGCCTTTTGGTCAAAATTTTACTTTGGCATCTGAGGCAAAAAACAATAAATTTTTTCAAGTCCTTCCTCTACCCGCCTGACCCTCCTATTCAACGTGTCACCTTCCACTTCGTTGCGAGCTATCGGGCCAAATTTTTCCTTTGGCATTTTGAAGCCAGAAACTTCAAAATTTTCCAACTCTTCGCCTCTCCACTTGACCCTCCTAGACATGTGTCCTCTTTTCATTAGATGCGGGCCCTTGGGTCAAAATTTTCCCCCAAATCCCTGAATCAAAATTTTTCTCCAACTCCCCCTGCCACGTGTCCGCTTCCCATTGGACGCGGGCCTTCAACCCAAAAAATGACTTCGAAAAATTTTCCAAAATGGAAGAAAATGTTCTAAGTGACCCCTGCAACCCACCGATCCTCCAACCGATCAAATCATGCCACATAAGCACATCACTGTATCAAATGTGAGGCCGTAGAACAAAATTTTGCTTTATCAATTTTTCAAAAAGTAACAACTTATAACATTTTCCTTACTGCTCCCAGTGAATAGAAACCTTCCACATCATCAAAATGATGGAAGGGTGAATTTGACAGGTAAATGACACCCATATGCCCATAAAAACGTAAAAAATGTAGGAGATGCCCTAGAAATCGAAAAATTTCACAAGGAGGGCAGATTTCTCAATTTTAAATCAAGTGAAGGATGATTTTACATTGTTTACGAACTAGGGAATGAGATTTTAACAGCAAACAACTTGGATTTGATCCACTTTAATTTTTTACATGAATTTGACAAAGGGGAAAATGGCTCAGCCTGAAAAAATTAAGAAGTTAAGGCACAAAAGAGGGGAACTTGGAAATTTGTTTCAATTTAGGGAAAAATCATGACAATGTGAGCAATTCAAAGGCTATTCAATTGGAAAATATGAATTGCAGGTCACCAATTTGAGCAAATGAAACATTTTCTGAGAAAAACTAGATTAAAAAAATAGGGCAAAGTGTGAAAACTCAGAATTTACACTAACAAATTCTACCAATGATATCCATTTTTTCACAACTCCTAAAGACAGATAAATTTTCTACAACCTACGTGGTCATATAATGTAAGTTTCCTTATAAATAAGGTGACATAGTTGAAGGATTTATATCCCTGGTACAAAAACAACATGTGATTTTGGGATTGATGTTAGGACCTACACACATTATTGTTTTTGTGTAGAATATTATAACTACATGTAATGATTTTTATATAAGTCTACAACGTAAAAATGAAGTTTCCTGGAAAATCAAAAACTTATTTTATCTAGAAAAAAGAACTGCACTTCATGTGAATGGAAAAAATGAACTCCAAGAAACAACTTCCACATCAAACAATGACTTTAACTTTAAGTTTAAGGGGCTTACCACCAAGTTGATACATTTTTGTTCAAAAGAACACAAATTTGTTGTTGAAGCAACAATTACAAATGTCTATGAAGGAGACATGGTACACTTTAAAAAATTAGATGGCAATGTATTTGGGATGCATGTTGAGAAATTAATTATTCCTTTTTACAAGGTTTTCTACATATCATAAGGACTTCTCATCCAATGGCCTTCCAACTAGTTGGCCCATCAATATGGTTCCATTACCTCAACTAGTATACCTAGATTCATATGAATCCTCCATATGTAGTAGTAATGAAAACTTAATAAAAATAACTTACAACCCCTCCAAATGCCAAAAAGGTAAGTTCTACTCCATCTAGTACAACAAATGCAAAGGAAAATGATGAAAAAATAAGAGAACATTTTTTTGCCTAAAGTTGAGAAAAAACCTTGTTACAAGGAAGGATGTCTCTTTAATCTATCTCTAAGTGTTTTCAATCATAGTTGGAATTTAGCTATAGGTGTGAATGAACCTACCATCAATAGTTTTGTACTTAATACATTCACTGCAAACGCTATCATTTTTAATCAAGGTCAAAATTTAGAACATACTATAGATAAATTAAAGTTATGTGGAAGAGATGTATCATAGAATACATGGTTTAGATGTCATGGAATCCAGAAAAGAACCTATTACAGATACACACAATCTTGGATTAATGACGAGCAGAGGGTATTAAATGGAAATATAGGAAAACAAAAACAAATTCAAAACACTTCCATAACTATTGCATTGATATCCAAAATGGTGGAGAAGAATTTTGATATATCCCCACACGTATCTCATTCAGTAGGACAAGATGGTACTAAAGTAACATTTTGACTGATGCCTACTTGTTATATTTTTACTTACATACTATAAAAGTATAATATGTGATTTTCACTATTACACTTTCCTTCAACGTCACAATCAAATCTCAACAAAATATGGCAAGAACATTTCTCCCATATTTGAATCACCAAGAACACCATATTCACAAAATGTGACAAGTGCACAAAGCTTAAGACCAAACGTGCAGTAACCTCATGTCCAGAAACACTAGAAAAAATACATCAATGACAAAAATGGCACAATGATTACATTCAAATTTTTCATGTAACTTACTATGCACATAGAGTGTAATCCCAACGAAATCCTAATAGCTAATTGAGCATTGTGTGCGAAAAAATGGACAAGATGAAAACTATAATACCAAGGATAGAAAAAAAAGAAAAATCAATAAGCAATGCTATTACTCCCCCCATCACCTTGATTGGTATGCTGACACATGGGCACAAAATGGGGGTTTCGGAAACTTTGGTCTTTCCTTTTTTGAGTAAGGATAAAACTTCACAATAACATCATAAGCACTATGTATTTGAAATCTAGAATAACCTTTTATAGATCAATTCGGAGATTTGTTATATAGTAGTGGGACGTCAGAACACCCATTACATGATGCACTCTTGCAAAATGATTAATATGAAAAGTACAAGGAATAAAATCATAAAAATGAGGGTACTCATACAACCAATATTGTAAGCATATGTTCAAGTTCATTTAGAAAACAACCACCAATTCTCTACTTTAAAATAGATAATGCTACAAGTGAAAGAAAAAATTCGACATTGTTTGTGTTTGCATCCATGATGACAACAAGAATGGTTTTCAACATAGTTTATGTGATTTTCCTTCCAGTGGGTCACACACATGAAGACATATATGGGAAATTCAGCTGATTACTAACACCATTATGCAAATTAGATACATTCTCTTTACTAGAAATAATGAACAGTTACAAAACATGCCAAGAGGAGTCCAGCACATTCACTTCGTACCTTATCGAGGAAGTCTATGACTTTAAGGCCTTTTTGGAACCACACCTACTAGATGGTAACCACAAGATCATGGGTATCAACAAACCAAAGATGTTTAAATTCTATGTCAAAGACAAAAATCCTGTCATGGAGTTTAAATCATCAATCATGGATTATGACTAGTCGCATTCAATTGAAATCTAGAAAATAGTGGATGGGAAAGCTTTCTTTCCTAAAGGGGATCCTCTATTGGCACCCTTCAAAGAACCCAAAGAGATGGAAGACATGTAGAGAGGCATTCTAGTATATATCACACACTGGGAAAAGAGTTCAACAGATGGTTGAGAAGCATATTATTTTCCAAATATTGCATCTTGGAAAAATGGTCTACGTGCTATAAAGAATCCATTTATTAATTGTAGCATGAAAAAGAAATATTTTTTTTTGGCCAAAAATAATTCAGGTTAGCGTAATGTATGATCAAATAGTGGGTGGAGCATGTCTTGACATAGATAACTACTATAGTCAAAATGTCCTTTCAAATAAGGATATATATGTTGGGCATATTTGTGATATACCTCAAGAGGAATTCAACCTAGTAGTTGATGTGAATGTCAGCCAAATGATACTAGTAAGACCAACTAATGATAATGTACCTATATGGATGGGAAATGTAGAACTAAAACTAATACACAATTTTCACACAAACACTCAAAAGATAAGGGTACACTAGTGGGAACCCTCAGGGAAAGGAAATACACAAAAAGAAAGATACCAGGAATGCTTGAATAAAAAGCAATGTTGACAAAAATCACATATTGAATATTGATATACATACCTTCATCTGGGAATGGGTTCCAAGAAAAATATGGAAAGGAAATAAAATTACAATACCGAATTGGGGTCATGAAGCTATCCAAAAATATCTTGCAGAAACTCAAGAACAATAATTAATACCCTTGTGAGGGATCAATGCTTATGTAATTTTCTTGAAGGATTTATTGCCTGTGGAAATACATTTTCAAATCCATTTCCTCAAAGCAAATTGTTTTAATGTAAATTCTTAACTCTTTTTTGTTCTTTATGATTTACAAAATGGAAAAGCATAAAAGTAATTGAATTTATAACACGTAACTTGCATATTTACAATATCATGGTCATTTTTATATAGATGTGTATAAAAATTATATAAATATATAATAAACATAAAATATTAAATAAATTTAAATTTGAAGTATTTAAATAACTACTATTTTGTATTTTTTATAGGGAAATATTGTAAAATTACCGTCATCTAAAAATTGTTTGACATGCATAAATGGCCATCAAATTTAACCCCTTGGCTGATGTAATTTTGTGGTAACTAGGATTATGTAACTTAATGGCTTCTAGGATTATGTAGCTTAGCAGTGGGTAGGCTTATGAAACTTGCTACATGTAGGCTGGTGTAACTTTCTAGCCACTAGGATTATTTCACCTAGACGATTATACTCTTGTGTAAATTAGCGGCCACTAGGCTTATGTAAGTTAACAACCTATACACTCATGTAAGATATTGGTTTCTAGGATTATGTAAGTTAAAATACTATACGCTTATGTAAGATAACAACCACTAGGCTTATCATCCTTTTATGTAACTTAGAGTTCACAAGGCTTATGTAACTTTGACCCTTTCACCTAGCATGTACTTTCATCATGTAAGTTAGCAACCGCTAGGCTTATTAAATATAGTGGCCGTGAGGCTTATGTAAGAAAGGAGCCGCTTGGATTATATTGGGTATTCAAATAATAACAAAATAGAAATCCTAAAATAGTGAAAATAAAAGCCAAAAATTGGGATTTATAAATTGGATTACAATCATGGTGAAATTGGAATTCAATAATAGTGCTATTTGGATCCAATATTCACCAAATTGGAATCCAATAATAGTGAAATTGGAATTAGAATAAATCCAATAATGACAATATTGAAATCCAATATTGTTAATAATGGAATCTACTATAGACAAAAATTCAATCTAATATACGTAAAAATGGAGATGGATTTCTTCCAATAATTGAAATAATGGAGTTTAGATTTACTAGTATATGTCTCGATTTAGTAAAATAAGCATTTTTCTTATATTTCCTAGATTGTCAACAATGGCCCCAATCGTCAATGATTCTCCCCTGTTGATAGAAACTCTATAAAAAAGAGTTCTAGGACTTAATTTAGGGTTAATAAACAATCAGAGCCGGTAGTCATTGATCACCAAGACTTGGCCTTTGACAGGACATGGTTCAAAACATCCTTAAGGAAATATTACTATGTCTATAAACCCCTTCATCAAAAAAATATTTTCCTCTTCTTTTTGTGGTCATTCACATGTTTTGGAGATAAAATCATTGAATTGTATGACACATGCAATCTATTATTATCTTCTTAGTTTCATCCATCAATGTATGCACATGCATGAACAATATTCCTTTCAACTTTTTGAGATTAATCACATGTCCAAGAATTGGTTTAGTAGTCCTTTGGTATCTACCATTTTCTTCCTCCTGAGGAATTTAAATGTCTAATAATCAAGTATGATATTCTGACATGTACAGCCCTCCTCTTCGAGTATTATCTTCTTCTCAGTCTTATCTATCAACTGGAATTAGGTAAGTACTTTTTTTATATTATTACCTTAATCATTCATGAGTTCTTAGATTTAATCAATGTCGTCTCGGGATTTTATAAACCTGTACATTTTCATAGCAATCATTGATTCCCTAAATCATTGGTGATTCCCACAGAACTGCTAACAAAATCACTGACAATTCCCCAAATTGCTGGCGATTCCAAGGCTTGCTAATATAATCACTAGAGATTTCCCCAATCACTGACGATTCCTATCAAAAAGGTATTTTAATCCCCAATCTTGATATTTATGAATCCAAACCACATAATCTATTACTGAAAGGCCTTCCAAGTTTCTTTTTAGTCATATCAAGTTCCTTTGAGACATCTATAACATTTTATCTTTTATCCAATCAAATACATCATTTTTCTTGCCTTTGTGAGTGCATATCAACATCATTGCTCATTTGAGCCATACTATGACTCCCAACCTCCCTTTGGATCACCATCAAATAAGCATAAATCATTGGACCATGTCAATCCCTTTTCCTTTGCATTGTTGGTTATATCATCTCTTATCATTTTATCATCTATTATCAATTTATTTTATCATTATTTGATTAATTTATTGAATGTGGATTGACATCCTTTCAAGGAAGTACATTGACTTCTGGGGACTATCCTTTCTCAAGAAATCCGCCAAATTTTTTTTTAATTTCATCTTATGTAGTGTCTTTGATTTCAGATTTCTTTGCAAGAGAGGAGATTATACCATTCTTCCATATAGCACAACATCAAACATTGTCAATCAACATACATGGGTATTACTAAATCCCGTATCCTCTGAGTTTGGTTTCTTTATATTTTCTTTCTTAGTTAATTAAATTTGAAGAGGTATAAATATTTCAGAATACTAAGCTAAGCACACAAGAAGAAAAGAAATAATGTAGACAAAGTAGACCACAAAAGTGGGTTACAAACATGGGACATCACTCACGATGTTAGATGACAATCATGGATGACATGGCCAAAAGTATACAATGTGAACACACAACATAGGGAAAATCCCACAAATAGTGGCATACAAAGGAAAACAATGACAAACAGAGTAGCAAATAACCATGGTAGCAAATAGTCCCACAAATAAAACATTGCACATGAAGCACCCATTAACATGTTAAGAAGATAAAAAGTATATGAAAGAGTAAATATTTAGATATAGTAGTGTGTTATAAAAAATGGAACAATAACACCTGGAATGTACAAAAGTGGATGACCCCAGGAGCTGCTATAGAGATGGTAACGGCTATTGTGCTAAGCATATGTGCTAAGTGAATCAAGATATATAAAAGATGCATCCATAACTAGAAAGCAAGTGAACATGCATGTTTATATATAAATATAATGACATAATATATATTTATAGCATGTGAAATAAAGTGTACATGAAATGTGTAAATGCAAGAAATACTAAGTGCAATCAAGATATGTAGTATGTTGTGGATGATATGGAATGGATTATAATATGAGTATGATATGAGGATCATCCTCTAGAGTGGATCTTCTTCAGAATGACCTAAAACTTGTCGTGAAGCATCATGATAACATCCTGTTGTTGCAAATCAGCAGCACCCCTGGATGTAAATCAAGGTTCTAAGTTGATGTTTAGGGCATCCAATGTGATTGCACAACATTGAAACCTCTCTCCAAGTGTGGGACTTACAAGATGAGAGAGGAATCTCCAGATTATAGGTTGGTTCATCAAACTCCTCTGATTAGATCTATTATTTGCACAACTGTAGAGGTTCAGATCCTAATTTATCCTAATTTGCAAGGAGACATGGATAAGAAATGCAAAAATTAAAACTAAACTGATAAGGGTGATACACCAAAGGAGTGGTGAGCACTTCTTGCTCATGTAAATTGACACAAATCAGAAATTCCAACATAAAACATCATGCACAGGTTGATAAGCTGTAAACAAGGGTTTGAAATGAAGCAAACAACACATACAAAGGACTGAAAGCATTCACAGAGCCTGCATTGTGATTTTCAACATCAAAATCCTTGTATTCCAACACCAAAGAGGCAAAAAAACCTATTACAATCCCTGGAATGTCTGATACTTGCCAAAATCACTTGTTGAAAGTGAAAACAGAAGCTTTCTATGCAAAAAAGGTGTTCCCCTTTGAAAAATGAGCCAAATTTGGCTTTTATAGTGCATGGGTCAAACCCAGGAGAGAGAAAACATGAAAAAACATGGGAGCCATTCCTCATTGACCAAAATGCATTAAAAACAGCATGGGTGACCTGAAAGACCCATCTCCTGACATTTTTGACCATGCTGGAGAAGAATGTGACCCATTTTGCATTAAAATTGGTTGTTGAAACGTCAGTTCTATCCATGGGCGCATACCAGAAGAATTTTTTTATTTTATCCCTCCAACCTGAAACAAAATTCAAAATTAACCATGGAATCATGTAGAGAATTTTATCAGCTTTCCATTGATATAAAGAACGTGAAAATCCAAGATTTGGATCGAAAGTTATGGCCATTTGAAGATTTAGGGCAAAAATAGGTCCAAAAAGAATCGGCGGGAAATATTTTCGAATTTTACCTCTTTTTTGCATTTGAAATTTTTTTTTGGAAATCCCCACACTCCACCACCTCCTGGGACATGTGGTAGCTTCCTATTGGTTGTGGCCTTCCAAGGGGAAAATTTCCCACAAAAACTCGCTGAGACATAACTTGAAAAATATGAGGAGTTAGGAGGAAAACTTTAGCTTTCTAAAAAGCTGAGAGAGAGCTCTATACAATGGTGCCATTTCCAGAAAGATTTGAGTGCCTAAAAATCAAAAAATGGAGATTAAGGTACAAGAGAGGAAAGAACACAAGGAGTTAGCCATCCAAAATGAGCAGGGGCACATTTTGGATAACAATTTTGGTGACTCAAAGGGGTCATCTGCCTACTAGATGAAAATACTAGTTGCCTGAAGCAGTCCATTGGGCATGGAGTCATCAAATTTTCTGTTTGGAACCCCAACTGACTTAGAATGTTGCAAGGAGGAAGATGTAATATCACCTGATGGAAGTAAGGACTGGAAAACATCTCCAGGGACAACAAGCTGTGCCAAAGCACTTAGGGAAAGCAAAACTAACCTACAACAAAACAATGTGCACAAGCACTTGAAGGAATGGAAACCTAAGCTAATATTTACAAGGTGAAGAATTTCCCTTTTAGAAGCAATGCTTGAGATATATTCCATTGAATGGAATCTACAGTTCTTCACCATCCAATGAAGATAATTGGAAAGCATTGTTATTCTTGCACTTTGTGACCATGTATGGGCCACTCCAAATGGCATCAAATTTTGAATTCCTTCCCGGTTTTGCTCTATCTGTATCCCATTTTAACACTAGATCTCCAACCTAGAAAAATCTACTCTTAGCCTTCCTGTCAAAGGTCTTCTTGATCAAAGCTTGATCCTTCTCCATTGCTTGGGATGCCTGATCTCTGATCTCTTGAAGCTCCATCAACTCTGCATATCTCACCTCCATGGGCTCAAATTCCAACAGCTCCAACTGTTTCATGAGTTCCAATGTTGGTAACTCAAGAGACATGGGGAAGATTGCTTCTCTTCCATAGACAAGCCTGAATGGAGAGTTACCTGTGGATCTCTTGGGAGTTATCCTATCAGTCCATAAGGCTGATTTCAGTTTTGGTATGCCAAGACCTCTGATTCTCATCAAGATTCCTCCTAATGATCCTCAACAAGTTCTTGTTTGTAGACTCAGCCTGGCCATTACCTTGAGGGTAATAGTTTGATGAAGTACTTAGGTAGATCGGATTCTTGACAGCCCACTCAGTCACCTTGGATCCAATGAATGCCAATGCATTATCTGAGATTATTGTAGCAGGTATGCCAAATCTGGTTACTGTGCTCTCATAGAAGTCTAAGATGCTAGACTCATTTGCCTCTTTGAGCGCTATTGCTTCAATCCACTTGGTGAAGTAGTCTGTGGCTGTCAAAATCCATTTTTTCCCTTGGCTTGAATTGGGATTAATGACTCCAATGAATTCCAAACCCCATTGCATGAATGGCTGGTCAACTAAGATTGGATGCAATGGAAGGGCAGCAAGTCTCTCTTTTCCTGTGAAGAATGCACAATTCTTACACCTCTTGATCCATGCAAAGCAATCACTGAAAATCTTGGGCCAATAATAACCAACCTTCATAATTTTTAGAGCTGTCACTCTCGGTGCAAAATGACCACCAGCTGGTCCACCATGGAACTCTTCCAACACCCTATGAATCTAATTTGTGCTAATGCATCTCAGCAGCACTCCATTCACATCTTTCTTGAACAAAACTCCATCAACAATGGCATATGGGACAACATGTAATATGAAGTATCTTCTTTAGGTCTTGTTCATCTCTAGAGGGCATAGGCCTGTGCTTAGGAAGTGCATTATACCTTGGGTCCAATAAGGAGTGGGGACAGCATTATTTTCTTCTTGAGTGCCACTTGGCTCATGGCTATCTTGAACTGTCAAAATAGCCTCTTCTTTATTACATACTTCTTTTTGCTTCCCCAAAATCAGCTGCTCACACAATCCTTTTCCTCTTACCAGCTTGGTGACTTTGATCTCAATGTCATACTCCATGACACGAGTGATCCAACCTGCCCTTTTCTCATTCAAATCTTTGTTGAGGAGGAAGTCTTTAACCCCAGCATGAGAGACCAACAACTGGACCTTGTTGTTTGAGACTAAATGCTTGAATTTCTTCAAGCTTCTAATTACTGCAAGTACATGCTTCTCAATAAAAGAATACCTCACCTCATAGTCATCTAGGCTCTGGCTGAAGAAAGCAATTGGATGCTCATCATTGTCCTTGTTCTGCTGTACCAAAATGGTAGAAATATTATCATTACCTCCAAATGCATAGAGGATGAAATCCTTAGAGAAATCTGGGTTGATGAGAGTTGGTGCTTGGGAGATGGCTTCTTTGATTGCTTCAAAACTCTCCTTTCCTTCTACTGTCCACTTGAAAGCCATGCTTTTCTTTAACATTTTGGTGATAGGTTTGACAAGGGCTACAAAATCTTAAAAAAACCTCCGAACAAAGTTTATTCTCCCCAAGAAACTCTGAAGGGCCTTCTTGTGGCTTGCCAATGGTAGTGCTCTTATGGATTCAACCCTCTCTGCATCAAATGCTAATCCTTCTTTGGAGACAATATGGCCAAGGAGCTTTCCTTCATGTGCTAGGAAGATACACTTCTTAGGATTCAAAGACACTCCAAATCTCCTGCACCTTTGGAAGACTTGTCTCAAATGAGAGAGGTGGTCTGCTGCATTCTCTGAAAAAATAGTGATATCATCAAGGTATATCAGCACCACGTTGTTAATCAAACCTTTGAATGCCATGTCCATTTCTCTTTGGAAGGTATCTCTAGCATTGGACAACCCAAATGGAATTTTCCTGTATGCATAAGTTCCCCATTTGGTTGTGAAGGCTATCTTGAACTGATCTTCTTCCTTCACCATAATCTGATTGTAGCCCGAGTAGCCATCAAGTAGTGAAAACCTCTTGGAGCAAGCCACAACTTGCAAAATTTTCTCCATAGAAGGGAGTGGGTAATGGTCCTTGAGAGATGCTCTATTCAAGTCTCTGAAGTCAACACACAATCTGATCTCTCCACTCTTCTTTCTGACTGGAACTAAGTTGGCAACCCAATTAGAATGCTTGATTGGGAATATGATTCTTGACTCAATCAACTTGTTCAATTCCTTCCTCATGAGAGGTTCCATGTGTGGATTGACTGGCCTTTTTTTCTACCTGATGGGCTTAGTATTTGGGTCTAACTCAATGGTGTGCTGAGCTAACTTGGGATTGAAACCTTTCAAATCTTCGTAGCTCCAAGCAAACACATCAGGGAACTCTTGACATAGCTGTATGAACTCGTACCTTTCTTGTTTAGTTGTCATCTTTCCAATTTGCAATGGTTTGTTCTCTTCCACCAAGATGGATACTAAATCTTCTCTCTTGGCCTGAATGTTTGCTTTCTCTTTCCTAAACTAATCATTGGGATTGAAAATGGACTCCAAAGTGATAAGTCCCTTGGACAGCTTGTTAGTTCTCAGCTGTACCACTTGGTCACCATACTGTTGTTCCCTTTTTTCTAGATTTTTAGCTGAGAACTCAGCTTCTTCTTGTAAGAAATGGATGATTTTCTGGTCATTATCAAACACTTGCCAACTTACATTGTTATCCGGCACTGAAGGCCTCACAATCACATGGATGTTTGGCTATACCTTATCTTTTTGAATGCTCTCCACAACATCAAAGGCTTCCCCAACTGTTGCAAGCCTGTCAGCAGCTTGGTTCTCTTTCCTAGGAATTGATTTGATGCCAAAACCCTCAAAATCTTCAATGAGGTCCCACACCCTATTCTTATAGCACTTGAGTAGATCATTCTTGACAGCATGCTTCCCCTTGACCTGGTTGACAATCAACTCACTGTCACTGAAGACTTGCAAGTTCTTTATTCCTCTCTTTATTTCCCAATGCATCCCTTGCACCAAGGCTTCATATTCAGTAGTGTTATTGGAGCATGCAAACTGAAATCTAAAATATGAATAGTACTTTACTCCTTGAGGTGAAACAAGCATGGCTCCACCTCCTGCACCTTGTCTACTCCTTGATCCATCAAAAAATAGCTACCATACCTCATTATCATCCTTATAGTTTGGCTTGGTGATGCTAGGGATGGGCTGATCTTCTTCATGTATGCAATAGACCCCTAGCTCAGATTATTCTACTTCTTGATAAGGATCAAAAGCATGTACCTTGTTTTCCCATTCATCAAGAGTTAGATCCGGGAGTCTTCCAACCTTGGTGTCAGCTTCATCAGTGCTTGGGTGATCTTCTTGATCAAATGCTGAAAAATTGGCATTGATCTGACTTAGAGTGTAGGGCTCAATGTGGAAGTTTGCAATAGGTTCAGACCTGATTATAGCTTTGGTTCCATACCTCATTCTGAATAGCATGTGTGACCAATCAGCAGACAAATATCCTCCAATCTTGGCTATGAAGTCCCTTGACAAGCATAGGGCAAAGAGTGGTGGAAGGTCTATAACTGATACATCTTGTAAAACAACAACATTTAGACATGCATGCAAGGTAAGACTCAAGTTTCTAATCACTCCAGATGTTGTTACTGCTGTCCCATCCAACTGCACTACTCCTTTGGATATGGTTTCATATTGAAGTCCTAGCTGATCAGCTATTTGCTTGGGCATCACTGGGCTACTTGCCCTGGAATCAATCATGTAATTGTGCACCAATTGGTTTCCAATGATTAATGAGACATAAAAAGGAGGGGGCTTCAACATTTTACCTTGCTGTCCTCCATGATTCCCTTCAGGATGGGCAACATTTGTGAGCACTTTCTCTTGCATTTGGACATGCTAATTTGAAATTGGCTAGTCCTTCATGGCAGCTTGTAGCAAATCTCTCTAGCCTGGGATAGATAGGGATTCTCACATTGATATATTTATATTTGTCTTCTTCATCTGATCAATGATACTAAATGGTGATGAAGGATCTCTTTGTTGTCCCTTGGTTTGCATATTCATCCCTTGCATGTGGGCAGCAACAACTGGTATTTGAGTTGGTCTAGGAGCTGTTCTTGGCTGCCCTTGTGCATTTACAACTGGATTTTGTTTGCTAACCATTTGTGGAGCCATAAAAGGTTGTGGATTGGTTGGAGCTAATGGCTATTCTTCACCCAAATTCCTTCTTTTTGACCTTGTGTTGGCTGCAACACCTTGAGAGACTATTTGATTTATGCCACAAAAATCCTCTACCTGCCAGTTCACAAGTGTGGTGTCATTTGGAGCTGATTGCTGTTGGAATGTTTCTTATTGTTGGTTATTTCCTTGACTTCTCTCACCCTCCACACCAGTAGTTGTCACCATTAATGCTTGATTCAAGGCATCGTTGAAACACATAGATTGGTTATGAGGTTCATTGCATGGAAAAAACCAATCATACTCCTAAGCAACATTGTTTTGTGTTAGCACCAATGCCTTAGAGGCAGATATAGCATTTGGATTATAGGGCTGAAATGGTTTGTTGGTAGGAGGCCTTGCTTGATATAGAGTTGAAGCTGGATTGGGTGGTCTATGAGGTTGATATGGTTTCCTGTTAGGCTGAGCTTGAGGCTGGAAGGAAGGTCTAAAACTTTGGGCTTGTTGCCTCTTGAGAGTAACCAGCTCATTACCTAAATTTTGCAATTGCTTCATGACTTCTTGAAGTTCATTTAAGGCACTAGAAGATGAAGTGGAAGCTTCACTTGAATTCTGATTTCTAGGAGTGGGAGGAGCCGAATTAGGTGCTTGATTAGTGTTTGGGCTCTCTAAACTTGGAAAGAATCGCATGGGAGGTCTAGGGGCTAGTTTACCAGCTTGGATCAAACAATTTCAGCCATAATGGAAATGTTATAAGCCATAGGGATAGTTATGCCTCCCATGGACTAAATCAACATAGAAATATCAGAATTTAGAGCTTTGAGGTAGTAGAGAAAAGAACCTTCTACTGTTGGCATGACTACCACTGGAATTCTCTCCCAAGTCCTATGAAATCTGAAGTTCAAATCAGTCAGCTGCTCATTGGGAGCTCTCTTGATGGTTGTCATCTGCTCCAAAAGAGACAAGTTGTGTTCCTTCTCTCCAAATTGCTCATGAAGTGCTACACATAGCTGGTTCCAATTTTGAATAGAACCTAAGGCAAGGCTTCTAAACCATTGCAAAGCCTTCCCCTTGAATGAAGATGCCAGCAATTTGACAGCAACTTGCATCTCATTGATTTCATGAATTGCACAAAGGTTGGCAATGTCTTTAACATGATCACCAGGAGTAGTCTGATTCTCTCCAGTGAAGTATGGAATTTTCTTCAAGGCTGCAATTGGAATTGGATTTTTTGCATTGAGAGCAAGTGGGCTGCTGCCAATGAAATTGACATAGGGGTTGTTTTGTGCCATTCTAATTGGCCTTAGAACCCTTGTTGATTGAATGAAAGGCCTACCAGGTGGAGGAGTTGAGAGAGTTCTGTTTGGTGGAGATGGAGACCTTTGGATTCTCCTCCCACTTTACCTTACTCTTGGAGATAACTACAGATATTCAAACAACACCTCTTCTTCTCGAGCTCTTGACCTTGTAGTGATTCTTCTCATGAGTTTTCAGGTCTGCACTACTAAAACCAGCTGATTCTTCTTCCTTGGAGTTTCCAAATGTGCAACTTATAGGTCTTTTAAGAAAGAAAATTGCAGAAGATGCACATCAACTTTGCTGCAATGAAAATGAGACCTCTAAGGTCCCACCGGGCATGCCAAAAATGTTGTTGCAAATCAGCAGCACCCCTGGATGCAAATCAAGGTTCTAAGTTGATGTTTAGGGCATCCAGTGTGATTGCACAACATTGAAACCTCTCTCCAAGTGTGGGACTTGCAAGATGAGAGAGGAATCTCCAGATTAGAGGTTGGTTCCTCAAAATCCTCTGATTAGATCTATTATTTTCACAACTGCAGAGGTTCAGATCCTAATTTATCCTAATTTGCAAGGAGACAAGGATAAGAAATACAAAAATTAAAACTAAATTGATAAGGGTGATACACCAAAGGAGTGGTGAGCACTTCTTGCTCATGCAAATTGACACAAATCAGAAATTGCAACATAAAACATCATGCACAGGTTGATAAGCTGTAAACAAGGGTTTGAAATGAAGCAAACAACACATACAAAGGACTGAAAGCATTCACAGAGCCTGCATTGTGATTTTCAACATCAAAATCCTTGTATTCCAACACCAAAGAGGCATAAAAACCTGTTACAATCCCTGGAAGGTCTGATACTTGCCAAAATCACTTGTTGAAAGTGAAAACAGAAGCTTGTTGTGCCAAAAAGGTGTTCCCCTTTGAAAAATGAGCCAAATCTGGCTTTTACAGTGCATGGGTCGAACCTAGGAGAGAGAAAACGTGAAAAAATATGGGAGTCATTCCTCATTGACCAAAATGCATTAAAAACAGCATGGGTGACCTGACAAACCCATCCCCCAACATTTTTGACCATGCTGGAGAAGAATGTGACCCATTTTGCATTAAAATTGGTTGTTGAAACGTCAGTTCTGTCTATGGGCGCGTACTAGAAGCATTTTTTGATTTTTTCCCTCCAAACTGAACCAAAATTCAAAATTTACCATGGAATCATGTAGTGAATTACCTTTGTTATCCTACCTTGTTCTCACCTTTTTTCTTCCCAAGGACCTCATACAAGTATTTTACCTTTGAATACTGACCTAAACCTCCTCATCCACCTCATATACACTACCACCATGCTTCTACCATGCTCCACCAATATTGTTTAGCTCTAAAAATCATGAATGCAACTCATTATGCATGTCTCAGGGATAAGAATAGGGCTGGAATGACCAGACTCAACCATGACACCTCATGAAATGGCCATGCAAACCTCATGCAGACTCTTAGACACCCATTAAACATCATGTTGGTACCCAAATTTGTTTTCCTTTTTAGTCTGGGCAGCATCACAGATATGGCATGAAGATTGAAGATAAATAAATCATGATGTATGTTGTTTTGTAGCCAGGGATGTGATCTAACTGGCACTCAAATTTGTGGAGAGATGGATAGCACTCAAATAGGACTTGATCTTGTCCTAACTATTTTAGGTTGTGCCTTTCAACCAAGGTAAGAGGACCTATTTCGTAACCCTCAAATGGTGAAGGAGATGAAGATATCCCTCAATTTGTGTAAATAGTATGAAAAGGGCCTTGGGAAAATATGATCAACACTCTAAATCTGACTTTCACAAGTTGTCACTTCCAGATTATGGAGATACTTCCAATGTAAGGCAAGGGTTACTGAAGACATTTTGAAATCCTAATCTGTTCTGTGGACTTTAACAAATGGATTTTGATCTTCTCTAGGTATACAGGTCAAAATAGGGGTAGTATGGGTTAGGATTAGTTGTTTAGAATGATTTTTGGTGGGATAGTGACAAGACAAACTTGACTATGCCAGATCTTTGACAACCTCTAAAACATTTGAATAACTATCAGATAAAATGCTTCAAAATAGTCAGGATGTTTTTTCAACTAGAAGAGATACACAAATAGAAGCCTAGGTTTGCACTCTTCACACAATATTTGAGACCTCAACACAAAATCTCGAGTTAAAGGACTCAATTAAACATCAAAATCTCTGATCAAATCACACCTAAGTTACCCCCAAAGGCTTACAAGAAATCTCTATCAACAAATGAAGGTGAATTGATTTTAAACTACTTATTTTTAATATCAGATGAAAGCTCTTATTACAAATGAAATTACAAATTCCACTACACTATCAATAATGATGAGATCTGTGTGATTCCTAAAGATTTCAATGTAAGATTGCGACAAGAACAAGGAAAACTGTTTGCATACATTTAAACATGATAACAGACATCATATTTCCCAAAATAACATAGATTAATTCAAAATATTGTTAGATTCATGAGCAAGGGAGAGTTTTAGGAACAATCTCAAAGTTGTGTGATGGCTATACACTTGTAACCAACTCAACATGAATGAAGATCTAACACAGAAGACATTAACCAAGTTTTTTGGAGGGTTTCTCAGAAGATGAGCTTCTCTTAACATTTTCTCATGATTTTCAATTTCCTAACCTTTTACATGTCAAAAAACATGCATTATATAACATTTGTTTACATCCAATCCTTCTTTCCCAAGAAAATAATATGCCAAGCATCAAGTTTGCTACAAAATTCCATCATGATTCGCAGATAGGAACGTTTAACATATTTGCAACAAAAGTTGCTAGGTGTTTAGAAAAAAAGTGAATCATTGAGGATTTTTGCATCATAGTTTCAACTGGGAGCACATTTTTCCTCCTTTTATGCAGCATGCTCCTCTTTCATCATTTCACCTTTACACTTTCCAAATTTTCCTCTGCAACTTTTAAATATGATGTTTTAAGTTTTTGGACAGGTTAGGGATAAAAATTCATCTAAAAAACATCTCTGATCTTCAAATTGATCCTCAAAACTAAGTGCATTGGTCCTTGAAGGCACAAACAACATGAATTTGCCAAAAAAATGGTGAAAATTGATGCAAAAATCACATCTCCAAGCTTCTTAGAGCTCAAATGGCGGCCAAACTCAAAAATGAATAGTTATCGTTGATCTTCCTTTATCATTTAATCTAAGCCATCCACATGTCATAATGTGATTAGAAATGGGATTGGGATCATTTTTTGACATTTTAATACTTTTGGAAAAATGTAAAAAAATTGACATTTTTCTCTGCCCCTCCGCCCTTAAGATTTGGCGGTGACACGTGGCACAATATGATTGGATCTGGGGTCACAGCTCAATTTTACACATTTCCACCTTTTTTGGAAAAAAGGAAAATTTTCACAATTATCCCCACGGACCCACACCTTCACTTCTATCCCTGACACGTGGCGATCGTTAATTATCTGCGGGGCCATAACTCCCCTTTTTACTTCATACTTCCTTCACAAAATTTCAAAGTTTTCAAAACTCTAGGGTGGCCTGCACTCCCCTCTGCCATTGCTTTTGACATGTGTCTCCCTCTGATTCATTGTGGAGCCATGCTTCAAATTACCACTTTAACTCATTTTTCCAAACAGGAAACATTTCCCTTGTTTCCTCAATTGGCACACAGACCCGCGCAAGCATTTAATTTTATTCTTTTTTGGGGCTACACCTTCATTTAAGACTTTAACCCTTTTTAGGAAAATTTTTAAAAATCTCAAACTCTCCCAGGCATCCGCTGCTTCACCTTGCCTTTCAAAACAAAAATTACTAAGGCATTAATTTACTCTAGCGGGCTTGTGGCCTTGTTTTACATTTTAGTACTCTTTGCCAAAAAAGGCAAAATTTCTCCAAGTCCACCACCGATCCACATCCCCTCTATCAATTAGAACAAGCCACATATGCAAAATTATATGAGCTAGAATTTTACGAGCAAAGGATGCCCGTATGACCATAAAAAAATGTAGAAATTTCCAGCGACCCCCAAAATAGATTTTTTCTTTGTGGGTGAAGAATTTTTCGATCAAAAGACAAATGGAAAGTGTTTTTAGGAAATTTATGAACATGGAAAGGGATATTTGAGGGAAAATAATTACAAATCAAATGATTTTGAGCTCCAAAGGCTGAGAAAACATGGGAAAAATGGCATAGGCAATTGAATGAGCAAAATTAGGGAAAAACGCAATGTAAACTTAGAGATTCCTTCAAAATGGTGCAAATATGGAGAAAAAATGAACAAGTCAAAGCATTCAAATGCAAATACAAGTTGTTTTTTCACCAAATGCGAAGGATGGGAGAATCCAAAGCCATTTTTTCTTAGAAACAGGGAAAAAAACATACTTCTCCTTAGCAAATTAGGGCAAGGTAATGAATTTACAAACATCCCAATGCACAAGAATGAATCCATAACTTCACATCATCAATTTCATGAGGAAAAAATGTTTCAGAGCACAAATATCAAAGGGGAAACATGGAGAAATGAGAAAGGATCAAAATGGGCACCAACATCAGCTCCTGCTCGGGGATGGGCACTCCGAATGATTGCCACAAGAATAAAAGTAGACCAAGTGCCAAAATAATCCATTGGAAAAACATATTCATGAGCCAAAGCCACCAAAAAACCAGATGAGAAATCGAAAAAAATGGCTTCCACACACCAAGGCAAACCATGTTGACAAAACACCAAAAATAGAGCAAAATCCAAACACTATACACTATACAAGTTGGTAAGAAAACCTTGATTTCAAAGAAAACAAATCAAGAGTAAACCCAAAATGTCCTCCATGATGGATATGACCATGCCAAGAGGTTCTGATATATTTTTTGTAATTAGAGATATACCTCTTTTTCTTCTTTGTTTAATTTGTAAACCATCTAGTTTCTTTAAAGCTCCTCCATTATGTTCAGGTAAAACCTTTTAACATTTTTCAAGGCTGAATCAAGGACTAAATTTCTAGAAGAAAAAACATACTTAGGAGATATGTTTTCAACAACTTCATACTCCCTGAAATCCACAAAACTCACAAAGTGATCAGTACTAGCATCTGCCTGCAAAACTTCATAAGACGCATTTTTTGGGTCTTCAATAAGGTACAACATCTTTTTATCTCCATATAACTTTACTAAGTTTCCTTCAATGGGGATAGTGGCATAATACATGTCCATTTGAACACTCCCACCAACACTTGTAGCCCATTTCCTTGATAATAACATACCCCATTTGGGAGGGCAATCAACAATCACAACATCCAATTTTAAATTCCTCCTAGGATAAGATGCAAGTTGGACTATCAAATATTTGACACACTCAACAACTGGCACTTCCTTGGAATCCATAGTAGTGCACTTGCCATACGCTACTGTCACTTTGATTCCCAATTAATTTATGACCTCCAAAGGCATGACATTGCATGATGCACCGGAATCAACAATACAATTGTTAAGGAGTCTATCCTTTATGATCAAAGCTGTAAAGAATGGATCAACATTCAATTGGGAATCAACCAAATATGTTCCCAAGTATACCTTAGGTGTTTCTCCAAGATCCTCTATTTCTGGTGGTGTTTCAAGGTCTGTAATGATCTGAGGAGTTTCAACAATGTTTACATTTCTTCTTGGGGTACTCTTCTCATCTTTCAATCCCAAGTACTCAAAGGCTCTCTTCTTGTGCTCAAGAATCCTAAGCAACTCAATGATTGGAACACTCACTTTGATTTGGCTCAATACCTATGCTATGTCATAGGGAACATTCTTTGGCAAGGTAACATTGGAAGGGAGACAAGTAGATTCATTAGATGGCAAGGGATTCTTGGTAGCTTGGGCAAGGATTGTAATTTTTGCTTAGGACAACAGAGCTCTTGGAAAGTTCTTCTCTTCTAGGATCTTCTTTTGGAATACTTGTAAGCAAGGGTGTTTTATGTTTGGCTTGAGGCCCAACTCCCTTAACAACCTCACTCTTAGTGTAATACTCTTTCTCTTGAGCCACAACAACATTCATTAACAATTTTCTATCTTCCTCCGAAGGGATACCACCATCATAATTCTTAATCATCAAAGCTCTAAAGTACTCAAAGTCATTGTTAATAATCTCAAAATCTTGCACTACATCTACCTCAAGATTACAAGGGGGAAGAAATACTTGTACTCATTTGATGCAATCCCAAAAGGTTGCATTTTTCCTTGCACTTATTACCTCAGTTGATGTTGCTCCTTCTTGTGAGCTTGAAGAACAACCCACCATGAAAATATCATCATCAGTACCATCATCAGTATTAGCTTCACCATCTTTCTGGTCCACTTCACATGGAGGATGGGGAAAAAACACCTATCACACCAATCAATATCAACAACCTCCTCAACAATAGCAAACCTAGAAGTTAGGAGATCAGGTAACACTCTTCCTTCACGTGCTTGAGGATGTCTATTTGTAGACCCCATGGGTCCTTTCCCTCTATCATTAGATCTCTGATCACCCCTAGGATGATTGGAAAATCTGTCATGGTTTTTTGCTTTTTGTTGACCTTGTGAATTCTGCCTAATTCCCTTCTCAGATCTTGCCAACTTATAAAAAATCTCTTTGACAGCCCCTGCCAAAGTTTTCACCACTTCCTCCAAGTATACACTCTTTCTTGCTTGGGCCTTGTCAGGGTTTATCAAATTTACACCATACCTCTTGAGAGGTTTCCCAACAGCCTTAATGTTATTTTCAATCTGCAGTGCTATGGTAAAGGCCTACCTTAAATTGGTAGGGTTCTTATCTCTTAAGTAGTAGGTTGTTTTCTTTTCAAATGCATCTGCATATTTGATTAAACAAGATTGATCACAAGGCCTCAGATTAATAGGCATTCTTCTCAATGTATTGTTAAATATTGTATTAAAGTCATGCATTGATTCATTGGGGTTCTTCTTGACATTTTCAAAGTCAGACAAGAGAAACCTAGGATCAGTCTTATCACCATATTATAATCTAAATACATTCTGGATTTCAGTCCATGAATCAATAGAATTATTAGGCAGAGCCTTGTACCAATCCCTTACATCCTCTTCTAGTGTATGAATGAACAATTTAACATACACATCTTCAAACTCTATTTCAAAATCCTCCATCATGTTAACAAAAAGTTTGAGATGATGATCACCTGTTATAGCATTGTTCCCTTGGAAATTTGGCAATCTATTTCTGACATCTTGAGGGATATCATTAGGAGAACCAGCCATTCCTCTAAAATTTATAGTACCAAAGGTGTTAACAATGAATGTAGGTATAGGCTGATCCATATTGTTTTGAGGTGGTGATCTTGGGGGTGACACAAGTTGATGAGGAGTGCGAGGTCTTTGGGGCTCAAGAATGTGGTTCACAAGATTGGTATTCTCTAGGTGCTGATTTTCTTGGAAAGTTTTACTAGAATTGAAACACACAGGTGCAGATTGAATAAGGAACTCACCAGGTACAGTAGAAGGACCTTCACTAGTTGAAGTAAACAAGTTTATGAGAGGAGCTCTTGAATCAGAATCACTAGAAGAAGAGTGATAATCCTCTATTAAAGGTTGATCTCTCTCACCAATGGATATGTCTTTGCCTGATGTATGACCTTCAACAACCTTCCAAACCTTTCTTTCCTCTAAAATTTTCTTTCCCAATTCTTGAAATAACTTTCTACTTGGGTCCCTCCTGAAGAGAGATCTTCTTCCTTCCAGGTTTGCAGATTAGCAATACCAAAAAATAAATGACAGAAAGCTAAGACACTGGTATTTATCAAGATCAAAACAGCATGGCATAACCACAAAGGACTTTCACGCTAGTTATGAAAATGTACTAAAATACTCTGTCAAATACCTACCATCACTGAAAATCTTGCCAAAATTTATAGATCAGACCTTCCTTTTCTTGAATCTATCAACCAAAAATGCAAATGAAGTGCAACTACTGCTGGAAACTGATAAAATTGTAGACAGAGTTTGAAACCTTTGCATACACCTTACAAATATGAGTATAGAATGATGCTTTAACAATATATTTGTAGACAAAACTTGCAAGAGACATTACCAGGGTTTGATATGCATTAAAATATTTCAAACATGTATACACATGGATCAGGGTTGCAATGACACTAAGAATTGGTCCCCGGAAATTTGTTCGCCTGTTATCCAAAATAAGCCCCTTGCTCATTTTTGTCATAACTTGAAGATAGATTAGTCCTGATCCTGTCCTTGTGCCTCAGCCGGGAATGTGATTTAAACTTTTAGGCACTTAAATTTGTTCGGAGAGATGGATTTCATTGGATAGAGAATCTTCTCAACTTGTCCAAAAAGGTAAATTTTTCCTTCTAGCTCCTTGTATTTTTTAAGTTATGGCTCAACAAAGTTTGGGAGGGAAATTTTCCCTAGGGAGGTCCGCGCCCAATCAGAGAGTGCCACATGGTGGAGGAATGGAAAGGGTGGAAGTAAATTTGAAAAATTCCACCAAGGTTTGGTCAAGGCATGCAAAGGAAAAATTTGGCTTGAAGGCCTGCCAGCCAATGGGAATGTGACACGTGTCCATGGGGGCATTGGAGATTAGCTCGATGGGGAGAAGTTAGGAAAATTTTCAAAGTTGGCAAAAAAGGGAAAGCTCAGCCCAAAGGCCCATAGCCAATGAGGAGTTTCCACATGTCCAAAAACTAGTGGGAGGTGGAGGCATGGGGGAAATTTAACCATTTTGCAAAAATTTTCCAAATGGTGCAATAAAGCTCCATCTCCAAAAGCCCGCACCAATCAGAACATGCCACATGTCCAAGTGGCCGACGAAATTCAAAAGGGAAAGACATCAAAGGAATGATTAGATTTCAGGCTTGTGCCAATAGGAAGGTTCCACGTGTCCTTTTTAGGGGAGTGGTTGGCATCAGGGAAAAATTGGAAGCCCGCCCCTGCTAGCAAATAAAAAGATGACACATGGCAGAGGAGCGGCGGAGCACGGGGCGCCAATGGAAAATTTTCCAAAAATCCAATAAGGGCGTAAAGGGACCAAGAAGACCCTAACAGACCACTAAGGATGTGCCATGTGGCATCAAAGTGGTGGGGGGCAGAACTTTTTGGTAAAATTTTCCCAAATTTCAAAAAGGGGAAAATTTTAAACTTTCATCCTGCGAACCCGTTTTTGGCCCTTTTTTTCCCTAAATCTTTAGAAGGGCATAACTTTTGATCCAGAGCTTATATTTTCATGTTCTTGGTGTCATTGGAAATATGGTGAAATTATCTACATGATGGAGGGTTCAATTTTGTATTTTGATCGATAATTTTGGGAGAAAAGTGAAGAAACATCCATGGCACAAAAAAAATGTAGAATTGACATTCAACCTCCAAATTTAATGAAGTATGGTCATTTTTTTTATCTACAGAACAATGTACTTCTAAGTATGGGTTTTTCCATGAAGCCCATCACTCTGTAGGTGAAATTTGAGGAATATGGTTGGTGGTTGAATTCATAAATCCATTTTGCCCATGTTTTTTTGCTTTCTCTCCTTTTGCTTGACCATTAAAATCTATATTTGGCTCATTTGTAAAGGGTTGGACATATTTTGCTTTGCAAGCCCTCTTTTCTTCCTCAGTAGGCAGATTTGTAGAGTTCCATACCTCTCATATAGACTACAGTACATGTTTTGCCTCCTGGCCATTGTAATGCATTGTATTGAACTTGGGAATGATAATGTATGTTCTGTGATTGATTTTTCCAATCCTTTCATGTGTTTATCATTGTCTTTTGATCTCTCATTACATCTTAGCATTCTATGCATATTTTGTGTTGTATTTCTTATTATTTGTGTAAATATTGTAAAGTAAATGTTAGCCACTCCCTTGGTGTATCACCACTTTCAATTAATTTTATTTCTCCTGCATCCTTTTTCTCTGTCCCCTTGGAATTTACTGTAGGGTCTAGTATTGAATGTCTACAAAGTTCATGTATACACCTAATCAGAGGAGTGAAGTAAAGAACCTTTAATCTGGAGGGTATTTTCCTAGTTTTGCAAGTCCCACACTTGGGGAAAGGATTTAATGTTATGCAATCACACTGGATGCCCATTATCAAACTAGAAATATGAGAAAACATCTAGAGGGTGTTCCGGATTTGCACTGACAGTGCCACTGATGTTGGTACCCAAATTTGTTCTCCTTTTTAGTAAAAATCTGAGTAGAAACAAAGATATGGCATGAATCTTGAAGACATATAGATCATGATGTATGTCATTTTGTAGCCATGGATGTGATTTAACTAGCACTCAGATTTGTGGAGAGATGGATAACACTCAAATAGGACTTGATCTTGTCCTAACTATTTTAGGTTGTGCCTTTCAACTAAGGTAAGAGGACCTATTTTGTAACCCTAAAATGGTGAAGGAGATGAAGATATCCCCCAATTTGTGTAAATAGTATGAAAAGGGCCTTGGGAACATATGATCAACACTCCAAATCTGAATTTCACAAGTTGTCACTTCCAGATTATGGAGATACTTTCAATGCAAGGCAAGGGTTACTGAAGAAATTTTGAAATCTTGATCTGTTCTGCATACTTTAGCAAATGGATTTTGATCTTCTGTGGGTATACAGGTCAAAACAAGGGTAGTATGGGAAAGAATTAGTTGTTTAGAATGATTTTTGGTGGGATATTGACAAGACAAACTTGAATATTCTATATTTTTGACAACCTATACAACATTTGAATAACTATTAGATAATATGCTTCAAAATAGTCAGGATGTTCTTTCAATTAGAAGAAATACAAAAATAGAATCCCAGGATTTCACTCTTCACACAATATTTGAGACCTCAACAAAAAATCTTGAATTAAAGGACTCAATTAAACATCAAAATATCTGATCAAATCACGCCTAAGGTACCCCCAAAGGCTTACAAGAAATCTCTATCAAAAAATTAAGGTGAAGTGATTTTAAACTATTTATTTTAAATGCCAAATGAAAGCTCTTCTAATAAATGAAATTGTAAATGCCACTAAACTATGAATACGGATGAGATTTGTGTGATTCCTAAATATTTCAATGCAAGATTGCAACAAGAACAAGGAAAATTGTTTACAGACATTTAAACATGATAACATACATCATATTTCCCAAAATAACATAGATTAATTCAAAATATTGCTAGATTCATCAGCAAGGGAGAGTTTTAGGAACAATCTTAGAGTTATGTGATGGTTATACACTTGTAACCAACTCAACATGAATGAAGATCTAACACAGAAGACATTAACCAGGTTTTTTGGAGGGTTTCTCAGAAGATGAGATTCTCTCAAAAATTTCTCTTGATTTTCAATTTCCCAACCTTTTGAATGTCTTAGAACATGTGTTATATATCTCTCTATAGAACATATGATCCTTCTTCCCCATGAAAAGAATATCAAATGGCATCTTAGTTTGTTACAAATTCACTCATGACTTTCTGAAATTTACACTTAACCAATTTTGTGAGGAGGAGATTACAGTCATTCAAAAAATAAAATTATTACAAATCTTCATCATTCCTTTTCATGGGGGCATGTATTCTTCCTTTAGCACCCACAACACCTTCCTCTTCCATCATTTCATCTTTACACTTTCCAAATTTACCTCTATAAATTTTGGATCTGGTATTTCATGTTTCTGCTTGAGCTTGAACAAAATTTCATTTCAAAAGTACCTCATATCTACAAATTGAATTTCAAAACCAATTGCATTGGTCCTTACAGGCACAAACGACATGAATTTGCCAAAAAATTGATCAAATCTATGCAAAAAATGCACTTCCACACTTCCTAGAGCAAAAATGGCAGCCAAACTAAAAAACACATAGTTACCATTGATCTACCTTTCTCCCTCAATCTAAGCCCTCCATGGGTCACAATGTGATTAGAAATGGGCTTGGGATCATTTTTTTGATATTTTAACACTTTTGGAAAAAAGTAAAAATTTGACATTTTTTTCTGCCCCTCTACCCTATGAAAATAGGCCTGACACGTGTCCCAAAGTGGGCCCCATTGGAATCGTGGCTTGATTCTTCACATTTCTACCTTTTTTGGAAAAAAGAAAAAAAATCACATTTATCCCCATAGACCCATACCTCTGCTTCTGTCCCTGATACATGGCGATCGGTGATTTGTTGCGGGGCCATAACTCCTTTTTTTGCTTCATACTTCCTTCACAAAATTTCAAATTTTTTCAAAACTCACCAGTAGCCCACACTCCCCTCTACCATTTCTTTTGACATATGTATCCCTTTGATTCATTGTAGATACATGCTTCAAATTACCACTTTAACTCATTTTTCCAAAATAGCAACATTTCCCCCTTTTCCTCCGGTGGCCCGATCAACCAGCGCAAGCCTTTAATTTTCTTCTTTGTCGGGGCTGCACCTTCTTGTAATAATTTAACCCCTTTTAGGAAAAAGGTTAAAAATATTAAACTCTCCTTAGAAATTTTTCGCTCTTCCTTTCCTTTCAAAACAAAAAAGACTAAGGCATTAATTTACTCTAGCGGGCTTGTGGCCTTGTTTTGCATTTTAGTACTTTTCACCAAAAAAAGGTAAAATTTCTCCAAATCCATTGTCTATCTACATCCCCTATACTAATTAGAAAAAGCCACATATGTAAAATTATATGAGCTAGAAATTGACGGGCAAAGGACGTCTGTATGACCATCAAAAAACACAGAAATTGCCAGCGACCCCCAAAATCAATTTTTTCTTCGTGGGTGAAGAATTATTGATCAAAAGACAAATGGAAAGTGTTTTTAGGCAATTTACAACCATGGTAAGCGATATTTGAGGGAAAATAAGTACAAATCAAATAAATTTTGAGCTCTAAAGGATGATATAACACGGGAAAAATAGCAGAGGTGTTTGAACGGGAAAAATTAGGGAAAAACGAAAGGCAAACTTAGAGATTCCTTCAAAATGGTGCAAAATTGGAGAAAATATGAACAACTCAAAGCATTCAAATGCAGATACAAGTTTTTTTTCACCAAATGCAAAGGATGGGAGAATCCAAAGCAATTTTTTTCTTAGAAATTGGGGAAAAATCACTTCTCCTTAGCAAATTAGGGCAAGGTAATGAGTTTACAAACAATCTAATGCACAAGAATGGAGCTACAACTTCACATCATCGATTTCATGAGGAAAAAATGTTTCAGAGCATAAAGATCAAAGGGGAAACATGGAAAAATGGTAGAGGATCAAAATGGGTACCAACACATCATACCAATAATGTTTGACATCATGAAAACATTCAATACACTGCAGAGAGCTCATACCACAACTATTCCTAGTAAACCAGTTGGCTAGAATTTATGCACGCACAAGCTTAGGTAGTCATGGGATAAATCACCTTTAGTTAACAATGAAGATCTTGTATGATGTATTTATTTATTCTAAAACCTATTAATTTATATTATGGGCATTACTTTAATCATAGGGCTCATGAACCATAGCTAGAAAATTCTGCAGTATGTAAACAGATGTGTTTGGGAAATTTTTGCGGAAAAGAAGAGGATGTATAGTAGCAGTGGGAAAAAGAGAGGATGCACTTCATAATAAGTAGATTAAAAATTGTATTGCATCCACACATAATAAATAAATACTTTTAAAATGTCACAGTTTTAGCAGATGAAAAATAAATTGATTCAAATTTAGATTTTAATCAACACAAAGTTTACCATAAAATCCTTACGAAATACACAACAAGACTTCTCAAACATAAAGTTCTCCAACAACTTTCCTTCTTCTTATTAAATTAAAACAAATTTATAGAAAGAACATTCTAGAGTCTCAACACAAATTTTGATATCTTTAAATTTTTGCATAATATTACAATGTTTTCAAAAAGTTTCATCCTCCTTTGGCCATAGGATTCTCTCTATTTAAAGCCTATAGAAAGAAGATAAAAATATGATAAATTAACTGTTTCTTCTTAACGTGTTAGATACAAAACTGCAAGAAGTTGAGCATTTTCCTCCTCAAATCTCTCTCTTCTTGTCACACATGATATTCAAATATTCTTATGTGTCACCTATTTATAAGTAATTGACTTTTTTAAACAACTTGAAGTAATGGTTTTTAACCCTATTAATTAATTTTTACAATTAATCACGATTAATGTATTACATTATCCAGAAAAATAAATAGAATAAGAATAAGAAGAAACAATTCAAGTTGAAAACCCTTAGTCTAGTTTTTCCCTTTTTTATGCTGAAGAATAAATTTTCTTATATTGCAGTAGCACTACTTCCCAGAACTGTTCATTTCATGCCAGGATTTTTTAATATACCCAGATACCCTTTCCAAATTTTATTTTTTTTGATTCCATGATGTAGAGGAGTTCAAGACCTTTCCACAAAGTCCAAGATCTCAAAAAATAGAGAACTTGAGAAAACATTATGCTCAATCGGGTTTTTGACCCCGCATTACTGCTTTCCTTTGTATTTCAGGTTTTAGCAATTTCTTTCCTTATTACTTCAATGAAGTAATGAGTTGTTGAAATTTCCTTTGTATTGCGGGATTTCACAATGGATTTACTTATTACTTCAATGAAGTAACAAGTTGTTGAAATTTCCTTTGTATTGCGGGATTTAACAATTACTTTACTTATTACTTCAATGAAGTAATGAGTTCTTGAAATTTCCTTTGTATTACAGGATTTAACAACTTATTTACTTATTACTTATAGAAGTAAAATAACTTTATTTTTCACATTACTCTCTTCTTTATCCTTCTTTGTGAGTTTTTGAAACTACTTTACTTAGTTACTTTTAGAATTAAAGTAACTTCATTTTTCTGCATTACTCTCTTCTTTTTCCTTCTTTACAGGTTTTTGCAACTGCTTTACTCAGTTACTTTTATAAGTAAAGTAACTTCATTTCTCTGCATTACTCTCTTATTTTTCCTTCTTTGTGGGTTTTTTCAACTACTTTAATTGGTTACTTTTATACGTAAAGTAACTTCATTTTTCCACATTACTCTCTTATTTTTCCTTCTTTGCGGGTTTTTGCAATTTCTTTACTTAGTTGCTTTTACAAGTAAAGTAACTTCATTTTTCCACATTACTCTCTTCTTTTTCCGTCTTTGTGGTTTTTTACAACTCCTTTACTTAGTTACTTTAAAAAACAAAGTAGCTTCAATTTTCCACATTACTCTCTTATTTTTCCCTTTTTCAGGTTTTGGCAACTACTTTACTTAGTAAAGTAACTTCATTTTAACGAAAAAGAAGGAAATTAGAATTTTGAAGGAGTAAAGCAATTATGAAAACTTGATAGACGTGAATTAGTGGAGATGAGGTTTTACAGGATGATTTACTGTAACTTTGAAGTAAAGTAATTTGAGAAATCCAATTACTTAATGAAGTAAGTACTTCAATTTTTAGGAACTTCGAGACTTTTTGGGAAAATGGGTATTCTTCCAACTACTTCTAAACCTTTTATAACCTTCTAGAGAATTCTTGAGAAAATGTGCGAAAAGTTTTAAAGGGATATCAAAAAATTTCCAAGTGAAATATTTGGGGATACCAAAACCAAGCTCCAAGACTTCCTAGAACTCAAAAAACTCTGTCACTACTGATTAACCTTCATTTTTGACCTTGAATGACACCTCATGGAAACTCATATGACCTCATGAAACCCTTTTCCATGAATTTTCTTGACATCAATGACAACACTAACATAAAATGACCAACAATATCCCCATTTTTCATTGATGGTAACCACCTTCAGAAACATTTATGTTAACCATAAGACAAAACACACCTACAAGACCTCATTTCCAAGTTTCTGATGCTTCTCTCCCCCTTTGAAATCTATGAAAAAGGATATACTGACAACTCTAAATGATAACTCATAAATAAAAATAATGTAAAAAATTCAAAAACACATCTTACTTGACTGAGTGACTCCCCCTTGGACAACACTTTCTCTTCGTTTACTTCTACAAAAACATATGAAGATCCATGGACCTATTAATAGCCTCAACAAAACTCACCCTGAATTGATACTCATCATTTTATCCTTCATTCATACTCAACACCATCTTCTAGTTCTTTCTGATGCTGAAGATCCTAAGATTTTCCTCTAATATTAACATTACTGACTTTATAGTAAAATATTAGAGGAAAATATTAGGATCTTTAGCATGAGAAAGACCTAGAACTTACCTTCATGTTGTTTAGGGATAGGTGTTGATTATACCCATTTAATAGATGTCGATATTTTCCTCATTTAGCCTTTATTCATACTCAACACTTGAAAATTGTTTTGTATACTCAACACCTGTCCCTAAACAACAAATTCAATGCATTCTTTACAAACTTCTCAAAGCTTTTAAATCAACCCAAGCATACAAAACAATTTCCAAGTGATCCCGTAGAAAAATTACATCCTTTTATAACGTAAAATAAAATATTTAAGCTCCTTACCTTGTATAGATTCCTAGGAGAAGGATTAAACATTTCAACTCACTCATAAAGCTCTTCCTTAGTGATTTCACCTTATTTTTGATATTGTTATAGCCCTCTTTGGTAAAACACTTACGTATCTATAAAGTAAACATATAAATCAACAATTACTCTTCCTTACCTACCTTTTAGACTAGTTAGGCATCATTCATATCTGATAGAGAGTCATGGTCAACCCCCCCTTCCTTGAATGTTCCTTACTCACCTATATCACATTAATTTCTTACTTTCTCATTCACTATAGAAACTTAAATAGATAGCCATACCTCATTTTTATACACTTTTAATATTGTTATAGCTCTCTGAATTATCACAGCTTACATTTTCACAACCCTTTGGCATTAGTACTTTTTCATGACAATTATACCTTATCATGATGTAAATTCCTCTTCATAGTGTTTTACTAGCTTCTTATCACTTAAAACAATTGATATAAGGTCTTGGATTAGATTACCATGTTCTTAAACACTCTTATGGACGTATAACATGATATTTCACATATTCTTAGTCAAAAAAACCTCCATACCTATTGAAATACCAACCTATTTCTCTCATCAAACTTCAACATATACTAACCTTAACGTTTTATCATTCATAAATAATGATCATTTCTAAAAGTGTCATAGACATGTCTTAAAATAAAATTAACAACACACAAATTGTTTCAAACCTATAGGTACCTATTTTTTTCTCCATGATTGATAATACTCTATCAAACAAACACTCATTCCATTATGACACCTTCTAGCTCTTTAACAAACTTTAAACCTTTACTCTAGATTAAGATACCTAACACTTTCTCTTCATGCCTTCTTGTGACCATATCTCAGAGATGAAGCATCTATGAATAGTGATAATACATAAAATTTTCTTATATTTAAAGATCAAATCATGGATGACATGCTTGTTTTATAATCCTGATACTCATCTCCTTGAATTTAGGAAATACCTCACCTTACTTAATCATGAGATTAACTTACAAAAGAGGATCAACTTTGACCTAACATATTATAGATGATAGTCTTAAAGCCTTCCATATTGATGTATCTTCATACCTATGAGAATATTGATCTCGCATGTACACTATGATTCAAACTATAAGGATATCTCCCTCTGCCTTATGATGACCTCACTAATATGGCACATTCATTTAACCTAGAGATAGAAACCACCACAACAATTTATTGTCATTGAATGAGATTTTCACAATCCTATAGGTTGAAATTTCACCTCAACAGAATCCCTTGACATGGATAAATCATGCTCTTTTCCTATTTAACAAGTTTCAAGACTTATTCTCAGGCCAATAAATCCTTCCAAACCATATTAATCAACTTGCACTCACATAGGAGGATTAAAAGTCTTGTTTACCTTGTTGAAGTATCCCTTAATAAAATCAAACCCATAAAACCATACTTTTGGTTTACCTGCACATTTAGAGTTATCATCATACCTGATAATGCAAATTTGAGTCCTTTGTGACTATCTGCGATACAATAATGGACCTCCAATACACTAAGAATAGAAAGGTAGACCAATCAATTGTACTCATATAGACCAAACATGCCTAACAAACTATATACACCTATATAAATTCATGAAAAATCTTTATACTATTCATACTTCACACTTGTGAATACTTCACTTGTGAATAAAAGAACCCACTTATGAATACTTCACACTTTTAAACTAATTGAAGACCTTCTCAAAGCCACACATTCAGTGAAACTTACAAAAACATTGTATCAGAATCATGTCATTAGGACATACCGAACCTTGTGATGACTTCATGATAAGAGACCAAACAACATACTTCAATTATACTTTAACTCAATAGACCACCAATTCTTTTAGTATACAGAATTAAATTTCAATGATTTAAACAAGAATACCCGTTGATCCGTAATCACAACACTCCTGATTATTTGCAGCTCGATAGATTGAAATTTTTAGTGTGATTGCATAACATGGAGCTTTTCCTAAAGTGTGGTACTTTGTGATCGGGAAAGCTCTCTGGATAAAGGTTGACTTCCTATCCCATCCTAGTTCCATTTTGTTTTGAGTTGGAACTAAATATTTCAATGTTGAAACTAGATTCAGATAATATGGTCAAAATGGCATGATAGCTTGAGGTTGTCCTTGGTTCAAATTTTGATTTGAAGCATATGTTGTTGATATATTTTGCCTATATGGAGGCTTAGATTAATACTGATTCGGAGGTTGATACAGTATAGAACTCTAAGCTTGATGTCTCTTGATAGTCACTAGCTCATGTCCTATGTTCTATAGTTGTTTCATAACCTCTTGTAGTTCTTTAGAAGTGCTTGAGGAATTCGATGCCTCATTGTTGCTTTGATTTATAGGAGCTGGAATGGGATTCATCTCAGGTGTCTAATTAGTTGTAGGAGTTCCCATGTCTGGATAAAGAGGCATTAATGGCCTTGGTGAAAGCTTATCGACTTCAATCAAATAGTTTTCTAACTTTTGTGTATCTTCACAACAATGTTAGAAGTCATAGCCTTTAAGAAGTAAAGGAATGCTCCTTCAGCAGTTGGTCTAACAGCTATCAGAATCATGTCCCATGTCCATTGGAAATGGAAATTAAAATATTCCATTTACTCATTTATAGCCCTTTTGATTGTCATCAATTGTTCTAATAAATATATATTGTTTTCCCTCTCTGTAAAATGGTTGTAAAGAGTTGAACACAGCTGATTCCAATTTTAAATAGACCCTAATTTTACGATCCTAAACCATTATAAAGCCTTTCCTTTGAAAGATGAATCTAACAACTTGATGACAACATCCATTTCATTAATTTCATGAATATCACAGACATTTGCAATGTCTTGGATGTGGTTAATAGGAGTAGTATGATTGTCTCCTATGAAATATGGAATGTTCTTTAGTGATGCAACTAGAATTGGGTTTTGAGAATTTAGGTCAAGAGGAATACTTCCCATGAAATTGACAAAGGGATTAGGTGGTCCCTGAGGTGGTTGCTCTTGTAGATGTTCCATCATGATTGGCTGAAGAATCCTAGTTGATTGGAGAAAATTTCTACATGGTGGAGATGTAGACAAAGTCCTACTAGGTTTAGATGGTGATCTTTGTGGTCTTCTTCCTCTCCTTCCTATGTCTGGTGATAATTGCAAATAGAAAAATAGGCACTCTTCTCTAATATCAGACCTAATTCAAATTCTTATCATGTAATTGGGAAACCTATGGTGCCACACCACTAAATTCTATCCCTTCGTAGTCACCAGATGTGTTGGGGAATCAACCTCAAAGGTTAGGCTTTTGTTAAGTCACACAAAGAACTCAACAAAATCAGAATGGAACTTTAAAGGACATATATATTTGATATTTTGCAAGTTGAAAATTGTTTTGAATTGGCTATCTTGAAAACCTTAAAATGTAAGACCTCTGAATGTCTAAAATATTGAAACCTAAAATATTGAAATTCTAAGATTTCTGAAATCCTAAAATCCCGAAACCTAAAATTTAATAAAATCTGAAATTTTGAAAATCAAAATTTAAAAAAAATAAAAATACCCTTTTGAAAATTATCCCCTGACCTATCATCTAATGAAATTTTCACTTGTTTTGACCAAGTTAAGCCCTATAAAATGTATTTTGGAGTTTAATTTGAGAGGTGAAAAGTCCAAAATCAGAAATCTATAGTTTTCTAAGTCTGAATTTCTTGAAAACACCTTCAAATCTCATGGAATGACCTATTAGTCCCACTAGGCATGCTAAAACTATTGATGTGAAATCACAACACCCCTGATTGTTTACAACTCAATAGATTGAAACTATTAGTGTGATTGCATAACATGGAGATTTTCCCAAAGTGTGGGACTTCACAATTAGGAAAGCTCTTTAGATTAAGGTTGGCTTCCTTTCCCATCCTACTTCTAACTAATCCAAAGTGTAGAGAGCTGTCGATCTAACCCTAATCTAATATTTCCAAGGAGATAAAGATGGAGAAATTGCATGAAAATTAAAACCTACTCTAAGGGAAGGTGATACATGAAGAAGGATGTTAAACAACCTACATAATAAAAAAAGCACTACCAGAATCTTGTAATGAAAACAAAAACAATACACAATAACTTTACATGCAATGAAAGACCAGAAAGTTACAATATAACACAAAAGAGGGTTTGAAGCATCCACAAATATGATTTTATTACTCTCAAAGTTGATACAATACATCGCATTTAGGGCCAAAGGCACCGATTTTGCATTGTAATGTTTAATAGGGAGGTTTTAAATCTCCACAAATATATTACAGGAAAGAAATAAGGGAGGGGAATATAAAAGTTTTCTAACCTTTCGAAATGATCCTCTCCTTACAATATATAGAAAAACTGAGAGAAGAGAGAAAGAAGAATTTGAAAACCTTCTTCAACCACCCAAAAAATGCATTAAAATAACCTAAAACAATGATGGGTGCCACTGTAAAACCCATGCCTCCATGTACTCTTCCTAATTAGAGAATAAAGGAAACCCATACCTCATCATTTTGGTAGGTAAGGACATTGAGAGCTTTCCAAAAAGTTTGATTTTGTACAAATCTCAGCTTCTAGTCAAAATTTATGCCCATCTAAAGATGAGGGTTCCATACTACAATAAATACCATTGGTGATCTCTTCCTTTTTAGAATATGAACTTGCATCGCAACCTCTGAAATCCAAAATTTTGGACTTTCAGGATTTGGAACTTTGGGCATTTTGATTTTGGAGTTTGGGTTACTGTTCATCACTCAAGTTGGCTTGAGAGTTCTAAAATTTAGACTTGTAATTTTGGACTTCGAAACCATGTCATGTGACAATGTTCATCACTCAAGCAAAAGGTTCTAAAATTCTGAAACTCTGAAGTCCAAAATTTGGAATAAAAAATTGTAGGAAAGGAAAGAATGTAAACTCATGAACACCAAAAAATTTTATCCTGGAAACCACTGGAGGAGGAAAACCAGTTGGGAAGGGAAAACACTCTTTCTTCCCACTTTTTATTGGCCAATTCAAATAAGAAGTACAAAATTTACAATAAGTATGAAAGAGAAGTAGATAATATCTCACACTTCCTTCCAAGTACTTTCTTACTCTGCCTTAAAAAACTCTTTTCTTCTACAAATGCAATTCTAGCACTAAGCATTCCTTTCCCACTTACTTTCATGCTTCAATGATAAAAAATCTCCTTCCTACATGTATTTATAGCCTTTCTCATGTCCTCACATGCACTATAGGATGGGAAAGTTCATGGAAGACAAGATACACGAACATCCTTTCCAATTCTAGGATTGTTCATTTCAAATATTATTTTTTGTTTGAAAGTGTTAGGACCGTTGTCAAATGCATGATAGTGGTCACAAGACTGTCACCCTAGCTAGGTGGTAATTACAGGACTACCACCCAAGTTAGGTGGTAGTTCTGTAATCACCACTCTGCACAGAGTGATAGTTCTATTAACATACATAAAAAACCTTTGTTTCTTCATTTTCCTTCTTTGTTGTTGTTTGATCTAATGAAGTAGAGTAATTTTTTATCCCTATGGATCAAAGGCCTTGAGAGATAGGGCTAGATTGGGTTATCCTAATGCTGAGGTACCTTTATAAGCATATGGCCAAGGTCCATAGGTAGAGGTTCTACGATAGGCTTCCCCCCCATAGCAGCCAATATAGAAACATGACCATGTAAAGATACATTAAGTTATTATATAGGGTATACAGGTGCAAGCACAATAGGTGCCTATAGTACAGGCTCCGCCTTCACCACCATGAGTAATAAGTCCTCAATTATCAATAGGTAGGGCTGGTGGAGATGGATGAGATGGATTGGGGTCTCCACCACATAGTCCAATAGGTGGAGGACGGATAATATCATACAGATCACCACATAGAACACCACATAGATAGGTTACCTAGGGTATAGAGGATTTAGTTGCCTTGAGCTAGAAACTATAACAGGTTACCATAGAGTGAGCTAACGTGATATCTAAGTGAGACCATTTGTTTTTTGAGTGGGTATAGTTATAGGAATATGTTTCTTGAGTGATAAGAGAGCATGATGCGCTCCATCATGCAACCTTATCTACAAGTTTTTAGGACATAGTATTTTATTTTTCCACAGCCACTTGTGAGGTTGCCTATTATAGAGCATTGCATCATTGGGTCATTCCAAAGGGATAGAGGTCCATACCCATTAGTTAGCTACTTAGAAATCATTCTAGATCAATATCATATAGGACATCTCATTCAGTGAGATCAGTACATATGCCACCCCATCAACAGGGAGATTTTATACATCAGGGTACAACGTAATAGATGTTGCCACGTGTCTCTAGGCTAGGCAATCCTGGTGTGGGTGAGAGTCAAAGTTGATTCGATATTATTCTAATGTACTCTTTTTTTATGTATACCTCATGATTAAGGCATAATTTTTATCACATGTGTATTTTTTATTTTTTATTACACCTCAAGATGAAGGAAATGTTTTTGATCCATGCCTATGATGGCTTATTATATCTGATGTATATCGAGACACATTGTTTTGTACATGGACAGTTATATTTACATGGCTATATAATGATGATGGACTGCGTTTACTTATCACTTTTTGTATTATATGAGATAACATGTTTAGTCTATGTTTTTATTATGGTCTATGAGGAGGGGGGATAAAGATAATCTTTCTTTCCCCTTGTTTGATGATATGATATGGTGTTGACTTAGCATACATGTGTAATTTTACTTTATATGATGATGTAGATTAACATTTATTGATATGTGATGATGTTTAGATGTGATGATAGATTATACTGATGATGACATGATAACAAAATGTACAAGCAAACAAGACAAGTATAAGTTAATCAAATCTAATAAAACCAACAAAACTATATACAAACATGTAAGATAAAAATGAACCCAATGAACTCCACAACTGATTAAAGTAACACTTAATCTAAGAAATAAAATGAATCCAATTTAAAGCACACAAATATGAAAAAGGAAAACTGAAAAAACCATGTACAAACCAACAACTAAAGTAAGCAAAACCACTACTTTATTTTTGCGGGATATTTTTTAAATGCTTTGCATTGTTTTTGGTATTATCCTAAGACAATGTTATATTATATTTGAGTTTTATATAACACATATTTGAATTTTTTGATTTTTCCAACTAAACATAGTTGAATTTTTTTGTGATTTAAAAAAGTTATATAAATGTTTTTTTATGATTTTTGAGAAGTTTTCCAAAGCTATGTGTAAGAAAACAAAAAATTGTGGATGTCCCTAGTGATAGATGAGATGTACAAGGGAAGAGTTCCACACATATGTGAAAGAAGTGATGATGCAAAGTTTCCCCTAGTGTTAGATGGGAATGTACAAAGGAGAAATATTCACATGCATAAGTAGGAAAATCCAGATCAAGGCTAAGAGGAATAGGCTCAAAATTTTATCAGACATAGGAAAAAACTAGCTTAGTATAAATCCATCATAATCCTAGCTATGAGATGCTTGTGAATAATGGACCATCCAATGGTGCTTGTAATCATTTTTCACCAAAGGACTTGTCCAAAGTGCCACAATTGCATGGTTTTCACACTTGGATGCATTGATCTCTCTTTACTTTTTTTAATTTTTTTGTAGACACCAAAAATTTACACACCTTGTTCTGACACAAATGATCAATTAAATTCATCCATCTAAATCTTTAGACCATTCCATGACCTAATTTATTCATTTAATTAAATTAATTAAAATCACCAATGCACCATTTAAATGACATCCCTAAACCTAGGTCACTGTCCCTACACCCTTTAAATAAATAAATTAATCACTCACATCACATTTCCTAAGTCACATTCCCCCTCCCGTAGCTAATTAATTCATTTATTCCACTTCACCCCTACACGTCACCATATGAACTCGTCATGACCCCCTAGTTAAATCTAGTTTACCTAGGAATCCTTCTAAGTGTATGCATATACCTATCCTAACCACCTTTATCCTCATCTAACATCACCCCACTCATCCCTATCAGAAGCCCCTAATTCACACTAGTTACAACTAGTTTAAATGGGAAACCTACCAAAAATAATCCTCATATATCCTAACTAACTTGATCCCTATCCTAACCTATCAAACTACACATCTCAACTTCTCTAAGTTGTAATGTCATAAGATCTTGAAATCCCATGACACTAAAGTTATAATTAGTAATAGTATCCCTTCATATCTCTCCTAAACGTGGAATAACTGAAATCATTGGTGATTTCCTCGGTCGCTAGAAATATATATATATATATATATATATATATATATATATAAGTTTTGATGCCTCTATTCGAGACCATTCACGATCATCTAGGAAAATTCAGGAGCATTACCAAAATTTTCCAAGCTTCATTCAAGCTTATTAGTATCGTTCTACATCTAGCCAAATTACTTCCATGATCATCAAGTTTCTTGGTGTTTTTCTAAATATCGTTCATTGTCCAATGACGACCTATATCACCCTCTCATAGATCATCATTAATCAAGGTCTTTCACTAGCTTTTAAATACATTTTTTAATCTTAAACATACTTCTCTTATCATTATTTATCTCACTCTTTCCTTTAGAAGATCATAGTTTCATATCAGTCTATAAAATATCTTATTTTATTATCATGTCAAAATATTACAGAATCTCTTGTGATTCCTGGAATCACTTGCATTTCCTAGAATCACTTGTGTTCCATGTGTTTTCTGTTGCTTTAGTAGTTAGATTTCATTTAAAAGTTCTTATCAATTTCTTTAGTCATTTGTATTACTAATCTTCTTCCAATCATGTCTTTTGTTATATGGTCATAGGAAAACCTAACCAGCCAATCACAAGCATCAAATATCTATCGATCATTCATCATCCTCTTCATTGGGAATGGTATGCTATTTTACATGACCTGGTGTTGTGCGCTATCCACATAAATCCTATCGATAGGCTATAGATAATCTTTGAGTCCACCTAAAGAATCTGTGGGACCACCGACAAGTTTTGGGAAGCCTAATATGAAGTGAAACATATTCAAGTTGACCTAGCTTGGTTTGAATATAAACACAATTTGGGATTTGACATCCCCGAAGGTTCTGATATCAAACTTGAATCAGAAAGGGGAAGATAATTCAACTTTGCAGATTCTGAATCGGATTTTGCATGTCGACATCTAGGAAGAGTATTTAGACTTCTTCATAGATGACTACATTGAGTAGCTTGACTTGTACTTCTTTGAGGAGGACAACCCAATGTATTTAGTAGGTTCAAAATTCTTTGAGAATCTGGATACTAATCTTAATTTTGACTTCAAGCCCTAGTTTTTTTTCTTTCCATATTGACATTATCAGCTAAATATATGTAATAAGTTAAATAAGACAAAAATTTTGTCATGTAATTTCATATATCATATACTATATCTCATTTTCATAAATAAACTTAAGTGTTTTAAAGTGGGTTAACATCCACACAAGTAATTTCTTTGGCTTCTGAGAACTGGCCTACCTCAGGCAACCCGCCTATCCATATTACTTATCCCATTTTGTGTAATGTCTATGATTGCATATTTATTCGCATGAAATGAGATCGGTTTGTTCTTCCATGGAGTGCAAAAATAAAGCATCAATTATCATCATCTCTAGGTATCCTGTAAACCCTGTCATATTTGAGGTTGATCTAGTTTTACCTCATTGTACTATCAATTAAACTATGAAGGTGAAATTTTCATCAACATTCTAGCATGCCTGGTGGGACACTGTCCCTTGTTCCTTTGCTTCATTTCATCAATAGAATATCATATGTTTCTTGGATTCTTTGTGTTATTATCACCTACAATTAGGATAATCACCTATGATTGGGCCAATCTCCTACATTTTTTTTGTGTGGACTTTTTATATATAGCTTCACAGTTTAATTTTCACTTCTTGCTTTTTGTTCTCTATTTTTCTTAACCTGTTTTGCAAGGTATTGTTTATGAAAATCTCGTTTGTTGGATTATCAAGATTTATTGCTTTGAAAATTTCCTAAAATATAAAAAAAAGGAGTAATCTCATGGTAAGTCCTAGACCCTTCCTTTTCCTTTCGGTTTTGCATTTTTTTTATTGACCTCGTCGAAGCAAAACACTTCATCTTGGGATTTTAAAATAAACCGTTTACATCCTTCTTGTTTCACATAGTCTAATTAGAAAATAAATCTATTACATTCACTTATTTCTTCCCCCACACATAACCAAATCACCTCAACATCAAAAAAACATTTAAACAACTCCCACGCACGTGATAATTGATTGAGATTTCATCACCCAATAGGGAAACAGACTCAGTGTTCTTGCTAAGTATAATCTCCTAACTATCAGTATATATTGGCTCAGCACTGAATCCCTTATCCTAGTGGGACCGTGAAGTGAGGGGGTAGGCCCCAATACCATGCTTGTACCAGTAACTATATATATTTGGGCCTCACGTACCTTTAGATATATCAAGGACTCCACCCTTAAACACTCATGAAACCAGCCATATACTACCATTTCCTAGAACCTTCATTAACCATCTTACACATTTCAGTCTTTCATAATTAATCAAAATAAATATAAAACAATATTTTTTCTTTCTTTTTGTTGGTGAATCAGTCTAATTATTTATTTTTTATTGTTTAGGTGTTTATGTGTTTTTAACCATAGTACTTACCAAAAAACAAGCTTGTAATAAACTTTTTAAAAACATGTCCACCCCGCTACCTGTAACATTTCAACAATAGGTCCTATTTTATAATGCATCATCTACACCATTTCCTACAACATTTCCTATTCCAATGTCACAAAAAATCCCATTTTATCAGACAATTACATCCACTTCCTTTCTTGATGCCTGAAAAACTTGGAATAATGAAGAAATAAGGAAAAAAAATTGAATTATAGATATCAATATCATAATCAAGTCCTTCACACATCTGGACTAGGAGAAGAAGAACATCCCTTTTCTCCTAGTTCTCAATCAGATGCACCCAAACCTATTTTCTATAATAGGGGAGACCTTGTGTTCGAAGAAATTTTAAATTAAAACCACACTACTCTCAATGCTTATCTAGTAACTAGGAACATCCAATCACAACCATTCACACCCCAATCAATTCCATACACATATGATCCTTCATCTACCGTTGCACATCTTATCAATCAAAATCAGGATCCTGTCATCCAACAATTATACTCATACACTTCAATAGGCCAATCCAAAACACCAAATGTAAGTCAAACTGAAATAAATTCCATCCCTATTAACCCATTTGAAACATCGAATGATCAATATTCCATCGCTCAACTTGATACATTTGATGTCTCTTCAATCCCAATTTACAACATTCATATGATTTCATCACAAAACGTATCTTCCTAATAATTCATATCTTCACCAAGTGTTTCTAAAGGTTCTACACCCCCCTAAGAAATACCACTACTTCCTCTTCTACACCCTTGGTGTCTTCACAGGTACAGACACATCCACCGAGTTCCATAGCGTTTTCCACTATCATGTCTTCCCAACCAGTTACAAGTCCTATTCAAAATATCATTATGTTTATCCCTACAACCACACCATTAATCAATACAAGTGTCATTATTATCCCTCACCTTGTATAACAACACATAACTCAATGATCACAACTATTGATCTCCATTCCTCAATCTACACCTCTCACAAATATCCCACAACACAATACACCGTAAAAAATATTCTACACCAAGCTCCATCCTTTTCTTCTTCTGCCATATCATTCCAGTAGTCACTTACATATTCAAAACCACTTAATTATACATCAGTACCATTGTAATACCACTATATATAACCCTTGCAGCCTTTAAATTCTCAACAAATTATTCCATCTCATTAAAATATCCCATAATAAAATATCCCTTATTAATAGAATATACCATAGTAAAACATCCCGCAATACCATATACCTCGAAAATGCATGCCTTACAAAAATATTCCACAATATAACATCTCACAATAGAATGTTCTTTACAGTTGGTGGTCAAACTTTGACCCATGTCTTGGATCTGGAAGAACCAAGTCGTTTGAGAAAATAATGGAACTGTATCCAAGTTATGGGACCTTGCACTCTTGACACGGATCTCCTGAGAAGGCCAGTTCCTCTATCTATTTCTATTACTACTACTACTTCTGATGTTGAAAGGGAAAAATAAGCTAACAATGCCAAAGGACCAGGGATATAAGGATAATAGAAAGGGAAAATAATCTAAGAAAAGTGATAGCACCAGAAAAAGAGGGATGATCACCATCCATTTTGAGAAAAAAATAAAGGAGAAAGCATGAAGTAAGGCTACACACATGTAGCATAACTAAAACACATTTACCAGATCATTTTTATAGAACACAACTAAAAATGGAGCTTCAAAGGACATAGAGTGACACAACAAGCACGTAACATAAAAGAAAGACAAAAATAAAGAATACAAACACACTTAAGAAAGAGAATATTCAAAAAATGATGCTTCCATTATTTCCAGAAATGCATAGACCTGTTACAATGGTGAAAGATGACGATATCCACATGCATGAGCCATATATAGATATTTGTAACTTGGAAGATAGAAATAAGAAGTCCTTAGAGAAGTGTGTAAGCATCCAAAGTGTCAAATGTTAATAATAAGCCTAACTCTTACATTTATAGATGAATCCATGGATGAAGAAAAGAAGGAGGGAAAACCCAATGTTTAAATACAACCACTAACAATAAGCATTCAATGCCTAAAAATCCACTTGAAAATATGTCAAATACATTTCCCCAAGTCTATTTGGTGTGTTGGAGAAGGAAATAGGGTGGATAAGATCAAATCAGGTCATTGGAGTAATTAGATCTGCTCATTATTTCTTATAAATATGTTTTCCCATTTCTGACCTACCAGATCCACCAATAATTTGAATTTGAATATCTAGCACTCTACCCCACATCAATGGATATCGATTGAGACTAGACGCACACTGATCGGAGCTCTATAGCAAAAGATATGTATTTGAGAAGATTTTTAGGGCTTGCTTCGTATGCAAGACATGTGGCACATGTTGATAGGATGAAAGGACAACTAATTTTGAAAATGTTCTTGTAGTTTATGCCATGAGTCACTCAGTGGTTTTCTACAAGGACTTAACACCCTATTGGCATGCTTTGAATAGTTACGTGTGGTAAACTCAAGTGTGTCATAGACTGATATGACACAGAATGGAACAGATGAATGTGAAAAGGTATGTGCATGGAAGAATGAGGTGTGGGAAGAAGGAAGAAGGAAGGTGCACATAGTCGCAATGCGCGTGGACAAAAAATAGAAAACTGGTGAGTGGAGAATTTATGGTCAAGGTGCAACTATTATAAGGTAACGTGCGGGGTGCACAAGAGGGCCAGGGACTTCACTTATTGAAGTAAGTGGAACATGCATGCGTAGGATGAATAGATGCTAGGAAGAAGGAAAATGTACAAAAAATGTGCTAAGGTAAGAGTGGAAAAAATAGGAAAAGGAAAATGGAAAAGGGAGAATGGGAAGCACTCAAGGGCGTGCAGGGAAACAGTGACCAAGTGAATCTTCCAAGGAGATAAATGTGGTGCGAGCCACTTGTAAGGAATATCTCTGAGCCAGAACATGTATGTAAGTTGTCCAAATAACTAGAAGAGTTATTTAGATAACATTTTTGGCAAATTTCGAGGCCATCTACCTTCTAGATGAATGATATCAGTAGCCTAGATAATCCATTAGGAATGGATTCTACTATGTAATCATGAAATTTTCATCTTCATCTTTGAAGAACTACCCCTAAATTCACTTAAAGGATCATTTCTTCACTTTATTTTGAATCCTACAAACTGCTAACAATTTCTAGTACCTTGAAAGCAAAAGAAGAGCTTGTGAAAGAAGCACGTGAGAAGAAAGAACTATCTACAAATAAAAAATGTGTGTGAAACACACTTAGAGGAGTTAAAACTACTCTAATATATACAAAAATATGCAACAAACTTAACTAAAGGGTTTTAGATAGATCCCATTTACTGGGATTTATAGTGTGTCTCCTTCAAGATGAGTCAACTCAAAAGATTTAGCTTCTTTAGATGAACTGATGATATATGGGCCACTTCAAAGTGCATCAAAATTTGAATGGTGCCCTGGTTTAGCTCTATCAGCATCCCATTTCAAGACCAAGTCCCCAATGTTTAAATTTTGAGGCCTATCCTTTCTGTCAAACCATTTATTTGTTGCCTTTTTATGCTACTCTAGCTTGATCATGGCAAAGTTCTTTGATTCCTCAAGATTAACAAGATTTTCCATTTTGATTTCTCTTTGGTTTTTTCCTTCAAGCTCGAGCTGCTAGGAAATAACCAATGAGTTAAATCTCCATCGTGAAAGTAAGGGTATCCACATTACTATTTAAAATCTTGTAAGGTGAAGTTCTTATTTCTTTTTAAACTTTAATTCTATCTTCCCAGAGAGCGCACAAGACCTTTATATGCCACTATCTTTGGCTGATGTTCATTATACGCTTCATGGTCCTGGTTAGATTCTTGTTTGTTGACTCTACCATAACATTTCCTTGAGGGTAATAGTTGGAAGAATTATTCAAATAGATTACCAAATTTAGAGCCCAATTAGTGATTTTAGTGCCAAGGAAGGATTTTGCATTATCAAATATAATGGTTTGAGGAATGTCAAACCTTTTGATTATACCCTTGAGAAAGTCAAGGATGACTGACTCAATTGATTACTTGAGTGTGATGGATTTTTTTCGTCTAGTGAAGTAGTCTGTAGCTATTAGCACCTACTTTGTGTCCAATTCTTGAAGGTGGATTGATCATTCCTATGAATTCAAAACCCCATTACAGAAAAGGTTGATCCATTTGGATTGGTCAGAGGGGAAGCAATGCTAATATCTTCTTTCCAATAAGGAAAGCACATTCCTTGCATTTTTTTTACCTAGTTATGTGCATCTACAAACATAATAGGTCAAAATATACCTACTATTATGATCTTTATTGTTGTAGTTTTGGTATAGAAGTTTCCACTAAAGAATCCATCCTGAAATTATTATAACACTTTTTTAGTCTGCGCGCCATTGATACACCTTAAAAATATGTAATCAAGATTATTTTTGAAGAGAATTCCATCAATCAAAACATAAGGGATAAATTATAACCTATGATGTTTTATATTTTACTTGTTTAAGCCAAGAGGGTATGCACCCTCAGAAAGGAATGTGATCATGTCCTTCATCCATTCATGTGTGCTAGGATTTATATTCTGCTCAAGTTATATGTACGGGAGAGCTTCATCAAGGAACAATGAAGACTCACATTCATTGTGTGTGTCCTTAGAAAGTTTCTTACAGAGTGTTCTACCTCTTACTACTTTGTGGCTTTGATTGTCACATCATAATCCATGTTTTTGGTCACCCATCTTACTCTCTTTTCAGTGATTTATGCTCCCATGATGAAGTCTCTAATAGAAGAGTGGGAGACTAACACCTTGATATGATTTTTGGAAAGCATACTTTTGAACTTCTTGAGTGTGTGCATAATGGTGTAGATCTATTTCTCTGTAGGACTCTATCTCAATTCATAATCCTTCAACATCTGGTTGAAGAAAGCCACTGGGTGTTCCAACCCTTGTTTATTTTCTTATGTCAGGATAATAACAACACTCACATCAGTTCCATAAGCATAAATGATAAAGTCCTTTGAGTAATTCAGGTTGATGAGTGTTGGCGTGCAAGAAATTTCTTATTTGATTTTATTGAATCTTTCCTTCCCTTCTACTATCCATCTGAAATTTATGTCCTTCTTGAGCATTAGGGTGATGGGCCAAACCAGTCCTACAAATTTAGTAATAAAATTCCTAACAAAATTTATCTTACCAAATAAGGAATGCAAGGCCTTTTTTTGTGCCGGCAGAGAAAGAGATAAGATGGCTGAAATGCACTCAGGATCAATTGTAATGCATCCTTTGACATCACATGGCACACAAAATCTCCCTGTTCCACTACAAAATTACACTTCTTAGGGTTAATATATACCCCATATTTTTTTCATCTCTCAAAGACTTTCTCTAGGTGTGCCATGTGATCCATGTGTTTCCTTGAGAAGATTGTAATGTCATCAAGGTAAACTAAGATGAACTCATTCATATAACCTTTTAAGGAAATGTTCATGGCACTTTGAAATGTTACACCTATGTTTGATAGACTGAAGGGAATATTCTGATATGGATATGTTCCCCACTTGGTTGTAAATGATGTTTTGAATTGATCCTCTTCCTTTACCAATATCTAATTGAAGCTAGAGTATCCATCTAACATTGACAATATTTGCACACTGGCCAAAGTTTACAAAATATGCTCCATAGAAGAAAAAGGTTAATTATCCTTTAGAGATGCCCTGTTCAAATCTCTGAAATCAGCACAAATTTTTATGTCACCATTCTTCTAGCACACCGGAATTAGATTAACAACCTAGGTAGAGTACTTGATGGGAAAAGTAATATTTGCGTCAATGAGTTTGGATGATTCCTTCCTCATGAGGGGCTCTAACTTTGGATTGGTTGGTCAGTAATTTTGTCTGATAGGCTCAATACCATGATCATGGTCAATGGATTGTTGAGCAATACTTGAATCAAAACCTTCAAGGTATTTATACTCCCATGAGAAGATATCACTATATTTTTGACAGACACCGATGAAGGCCTATTTTTCATCATGTGTGCAAGCTTTACTGAGAAACAATTCCTTTCCACAAGCAATAGTGACTAGGTAATTGTCTTCTTATGTTGCACACATATATGTTTCTTCACCCTTGAACTCATCATCGAGGATAAACATTTTCTCTAAGGTGACCAGCCCTTTAGGCAACTTGATTGTCTTCAATTTTATTACTTGGTCACCATAGCTATCATGCAAATCAGCTTGCATTCCTGATGAGAACTTAGATTTATTTTGGATAAACAAGATGATCTATGCAACACTGTCAAACACTTTCCAACTAGTTTCATTATCTAGAATAGGTGGTCTAATAACATCTTAATGTGTTGAGTGTTTCCTTTGAAAAAATCCTCAGCAAGAGAGAACTGCGAACCAAGCACGGCCATTTGATCAGATTCCTTATTCATGTTTCATGGCACCACCTACAAATTTAGGGCATCAAAGATCTCAAGGAGATCCTAAACTTTATGTCTATAAGATTTGAGGATATTATTCGTCTCTGCAAACTTACTGGTAACCTAGTGGATAACCAATTCCATGTCTCGAAAGATCTACAATGTGTGAATATTCTTCTTTTCATCCATAATCACACCATGTACTAGCACCTCATACTCTACCACATTGTTAGAGCATGTAAACTATAACTTGTATGTGAAGAAGAATTTCTCATCCTTAGGGGAAATGAGAATGACTTCTTCTCTTGTGTCGTTTCTAATTCTGGATCCATAAAGTTTAGTTTTCACATACCATGGTTCTCTTCATTTTACTTGAGTGCTCACGACAACATAACTTATTCTTCAAAAATGTAGTAAGTACCAAGCCTAGTTTCAGAAGCTTCCAACTCTTTAGCATATGGATCAAATTTATGGTGCATCTCCACACACTCATCAATTACTATAAGGTGGAAGAGGTTTCTCTTAAGAAATTGAATCTTGTTCTTCTTAGACTAAACAGTTGGCTTGGAGCTACATGATAGGAAAATATTGGCTTGGCTTGTATGGTAAACTGAGTATCATACCTTGTCTTGAGTAAAATATGGGTCCAATCAGAATACAAGTAACAACCAACTTTAGCAGTAATATCTCTTGATAGACATAAGCAAAAAAAATGGGGGAGATCAATGATTGACATGTTTTGAGTTATTATCATACCTACACATGCATGGAGGGTTAACTCAAGATCCTTAATGATTCCTAGAGTATTGACAGTCAAACCATCAAGTTACAGGACTGCTTTTGTCAAGGGGCTATACTTAAGACCTAAGACATCAGAAAATTTCTTAGGCATGAAAGATAGCACCTGAGTCAATCATGTAGTTATGGACAAGATGTTTTCCTATGATCAAAGACATTTAGAAGGGTGTGGTTTTAACAATTTTACTTACTTCTCTTCTTCTTGGTAGATGTTGATAGAAGTGCATGGCTTATGAATAGCTTGATAAGTGCATGGGATTTGCACCAAAGATTCATACAACAAGTCACACTAGGATGGAATAGTGAGTGCATCCTACATTTTGACATTTATGTTTTTTTCCTTCATCTAGTCAACAATGTTGAATTGAAGACCCACTAATTTGTGCATTTGGGGTATAACAGCATCCTTTTCTTGATTTTTCAGGTGCAGTGGCAGGAGCCTTAGCTAGCACAGAGGCTTGACCTACCAAAAGAGGGATGCACACCACTTCAGGAGGAGATTTGTGTGGATCCTCACATGTAGGAACTTGGAAACTCTTACTATTAGATGTCCTAGCTGATTCCTTTTGTTTTTTAGGGTTTTCTCGTGTTGTTGGAATTGTGACCTGCATACTAGACTCAAGAATTTTATTCTTATATATTACATTGTCTAAAACATGGGCTTATGGTCTTCTTGTATCACATGTATCTTGGTTGATTACACAGAATTCCTTAGCACCAAAGAAATTCAAATTTTCCTCTATATGAGCTTATGGTCTCTCCTAGTTATCTACTTCAAGTGGGATTTTTGAAGGCTCACAGATGGGAGAATTATGAATCATGTAGTCTTGCACACGTATACCATTGGCATAATGATATTGACTATGAGGCATATTACAAGGAAAGCACCATTCAGAATCCCATGACATATTGTTTTGGACTGGGACAAGTTCTTGATTTGTGTTAGGCACTGGAAGAGGTTGCGTGGGAGGAATAACTTGCAAAGGAAAGTTTGCATTAACATTCCATTTATCATTCTTCTATTTTTTTCCATATATTTGATCCCCATATTGATTCCACCAAGGTTGATTGCTCTAGATTTGTACCTAATTGGAACTTCCTCTATAGGCTTGTGCCTATTACTTCTCTAATGATATGACCTTATTGGAAAAGTTTATAATAAGGGCTTTCAATTCATCATTTTCTTTTTGTTGTGCAGGAGAGTAGGATGTAGATGCAACTAGTTACACACTCTACATTAGAACTGAAGTAATAGAAGGATGGGGTGCTAGAGACATCTCTAGGAACAAAGGTGTAGGAGGCCTAGGTGCAACTTACTAGCCTGAATGAAACTTTTTTTCCCTTATTGCAATGTTGTATGTAGTAAGTAAGGTTCTAGCTCCCATGGATTTAATCATGAATAAAATTTCACTATTCAAAGACCTTAGATAGTACTGTTGTTACAAATCAGCAACACCCCCTGGATGTTGATCAGATTTCTAGTTTGATCATAATAGCATCCAGTATGATTGCACAACATTGAATTTTTTCCACAAGTGTGGGACTTGCAAAATGAGAAAGGAATCTCCAGTTTAGAGGCTAGTTCCTCAATTCCTCTGGTCAGATTTATCACTTACAAGTTGTAGAGGTCTATATTCCTAACCCTACCCTAAATTCCAAAGGAGATAGAGATAGAGAATGCAAAAAAGCTAAAAATAATGCTAATAGGTGATGCACCAAAGGAGTGGTGAGTATTTTTTACTTCTGTAGATTGATACATTCCATAAAAATGCAACAAACAACCTCATGCACAAACTAATAATTGTAATGAAGGATCAAAAATTAACCAAACAACACAGGAAAAGGATGAAAACTAATCACAGAGGATGTATTGTTATTTTAATCATCAAAATCACTTGCATTACAAAACCTGAGAGGAAAAATAAAGTTGCAACTCTTAGAAAAGGTCTGATATTCCACCAAAATCACTTCCAAGGTGAGAAAGGGGACGTGCAATACACAAAAAATGTTCAACCCTTTGAAAATGAGCTAAAACGGGTTTTACAGTGCAAGGGACGAGTCCAGGAGAGAGAAACGTGGGAAAACATGGAAGGGATTCAACCATTGACCAAAATGCATTCAAAATAGCATGGGCTTCCTTATAGACCCATCCCCTGACATTTTTAGCCATGCTAGGAGAGAATGCGAGCCAGTTTTCATTAAAAACGGTGGTTGAAATGTCATTTCTGTCCATGACCACGTGCCAGAGGTGTTTTTCAATTTTATCTCTCCAAACTCCATCAAAATGTAAAAATTACCCTGGAATCTTGTAGATAATTTCACCATCTTTCCATTGATATAAATAACGCGGAAAACCGAGCTCTGGATCGAAAGATATGGCCATTTGAAGTTTTAGGGAAAAACAGGGGCAAATCGGGTTGGCGGGCAAAAATTTGAAATTTTGCACCTTTTTGGTCATTCGGAAAATTTTATAAAATTTCCCCGCGCTCCGCCACTCTAGGTGCCACGTGGCGGCATCTCATTGGCCACGGGCCTTTCAGGGGAAAATTTTCCCAAATAACTCCGCCGAGCCATAACTTCAAAAATACATGGAGTTAGGAGGAAAACTTTACCTTTCTGGAAAGCTGAGAAAGAGCTCTATCCAATGGTGTCATTTCCAGAAGGTTTTGAGTGCTTGAAAAGCAAAATATTATGTCTGAGGCACAAGAGAAGGAAATATGAAATGGAGTTAGCCACAAAATGAGTAGGGGGCACATTTTAGATAACAATTTTGGCGACTCAGAGGGGTCATCTGCCTGCTGGATGAAGTTACTAGTTGCTTGAAGCAATCCATTGGGTATGGAGTCACCTGATTTTCTGTTTGATACCCCAACTGACTAGAAATTTGCAAGGAGGAACATGGAATATCACCTGATGGAGCAAGGCCTGCAAACACATTCCCAGGAACACAAGCCTGTGCCAAAGCACTTAGGGAAAGAAAAACTAATCTACATCAAAACAATGTGCACAAGCACTTGGAGGAATGAAAACCTAAGCTAATATTTACAAGGTGGAGAATTTCCCTTTAGTAGCAATGCTTTAGATGGATCCTATTGACTGGAATCTGTAGTTCTTTGCTATCCAATGAAGACAATTGGAAGGCATTGCTGTCGTTACACTTTGTGACCATGTATGGGCCACTCCAAATGGCATCAAAATTTGAATGCCTTCCCGGTTTTGCTCTGTTTGCATCCCATTTTAACACTAGATCTCCAACTTGGAAGGATCTATTCTTGTCCTTTCTATCAAAGGTCTTCTTTATTAAAGCCTGATCCTTCTCCATTGCTTGGGATGCCTGATTCCTGATTTCTTGGAGCTCCATCAATTCTACATATCTAACTTCCATGGGCTCAAAATCCAACAAGTCCAACTGTTTCATGAGTTCCAATGTTGGCAACTCAAGATACATGTGTAAAATTGCCTCTCTCCCATAAACAAGCTTGAATGGAGAATTACATGTAGATCTCTTGAGAGTTATCCTATTAGCCATAAAGCTGATGTCAATTTAGTATGCCAAGACCTCTGATTTTCATCAAGAGTCCTAATGATCTTCAACAAGTTCTTGTTTGTAGACTCAACCTGGCCATTACCCTAAGGGTAATAGTTTGATGAAGTACTTAGGTAGATCCCGTTCTTGACAGCCCATTCAGTCACCTTGGATCCAATGAATGATAATGCATTATCTAATATTATTGTAGCTGGTATGCCAAACTTGGTTACTATTCCCTCATAGAAGTCTAGGATAATAGCTTCATTTGATTCCTTGAGTGCTACTGCTTCAGTCCATTTAGTGAAGTAATCTGTGGCTGTTAAAATCCACTTGTGCCCTTGGCTTGAATTGGGATTAATAACTCCAATGAAGTCTAAACCCCATTGCATGAATGGCTGGTCAACTAAAATTGGATGCAATGGAAGGGCAGCTAGCCTCTCTTTACCTATGAAAAATGCACAATTCTTGCACCTCTTGATCCATGCATAACAATCATTGAAAAACTTGGGCCAATAATAACCATCCCTCATGATCTTTAGAGGTATCACTCTTAGTGCAAAATGACCACCAGCTGGTCCACCATGGAACTCTTCCAACACACTATGAATCTGATTTGTACCAATGCATTTCAGCAGTACTCCATTCAAATTTCTTTTGAACAAAACACCATCAATAAGGGAATATGGGATAGCCTGCAATCTAAAGTGTCTTCTTTGGGTCTTGTTCATCTTTGGAGGACATAGGCTTGTGCTTAGAAAGTGCATTATACTCTGGGTTCAGCAAGGGGTGGGGACACCATTAGTTTCCTCTTGAGTGCTTCCTTGCTCATGGATGTCTTGCAACGCCAAAACAACCTCCTTCTCATTGCATGCTTCCTCTTGTTTGCTTAAAATCAGCTGCTCACACAATCCTTTTCCTCTGACCAACTTGGTGACCTTGATCTCTATGTCATACTCCATGACACGAGTAATCCAACCTGCCCTTTTTTCATTCAAGTCTTTATTTAGGAGGAAGTCCTTAACTCCCGCATGAGAAACCAACAATTGAACCTTGTTGTTTGAGACTAAATGCTTGAACTTCTTCAAGCTTCTGATTACTGCAAGAACATGCTTCTCAATAAAAGAATATCTCATCTCATAGTCCTCCAAGATTTGGTTGAAGAAAGTAATTGGCTGCTCATCATTGTCTTTATTCTGTTGTACCAAAATTATAGAAATAGTATCATCACCTCCAAACGCATAGAGGATGAAATCCTTGGAGAAATCCAGGTTGATGAGAGTTGGGGCTTGAGAGATGGCTTCTTTGATTGCTTCAAAACTTTCCTTGCATTCTGCTGTCCATTTAAAAGCCATGCTTTTCTTTAACATTTTGGTGATAGGTTTGACAAGGGCTGCAAAATTTGGGACAAACCTCCGAACAAAATTTATTCTCCCCAAGAAACTTTGAAGGGCCTTCTTGTGGCTTGGCAATGGCAGTGCTCTTATGGCTTCGAATCTTTCCGGATCAATTGCTAATCCTTCTTTGGAGACAATGTGGCCAAGGAGTTTTCCTTCATGGGCTAGAAAAACACACTTTTTAGGATTCAAGGATACTCCAAACCTTCTGCACCTTGTGAACACTTGTCTCAAATGAAAGAGATGGTCTACTGCATATTTTTTGAAAAAATAGTGATATCATCAAGATATATCAGCACTATGTTGTTAATTAAACCCTTGAATGCCATGTCCATTACCCTTTGGAAGGTAGCTCCAATGTTGGACAGCCCAAATGGCATTTTCCTATATGCATAAGTTCCCCATTTAGTTGTAAAGGATATCTTGAACTGATCTCTTCCTTCACCATAATCTGATTATACCCTGAATAGCCATCAAGTAGTGAAAACCTCTCAGAGCCAGCAATAACTTGTAAAATCTGCTCCATGGAAGGAAGTGGATAATGATCCTTGAGAGATGCTCTATTCAAATCTCTGAAGTCAACACACAATCTGATTTCCCCACTCTTCTTTCTGACTGGGACCAAGTTGGAAACCCAACTAGAATGCTTGATAGGGAATATGATTCTTGATTCTATCAACTTATCCAATTCTTTCCTCATGAGAGGCTCCATGTGTGGATTGACTGGTCTTTGTTTTTGCCTGATGGGCTTAGTACTTGGGTCCAATTCAATGGTATGCTGAGCTAACTCGGGATTGAAACCTTTCAAATCTTCATAGCTCCAAGCAAACACATCAAGGAATTCTTTACAAAGTTGTATGAACTCATACCTTTCTTGCTCAGTTGTCATCTTACCAATTTGGAGTGATTTGCCTCTTTCTACTGAGATGGACACTGAATCTTCTCCCTTCACTTGGATGTTTGCTTTCTCCTTCCTAAACTGCTCATTAGGATTGAAAATGGACTCCAAAGTAATAAGCCCCTTTGGTAGTTTGTTTGTTCTCAGCTGCACCACCTGGTCACCATACTGCTGCTCTAACTTTTCCAATTTTTTGGCTGAGAACTTAGCCTCTTCTTGCAAGAAATGGATGATTTGTTGATCATTTTAAAATACTTGCCAACTTACATTGTTGTCTAGAACTGAAGGCCTCATAATCACATGGATATTTAGCTGTACCTTATCCTTTTGAATGCTTTCAACAACATCAAAGGCTGCCCCAACTGCTGCAATCTTGTCAGCAGCTTGGTTCTCTTTCCTAGGAATGGATTTGATGCCAAAACCCTTAAAATATTTAATGAGGTCCCACACCCTGTTCTTGTAGCACTTGAGTAGATCATTCTTGACTACATGATGCCCCTTGACTTGGTTGACAATCAATTCACTATCACCAAAGACTTGCAAGTTCTTTATTCCTCTCTTGATTGCTCAATGCAGTCCTTGCACCAAGGCTTCATATTCAACAGTGTTGTTAGAGCATGCAAACTAAAATCTAAAAGCTGAATAATACTTAACTCCTTGAGGTGAAACCAGCATGGCTCCCCCTCCTACACCTTGTCTACTCCTTGATCCATCAAAAAACAACTACCATACCTCATTGTCATCCTTGTGGTCTAGCTTGATGATGCTAGGAATAGGCTGATTTTCTTCATGCATGCAATAGACTCCTAGCTCAAATTATTCTATTTCTTGATAAGGATCAAAAGCATGCACCTTGCTAGCCCATTCATCAAGAGTTAAATCCAGGATACTTCCTACCTTGGTGTCAGCTTCATCAGTGCTTGGGTGATCTTCTTGATCAAACGATGAACAATTGGCATTAATCTGACTTGGAGTGTAAGGCTCAATGTGAAAGTTTGTAATAGGTTCAGACCTGATTGTGGCTTTGGTTCCATATCTTGTTCTGAACAACATGTGTGACCAATTAGTAGACAAGTAACCTCCAATATTAGCTATGAAATCCCTTGAAAAACATAGGGCAAAGAGTGGTGGAAGGTCTATTACTGATACATCTTACAAAACAACCACGTTGAGACATGCATGCAAAGTAAGACTCAAGTTTTTAATCACTCCAACTATTGTTACTGCTGTCCCATCCAATTGTACCACCCCTTTGGATATGGTTTCATACTGAATTCCCAACTGATCAGCTATTTTCTTGGGCATTACTGAACTACTTGCCCCAAAATCAATCATGCAATTGTGTACTAGTTGGTTCCCAATGATCAATGAAACATAGAATGGAGGGGGCTTCAACATCTTACCTTGCTGTCCTCCATGATTCCCCTCAGGCTGGGCAGCATTTGTGAACACCTTCTCTTGCATTTAGACCTTCCGATTTGAAGTTGACCAGTCCTTCATGGCAGCTTGTAGCAAATCTCTTTGACCTGGGATAGATAGTGATTCCCACATTGATATGTTTACATTTGTCTTCTTCATCTGATCAATGATATTGAATGGGGATGAAGTATCCTTTTGTTGTCCCTTGGCCTGCACATTCATCCCTTGTATATGGGTAGCAACAATTGGCATTTGAGTTGGCCTATGAACTGTTTTAGCTAGTCCTTGTGTGCTTGGGATTGCATTTTGCTTGCCAATAGTTTGTGGAGTGACAGAAGGTCGTGAATTACTTGGGGCCAATGGATGTTCTTCACCCAAATTTCTCCTCTTTGACCTTGTGTTGGCTGCAACACTTTGGGAAACTGTCTGGTTCATGCCACAAAAATATTCTGCCTGCCAGTTTACAAGTGTGGTATCATTTGGAGCTGATTGCTGCTAGAATGTTTCTTGTTGCTGGTCATTTCTTTGACTACCTTCACCCTCCACACTAGTTGTTGTCACCATTAATGCTTGATTCAAGGCACTATTGAAGCAACTGGACTGGTTATGAGGGTTCATTGCATGGGAAACACCAATCATACTCTTGAGCCATATTGTTTTGTACTGGCACTAATGCTTTAGAGGCAGATGTAGCATTGGGATTATAGGGCTGAAATGGTCTGTTGGCAGGAGGCCTTGCTTGATTTAGGTTTGCAGCTAGATTGGGTGGTCTTTGGGGTTGATATGGCTGCCTGTTAGGCTGAGCTTGAGGCTGGAAGGAAGGTCTAAAACCTTGAGCTTTCTGCCTTTTGAGTGTAACCAGCTCATTACCTAGATTTTGCAATTGCTTCATGACTTCTTGAAGTTCATTTGAGGCACTAGAAGATGAAGTGGAAGCTTCACTTGAATTTTGATTTCTAGGAGTGGGAATAGAAGCTAAATTAGGCACTTGGCTAGTACTTGGGCTCTCTAAACTTGGAAATAATGGCATTGGAGGCCTAGGAGCTAGCTTGCCAGCTTGAATCAAACAATTTTCAGCTCTAATGGCAATGCTATAAGACAATGGGGATAGTTGTGCCTCCCATGGAATAAATTAACATAGAAATATCAAAATTTAAAGCTTTAAGGTAATAAAGAAAAGCACCTTTTGCTATTGGCCTGAGCTGCCACTAGAATTCTCTCCCAAGTCCTTTGAAATCTGAAATTAAAATCAGTCAGCTGCTCATTGGGAGCTCTTTTGATAGTTTTCAGCTGCTCCAAAAGGGACAAGTTGTCTCCCTTTTCCCCAAACTGCTCATGGAGGGCTATGCATAGCTGATTCCAATTTTGAATAGAACCTGAGGCAAGACTCCTGAACCATTGCAAAACTTTCCCTTTGAATGAAGATGCTAGCAGTTTGACAGCAACTTGCATCTCATTGATCTCATGAATTGCACAAATGTTAGCAATATCCTTAACATGATCACCAAGAGTGGTCTAATTTTCTCCAGTGAAGTATGGAATGTTCTTCAATGCTGCAACTGGGATTGGATTTCGTGCATTGAGAGAAAGTGGGCTGCTGCCAGTGAAATTGACATAGGGGTTGTTTTGTGCCATTCTGATTGGCCTTAGAACCCTTGTTGATTGAATGAAAGGCCTACTAGGTGGAGGAGTTGAGAGAGTTCTATTTTGTGGAGATGGAGACCTTTGGATTCTCCTCCCACTTTGCCTTATTCTTGGAGATAATTGTAGATATTAAAACAACACCTCTTCTTCTCCAGCTCTTAACCTTGTAGTGATTCTTCTCATGATTTTTTAGGTCTGCACTACTAAAACCAGCTGATTCTTCTTCCTTGGAGTTTCCAGATGTGTAATTTATAGCTCTTTTAAGCAAGAAACTTGCAACAAATGCACATCATTTTTTTTCCAATGAATATGAAGACTTCTATGTCCCACCGGGCGTGCTAAAACTATTGTGGCAAATCAGCAGCACCCCCTGGATGTTGATCAAATTTTTAGTTTGATCATACTAGCATCTAGTGTGATTGCACAACATTGAATCCTTTCCCCAAGCATGGGACTTACAAAATGAGAAAGGAATCTCTAGTTTAGAGGCTGGTTCCTCAAATCCTCTGGTCATATTTATCACTTACAAGTTGCAAAGGTCTATATTCCTAATCCTACCCTAAATTCCAAAGGAGACAGAGATAGAGAATGCAGATAAACTAAAACTAATGCTATTAGGTGATGCACCAAAGGAATGGTGAGCATTTTTTACTTCTATAGATTGACAAAGTCCATAAAAATGCAAAAAAGAACCTCATGCACAAACTGATAATTGTAATGAAGGATCATAAATTAACCAAACAACACAGGCAGAGGATGAAAACTAATCACAGAGGTTGTATTGTTATTTTAATAATCAAAATCACTTGCATTACAACACTTGAGAGGCAAAATAAAGTTGTAACTCTTAGAAAAGGTCTAATATTCCACCAAAATCACTTCCAAGGTGAGAAAGGGGACCTCAATACACAAAAAATGTTCCACCCTTTGAAAATGAGCCAAAACTGGCTTTTACAGTGCAAGGGACGAGCCCAGGAGAGAGAAACGTGGGAAAACATGGAAGGGATTCAACCATTGGCCAAAACACATTCAAAATAGCATGGGCATCCTTATAGACCCATCCCATAACATTTTTAGCCATGTTGGGAGAGAATGCGAGCCATTCTTCATTAAAAATGGTGGTTGAAACGTTGTTTCTGTCCATGACCATGTGCCAGAGGAGTTTTTCAATTTTATCTCTCCAAACTCCATCAAAATGCAAAAATGACCACAAAATCTTGTAGATAATTTCACCAGTTTTCCATTGATATAAATAACATGAAAACCTAGCTCTGGATCAAAAGAAATGGCCATTTGAAGTTTTAGGGCAAAACAGGGCCAAATCGGGTTGGTGGGCAAAAATTCAAATTTTTGCACCTTTTTGGTCATTTGGAAAATTTTCCAAAATTTCCCCGCGCTCTGCCACTCTAGGTGCCACGTGGCAGCATCTCATTGGTCGCGGGCCTTTCAGGGGAAAATTTTCCCAAAAAACTCCTCCTAGCCATAATTTCTAAAATGCATGGAGTTAGGAGGAAAAATTTACCTTTTTGGAAAGCTGAGAAAGAGCTCTATCCAATGGTGTCATTTCCAGAAGGTTTTGAGTGCCTAAAAAGCAAAATATTATGTCTGAGGCACAAGAGAAGGAAAGATGAAAGGGAGTTAGCCACAAAATGAGCAGGGGGTACATTTTGGATAAAAAGTACAAGAAAACATGTTGGGTTATAGGCCTTACCACTTAACGAATTATATCCCAAATCTTCTAGAATCTTATGTTGAAATCAATCATCTGCTAATTAGGTGCACACTTTCTTGTAGTCAGTTGTTGCACCAGTGATAGATGATCTAATTTATCTTCAAAGTAATTGCATAGAGTCATTCCAAGTTCATCCTAGGTAGAAATAGATGTAGGTCTCAGTCCACAAAACCATTCAAGCGCCTTACCTTTGAAAGAGGATGTAAGTATTTGTTGATGGCAAATCAAAGCACCCCTGAATGTCTGCAACTCAATTAGTTGAGACTCTTAGTGTGATTGCATAACATGGAGCTTTTCCCAAGTGTGGGACCTTGCGAAAACGGAAAAGATCTCTAGATGAAGGCCGGTTCCTATTCCTCTATTTAGATGCACACATAAAAATGCAGAAGGTTTACTCAAAAACCTAATCTAACTTTCCAAGGAGATAGGGTAAGAAGATACATAAAAACAAACATAAACTAACAAAGGTGATGCACCGAGGAATGAAGAACACCTGTCTTTCCAATAAACACAAACCATAAAAATGTAATGCAAGATCATGCACAGATAACCAAATTTGTAGTGGAAGATCAGGAGGATGTAAAATGAACACTGAGAGGGTTGAGAATCATCCACAGACATGCATTACTTGCTCCAAAGATTGATACAATACACTACAAAATGTCAAGAGGCAAAGTTGCATTATAATTTTGAATGGGAGTTTTTACTTCCACAATTTCACCTGCCAAAGAGAATAAGGGAGGGGCAAAACAAGAATGTCCAACCTTTAGAAAGAATCCCCTCCTTGTAATTTATAGGGAGAAAAAGAGATGGAGAAGAGAGGAATTTGAAATCTACCCCAACCACCTTGCATGAATCTGAGCTAACTGTGAAAAGTTATGGCTATCTAAATATTTCCCGCTTTAGGGTCTGTTTCCAGTCGGGTTCAGGATTCTCCTTTGCATTTGCATCGGGTTTGGAGGATGCCTCAATATGTGTTTGATGCTTGTGTTTTCCTGAAACCCGCTTCCACCACTATTGCCAAGATTTCCTTTGTTTCAGGTTTGGAAATTGGAATTGCATATGCATCGGGTTTGGAAGGTGGGTCGACATATTTTTGCCCCATGCTTTCCCAACTCCAAAACCTGATTTTCCTAGGTAGTGTTTCAGGTTTTCGGAACTCCCAAGCATCAAGACATGCCTTGCGTTTTTCATGCTTCATGTCTCATGTTTCCCGAAACCTGAAACCCGAAATCCTTTGTGTCAGGTTTTTGAACCCCTCCGACATATTTTCCTTGTGTCAGGTTTTTGGACCTCTCCGACATATTTTCCTTTGTGTCGGGTTTTTTGACCTCTCCGACATATTTCCTTTGTGTCGGGTTTTTTGACCTCTCTGACATATTTCCTTTGTGTCGGGTTTTTTGACCTCTCCAACATATTTCCTTTGTGTCGGGTTTATATTTACCTAGGGGGTAGATATATACAAAAATTTGGTGACTCAATGAGATTACCTACCTACTAGGTAGAAGATCAGTGGATTTTTAGCGATCCATTGGGCATGGAGTCATAAGCAATAACCTAAAACCAACCTGATATCTGATCCTAAGCCTGATACCACAACTCCTTCTCTAAGAGCACGTTGAACTATAGAAATCCAACCTAGGAGCAACAAAACATGTGCCAAAGCACTTAGAGAAACTGAAACCTAACTACAACAAGACAATGTGCATATGCACTTAGAGGAATTGAAATATAGGCTAATATTTACAAGGGTAAACCTTTTCTTTTTAGTAGCAATGTTTAGGATAGATTCCATTAACCAGAATTGTTAGTTATTCTCCGTCCAATGTAGACAATTGGAAGGCATTGCTATTCTTATATCCCATGACGATGTAGGGGCCACTCCAAATGGCATCAAACTTGGAATTCCTTCCTAGTTTTTCCCGATCTGCATCCCATTTCAGAACTAGGTCCCCTTCCTAAAAGGTCCTTGCTCTTTCTTTCTTATCAAACCATCTTCTTACTAAGGCAGGATCTTTCTCAATTGTTTGAACTGCATGTTCTCTAATTTCTTCCAATTCCATCAACTCTGCATACCTGGCCTCCATTGGTTCGAACTCAGCCAACTTGAACTACTTCATGAACTCCAATGCAGGAAATTCTAATGATATAGGCAATACTGCCTCTTTCCCACAGACCAGCTTGTAAGGAGAATTACCTATAGACCTCTTTGGTGTTATTCTTTCAGCCCATAATGCTGATTTTAGCTTGGTATGCCATGTTCTTTGATTTTCATCCAGAGTCCTCCTGATGATTCTTAGCAAATTTTTGTTCGTGGACTCTGCCTGTCCATTACCATGTGGGTAATAATTGGAAGAGGTGCTCAAGTATATTCCATTCTTGACAGCCCATTCTGTAATCTTAGAACCTATGAATGCCAATGTATTGTTTGATATGATAGTGGCTGGCACACTAAACCTGGTCACTATCCCTTCATAAAAGTCTAGTATGTTAGACTCATTTGCTTCTTTGAGCGCTACTACTTCAGTCCACTTGGTGAAATAGTCTGTTGCCGTGAGAATCCACTTGTGTCCTTGGCTTGAGTTTGGATTGATGACCCTGATGAAATCCAATCCCCATTGCATAAACAGTTGGTCGACCAAAATTGGGTGTAATGGAAGTGCTGCTAGTCTTTCTTTGCCTGTGAAGAGCACACATTTCTTACACTTTCTTATCCATGTATAGCAATCATTGAACACTGTGGGCCAATAATACCCTGCCTTCATTATCTTGAGAGCTATTACCCATGGGGAAAATTGTCCTCCAGAAATTCCATCGTGAAAATCTCGTAACACCCTCTCAATTTGATCTGTCCCAATGCACCTCAATAAAACTCCATTGATGTCTTTCTTGAACAAAACACCATCAACAAGCACATATGGAATAACTTGTAATCTAAAGTATCTCCTCTTTGTTTTTCTCATTTCTGGAGAGCATAGGCCTATCTGTAGGAAGTGTATCATATTTTGAGTCCAACAAGGAGTGGAAACATCATCATTTTCTTGTTCTTGACCATCATGTAGTACCAAGACAGTATCTTTTTCATCACCTGATTCAGCTTGTTGACTCAAGGCTAGCTGTTCACATAGTCCCTTTCCATGTACTAGTTTGGTGACCTTGATCTCAATGTCATATTCCATGATACAAGTGATCCATCCTGCACGATTCTCATTTAGATCCTTGTTTAGAAGGAATTCCTTAACTCCCGCATGAGAGACCAAAAATTGGATCTTGTTGTTTGAGACTACGTGCTTGAATTTCTTTAAGCTCCTGATCACTGCAAGGACATGATTTTCGATGAAAGAGTACCTAGTTTCGATATTCCTCAAAGCCTTGACTGAAGAAAACAACTAGTTGTTCTGATCCCTCTTTGTTTTGTTGTATTAGGATTGCAGAAATCGTGTCCCCACCACCAAAGGCATATAACATGAAATCCTTGGAGAAGTCTGGATTGACGAGAGTCAGAGCTTGAGATATAGCCTCTTTTATTTCCCCAAAACTTTCCTTACCTTCAGATGTCCACTTAAATTACATGCTCTTCTTTAACATCAGTGTTATTGGCTTTACGAGAGCTGCAAAGTTTGGAACAAATCTACGGACAAAATTGATCCTTCCTAAGAATCTTTGAAGAGCCTTCTTGTGACTTGGCAATGGCAATGCTCTAATTGCTTCAACTCTCTCTGGGTCAATTGTCAACCCCTCCTTTGAAACATTATGGCCTAGAAGTTTTCCTTTGTGAGCCAAGAATATGTATTTTTTTGGTATTCAATGATACGCCCAAATATCCAACATCTCTGCAATACCTGTCTCAAATGAAAAAGATGATCTGCTGCATTTTTGGAGAACACAGTGATGTCGTCAAGATATATCAAAACTATTTTATTGTATCAACCCCTTGAATGCCATATCCATTACCCTTTGGAAAGTGGCTCCAGCATTTGATAGCCCAAATGGCATCTTCTTGTAGGCATAGGTGCCCCATTTGGTGGTGAAAGCTGTCTTAAACTGGTCATCTTCTTTCATCATTATCTGATTATACCTTGAGTAGCCATCTAGGAGAGAGAATCTCTCTGAACCGGATACCAATTGCAATATTTGTTCCATTGAAGGAAGTGGGTAATGGTCTTTGAGAGATGCCCTGTTGAGGTCTCGGAAGTCCATGCATAGCCTGATCTCTCCGTTCTTCTTCCTAACTGGTACCAAGTTTGCAACCCAACTTGAGTGCTTGATCGGGAATATAATGCTTGCCTCTATTAGCTTGTTTAGCTCTTTATTCATTAGAGGCTCGATGTGAGGGTTGACTGGTCTTTGTTTCTACCTGATGGGATTAGCATCTGGATCTATTTATATTGTATGTTGTGCCAACTTTGGGTTGAATCCTCATAGGTCCTCATAGCTCCAAGCGAAGACATCTAGAAATTCTTGGAAAAGTTGTATGAAATCTGATTTCTCCTATTCAGTGGCCACCTTTACCAATCTGATGGTGTTTTACCTTCCCCAACCGGAATTGGCTCTGAATCTTCTCCTTTGACTTGTATGTTAGCATTTTCTTTACAGAACTGGTTGTTAGGATTGAATATGGATTCCAATGTTACTAAACCCTTAGGAAGTTTGTTTGTCCATAGCTGCACTACTTCATCCCCGTACTGCTTCTATAGTTTATCCTAATTCCTAGCCAAGAATTAAGCCTCTTCTTATAAGAAATTGACGATCTATTGATCATTCTCAAACACCTTCTAGCTCATGTTATTATCTGGCATTGCTGGCCTCATAATCACATGGATATGTGGCTATGCTTTTTCCCTTTTGATGTTTTCAACCACATCGAACGTTTCTCCAACTGTTGTGAGCCTATCCGCAACTTCATTTTTCTTCCTGGGTATGGACACAATGTTGAAAGCTTCGAAATACTCAATGAGGTCCCATACCCTGTTCTTGTAGCTCCTCAACAGGTCGTTCTTTGTAGCATGTTGTCCCCTGACTTGGTTGACGATTAGCTCACTATCTCCAAACACTTGCAAGTTCTTTATGCCCTTTTTTCTGGCCCGATGAAGTCCATGAATCAATGCCTCGTATTCAGCTGTGTTTGAATAGGAAAATTGGAAACGAAAAGCTGAAAAATATTTGATGTTTTGTGGTGAAATCAACATTGCACCACCTCCAGCACCTTGTCTGCTTCTCGAACCATAAAAAAATAGTTGCCAAACTTTGTTTTCATCCTTTTTTTCAGGCTGACTGATGTCAAGAATGGGTGAATTTTCTTCATGTACACAATACACGCCCAATTTAGATTCTTTAATTTCCTTATATGGGTCAAATTCATGACTCTTGTTTTTCCATTCATCCAAATTCAAATCAGGAATTCCCTCGACCTTAGTACCTGTTTCTAGATCATTTGAACACTCCTCCTGATCAAAAGCTAAGCAATTTGCATTGATAAGACTTGGTACATGAGGCTCAATATGGAAATTGGCAATTAGTTCTGACCTTATTGTTGCTTTGGCCCCATACCTTGTCTTGAAAATCATGTGTGACCAATCTGCAGATAAATATCCACCGATTTTTGTAGTGAAGTCTCTTGATAGACACAATGCAAAGAGTGGCGAAAGGTCAATCACAGACACATATTACAGAACTATAACATTAGGATAGGAATGTAGTGTTAGGCTTAACCCCTTGATGACCCCAACTATTCCTACTACTATTCCATCTAGCTGCACTACTCCTTTTAGCACTGGCTCATACTTCAGACCCAGTTGATCTGCTATTTGCTTCAGCATCACTGAACTACTTGCCCCTGAATCTATCATGAAGTTGTGTACCAAGTGGTTTCCAACAACCAATGACACATAGAATGGTGGAGGCTTCAAATTATTTCTTGTTTGGCCCCCATCATGTTGTACTGCATTAGTGAGAACTTTCTCATGTCCCCGGTTTGATACATTTGAGGCAGACCAATTAGCCATTGCAGCTTGCAATAAATCTTGTTGCCCTGGGATCACAAGTGATTCCCACATGGAAATGTTCAAATGTGTCTTCTTCATTTGATCAATGATGTTGAAAGGGGATGAATTTTCCTTTTGTTTTCCCTTACTTGGTATAACCTTTTCTGGAGCTTGAACAGGTGCATGTGTTACTACAAAAGGTACCTTAGGCTGATTCTACACATTTGGAGCTATGTTTTGTCTACTGACCCCTTGTTTTGTAGGAGTGGGCTGAGAAACAATTGGATTATATGGTTTCCGCTCTTCTATGCTTCTCTTCCTTGACCGTGTGTTGGCAGCCACCCCTTGAAAGGGCTATTGGTTAACTCCACAGAAGTCTTCCGTTTTCCAATTAATCAATGTGGTTTCTATTGGAGGTCCTTCTTGTTACGTTTCTTACTGCTGATTCTCTTCTTGGCTTGGTTCTTGAGGCACACCAATGGTTTGCACCGTCAAAGCCTGATTCAGTGCACCGTTGAAACATGATGACTGATTGTGAGGTAGATTGCAAGGGTAACACCAGTCGTACTCCTGTGCCATGTTATTTTGTGTTGGGACCAAGGCTCTCTAGGATGTCGTTACATTTGGATCATACGGTCGAAATGGCCTGGCAGCTTGAAGTTGTCCTTGGTTTTGGTTTTGATTTGTAGCCTGAGGTGGTGGTCTATTTTTTGGTATGAGGGCCTAGCCTGGTACTGTGCTTGACGCTGATACGGTCTAGAACTTTGGGCTTGTTATCTTTTGATAGTCACTAGCTCATTTCCAAGGTTCTGTAGCTGTTTCATAACCTCCTGCAATTCCTTTGAAGTATTTGAAGGAGTTGATGCCTCATTATTGCTTTGATTTCTAGGGGTTGGAATGGGATTCAGTTCTGGTGCTTGACTGGTTGTAGGATTTCCCATATCTGGATATAGAGGCATTGGTGGCCTTGGTGCAAGCTTGCCAGCTTGGATCAAATAGTTCTCTGCTCTGATAGCTGTGTCATAGGTCCCTGGCAGCATTGTTCCTCCCATTGATTGGATCATCATGGTTATGTATGAATTTATAGCCCTTAAGAAATAAAGGAATGCACCTTCGGTGGTTGGTCTAACAGCTATTGGAATCCTGTCCCATGTCTGTTGGAATCTGAAGTTGAAATCTATCATTTGGTCATTAGGATCCCTTTTGATTGTTGTCAGTTGTTCCAATAAAGACAAATTGTCCACCCTCTCCCCAAATTGGTTGCAAAGAGCTGATCAAAGTTGGTTCTAATTCGTAATAGACCTTGCTGCTAGGCTTCTAAACCATTGTAAGGCCTTACCTTTAAAAGATGAAGCCAATAACTTGACTGCAACATCCATTTTATTTATTTCGTGGATTGCACATGCATTAGCAATATCTTGGATGTGATCAATAGGAGTAGTATAATTTTATCCTGTGAAAAGGGGATATTCTTTAGCACTGCAACTGGAACTTGATTTTGAGCATTTTTGGGAAGTGGACTACTGCCCATGAAATTGACAAAGGGATTCGGTGGTAGATGTGACATTATGATTGGCCTACGAACCCTGGTTGATGTGAGAAAAGGTCTACCAGGTGGAGGTGTAGACAAAGTCCTATTAGGTGGAGATGGTGATCTTTGTGGTCTTCTTCCTCTCCTTCCTCTACCTGGTGATAGTTGTAAGTGGAAAAATAGCCCCTCTTCTTGAGTATCAGACTTGGTTCGAATTCTTCTCATGTGCCTGGGAAACTTGTGTTGCTACACCACTAAATTCTATCCCTTTAGAGTCGCCAGATGTGTTAGAGAATGAGCCTCAAAAGGGTGGATTTTGCCAAGTTACACACCAAACTTGACAATATTGAAAATAGAATTTAAAGCTTCGAAGGACCCAGGGGATAAAGTCTTCAATTTGGTTATCAGGTCTTGTTGTGTAGCTACTAATCCCCGAAAGGTACAGACGAAGCTCAAGTCATGTAAGGCAACTTACAAAACTTGAAATACACTCTGTCGGAGATTGGGACATGCTCGACACCTGGGAAAACCTGAAACACTAAAAACCATGAAATTTTGAAAGTCAAAATCTCAAAAATCTAAGGATACCCTTTTGAAGATTTTTCCCTGATCTACCAACTGGTGAAATTTTGACTTGTTTTGAGCGAGTTAAGCCCTTGGAGATTGATTTCAGAGTTCATCCTAGAAGGTGAAAAATCCAAAAATTGTAAAACTTGTGATTTCTAAGTCCAAATTTCTTGAAAATTCCTTCAAATCTTATGGAATGAACTCTTGGTCCCACCGAGCATGCCAAAACTATTGATGGTGAATCACAACACCCCCGAATGTCTGCAACTCAATGGGTCGAGACTTTTAGTGTGATTGCATAACATGGAGCTTTTCCCAAGTGTGGGACCTTACGAAAACAGAAAAGCTCTCCGGATGAAGGACGGTTCCTATTCCTCTATTTAGATGCACACATAAAAATGCAGAGGGTTTACTCAAAAACCTAATCTAACTTTCCAAGGAGACAAGGTAAAAAGATGCATAAAAACAAACCTAAACTAACAAAGGTGATGCACCAAGGAATGAAGAACACCTGTCTTGCCAATAAACAAAAACCATAAAAATGCAATGCAAGATCATGCACAGATAACCAAATTTGTAGTGGAAGATCAAGATGATGCAAAATAAACACTGAGAGGGTTGAGAATCATCCACAGACATGCATTACTTCCTCCAAAGATTGACACAATACACTACAAAATGTCAAGAGGCAAAGTTGCATTACAATTTTGAATGGGAGGTTTTAATTCCAAAAATTCACTTGCCAAAGAGAAGAAGGGAGGGGAAAAACAAGAATTTCCAACCTTTAGAAAGAAGCCCCTCCTTACAATTTATAGGGAGAAAAAGAGAGAGAGAAGAGAGGAATTCAAAATCTACCCCAACCACCTTCAGACTACACTTAATTCATCTCATTATGGTGGTAGGTGAGAACCCTAACAAACCCAAAATATGGTGAACTATATTTTACATTTTTGAAGAACTTGTTCTCACCCAATTAAATATATCTAGTCATAGTTGGATAGAGGACCTTGTAAGCTTTCTAAAAAGTCCAACCTTGCGTGAATCCGAGCTCCCTGTGAAAATTTATGGCCATCTGAATATTTCCCGCGTCAGGGTCTGTTTCCAATCGGGTTTGGGATTCTCCTTTGCATTTTCATCGGGTTTGGAGGATGCCTCGACATGTGTTTGATGCTTTTATTTTCCCAAAACCTACTTTCGCCACTATTGCCAAGATTTCCTTTGTTTCGGGTTCGGAAATTGGACTTGCATATGCATCGGGTTTGGAAGGTGGCTCGACATGTTTTCACCCCATGCTTTCCTGACTCCAAAACCCGATTTTCCTAGGTAGTGTTTCGGGTTTTTAGAACTCCCAAGCATTGGGACATGCCTTGCGATTTTCATGCTTCATGTCTCATGTTTCCCGAAACCTAAAACCCGAAATCCTTTGTGTCAGGTTTTTGAACCTCTCCGACATATTTTCCTTGTGTCGGGTTTTTGGACCTCTCCGACATATTTTCCTTTGTGTCAGGTTTTTTGACCTCTCCGACATATTTCCTTTGTGTCGGGTTTTTTGACCTCTCTGACATATTTCCTTTGTGTCGGGTTTTTTGACCTCTCTGACATATTTCCTTTATGTCTGGTTTATATTTACCCAGGGGGTAGATATATACAACAGTAGCCTAATTGCTATATCATCATGTGTGATCAAGTAGACAAAGCATATATTACCAACATCTTGAATGTGCTCAGCAGGGTTGACTTTATTTTCTCATGTGAAGTATGTAATACTCTTAAGAATGGTCATTGGCACACCATGTTAGGAATTGAGAATGAGTGGGCTTCCACAAGTGAAGCTAGCAAAGTTCCTTGGAGGATGAGGAGTAGGTTGAAGTGCCATAATAGGGTGTGCTTGTCTGTTTTGAGGAGGATTAAAGTGTGTGTGATGTACATGAGATGGGGATGCATGCGTGAAATATCTACTGCATATGTTTCTCACTGAAAGCTGGAGGTATTCAAAGGATACTTTAGCTACAACACTATGTTTGGTATGCACTCTTCTCCAAAAAGGTACTCAGGACTAGAAAAAAAGAGCTCTGGAAATTTTAGGAGTCGTCAGATGCGTTGAAATAAGCCTCCAAAGGATGAAAATACAAATTTCACACACCATAACATAACAATATGAAATTTAAGATTTCACTATTGGTCCCACCGGGCGTGCCACAAACTATTGGTGGTCAAACTTTCACCCATGTCTCATATCTGGAAGAACTAATTCATTTGATACAACAATAGAACTTTCTCCAAGTTGTGGGACGTTGCACACTTTACACGGATCTCCAGAGAAGGCTGGTTCCTCTATCAATTTCTACTACTACTACTACCTTTAATGTTAAAAGGGAAAATTAAGCTAACAATGCTTAGGGACTAGGGATAGAAGGATAAAAAAAGGGAAACTAATCTAAGGAAAGTGATAGCACCAGAAAAAAAAAAGGGATGAACACCATCCTTTATGAGTGAAAATGAAAGGAGAAGGCATGAAAGAAGGATAGGCACATGTAACACAACTAAAATGCATTTACCAGATCAGTTTCATGGAACACAACTAAAAATGGAGCTACAAGGGGCACAGAGTGACACAACAAGCACATAATGTAAAAGAAAGGAAAGAAGAAAGAATGAAAACACACTTAAGATGAAGAATAATCACAAAAAAAATGCTTCCATTATTTCCAGAAATGCACAAAAATGTTACAATGGAAAAAGAGGCCAATATCCACATGCATGAGTTGGATATAGAGATCTATAACTCATAATACATAAATATGAAGTCTATAGCAAAGTGTGTAAGGATAAAAGGTGTCAAATGTTAACAATGAGCCCAACTATTACATTTAGAGATGAATCCATGAAATATGAAGAGAAGGAGGCAAAACCTGATTTTGAAATATAACCACCAGCTAGAAGCATTCAATACCTGTAAATCCACTTGCAAATCTGTCGAATATATTTCCCCAAGTCTGTTTAGCATGTTGGAGAAGGAAAGAGGGTAGATTAGATAAAAATAGGTGATTGGAGTAATCATATCTACTCTTTAATGTTCATAAAGTAATTTTCCCATTTCTCACCTACCAGATCCACTAATAATTTGAATTTGAATATCGAGAACTATAGCCCACATCAAAAACTATCGATTGAGTCTAGGTGCATGTCGATCAGAGCTCTATAAAAAAAATGTTGTTGTTAAAAGATTGTTAGGGCCATTTTCATATGCAAGACATGTGGTGTGCATGGATTGGATAAAGGGATGGCCAACTATGCACATTGTCTTATCGTTTCTTCCACGTGTCACTCACTAGTTTGTTGCAAGGACTCGGTGCCATGTTGGTGTGCTTTGACTGGTTGTATGTTCACACTCAAGTGTGTCAGAGAATGACATGGAATCGAATGGCATAGAGGAGGGCACAAATGTATGCGTGCGAAAGAATGAGGTGTAAGAAGAAGACAAAAGGAAGGTGTGCATAATTAGAATGAAATGGAGGAAAAGGGTAAAACTGGTGAGTAGAGAATGTATGGTCAAGGCACAACTATTACAAGGTAACATATAGTGTGCGCAAGAGGGCTTGGGACTTACTTTATTGAATCAAGTACAAGGCACGTACCTAGGATGAATAACTACTAGGAAGAAGGTGAATGCGCAAAAGATGCACATAAGGTAAGAGTTGAATAAAGAGGAAAAGGAAAGGGGAAAAGGGAGAAGGGGAAGTGCACAATGGAATGTGAGGAAACAGTGATAAAGTGAATTTTCTAAGGAGAAAAATTAGGTGAGTACCACTTGTAATGAAGATCTCTAAGCCAAAATATGTATGTAAGTTGTCCAAATGACTAGAAGAGTTATTTGGATAACACTTACCAATATAGTTTTCCTCAACAAAACATTCCCTACGAGTAGGGCATTCCTCAACAATATTAGGTATACTCACAACCTATCTAGTCTTTATTCTAACCTAGCTCATCCTCGTAGAAAAAAACTCAACTCGATCCTCTTCAAGCCCTTATGAACCGCATATCCAGTCTCGAAGTTGGTTCATCCTCATCCAAGAATGTGCTCTCATATGACCAAATTTGTAATGATCCCATTCAACCTTCAGTGTCATATAAAGCATATCCACCTCACTTGGAACTTATAAATTTCATCAAATTTTATAGCAAGGAATACCCCCAACACCACATCTATGCCTTTCATCATGCCTATTATCTAATACCTCATGACCAATACCTCATGTTGAGGACCTTTTCCATGTCCCTTTCTGCTCCTACCTTGGATTGGTACAATAACATTCTGTAACATTCCTTATTCTCCTTTACACAAATTATTCAAATTTTCTTAAAACACTTTTCCATAAACATAGCCCACAAAGTCACTATTAATGACCTATATGGCATCAAAAAATTTGAAGACAAATCTATTGCCAATTTTTTCGCATGTCGGAGAGGTATAATTAATCAACTATCCTTTTCATTACCACAAAAAGAATTAATCAAAGTTTTATGTCTCTCATATGCCAAACATATTTCATTCACATTACAAATCTGATCATTTTAAACTTTTGATGAGGTTGTTACCATAGTCCATAAATTAGAATTATGAGCTCTAGAAGATGATTGGTTCAAGCTTCGTCCTAAGAAACAAGAAGTTGAATTTCCATATAATTCAACATCTAACCCTGATAAGTATAAGACATCTTCCATTATCATCATAGTTAAATATTCTCGGAAGGAAACACCCACCTCTAAACAATAAGTCAAGAAAACACCAAAAAACCTCAAACATGCAAGGGATCGGTACCATGGAGATGATGATAGATGCAGGTTCCAAATGGATGATGAGATTATCTCCATGATCTAAACAAACCTGAAACTCACAAATACTTGAAAAAAAATAGATTAAATACTTTCATGAGGGGTTTCTTAATAGATCAGATCCAAGAAACATTCACTTCCTCAGCGGTTGTCAATTCCCATGTTCACAAGAAAAGAGTGAGTATAAAATGATAAAATGACATGTCAAAACTAAAGATATTTGTAATATGGTGAATGAACGATATGAAAATGATACCTAGCCAGTATTTTGATATAACAACAAATGGATCATTAGAGTGACAATATGAGACTGATAGAGCTTCACCTCCAAACACTCCATAATATGATTCAATTCTTCACAAAAAAATTTGTCAAATTTTTTTTATTTTTAATCTTAAGGATTTTGACAATTTCCACCTATCCAGACGAGGGTGAAAGGGTCTTATTTATAACTTGAATTTGGATTAAATTATAGGGTTAACAAATAAATGAGACTTGTACAAGAAAACCTAATTAGTGGGACATGATGAAGACTGATTTGACTGTGGGGTCATGATGTGAGAAAAAGGAAAGGTGTGATGTGGAGTGGGGACATGATTAGGTGTAATAGTGAAGCCATGCACTTACTTTACACTATTGATTTTTGGATTTGTTGTTGGATGTTGAGATTTTAAATTATTTAATTCATGGGTGGGGTTAATAATTAAATAATTTTAGGGGATTAAATTGTTAGGTGGAGATTGATTTTTAGGTGGGAATTGATTTTTACTTAAGTGGGGAACATTTGGGGCTCTTGATTTGCATTTTTTTTAGATTAATTAATTATGAAATAGGATGATATGACTTAATTAAAAATGGATTATTTAGCCTATAATTAAGTTTTAGAATGTGATAGGGGATTAATTAATTTATCAGATTAATTAATTGGATATACATTTTTAGATGAGAAATGAGATTCATTTGGGTAAGCTTGTTGAAGGAGAGAGAACACGAGGTGATACCAAAAATTTTTGTCTACATTTGCCCCTTTTTTTTTGAGTGGTTTGAGATAGCAAGCCACAAGAAAAAAACAAAAAGGGTTAGATGAGGATAAAGGAGTAGATGGTAAACTCCCCCTCAAACGGGAAGGTTATGATGTCTCATGAAATCGATGACGCATGGATAGAGGATGGGTAAAAACATGACCAAAGGCAAGATTACTCAGGAAAAAAAGGATCATAATAATAACGAAAAGTATAGTGGTGACTCCCATATCACATTGGTAGAGGACGATTGAGGTATCAATTGAGAGAGATGACAATGTTCTACATACCAGTGAGTGGGTGAAGATCACTGCAATATAGATGAAAACCATGATGACCAATGGGTCATAAGAAAACATCAAAGTATGTGTAGCTAAATTTGAAACGTACATGAAACCATTCATATGCGAGGAATCGAGTGAAAAATCATGCATCCACAAAAGGGAAAAAGATGAAAATAATGATGCCCCAACATAGGGCATGATATAGAAGTTAAATATGTAAATAAAATGCCCCATGGGGAATGAATTTAATCATAAATGTGGACACAATGAGAATATAGGATATAAGTGTGAGATAAAATGCCCCGAAAGGGTGATAAATATGGTGATTAAAACATGTTTCATAGAAAAGGTTCATAAGTAATGGAAAACTAGGAGGTGAAGAAAAGAGAAAGCAATCTCACTTCTTTGGAAAGTAGGAGAAGGATTCAAGCTACTTTTGTGAATAAAAAAAAGTAGAGTAAACATTCATGAAAGAGAACAATATTGGATAAGTGATGGCCGTTATGGTATCCTCCGAGACAAAAATGTCAAAGGAAGATGAGATGAGGGATGTATATGATGATGTCTCTTTGAGAGGGTTGAGAAGACTAGAAGAGATGGCATCACTCCTGAAAGGAGGAGAGATAAATTTTATAGACAAGAGGAAGAGGAAATTTAATGTAGTAGAGTGGATGTGGTGGAGGAGGAGAAAACAATTAAAGAGGATAAAGGGGATGAGGTGTAATAATACGGAGAAACCATCATCCACTGATAATGAGGAGTGTGAATTGTGCTTAATTGTGATTGAAAGAAGAGGAAGATAATAATAGAGAAGGATGATAAGAGAGGAGAGAAGATAGATGAAAGCATAGAAGAGGTAGAAAGATAATACGAAGGTAGTTGGAAAATATAAGAGGGGAGGAAATAGAGAGGGCATGATGGGATTGGAGAAAAATAAAATAAAGAAAAAGGATAGGAGAGGAAGGGAATGAGGAAGAAAAAAGAAGAAGAAGACGAGATAATAAGAGGGGAGAGATTAGAGGATATTATTAAAGCATAGAAGAGAAACAAAGATGTGCCATAGTAAAGAAGAATAAAATATAATAAAGAGGGGAGATGGTGGAAGAAATAAATGATGAAGGATGAAGAAGAAGAGGACAAGAAAAGGATAAGATGAATGGTGAAGGAGTGAGGGAAAGGGAAAGGGAAAGGGAAGAGAGTAAAGGGTGAAAAATAAAGAGAGATGTGCAATATGAAAGTATTGAAAACCAAGAAATAGACAATATGTAGAAGATGATGGAGAGAAATGGAGAAAAGATGGAGGGTGCTAAGTTGGAGGAGAAATGTTAGAAGACGATTAAGAGTGGAAGGATAAGAAAAAGGAATAGACAGGAGTAGTGGTAGATTATTAGAAGATCAATGAAAGTTAAAAGTTAATAAGATAAAAGGATGAAATATCGAGAAGGATATAAGCGATAGGGATGATAGGGGAAGAAGGAAAAAACAAGAAGACAAAAAGAAAATGATAGAGGAAACAGTTAAGGGGATATGAAGATCAAAAATGAAGGGATTGAAGAAATATGAAAGGGATGAAGGGAGAGAAATAATGGAACACAAAAGAGATGATAGAGTTGAGAAAAAGAAGATTTGGATAAGAGATAAGGATGCTAAGAGAGACGAACGAGAAGATGAGATGAGGGTAGTGGGTAAAATAAATAAAAGGGAGAGAAGGATGGAAATGGGATGAGAAAGATGAAAAATTTAAAGAAAATGAAAGACAAGGTAGAATAGAGAGAGAAAGAAAGAAACAATTAGGGCCATGAGGCTGTAGAGAAGATGGGAGAATGGAAGAGAAACTGATATATAATGATGGAAAAGGTAGGGGTGGTAGAGCAAAAAAAAGAGGTTTGGTTGTGGGAAAGTGAAAATGATAGGGAAAGAAGGAATGATAGAGAAAAAACTTGAAGAATATTGAATCAAGGCATTAGGAGGAAGAACTAGGAAAAGATATGAAATAAACCACATGGAAGTGCATGTGGAAAATGGGTAAGTAAGAAAGAAGCGTGTGATAAAACGAGGAAGAAGACAATACAGATAAAGTGAAATAAGATGAAGATCAGAAAGGAGGAGATGAAAAAAAAGAAAATTGTGCAGAAGGAAGGGAACCAAGAAGGGGAAATATGAAGTGAAGAGTGAGCATTATAAGTAATGTAAAGAGAAGATGGAGGGGAGGAATGACACGGATTAGAAAAGATATACAATCGATGACGAGAAAATAGGGATAGGGTGTATGATGAAGATATTAGAGATATTGAAGAAGGTGAAGGGAAGATGGATAAATAACTAAGAAAAAGGGAGGGAAGAATAGAAAAGGTAATGCCAGTGAAGGTATGTTAGGATAAATCCACCAATAATCATTGGTGGGGATGGCCGAGGATGAAGAGGTGGAGAGGAAAAATGGGAATGGATGATATGGAAATTAACTCCAACAAAGGAATGGTAGGAAATCCTTCGATAATGATTAGAGGACATGTATGAAGGAAGGAATGAAGATATAATCGAGGATGTCAAAAAGAGGGAATATGGCTATGCAGAATGGGGATGAGTGAGTATTAGGAGAATTCCACTGATAATTATTAACATGGAAATGAAAGATGGTGATGAAAGATTGTAAGGGGAATACTAACAACAATGATGGGTAAACAAGGTGTTAGATATGTGGGAGAACTCATGAAGGTAGAATGGAAAGAGTAAAGAAAGGGGGAATAATGATTTATGTGGAGATGAAGGTGAGGAGAGGATGTAGTGGATGATGATGAAGGAGGTAAAGATGAAGAAACGAGACATAATAAGAAATGGTATGAAGTGGTTAAGTTATATTTCCAAATGAGGGATAATGGAGATGATATTTAGGGAAATCGAAGATATTTGGTGCGAGGAAGAAAGAGGAGGAAAGAGGATGTGTTTATGGGGAATGAAAAGAAAATGTGGACATTGGGAGTGTGGAGCAATGGGGAAAGGAAAAAAGATATATTATCCCTAAGAGATACTCTTAAATAAGATCTTCATGTGATGTGAATCCAGCTGTAAGAGGTTGAAATACTTCCAAAACAAACATAAAATCTTTGCAAATAAAAACCAGTATTTTCAAAATAGATTTCTTCTCATTCTGGAATCCACAGTGATCTTTTACATCATTACAATCCTACTTTTATTTCACGTCTACACTAAAAACCCTAAAATACCAAAAAACCCTAAAATACCAAAAACCTTAAAAAGCTAAAAATTACCTACTAGAAAAACAACTTGGATGGGCCCTAAAATTTACGTGCCAAATATGCCTTTATAAATTAAGGCTCATAAGAAATTTTGACTTATTCTAAATAGTACAACAAAAATTATTAAAGTTCTAATACCTAGTCAAAAGTGAAAAAAACAATCGAAGCCAATTTGAGGCCACTAGATGAAAGAATCCGAGCCCAAAAATGTGCCGAAATGGCCATAACCTTGTAGGACAAATTTACCCCAGCATAGTGCTAATGTATATCTACCACCCTGTAAAATTTCAAGACGATCCAATGATTGGATCAAACGTTATGGTCTTCGCAAGTTATGCTCCCGCATCATTCTCTCCTAGTTGAAAAGAATTCAGCTCCCGCGAATTCAGTTGATGAAATTCATCTAATTTTGTACTGTCAATCTTCCTCAATTCCCACTCAGGAATCCAAGTATTTTCTTCCTACTATAAACCTTCCCACTGTACCAAATATTTGTTGCAGCTCCCATGTCTAGTAGTGATTGTCTTTTAGTCCAAGACACACATTACCCTTTCCTTTTTCTTCTTCACCATCTACTGCTACCAGTTTATTTCTTCCTCTGCAACATTTTGATCATGAATAGGAAACTTATATAAGTCAAAAACATTAAAATTTTGTGAGATGGAAAAGTTTTCAGGTAGCTCCACCTTGTAGGCATTATCACTCATCTTCTTCAAAATCTTACACGGTCCAATCTTCTTATACTTGAGTTTATTACATGTCCCTTTTGGAAACCTCTCCTTTCTAAGATGAACCATCACCATATCTCCTTCTTTGAATACACTTACTCTCCTACTAGTATCTGCAACTACTTTATATTTTGCATTACGCACTTTTATCTTTTCCCTCACTTCATCCTGTAGCTATAAAATGTGTTCTACAAATGCTTCTGCATCATCACTAGTTTTATCTTCAGTGGGTAACACAATCAGATCTAGGACCCCCTTGGGATTCCTACCATATACTATCTAGAAAGGAGACCTCCCTGTTGACCTGTTTACAGAGCTATTATATGCAAACTCAGCTTGTGGTAAAGCCAAGTCCCATTGTTTTGGCTTTTCTCCAATTATGCAACGTAGGATATTTCCCAAGATTTTGTTCACTACTTATGTTTTCTCATCAGTCTGGAGGTGATATGCACTACTGAACTGTAGTTGTGTCCCCATTTTCCTCCACAGAGTCTTCCAAAAGTGACTCAAAAACTTCATGTCCCGATTTGAAGTGATCGTTCTTGGAACTCCATGTAATCTAACCACTTCTGAAAAAAACAAATTTGTAACTCTAGAAGCATCATTAGTTGTTTTACAAGAAATAAAATGTGCCATCTTAGAGAATATATCAATTAAAACAAATATAGAATCATTCCCTCACTGTGTGTTGGGAAGTCCTAACACAAAATCCATACTCAAATCAACCCATGGTCATGTAGGGACAGGTAATGGCATATACAACCCAATATTTTGTGTATGGCCCTTAGCCATTTGGCACACTCTACATCTTGCTAAAATCCTACTTATGTCCCTCTTTACCTTTGGCCAATAATACTTATCTACAACAAGAGTAATTTTCTTACTTATACCAAAGTGTCCAGCCAACCCCCATTATGCAACTCTCTTATAATATTTTCTCTCATTGAACCAACAGGGATACACAACTGTTTCCCCCTAAACAAATAACCATCTTGCATCAAATAATCAGAAGAACCACTACCTACTGTAGTATCCTTAATTTTTCTCACAACATCACCAAAATCTAGATCACCTTCATACAATTCCTTAACTACCCCAAACCCTACTACTTCATTTTCCATTGTTGTCAAAAGTGATACACACTGACTCAAAGCATCAACAACTTGATTCTGCTTACTTGACTTATGCTTTAAGACAAAAGTATATTCTTGCAAAAATGAAACCCATTTTTCATGCCTACTATTTAGTTTCTTTTGTGTGTTTACATACCTCAATGTTTCATGGTCAGTGAATAGTACAAATTCCTTTTCTACCAAGTAATGTCTCTAGTGCCTTAATGCTTGAACAATAGCATAAAATTCCACATCATAAGTAGAATATTTTCTCCTAACTTCATTTAGATTTTCAATAAAGAATGCTACAGGTCATCCTTCTTGACTCAGTACAGCTCCAATCCCAACATGTGAGGCATCACAGTCAACCTTGAAGACCTTACTAAAATCTGGAAATACCAAAATAGGTGCTTCTGACACTTTCTTCTTCAAAAAATCAAAACTATCTATTGTTGTCTTAGTCCATACATACTCCCTCCCTTTTATACACTCTGTTATGGGTGCAGTGATGCTACTGAAATTCCTGATGAACTTCCTATAAAAAGCTACCAATCCATGAAAACTACAAACCTCTATCACATTCCTCAGAATAGGCCATTCCAAAATTCATTTTAATTTCTCCTCATCCATCCTCGCTCCGTCCTCTGATATCACAAACCCTAAAAAAAATAGACTCTTATGAAGAAATCTATACTTCTTTAAATTTTCATATAGACTCTCTTTATGTAACAAGTCTAACACCAATTTCATATGTAACAAGTCCTCTTACACTGTCTTACTAAATATAAAAATATCATCAAAATAGACAACAAAAAACTTACTATTGTATTCTCAAAGTAATCTATTCATCAACATCATGAATGTAATGGGTGCATTAGATAGTCCAAATGGCATCACCATCCACTCGTACAACCCTTCTTTTGTTTTGAAAGTCATTTTCCATTCATCCCCTTCATGGATCTAGATCTGGTAGTACCCACTCTGTAGGTTAATCTTGCTAAAATACCGGGCTCCAATTAGCACATCCATCATATCATCCAATCTTGGAATTGGGAACTAGTACTTAATTGTGATCTTATTTATGGCCCTACTATCTACACACATTCTCCGGTCTCCATATTTTTTTTGAGTCAATAGGGTTGGGGTTACACATAGACTCATGCTTTCCCTCACTAATCCATTCTGTATTAGATCTATCATTTGTCTGTTCAACTCTTCACTCTGTGTCAGAATCATCCAATAGGCTGCCTGGTTTGGAAGGGCCGATCCTGGGATCAAATCAATATGGTGTTGAATATCTTTCTTTAGAGGTAACCCATCTTGTAGCTCATCTGGTATGAAATCTTTGTATTCTTTTAATACCTTTTCCATACTAGCAGGTATATTGAAGTCCTCTACTTCCACCTTATTTAACATCAGTGCATAACACCAGCCAACTTCTTCCATTTCTGTAACAAACTCTTTTATTTCTAATAAGCCCTCACTCTTCTCTTCTTCCTTGAAGGGAAACAAGACAACCTTTACACCATCCTTCCAAAAGGTATATGTATTTTTTCCTCCATCATGTGTAACCTTCATATCGTACTTCTAAGGCCTCCCCAGTAATATATGGCATGCATCCATTGGGATAACATCGCACCATACCTCATCCTTGTAGGTATTCCCAATCGAAAATTTTATAAGGCACCTTTTGTCTATGGTTACCTCATTCCCTTTCTTGAACCATGATATACGATAAGGATGTCGGTTCTTCTCACATTTTAGATTGATTTTATCGACCATCACACTCGAAACCATATTTTCATAACTACCACCATCAATAATAATTTTACATACATTTCCTCTAGAGGTGCATCTTGTTCGAAATATATTTGATCATAACCACGAATCAGCACCAGCAATATCCTATTCCTTCTCTTTCCTTGGGATAATTATCATCCTCCTTATCATTAGGGTTTCACCCAAGTCTGCAACAACCTCCATTTCTTCTTCCTCTTCAACCTCAACCATATTTACCCTTGGTTGTTCTCCTTGCCATCTATCTTGTGTATTATAGTACAAACACTCAAAGGCTCTCTGACCCTCTTCACCACACCTGTAACATGTATATTGCCTTTGGGGGATATTCCAGCCACATCCTCCATTATGACCTCTTGCCCTCTAAAGCCCCCTACCTCTTTGGTAGTTACCACAACTTTGACCAGAATTTTCATGCCCTTCTGCATTAGAGGATTCACCTTTTATAGATTCAAATCTACCCCTACCTCTCATTGGCAATGATTATGGCCCTCTTTTCACACCTCTTCTAAAATTATTCCTCTTGTTATTTTCTTCTTCCCTTAATGCGAGTTGATAAGCATCATCTAGGATATGGATCCAGAGCATACTCAACTCATCTTGTATGGTGTAACTCAATCCATTTATATACTGTGTAGCCTTTTTTTCTTCAGACTCTCCCTATTCAACCCTAATTGACAACTTGTAAAATTAATCGTATAATCCTCAATGCTGAGATCCTTCTATCTGAGGTTTTGGAATCTTTGAAAGAGTGTCTGAGCATAATCTACAGGAAGAAATTTTTCTTTCAACTTATTTACCATTTTATTCCAGTTTCAGATCTTTCCCTTTCCATTCCTTTGTCTTTCATTTTGTAGGTGATCCCACCATATCAATGCATGTCTGGAAAACTTAGTGCATTCAAACTTAACCTTCTTCTCATCTGAAATGGTTTTCCACTCAAATAATTTTTCCATGTGATTCAACCAGTCAATCAACTCTTCTGGTCGTAACCCTCGACCATAATCAGGAACATTAATCTTGATGCCATCATTTTTCCCTCTAAAGCCTAGATCAATCTCTCCTCAAATGACCTCTCATTCAACATTTCTTTATCTCTCTCATTTTCTTCTCCATCCCCTCCTTCATTCATTAATGGAGGTACTTCTTCAGTATCACTATCTGGGTTTGCATCCCCATTTGCATATCTCCTTCTAAGGTGGGTGACTTCTCCTGTTAGCTCAACAACCTATCTCTGTAGCTCCTGAATATGCCTATTGATCTGGGCATAAAATTCTCTCCTGCGTTTATCCATGATTATATAAAATAGAGGGAAAAAAATTACACAGAAAAATGTAATATGTTACATTAACTATTTCTACAAGATCAAAATCTAGCTCTAATACCAATTGATGTGAATCCAGCTATAAGAGGTTGAAATACCTCCAAAACACACATAAAAGTTTTGAAAATAAAAAACCATGATTTTCAAAATAGCTTTCTTATCATTCTGGAATCCACGCTGATCTTTTACATCATTACAATCCTTCTTTTATTTTACATCTACACTAAAAACCCTAAAATGCCAAAAAACCCTAAAAAAGCTAAAAAATACCTACTAGCAAAACAACTCGGATGGGCCCCAAAATTTTCTTACCAAATATGCCTTTATAAATTAACGCTCACGCAAAATTTTGACTTATTATAACAAGTACAACAAAAGTTATTAAAGTTATAAGACCTACTCAAAAGTGAAAAAAATAATCGCAGCCAATTTGAGGCCACTAGATAACAGAATCTGGGCCCAAAAATGTGCCAAAATGGCCACAACCTTGCAAGCCAAATTAACCCCAACATAGTACTAATGTATATCTACCATCCTATAGAATTTCAAGATGATCCAACGGTAGGATAGAAAGTTATGGTCTACGCAAGTTATGCTCATGCATCATCATGCTGCAGGAGCGGTTAAGTAAGATCACCAATCCGAAGAAGAAAAAGAATGATGAAAATAAGCGGACGATTGGAAAGGTTGATGGTAAGAGTGTATGAAAATATGGACTTAAGGGTAACCCTCAAGTACATTTTCCATACTATGAAATGGCGTAAGTAAGGTGATCGAGAAGAAGATGGATAATAGGAAGAATGAGAAAAGAGTGAGTGGTGTCTATGAGAGTAGAACAAGAGGTGGGAAGGGGTGATAATAATAAAATAAGGGAGAAAAGGATTGTAACATAAATGTATGGAGGAATGTATGCAATGTAGGATGGAGAGTGTGAGGGGAATCCTTAATTGGGATGCCCATGTTGTGAGAGTGATGACACCAGAGTGTTAAGCGGAAGATATGGAGCAAGAAGATATTTCTAGTGATGATTATCTTTCAATGGAATGGAAAATGGTAGAGTTTCTACAAAAATGGGATCTTAGGAAATGGATACATATAAACCAAGATGCATGTGTGAAATGGGTGATTAAGTAATATTATCAAGCTGAAAGTTGAAAGAATGAAAGGAGATCAAAATGATAAAATAGGAAACATAGGAAGCGATGCTAGTAAAAGTATATTAGAGGGAAAACCAACAATAATTATTAATATGGAGGATGGGTGAAGGATCAAAGAAGTAATGAAGAATGAATAAATGGTTGAGAAAAGTAGTGGATAATGAGATGGGGTGAATTTTAGGAGAAAATTTGGTTGGTAAAGGAGATTAGGAGGAAGGAATGGTCAACAAACACAATTCTGAATGATACCTTGTCCAAAATGACAGGTCTACTTCAAGTATGATTTTCGTGTTGTGTGGGTAGTTATGTAGATGTGCCAAGCTAGGGATGAAAATCCTAGAATGGTGAAGAAGAATATGTCTGCACTCTATGATAGACAAAAATAAAAATGGTGAGATGGGTGATGCGTGGATAATTAGTAAGAAGAGAAGGGTGATGTGAGAAGATGAATGGAGAAAGGTCATGTTGGTCATGGTGGGGGATGAAGATTTTTTGGATAATGAATGTTACTTAAGAGATACCCTCAAGTATAATTCACAAAATGCAACAAAGATCAAGTAGAATTCCCAAACCAGATAGTGCAGTAAAGAGAGTGTTTACAAATAGTAACTAATTTGATGGATTTGTGGATGACATCAAGAGGATACATCCTTAAGATTAAACATATGGATACAAATTTTATGATATGAAATTTGATCTCTAAGAATACAATTGTGATACAAGATGACCATAGCAAGGTCACATAAGAAAGTCATGCTTCAAACTGGATAGGAGGTAAACAAGAAAAGGTACTACTCAAGGCATTACACTTGCAGTTGATAACAAGTGTTAGCACATAACCAATGACCGTAAATTATACCAAAAGACCCTGAGGGAGATATGAATGAAAGATTCTCATAAACATAATGTTGATGTGATAAGGGATTTCAGATGTAATTTGTATGTGGGAAGATGGTTCTCCATAAGTGGATTTCCCCAGGTCATATGCCCCAACTCTGGGTGGAGAGAAGAGAACAACTTGATCAATGTGGGAATTTTGCTATGAGAAAGATGATCAGTGCAGGAAGATTTCTTAGGATGCTAATATAATAGAAGGATGATCAATGTGGGAAGCCTTCGATGTCATGATATAAGAGAGTATCCATCCTTCAAGGGTATGGTCTACTTTAGACATATATGATTTCAATGGAAAAGAACTATATACATGATAGCCATCCTTCGAGGGATCAGTCTATTTCTTATGATTATTCTTTTGACTTTGATTTGCATGCTTTTCTTTTTATTTTCCTTTTTTTTGCATGAACAACTGTCCTTCAAGGGAACAGTCTATTTTTTTATAACTTTGAATTTTGATAAGAAAATCAAGGAATTTTGAATTTTTACACTGGAAAGAGCAACGAATAGCTAGGTAGACCACTTAGGATGGGATAATGGATGTACAAGCGACACCTTTAGGACCCTTAGGGTGGTTCCAAGAGGTAAACAAGAGGGTGATGAATGTAATGATCACAAATTTCTCACCAAAAAGGGAGAACCTATCCATAAGGAAGATGTTATGGACAAAGCCGTGGTGCCCATATTTAAGGTCACGTCTAGGAAAGTGATGATAGAACACATAATTCCAAACCATTACAATGATATATTGAAGAGGTTAATGATGGAGGAATGATCTAAGGATATGAATAAGTGCTCATTGGTATGTATGCTAATAGTAGAATGGTCGCAAGTGCAATGAGTTAAGTGGTTCCACTTCTAGCTTACCATTAAGGGATGCCAAATGATAGGCTCCTGAATCGTACTTATGTGTGATAATGTAAGGTCCAATCTAGTTGGGGGAAACATTTCCACATTGGCTCCTTCCTATAGTAATAACGTTATGATTTTATTTTAATGGCAAGGTCACCAACATTAAAGTTGTGATAGGATAGACTGGTAGCTTGAAAAATATGGGATACAATGAGATAGATGAGCGAAGATAAAAGCCATATGATACCCTTGAGGAAGCCAAGAAAATATGCATCCCTAACGAGATGAATAGATGGCCACAAAAGTGGGCTTAGGATGAAAATATGGTGCCCCGAGAAGGGCACAAACATGGCCACAAAGGTGGACTTTGGATGAGAAAAAATGGTCCCCCAAGGGAAGCACGAATATAGCCACAAAGGTGGACTTTGGACAAGGGTGATGGATAAGAATATTTGTACAAGATAGATTAGATAAGATTGGATGAGATGGATATGATAAAACATATGCAATACCTTGGAAATGAGGATGTGAGAGATATGTGTATTAGGAGACGAGAAAATGGCCACAAGAGTGGGCTTAGGGTGAGGATATGGTGCTCCCAATAAGGACAAAAATATGTCCACAAAGGTGGACTTAGGATGAGAAATATGGTGCCCCAAAAGAGGCACAAATATGTCCACAAAAGAGTGGACTTTGATGAACATATATGGTTGCCCCAGAAAGAAGGCACAAATATGGCCATCAAACGTGGACTTAGGATGAACACAATCATGGTGCCCCAAGAGGAGGAATTTGATGAAAAATATGGCCACAATATGGTGGAATTATGGAATGAGAAACATGGTGCCCCCAAGAAGGGCACAAATGTGGACTTAGGATGAAGATAAATGGTGCCCTCAAGAAGGATAGCACAAATATGGCCACAAAGGTGGACATACGATGAGAAGATTATTTGCATGCCCCCATTTTAGATTGGATGCATTAAAATGTGGTAAATAAACAAAGTTCAAGGACTTAGGTCCCCCAGACTCAAGAGGCTTATTTAGAGTAGGTAATTTACCTGATATGCTCAATGTTCAGGGGAGGCTACTCCCTCAGTGATTTAGATCATATTACTGTAGGAAAATTGGGATCCTGGACCCACTTATGTGGATGTCGATGATAAATGTAGATTTGGATTATGTAGATGATTTCAGGATATATAAGGGGGATATTATTTAGTTGATTAGGTATAGTTAGGACCCTCTGATCTATGAGTATTGACTAGATCAAAGGATGTCTAGTTCTCTCCTGGAGGATCTATGGAGATTGACTTAGAGACTTTTATAGATGTGGAGTTATTTCCTTGATAAAATGGCTTGATTTATGATCCTTAAAATTTTAGTCTCTTATCATTGAGATTCCTTGCCTATGATAATTCTATAGGCCCATTCTAACATTGTAGTTTCATTGACCCAGGGTATGATAGTAATAATATATGAGGTATTGATCAAACTCATTTGTTTGTAAAGGTATTACTGTTGATGCAAAATCACAGCAACCCCTGGATGTTGATCAGATTTCTAGGGTGATCACTACTAGCATCCAGTGTGATTACACAACATTGAATCCTTTCTCCAAGTGTGGGACTTGCAAAAATGAGAAAGGAATCTCTAGAGAAGGCTGGTTCCTATTCCTCTGTTCAGATGCACACGAAAAATGCAGAGGGTTTACTCAAAATCTAATCTAACTTGCCAAGGAGACAGGGTAAGAAGATGCATAAAAATAAACCTAAGCTAACAGAGGTGATGCACTGAGGAATGAAGAACATCTATTTTCCTAATAAACACAGACCATTCAAATGTGACGCAAGATCATGCATAGATAACAAAATTTGCAGTGAAAGACCAAGAGGATGCAAATGAACACAGAGAGGGTTGAGAATCATCCAAAAAAATGCATTACCTACTCCAAGGATTGATACAATACACTACAAAATGCCAAGACGTAGAGTCACATTACAGTTTCAAATGGGAGGTTCGAACTCCACAAATTCGCCTGATAAAGAGAAGAAGGGAGGAGCAAAACAAGAATGTTTGACTTTTAGAAAGAAGCCCCTCTTTACAATACATAGGAAGAATGAGAGAGGGAAGAGAGAAGAAATCTAGATCTACCCCAACTAGTTATAGGTTGCATTTAACTCATCTCATTATGGCAGAAGTGGTGAATCCTGGAAAAATGGCGGACTGTCTAGCAGAAACGGTGAATTTTCTATTGCATTAAAGCTGGTTGTTGAAACGTCACTTCTATCTATTATTGCATGCCAGAGACGTTTCCTTTATTTATCTCACTCCAAAATGAACCAAAATGCAAGATTTACCCCATGAATCATGTAGATAATCTCTCCATCTTTCCATTGATATGAAGAACGTGAAGATTCGAGCTCTGGATCAAAAGATATGGCGATATAAAGATTTAGGGTAAAAAACAGGCCAAAACGGATATTTGAATTTTTTCCCGCATCTCTACCACTTAGATGACACGTGTCGGACTTTGATTCATCCATGGGTTCATTCTCTAAAAATTCCTTTCAAGCCTTTATACTTGGACACGTGGCATTGATTTTATTGGTTCGGGCCTGAGGGGCGCACTTGGCAACTTTTCAACCTTCTGACACGTGGCACGTTTTGATTCGTTGGAGGCTCTTTCATTTTTTCACGTCCCACACGTCCCTCACGTACCTTTGGCCCGGTTTGTCCCAAACCGTCTAGGACAAATTTCCTCTAACCCGCCCGAATCGGGCTTCCTTGTTCCTCTTTGATGGTGAAGACACGTGGCATTATTTCCATTAGCTCTCGGCTCTTTCGGCTTTTCACGTCCCACTCATGTCCTTTTGGCCCAGACTGTCCCGAATGAAAGTCTTCTGTTTCGGCCAATCCGGGCAGTTTCGCATCCTCCGCGTACCTTTGTCCCAACTGTCCCCAGACTGCCTGGGACAAATTACTTCTGAACCGCCCGAAATCGGACTGACTTGTTCCAAACCGGCCGATCCGCGTCCTTCGCAAACCTTTCGGTCCCAGTATGCTCCCAAGACTCTGCGAAGCAAGACTTAGGAAATTTTCTTCCCATTTTTCTGATCCAGTTCAGCTTTTCGTGCCCCGTGCGTCCCGATGTCTCAACTGTCCCAACTGCTGTGTAGACCGCCTGACAGCCTTTCAGCCGATTCGTGCTTTTACGTCCCAACTGTCCCAAGGATTGCCTGGACCAGGACTTAGCCGATTTTGTTCATATTTTTCGGCCCCAAGCCTGCAAACTCGAAATGCCTTAGAACGATCCTACAACCATATTTTTTGCATCTCTTCCATTTTATCAACCTTTTGGGATTCCTTCTTGGACAGGAGAGTTTAGAAGGAAACCGAGGGGATCCCCAGAAAACATGATTTTGGGCCTTGAATCGATTCTACTTTGCCTAGGACTGACAATCTGATGCATGTTATAAAAATTACCTTGGGAGGGAATTTTTGACAACAATTTGGCGACTCAGCGGGGTCACCTACCTGCTAGGTAGAAGATCAGTTTCCTTTTAACAATCCATTGGGCATGGAGTAATAACCTGAAGCCAACTTGATCTCTGATCCCGATCCTGATACTATAACTCATTCTTCAAGAGCACACTAAACTATAGAAATCCAACCTAGAGAGCAACAAAATCTGTGCCAAAGAACTTATGGAAACTGAAACCTAACTACAACAAGACAATGTGCATACGCACTTAGAGGAATTAAAATCTAGGCTAATATTTACAAGGGTAAACCTTTTCCTTTTTAGTAGCAATGTTTAAGATAGATTCTGTTAACTGGAATCGGGAGTTATTCTCCATCCAATGTAGATAATTGGAAGGCATTACCACTTTTACATCTCGTGACCATGTAGGGGCCACTCCAAATGGCATCGAACTTGGAATGTCTTCCAGGTTTCGCCTGATCTGCATCCCATTTCAGAACTAGGTCCCCCTCCTGGAAGGTCCTTTCTCCGGCCTTCTTTTCAAACCATCTTTTTTATTAAGGCCTGATCCTTTTCAATCATCAGAAATGCATGTTCTCTTATTTCTTCCAATTCCATCAACTCTGTGTACCTGGCCTCCATTGATTTGAACTCAGACAACTCCAACTGCTTCATGAGCTCTAATGCTAGAAATTCTAATGATATAGGCAATATTGCCTCTTTCCCTTAGACAAATTTGTAGGGAGAACTACCTGTAGACCTCTTTGGTGTTATCGTGTCAGCCCATAATGCTGATTTTAGCTTAGTATGCCATGCCCTTTGGTTTTCATCCAGAGTTCTTCTTATGATCCTTAGCAACTTTTTGTTCGTGGACTCTGCCTATCCATTACCGTGTGGGTAATAATTTGAAGAGGTTCTTAAATAGATTCAATTCTTGATAGCCCATTCTGTAATCTTGGAACCTATGAATGCTAATGCATTATCTGATATGATAGTGGCCGGCACACCGAACCTGGTCACTATTTCTTCATAAAAGTCTAGTATGTTAGACTCACTTGCCTCTTTAAGCACTACTGCTTCGGTCCACTTGGTGAAATAGTTCGTTGCCGTGAGAATCCACTTGTGGCCTTGACTCGAGTTTGGGATTGATGACTCCAATGAAGTCCAGTCCCCATTGCATGAATGGCTGATCTACTGAAATTAGATGCAAGGGACAGTGCTGCTAACCTTCCTTTTCCCGCGAAGAATGCACATTTCTTGCACTTTCTTGTCCATGTATAACAGTCACTAAACATTGTGGGCCAATAATACCCTGCCTTCATTATCTTGAGAGCTGTTACTTGTGGGGTGAAATTTCCTCTCAGAATCTCCATCGTGAAAATCTCGTAACACTCTCTCAATTTGACCTGTCCCAATGCACCTCAGTAGAACTCCATTGATGTCTTTCTTAAACAAAACACCATCAACAAACACATATGGAATGGCTTGTAATCTAAAGTATCTCCTCTTCTCTTTTCTCATTTCTAGAGGGAACAGGCCTCTCTATAGGAAGTGTATCGTATTCTGAGTCCAACAGGGAGTGGGCACATCATCATTTTCCTGTTCTCGGACCATCCTGTAGTACCAAGACAGCCTCTTTTCCATTACCTGCTTCAACTTGCTGACTCAAGGCTAGTTGTTTTCATAGTCCCTTCCCACGTACTAGTCTGGTGACCTTAATCTCGATGTCATATTCCATGACATGGGTGATCCATCCTGCACGTTTCTCATCCAGATCCTTGTTTAGAAGGAAGTCCTTGACTCCCGCATGAGATACCAATAATTCGATCTTGTTGTTTGAGACTAGGTGCTTGAATTTCTTTAAACTCCTGATCACTGCAAGTACATTCTTTTCAATGAAAGAGTACCTAGTTTCGTATTCCTCCAAACCTTGATTAAAGAAAGTGACTGGTTGTTCTAAACCTTCTTTGTTTTGTTGTGCCAAGATTACAGAAATTGTGTCTCCACCACCAAAGGCGTATAGCATGAAACCCTTGGAGAAGTCTGGATCGATGAGAGTGGGAGCTTGAGATATAGCCTCTTTTATTACCTCAAAACTTGGCTTGCCTTCAGATGTCCACTTAAATTCCATGCTATTTTTTAACATCAGTGTTATTGTCTTTACGAGAGCTGCAAAGTTTGGAACAAACCTACAGAACAAAATTGATCCTTCCCAAGAAGCTTTGAAGAGCCTTCTTGTGACTTGGTAATGGCAACGCTCGAATTGCTTCAACTCTTTTTGGGTCAATCGTCAATCCCTCCTTTGAAACAATATGGCCTAGACGCCTTCTCTCATGACCCAGGAATATGCATTTTTTTGGATTCAATGATACCCCAAATCTTATACACCTTTGAAATACCTGCCTTAGATGAAAGAGGAGATCCACTGCATTTTTTGAGAATATAGTGATGTCGTCCAGATATATCATAACTATTTTATTGATCAACCCCTTAAATGCCATATCCATTTCCCTTTGGAAAGTGGCTCCAACATTTGATAGGCCAAATGGCTTCTTCTTGGAGGCATATGTGCCCCATTTGATGGTGAAAGCTGTCTTGAACTGGTCATCCTCATTCACCATAATTTTATTGTAGCCTGAGTAGCCATCAAGTAGTGAGAACCTCTCGGAGCCAGCCACAACTTGCAAGATTTGATCCATGGAAGGGAGTGCGTAATGGTCCTTGAGAGAGGCTCTATTCAATTCTCTGAAGTCAACACACAATCTGATATCTCCACTCTTCTTTCTGACTGGAACTAAGTTGGCAACCCAATTAGAATGCTTGATTGGGAATATGATTCTTGACTCAATCAGCTTGTCTAATTCTTTTCTCATGAGAGGCTCCATGTGTGGGTTGATTGGTCTTTGTTTCTACCTGACAGGCTTAGTATTTGGATCAAATTCGATGGTATGCTAAGATAAGTTGGGATTGAAACCTTTCAATCTTCATAGCTCCAAGAAAACACATCAGGGAACTCTTGACACAGCTGTATGAACTCATTCCTTTCTTGTTTAGTTGTCATCCTTCCAATTTGCAATGGTTTGTTCTCTTCTACCAAGATGGATACCAAATCCTCTCTCTTGACCTGAATGTTTACCTTCTCCTTCTTAAACTGATCATTGGGATTAAAAATGGACTCCAAAGTGATAAGTCCCTTGGGCAGCTTGTTAGTTCTCAGTTGTACCACCTGGTCACCATACTGCTGTTCCAACTTTTCTTGATTCTTAGCTGAGAACTCAACTTCTTCTTGTAAGAAATGGATGATTTGCTGGTCATTTTCAAACACTTGCCAACTGACATTGTTATCTGGCACTGAAGGCCTCACAATCACGTGGATGTTTGGCTATACCTTGTCTTGTTGAATGCTTTCCACAATGTCAAAGGCTGCCCCTACTGCTGCAAGCTTGTCAGCAGCTTGATTCTCTTCCCTAGGAATGGATTTGATGCCAAAACCCTCAAAATCTTCCATGAGGTCCCACACCCTGTTCTTGTAGCATTTGAGTAGATCATTCTTGGCAGCATGATGTCCCCTGACCTGATTTACAATCAGTTCACTATCCCCAAAGACTTGCAAGTTCTTTATTTTCTTCTTGATTGCCCAATGCATCCCTTGCACCAAGGCTTCATATTCAGCAGTGTTATTGGAGCATGTAAACTGAAATCTAAAAGCTGAATAGTAATTTACTCCTTGAGGTGAAACAAGCACGGCTCCACCTCCTGCACCTTGTCTACTCCTTGATCCATCAAAAAATAGCTGCCATACCTCATTGTCATCCTTGTGGTTTGGCTTGGTGATGCTAGGAATAGGTTGATTTTCTTCATGTATACAATAGACCCCTAGCTCAGATTCTTCCACTTCTTGATAAGGATCAAATGCATGTATCTTGTTTGCCCATTCATCAAGAGTTAGATCCGAGATGCTTCCAACCTTGGTGTCAACCTCATCAGTGCTTGGGTGATCTTCTTGATCAAATGCTGAGCAATTGGCATTAATCTGACTTGGAGTGTAAGGCTCAATATGGAAGTTTGCAATAGGTTCTGACTTGATTGTAGCTTTGGTTCCATACCTCGTTCTAAACAACATGTGTGACCAATCAGTAGAAAGATAGCCTCCAATTTTGGCTATGAAGTATCTTGACAAACATAGGGAAAAGAGTGGTGGAAGGTCTATGACCGATACATCTTGTAAGATAACAACATTTGGACATGCATGCAAGGTAAGACTCAAGTTTTTAATCACTCCAACTATGTCGCTACTGCAGTCCCATCTAGCTGTACTACCCCTTTGGATATTGTTTCATACTGGAGCCCTAGCTAATCAGCTATTTGTTTAGGCATCACTGAGCTACTTGCCCCAGAGTCTATCATGCAATTGTGCACTAGCTGATTTCCAATTATCAATGAAACATAGAAAGGAGGGGGTTTCAACATTTTACCTTGCTGTCCTCCATGATTTCCCTCAGGCTGCGCAGCATTTGTAAGTACCTTCTCTTGCCTTTGGACCTGTTGATTTGAAGTTGACCAGTCCTTCATGGCAGCTTGTAGCAGATCTCTTTGGCCTGGGATAGATAGGGATTCCCACATTGATATATTAACATTTGTCTTCTTCATCTGATCAATGATGTTGAATGGGGATGAAGTATCCTTTTGCTATCCCTTTGCTTGTACATTCACTCCTTGCATGTGGGCAGCAATAACTGGTATTTGAGTTGGTCTAGGAGTTGTTCTTGGCTGCCCTTGTGCATTTGAAATTGGACTTTGCTTGCCAATCATTTGTGGAGCCATGGAAGGTTGTGGATTGGTTGGGGCTAATGGTTGTTCTTCACCCAAATTCCTCCTTTTTGACCTTGTGTTGGCTGCAACACCTTGAGAAACTACCTGGTTCATGCCACAAAAATCCTCTGCTTGCCAATTTACCAATGTGGTGTCATTTGGGGTTGATTGCTGTTGGAATGTTTCATGTTGTTAGTTGTTTTCTTGACTGCTCTCACCCTCCACACCAGCAGTTTTCACCATTAATGCTTGATTCAAAGCACCATTGAAGCACATGGATTGATTATGAGGCTCATTGCATGGAAAACACCAATCATACTCCTGGGTAATGTTGTTTTGTGTTGGCACCAGTGCCTTAGAGGCAGATATGGCATTTGGATTATAGGGCTGAAATGGTCTATTGGTAGGGGGGCTTGTTTGATTTATACTTGCAACTGGATTAGGAGGCCTTTGTGGTTGGTATGGCTACCTGTTAGGCTGAGCTTGGGGTTGATAAGAAGGTCTAAAACCTTGGGCCTGCTGCCTTTTGAGAGTAACCAGCTCATTGCCTAGGTTTTGCAATTGCTTCATGACTTCTTGAAGCTCATTTGGGGCACTTGGAGATGAAGTGGAAGCTTCATTTGAACTCTAATTTCTAGGACTGGGAGAAGGAGCCAAATTAGGTGCTTGATTGGTGTTTGGACTCTCTAAACTTGGAAACAATGGCATGGGAGGTCTAGGGGTAAGTTTGCCAGCTTGGATCAAACAATTTTCAGCCCTAATGGCAATGCTATAAGCCATAGGGATAGTTATGCCTCCCATGGATTGAATCAACATAGAAATATCAGAATTTAGGGCTTTGAGATAGTAGAGAAAAGCACCTTCTGTCTGTTGGCCTGACTGCCACTGGAATTCTCTCCCAAGTCTTTTAAAATCTGAAGTTGAAATCGGTCAGCTGCTCATTGGGAGCTCTCTTGATGGTTGTCAGCTGCTCCAAAAGAGACAAGTTGTCTCCCTTTTCTCCAAATTGCTCATGAAGTGCTATACACAGCTGATTCCAATTTGTGATAGAACCAGCTCCAAGGCTCCTAAACCATTGCAATGCTTTACCCTTGAATGAATATGCCAGCAACTTGACAGCCACTTACTTTTCATTGATTTCATGGATTGCACAAAGGTTGGCAATGTCTTTAACATGATCACCTGGAGTAGTTTGATTTTCTCCAATGAAGTAGGGAATCTTCTTCAAGGCTGCAATTGGAATTGGATGTTGTGCATTGAGGGAAAGTGGGATTTTTCCTGTGAAGTTGACATAAGAGTTGTTATGTGCCATTCTAATTGGTCTTAAAACCCTTGTTGACTGAATGAAAGGCCTATCTAGGTGGAGGAGTTGAGAGAGTTCTGTTTGGTGGAGATGGAGACCTTTGAATCCTTCTTCCTCTTTGCCTTCTTCTTGGAGATAATTGTAGGTATTCAAACAGCACTTCTTCTTCTCCAACTCTTGACCTTGTGGTGACTCTTCTCATGAGTTTTTCAGGCCTGCACTACTGAAACCAGTTAATTCTTTCCCCTTGGAATTGCCAGATATGCAAATAATAGCTCTTTTCAATCAAGAAAATTACAGAAGATGCACATCAACTTTGCTGCAATAAAAATGAGACCTCTAGGGTCCCACCGCGCGTGCCAAAATTGTTGATGAAAAATCACAGCACCCCTGGATGTTGATCAGATTTCTAGTTTGATCACTACTATCATCCAGTGTGATTACACAACATTGAATCATTTCTCTAAGCGTGGGACTTGCAAAGATGAGAAAGGAATCTCGAGAGAAGGCTGGTTCCTATTCCTCTGTTCAGACACACACAAAAAACGCAGAGGGTTTACTCAAAACCTAATCTAACTTGCCAAGGAGACAGGGTAAGAAGATGCATAAAAATAAACCTAAGCTAACAGAGGTGATGTGCCGAGGAATGAAGAACATCTATCTTGCCAATAAACACAGACCATTCAAATGTGATGCAAGATCATGCACAGATAACAAAATTTGCAGTGAAAGACCAGGAGGATGCAAATGAACACAGAGAGGTTTGAGAATCATCCACATACATGCATTACTTTCTCCAAGGATTGATACAATACACTACAAAATTCCAAGACGCAGAGTCACATTACAGTTTCAAATGGGAGGTTCAAACTCCACAAATTCACCCGATAAAGAGAATAAGGGAGGAGTAAAAAAGGAATGTTCGACCTTTAGAAAGAAGCCCCTCCTTACAATATATAGGAAGAATGAGAGAGGGAAGTGTTTCACTCGGAATGTTTCGTTCCTTTTAGAAACAGATAAGGGTTAGGGCTAGGAGGAATACCTGTAGAATGTCGAGATGATGTGCGTGTAACGTAGAGAAGGATCAGGCTGACTGCAAAGAACTCCTTTTTGTCTTGGAAGGACTATCGGTTTTGACAAAGATGCAAGTTGATCTCTTTTGCTGCAAACTCTCCTGGTTTCTTCACTCGTCTCTGCTCGGTCAAGTGAAGATCTGGACTCTGTTTTCGCTCTCAATGACCTCTGTAGATTCAAAAATCATTCGACCTTGATTTTGGTTCGGGGAGCCCATTTACAGGGAGCCGATGGTGGTTACGTAACCGACGGTGGTCGAGTAGGAACCGACATTGGTAAGGAAAAAAGTAGGCTATTTTTAGTAAAATAGCCCACCTTCCCTGCTTTTCTCCCGAGAGATCAGTTGCGCGCTTGGTCAAGTGGATAGAAGGTCGGTTTTGGGTGCGAGTAAAGGAGGCATTAGTTATGCATGTGAGTCTAGACCAAGTTATAGGTCTTAATTAGGTTAGTTTAGGGTTAGGGCTAGGTCATGATGAGGTGGCAAAATGAGGTGGCAGGTAAGGTGATGTGGATTTATCAATTACAAGGTAATTAATAAATAATTGTGTAAGGTTTAGGTGATGAGGTTAAGTTGCGAGATGAGATGCGGGTCACAAGGGGTCGTAAGACACAAATTTGGTGTCTACATTAGCCCCTTATTGTCGTGTAGCTTGTTTTGTAAAGCTGCACGGACAATAATATGAAGTGGTTTCCCCTGTTAAGGGTATAGGTAATCCCCCTCAAATCTATCACAGATTGAGTGAATGGGAAATTATGGATAGGGTTAATAAAGGGTAAATGGGGGTAGAGGGGATGGTAAGATGGTGGGGTAGGTCCAAGGAAGCAGATGCATGGTAAAATGCAATAGTACGACTAGGGTACATGATTTGACGAGCAAACCAGCAGTGCATAGGCAAAGGTCGATAGTTTATCCAAACAAGGGTGATATAATCCTGGTATCCAAGGCATAGGAAGTAGCTCCAGGGTATATAACGGGTAAGGTACAGGAACGTTTAGGCATGTTCGGCAGTACAAAATGGTTGGTTTTGGTTGAGATAAACGTCACGGTCTAGGTCTAGGCAAAGTTGGTCGACAAATCAAGTCAAAGACCCTAGTCATGCTAAAACATGAACAGGTGAGCTCGATTAAACAAAAAGCTATGTGATGGGTGGATAAAAGTGTATGTTGTTGATGTTGGGCAAGGTAGTTAAGTGGTACGGCCTTGGGTCGGGCTGATTGATGAGTGAGGGCCGTGGGTCGGGCCAAGTTGTTGGGTTGCGGCCTTGGGTCAGGCCAAATGGTTGGGGTGAGGCCTTGGGTCGGGCCAAATTATTGGGTTACAGCCTTAGGTTGGGCCAAATGGTTGGGGTGAGGCCTTGGGTCGGGCCAAATGGGTGGTGTGAGGCCTTGGGTTGGGCCAAATGGTTGGGGTGAGGCCTTGGGTCAGGCCAAATAGGTTGGTTGCGGCCTCGGGTCGGGCCAAATGGTTGGGTGCAGCCTTGGGTCGGGCTAAATAGGTTGGTTGTGGCCTTGGGTCGGGCCAAATAGGTTGGTTGCAGCCTTGGGTTGGGCCAAGTGGTTGGGTGCGGCCTTGGGTCGGGCCAAGAGGTTGGGTGCGGCCTTGGGTCGAACCAAATGGTTAACAAGGGGTTTGCAGCAAAGGTAGATATTTGTGATGTTTGTGAGTCACGAGCGGAGGGACTAGAGGCTAGATACCTCCATGCGAGAGAGTGTATTCACATGTTACAGGAGAGATTGGTAGATCAGTGGGCGGTACCAATAGCCGTGGTACCTTTGAGGACAGGGAGGCCCGACGAGAGGCATCGACGATCACGATCATCACCTGGTTCGGGATGAGGCGTGAGGGTCTAAGTAAATGTTATCGAGGTATAAGAATAAATAAGGATGCTGACCTGCGTGTCGATGATACAGAAGATGTATTTGTTTAACATCTAAATAAAATTGAATATGTATGTTGATTTGAGTTAGGATAATAATAAGAATGTTTTCGTTTTGACTTTCGGTGTTTTAAAAAAGGATAAAGAGGAATGTGATTAAATAGAAATACACCAAAAATATTTATATTTACCACACATGATAGGTTATGGTAGGGGATGGTCGAGCTAACCTTGGGAGACGCCATGTCTCCAAAGTGCTGCCTACATAGCCCATTGCACAAAGCAAGGAGGGGCCTCAGACCGATGTAGTTCTCCCATAGGATCAGGGAGAGGTGAATTCAGGCAATTTGGTACGGTTTAGGCAATTGGTTGATTGGTAAGAATATTGATATTAACATTGGTAAGGTAAGGTTGTTGGTGTCGGAAATGAATTGGTGATGTTGTAAAAGGTATAAGGGAAGCGAAAGTTAGCCTACCCAAGTGGTAAGGGAACCATGTCCTGATTAAGATCAACACACAATCCTAGATGCGAGGCAAAGTGGAAAGAGTGCTCCGTAGGTGAAAAGAGCTAAACAAACCACACAACATAGAACGAGCTTGAAGCCCTAGGTACCAGTGCATAGACGAGAAGTCCATAGGTGAAAAGAGTTGTATGATCACAATATATCGGGTGTACGTTACGTCCCTTGAGTTGAAACAAATGGTGAGGTGAGGTGGATGATATAGCTGAGGTACAGAGAATTTATTACAAAGTGAGTGTTCTAAAAAAAGAGAACCTACCCTAAATAGACAAGTCCATGACTCAAAAGTTCTTCTAAATGAGGCTTTTATTTTATTGAAGATAGACTGATCGATGCGGGAAGTCTACAAGGGATATTGATTGTTTTATTCTTGAGGTCTTCACGAAGCTGATCAATGCGAGAAGCTTCTGATAAAGGCTGACTGTGTATAACTGTCCTTCGAGGGAGAATTCTATTTATAGTAGCAGATATGATTTTAATGCATAGCTTTCCTTCGGGGGAGCAGTCTATATATAATAGCAGCAATAGTTTGACATATAGCTGTCCTTCGAGGGAGCAGTCTATATTTAATTTAGATGACTAGATATTCTTTTGGCGTGAAGCATCTAGTTTGGTAGGAAGTTTGACTCAAGAAAATCCCATAAGAATACGGCTTATTTTAATACTTTGAAGTCATGGACTAGACTAAAAAAGGGGAAGGCATCATTTAGGTGAGGTGAGAATCAAACTATGTGAGCTTGATTTTCATTATGAGGTGTAGGAAACAGAAGTGCATGTGGTGGTATGTGAGCTCAAGGGACGAGCGGCAGGTAGATAAGAAGTGATATAACACTAAATTCAACAGTAGAATGGTCGAAGATGCAAGGCATTAAGGGGTTCAGGCTCAGGTTTACCATTAAGCGAAGCTAAACGATAAGTGCCTGATCCATAGGTGTGAGTGATTATATAAGGCCCAATCCAATTGGGAGCAAATTTTCCACGTTTGCTCTTTTCTAGTTTGGTGACATGTTGATTCTCTTTGAGGACAAGATCACCAACTTTAAAGGTACGCTCATGGAGTCGTTTATCATAAGCACGCTTGATGCATTTTTGATAGATTTGAAGGTGATCAAGAGCTGTAAGATGACATTCGTCAAGAAGCTCCAATTGGGCTAACCGCTCTTGGCGGAAATCATCGTTAGTGAGAATATCCTGAAGGGATATTCTGAGGGAGGGTATTTGTATTTCGAGAGGTAAGACAGCCTCAGATACCATATACCAAAGAAAAAGGTGTGGCATTAGTAGAGGTACGGATGCTAGTACGATAAGCCCAAAGGGCAAAGGGGATGTGATCGTGCCAATTTCGTCCGAACTCATTGATAACTTTCATGAGGATTTTGGTTAGGGTTTTATTAGAGGATTCGGCTTGTCCATTTACTTGTGGATAGTAGGGTGATGAGAAGCTGAGTTTAATACCAAAGTTGTCACAAAGGTCTTGCAACAACCTATTTTTGAAAGATTTCCCATTATCTGTAATCAGGCGATGAGGAACACCAAAACGACAGATAATGTGGTGGTTAATGAACTCTACAATTTTTTCTTTTTTAGTTGAAATGAGTGGAATAGCCTCCACCCATTTTGTGTAATATTCGGTTGCTGTGATAATCCATCGGTGACGTTGTGAAGAGGACGGGTGAATCTCACCAATAAGGTCTAAACCCTATTGTGAGAAGGGCCAAAGATCTCGAGCGACCTGGAGCGGGTGGCTAGGAGTATGTTGAAGGTTGGCATGTTGTTGACACATAACACCAACGCTTAACATATTCGTAGCAGTCGTTATTGAGAGTAGGCCAATAATAACCTAGGTGAAGGATTCGTTTAGCCATGGCAAGGCCACTAAAATGTCTACCACAAATATCGTCATGGACTTGTTGGATGGTATGGGTGATCTCCGCACCGGTGAGACATTGAAGGAGGATGCCATCAAAGCCACGTTTATAAAGGAGTCCCCCCATAACTACATAACGAGAAACGAGTTTAAGAAAAGCACGTTTACCAGTACTAGTAAGGTCAGAAGGGAGAACAGAGGTTGTAAGGTAGTCATGGAATTGGTGATACCAAGTATCCTGCGAGTTAACAGACATAGTATTTATCGTACAAACAACCGGGGCTGAATAAGATGGGGCAAAGAGTTGTTGGACCAAGACAAAAATGTCAGAGTCAGTTGATGAGGCTGGAATTTGCGAGGCTAAGCAAGCCATAGTATCCGCAAATTTGTTAGTAGAGCGTGGAATGGTTTGGATAGAATAGTGAGTAAATAAGGCTAGAAGCGAATCCACGTAGTGTTTGTATTTTTGAAGTTCCTCATTTTTGCATTGGTAGATGCCCATAACTTGATTGACTACCAATTGAGAGTCACCAAAAATATTGATAGATTTGATACCTAAGTGCAACGTAACCTGGAGACCCAGAACAAGGGCCTCGTATTTCGCTGTATTATTAGTGCAAGGGAAATCGAGTCGGAATGAAAGAGGCATAGGTTCGGCGTCAAGAGGAATAATAACAACGCCGGCTCCTCCACCACATTGGCATTTGGATCCATCAAAGAAGAGAGTCATTGGATACGACTCCTCCTTGAGTGAAAGAGTGGCGATGAGTTCGTCGGGGAATGTAAAATTGGTAAATTGTTCTCCAGGGTAAAGGGGCTTCCACAAGTTGGTCTACGATGGTTTGTCCTTTGATTGATTTCTGGTGGACGAACTCAAGGTCGAGGTCGGCGAGGAGCATTAGCCATCAGGCAATGCGTTGGTTTAGATGAGGTTTGGCATACATGTAATGGATGGGGTCCGTGTTGGTGATGACGAAAATTTTTTGTGATTCAGAAGGTAGTGTCAGAGTTTGGTAGCCACGAATGATAGAGCTAGGCACAAATTTTCTACATGTGTATACCTAGTCTCATAATCCACCAAAGTACGACTTATATAATAAACGGCTTGTTCTCAATTTTCAGAGTCACGATGTGCAAGCATGGCCCCTACAGCGTGGTCAGTGGTGGAAAGGTAAAGGTAGAAAGGGCGGTCGTCTTGAGGTGGGATAAGCACGGGTGGCTGCAAGAGATAAGTTTTGAGAGGTTCAAAGGCTTGGTGGCACTCTTCACTCCATTGAAACTCAATGTCCTTTTTAAGGAGGTGATGGAAAGGTTGACATCGATCCGAGAGTTGGGAGATGAAACGTCGGATAGATTGTAACTTACCTTGTAAGCTACGTAATTGTTTGAGGTTAGTAGGTGGGGGCATTTCTATGATAGCTTTGACTTTAGATGGATCGACCTCGATGCCACGCAAAGAGACGATAAAACCAAGAAGCTTTCCCGAAAGGACACCAAAGACACATTTCTTTGGTTGAAGACAAACAGAATATTGTAATAGGCGATCAAAAATAATGGTTAAAACATCGAGATGTTCACTGCGATGTTTAGACTTGCCAAGAAGATCGTCGATGTAATCTTCAAGGATAGTGTGCATAATGTCATAAAAATGTAGGTCATAGCCCGCTGATAGGTCGCACCAGCATTCTTAAGGCCAAATGGCATTACACGGTAACAGAAGGTTCCCCAAGGAGTTATGAAGGCAGTTTTGTGTTGATCGGCAGGGGCAACCAAAATTTGGTTGTATCCTGAAAAGCCATCCATGAGAGAAAGCATTTCATGTCCCACAGTGAGATCAACAAGTTGATCAATACTTGGGAGGGGGAAGTCATCTTTAGGGCAAGCGAGGTTAAGATCCCAGAAATCCGTGCATATCCGAAGTCCCCCCGTTGCTTTAGTGACAGGTACGATGTTAGAAATCCATTGAGGATAGTCAATAGGCAAGATGAAGGAAACAGAAAGAAGTCGTTGAAGCTCTTCTTTGACCAAGAGGGAAATGCGTGGATGCATTTTTCTCAGTTTTTGTTTGACTGGTTTGGAATCAGGGTTTAGAGTGATGTTATGGACGGCAATGGTAGGATCAATTCCTGGCATGTCAGCGTAGGACCAAGCGAAAGCTTGGTTGCGAGCACAGAGGAAAGTAGTAAAGGTGACTTGTTCTGATGCGTTAAGGGATTGTCTGATCTTCACAATGTGAGGGTCCTCCTCTGTGTGGATGTTGATTTCTATAGTAGATTCGTTCAGCATGGTTTGGGTTTCAGATGGTAAGGCTCGTTGAATATAAGAATCATCCGTGCCAAGGTAAGTGAGGATGGAGTCGTCATCCTGACACTCAACAACATTAATCAAAGGCGAATCCTCTTCGATCATGTCTGGATACAGAAGGGGAAGAGAAGATGGGTCCTCATTATCGTGTTGATAAGTGAGAGGACCTATGAAGATAGCATTTATGAAAAAAAAAAGTTAGGAGGGATAGATTCAGGGTCTATAAATTCTGTGGGTGATGATGGCAAAGTGGGTGATGATGGTTTGGTAGGGGTGACGTCATCTTCTTCCAGAATACAGCTGACACGAGGTGTCTCCTGTGTAGGTGTTTCAGGAAAACTGAGACCACTACAATCATTGTGTTTGCGGGTAGTCATGGGAATGAGTGTATGTCGGCCTTGTTCATAAAGACCAAAACCAAAGCCTTTCCAAGCACAGCGAGTCAAGAAGGTGAGGGCGAAGCGACGATTTGTCAGGTACTGAAAATCAGATTGGAAGGGAACCACACCAAGAGGAGGTTCAGGGGTAATGGAGGATGCGTCAACACCCCCATACGTTAGGTTGGTGCGGCAAAGGGGTGGTCCGTAAGAGATTACCTCCCCCACGCGACGGTCGTAGGTGGGATGTGCATGTAATTGTCTGTAGTCCTGCGGGGTAGGGAAAGAACTAACGTTATATAGGCGGTACTCCCCCAACGTAAGGCGTTGAAAAACATCTACTAAGGGGTCAGAGGTTGGGATGTTAGCTACGGGAAGGGAAGTGGTTTTTGCGACGGTGGTTTCATCAGTTGAAGGCGTAGGCGCGGTTGAGGTGGATGGTTGAGGTACATTTGAAGAGGATGGTTGGGTTGAATGTATGGGTGTCTTGATTGGTATAAGCACATCGTTAGGGCGGTATAACATATTGCAGGTTTTAAAGGGGGGAGGATCAGCTTTTACGGTGTAGGACTTCCCCTCGTACTCAAATTTTATGCATCTATGTAATGTTGAGGGAACGCATCCCATGGCCCAGATCCAAGGACGACCCAGCAATATATTATATTGGAACTCTCCCTCAAGGACATAGAAGAGTTCGGGTAAAGTACATGGTCCTACCCAAATGTTGAGGATCACGGTGCCTAAGGTAGAGGTAATAGCGTCATTGAATGACCGCAACATGATGGGGTTGGCACACATGTAGCTAGAAGGGATATTCATTTGTTGGAAGGCTTTTGAAGAGATGATGTTTAGGCTAGCGCCCCCGTCAATCATAACACGACGTACCCGAATGTCCCAGATGTAAGCGGAGATGAAAAGGGCAGGGTCAGGGTCTTCTGTACCAAAGTCAACAATTTCATCTTCAGAGAAACTGACTGCAGCAGCTTGTGGTACAGAGACAGAAGTGGTTGGGGCAGCGGGTTGTTTGGTGAGAGAGGCAATGTGATTGGGTGTTATAATGGAGGCAATGGGTAGGGTTTCATTAGGTAAGACCTCGATCCCTTGAATAATTTCAACGAGAGCTTGTCGATGAGATTCAGAAGTCTGAATGAGATCATATAGTGTCATTTTGACGAGTGATTGGTGAAGCTGTTTGATCATGGCTCGATGGGCAACTCCATTAGAGACGGGGTAAGCGGGTCCACGAATAACCACTTTGGGTGGTGGTGTAATCAGGATGCTGGACGGAGAAGGAGAGGACGCAGGTGTGCTTACTTTCGCTTTCTCATTGTTTTTCTGCGCTCGAGTAGCAACACTAATCATATTAATCTCGTAGACCGGAGATGAAGAAGATGATTGGGATAAATCATGGTCTTCAAGAGGTGGGGTTGTAATAATGACAGATCTTGGTGAGGCGGGGACAGATGGTATAGGAGAGGGAATGGAAACTAAAGGTCTCCCCCTTCGTAAGTTGTCTTTCTTAACCTTTCTATCTGGGAGGGTTGACAGACGAAGGATGGTTTTTAAAGCTTTGCATCCCTCCACATCATGTCCTGGTGTGCGGTGATAAGCACAGATCTTAGACTCATCATAACCTATAGGTCGAGGTTTAGACGGGTCATAAGGTCTAAGTGGGGGTAGGGAAATGGTCGCATTCTCTACTAACATAGCAAGGATTTTGGCGTAAGATCCTTTGAGTGGGTCAAAATCAGAAGAGGATGAGGGTATTGATTGCACGGGTTTTGGTAATGTTTGGGCGTGGTTAGTTCGTATGGGTGGTTGTTTAACCAAGGGGTGTTGATACGTGTTTTTCACTAAACGTGCTTTCTTTGGCGCAGAAGCTATATTGGATGATGAGGCCACAGATGGTGTGGTATCAGAAAACAACCACGGGGAAATAGGAGTGACCGAAAACAAATCTTTTGATGATGGAATTTGTTTAGGGTTGATAGGTGGATAGGATACGCGGAGTGATAATGTTGATATACCCTTTGATCCCTATATGGGTGTAGAAGGCGTAGATCGTTTTGAAGAAAATGCAGGAGGTATGATATATTGGTGCAAGGTGGAAGGATGAGGTCCCAATATGGAAGGTAGGTATGACGATGATGGTTTTGATTGTGATATAGGCACGGGTTGAGTGTATCTCCTAGGTGGCGGGGCGGCTTTATTTTTGGATAAATCTAGTCACTTAGGCGGGTGTGTTAGACTGGGTATTGGTGAGGTCCCAAGTGTAGGGGAAGATTTGGTTAGGTTGATAGAGGTGGATGGGATACTGAGTATAGATATGGGGGGTGAGAATGAGGACATAGGCATTTTAAGCTTCTGTAAACACTTCGGGTATATGGTGGAGGTCTCAGGATTGGTCATCTACATTTGAGTAGAATAAGGGGTACTCAAACGTTCCCATAGGATTTGTCTATCCTCTGGAGAATGACAGTCTTCAGGTTTGAATTGTAAATTTGGTACGGAAGAAAGGTGGGTTGTGATTCCAGTCCACTGTGGGTGTGATACAGTGAGTAGATGAGGCACTGTATCAATAGATGTTAAGAGGTCAACCGGTCGTTGAAAATATTTAGGCGATGAAGAACTAATAGGTAAGAGGGCGTGTTCGAGAGGATCCGTCATGGTTAAAGAATTTGGTGATGTCGGTGCAAGAGATTTCTCGTCTAACGATGTCAAAAGGAGTGGCGTACCTTCCTCTTTTGCAACAAGAGTGGTAGAAGGGGAAGTCTGGGAAATAGATAGATTAGATAACATCCGTTCGCAGTCTTTTAGGGATGTGGTATAAGCAGACTCATCGATGGGAAGAGGAGTCTGGGCAGTTAACTCCTTTATGGGTAAAGGAATGATTTCACTTTGGATTGATAGTGGTAAAGGAGGTTCGGGTTCCTGTGTTAGTGAAGAGGCTTGATTCAAAATTTTCTCGATAGAGGCTTTTGGCTGGGTATCGAAGACTGCATGGATCTCATGAACACTCTCTTCGGCTAAGATATCCTGGTTTGTGTTACTATTGGAAGAGTGATTCGGGAATGGTTTGTTGAAGATTTTCAAATTTCGGTTGGCAGGGGCATTAGGATTATCGAGGGTTATATCCCCTGCGTCCACCATTTCCTGCACTATGTTTTTCAAATCTTGCAGTTCTCATGACTATGTCCCTTCACTCGGTGGAAGTTACAGAAGTCATTTTCTTTGTACCAAGAAGGTATGGTGCGAGTGGAATCAAACCCGGAATGAGGTTTAACAGGAGGTAATGTAATGGCTCCTGCTTTGAGCAATTTTTCCAATATCACCCCATATGTTTCTCCCAAGGGAGTGTAGTTGATGGGCTCAGCTTTGTACTTATAGGTGGTTTTTGGTGGGGCATTAGACGGTGTTTGAGATTTAACCATCACTGCGTGGACAGCTCCTTTTGATTTAGAAGAAGTGGACGCGTGAGGAGTGGTGGTATTTGGTTTATTGGTAGAATCAGGAGTTCGGAAATTGGGGTTTTTGCTGTGCAACCGCAATTTCTCTTCTTCTAAGGCTCGAATTTCTAGTTTCCGAGCCATGGTAAAGGCCTCATCAAATGTGCGGAAAGTTTGAATTTGAAGAGTAGGAGAAATGTGCTTAGCACATGCCCGTGTGAAAAGTTTGATAAGTTCAGCCTGAGGCAAGGCATATGTAAGTTGGTTGATAAGGCCACGCCATCGTCCAACGAAATCTGCGATAGATTCATCTTCAAATTGTCGGATGGCATAAAGGTCGGTGATGGATACTTTCTTAGCAATGTTAATGGAGAAGTGATCCAAGAAATATTGGGCTATTTGGTTAAAAGAGAAGATTGAGTGCTGGGTTAAAGCACTGTACCACTCCAAGGCAGGTCCTGATAAGGACATGGGAAAGGTGCAGAGTAACAAGGCATCATCATGGGCAATCAAATAACAAGCATGTCTAAATAATCACAAGTGCTGTTGAGGATCCTCTTTACTATTAAAACGAGTAAATTTCGGCAACTCCCATTGAGGAGGATATGAATGAAAGGGAACAGAAGGGTGAATGGGCTCCCGACAAACTTACTCGTATGTCAAGGCACTACGACTTCCTGACACAGAAGCCTCTAGACTTTGCATTTTTTCCATCATTTGTTTGATGAAATCTGTGGTTGGATGAGATGATGGTGCGGTTGTGGTAAACAGAGGCAAATTGGGCCAAGGGCCTCCACTGGACAATGGTGGGGTTAAGTGTTGATAAGGTATGGAGGATGAATATGTTGAGGCGACAGAATAGGGATGTCCCATATAAGGTGTTGAGGTTACTGGATACATGTATCGGAATGAAAAGGTAGGCGGAGCTTGAGAAGGAAAGCTTGTGTGGATAGGTGGCAGAGAGCAAGTCATGAATGGAGTAGTCTGCAAGAGAGATGAGGTAGGGGCAGTCGGTGGTAATGATATGTGGGGTCCAAGATTAGCCAAAGAAAAGCCAATCTGAGTCGTATGAACCTCTGAAGCTGTCGGATTGGGAGATGGGGCTAAAGGTGCCGGAAGCAAGGCGGTGTTATCAGGCGGAGTGGGGGCTAAATGAGCAGCTATACTAATAGGCATGCCAACAAAGAGCTAACCATCAGGCGTACGGTCAGGGGCATGAGACAAATAGTATTGTACAACGCTAGGATTAGCATCCAGAAATTTGGCAAAGTCCTTGTCTCCTACAGGAATTTGGGGGATCTCACTGGTGTCTGTAGGATTCCCCACAGAATGTGAAGGGGGTGATTTAGGTAAATAAACAGAGCAAGCATGTGAAACCATGGCGGCAGCTTGCTTTCAAGTGATAACAACCATGGAAAGGTGTTCACAGTAGGGTTTCAATCTATCCGGAACAGAAACAGCCTTAGAATGGTGAAATTGGTAGGTTTCTGGTTTGTCAGGAATTGGAAAAGAGAGTAACCGATATCGGTCTAGTAACCGATGTCGGTTACACTATAGCCGACGTCAGTCAGGTAACCGATGTCGATGTAAGAAATCTAGGCTAACAATATATAAAAAGGCTGCTAATTTGATTTTTAACAACGTTTAGTATATTTGCCAAATTATTGATAACAGAAGACAAAATATGACAAAGAAAACAGAACTGAAAACAAGCAAGATGCACACTCAAATCCAGAGACTAACCCTAGGGTTAATTTTAATTATTGTGGGCTTATGCCTTTAGACGTAGAATGCTGTCAGAATCCTAAACAAGAGACTTAGGGGAAATGTCAAGTTGTTTTGGCTTATAAGGTTACCTCAATCGGGCGGAGGAATACCGCGGAAAAAAGGGGGGATGTTTGAGCTGTTGTGTTAATTGTGAAGTGATTCGGTATGTGTTGTGCAGTTAATGTAAGATCAATTTCTTATCAATACCATGGATATCACCCCCACGTGTACGACCTGTTACTTAATCTACGTTCACTAGAATTGAAAAACAACAAGCAGGAATGCAATGCACGTGTTTTAAACCCAAATCGAAAATTATGTTCAATGAAGCAAGAGAGATGACTTTCACTAATGCGAAACTAGGAAAGCAAGACAAATTCTTTACGAAATATATAACAAAATCAGCAACAGCAAGTATGCTTCCTAAAATGAAAATAAGCAAGAGAAACAGAAACCCAAGATGGGTCCCACCGGGCGTGCCAAAATGTTTCACTCGGAATGTTTCATTCCTTTTAGAAACAGATAAGGGTTAGGGCTAGGAGGAATACCTGTAGAATGTCGAGATGATGTGCGCGTACCGTAGAGAAGGATCAGGCTGACTGCAAAGAACTCCTTTTTGTCTTGGAAGGACTACCGGTTTTGACAAGGATGCAAGTTGATCTCTTTTGCTACAAACTCTCCTGGTTTCTTCACTTGTCTCTGCTCGGTCAAGTGAAGATCTGGACTCTGTTTTCACTCCCAATGACCTCTGTAGATTCAAAAATCATTCGACCTTGATTTTGGTTCAGGGAGCCCATTTGCAGGGAGCCGATGGTGGTTACGTAACCGACAGCGGTCGAGTAGGAACCAGCATCGGTAAGGAAAAAGTAGGCTATTTTTAGTCAAATAGCCCACCTTCCCTGCTTTTCTCCCGAGAGATCAGTTGCGGGCTTGGTCAAGTGGATAGAAGGTCAGTTTTGGGTGCGAGTAAGGAGGCATTAGTTATGGATGTGAGTCTAGACCAAGTCATAGGTCTTAATTAGGTTAGTTTAGGGTTAGGGCTAGGTCATGATGAGGTGGCAAAATGAGGTGGCAGGTAAGGTGATGTGGATTTATCAATTACAAGGTAATTAATAAATAATTGTGTAAGGTTTAGGTGATGAGGTTAAGTTGTGAGATGAGATGCGGGTCACAAGGGGTCGTAAGACACAAATTTGGTGTCTACAGGAAGAGAGAGGAAATATAGATCTACCCCAACCACTTCTAGGTCACATTTAGTTCATCTCATTATGGCAGAAGCGGCGAATCCTGGCAAAATGGTAGACTGTCTAGCAGAAATGTCGAACTGTCTGTTGCATTAAAGCTGGTTGTTGAAACGTCACTTCTATCTATTATTACGTGCCAGAGGTGTTTCTCAATTTTCTCACTCCAAACTGAATCAAAATGCAATATTGACTCCAGAATCATGCAGATAATTTCACTAGCTTTCCATTGATATAAAGAACATGAAAATCTGAGCTCTGGATCGAAAGTTATGGCGGTCTGAAGATTTAGGGCAAAAACAGGCCAAAATAGATCGGTGGGAAAAATATTTGAGTTTTTTCCTCGCACTGCCACTTGGATGACACGTGTCAAACTCTGATTCATCCACGGGTTCATTCTCTAAAAATTCCTTTCAGGCCTTTAAACTTGGACACATGGCACTATTTTATTGGCTCGGGCCTGAGAGGCGCACTTGGCAACTTTTCAACCTTCTGACACGTGGCACATTCTGATTCGTTGGCAGATCTTTCAGCTTTTCATGTCCTATGCGTCCCTTGTAACACCCTGAACTGTTGTTACTTTCTCCTAAGCATACAAGTGTTGATATGTGATTTCTTGTAAAAGGATGTGTTCCTCGATTTAGAAATCATGCTTGATATGTATTGTAATTTCTTTGCAGATTGCAGATCTTGACTGAGTCAGAATGTGATTAGACTCTTTTATTTATTTCATTTTGCATCCGAGTTTAGTCTGATCTCGGAATGAATTATAGAGTTATCCATCTATAATATCTAGTCTTGGATCAGTGGAATTGATCCAAGTAATGCTTAAAGTTTGTTCATGATGAATTAAAATCACGGACCTTGAACAGGTTGCAAGGTCTAGAAGCATTTAATAAGCTAGTCAGGAGTATGACTGAGGCTGATCGAGTAAAATGAATTGGTTCCCGATATGGAAGTATATCTGGAAGGTCTCGATCGTGGACCAGGTAATAATTCGGTTACATACGATTCTGCAGCAGAACAGGAGCTAACCCTGTTCAAGAAGGTATGAGGTAGGTCTTTTCTGAGTGTACAGAATGTAGACCTAACTGGAATTATTAAGTGATTAGTAACCTAACACTAAATCTAACCTAGGGGTTAGATTAGTGTTAATCTAACCTAGACCTAGGCTAAGTGCTAATGTCCTAAGTTAGTATCTATGTGTAATGTGGTTAGAATTTGTGTTATCCTAAATTCTAACCTAAGATACTAACCTAACTATGATCAAGAATGTAAAGGGGCCTATGGAGGGGTGCGAACCATGGGCGGCGTTTTCTACGTTATTAAATGCATGGGATAAGGATGAAGGACAGGTCTTGGCGGAGGTTTTGGGAACGGCTAACCTGTGCCGACGTGGCAGGTCGCCAAAACTGGAAATGAACTTGGGATTTTATTTGACTGTCGCCAACTTTGGCGGTCGGTGGAAGTGGAGTTTGAGCGGGAAAGTTGGTGTAATTGCATTCAATGCTCTCGGTAGACGAGCTCAGAACTCGCGAGAAGGCATGCAAATAGGAAGTTTGTTGGTTTGTTTGGCTTATCGTGATTTTCAGTTTTTCTTCTGCCTGTTCACTGGTTCTTCGCACCAGTCTTCTTTGTGTTGCATGGCAAGCATGAGGTTATCTAGCTCTTTTCTCTGGCAAGGAGAGTATATATGTTTTGGAGATAGCAAAATTTTGTTGGTCGCTCTAACTTGGAAAAGGAAAAGGAAGTCTGAGCTCTTCCAGTGGTCTGCTTCGGAAATTTGAGCAAAAATCCAGGCATGTTAGGCCCTAACCTTTAAAAATCTTGCTGTCTTTCAAGTGATTTCATTAGAACAACTCTGTTCAAATGATTTATGGAATTAGATGTTTATCTATGGATGTCTTGTGTGATTTTTCTTGGTTCAGTATCTCTTCTGGTTCGAATCTTCATTTATCCTTTGTTGGGTGTTTATTAAATTCGAACTGTGGCATTATTTTCTTGTGTTTGCATTCTGGCTTAATTATGCGAAACATGTGAAATGTGTGAATGCTCGGCCTGTTCGGCGTGAGCCCATGAATCGTTCCTGTGATGGGTATAGGCCATTGATTGTCTGTTGATTTTTGGTCGTTGATTCTTGTTTTGGAAACAGTCGGAAGAAACATTGATGGAACTGTTTGTTTGTTCAGTGTTATGAAATCTTTGTAGGCTCTGTCGTGGGTTTTGATGATGGTAGTTATTGATACTTTGTGGGTTTCGTTCTGTCTTTCAAATTTGTTTGGGAACAGGTAACTATTGTGTTACAGTAGTCATTACGACCCAGGGGAAGTTGTTTTTCCTTGTTATTGTGGTAACGGGATTTAACCCGTTGACAGTATACAATATGGATAAATGTATTTTTTATTTAAACAACTTTGTGGAGTCCTCGGAATGAAATCGGTATTTGATTTGCTTACACTTGATTTGTTCTGAATGCTTGCCATAGATGGCATAGAAGGATTCATTAACTATTTCTTTTTATCTATACTGTTGTTGGGTTCCGTGGTTATTGGTATAAACCCGTTTACAGTATGCAATGTATATATATATATATAGATTTATGTTTGTTTTAATCTGAACGACTCTGTGGAGTCGATGGAATGATTTGTATATATATTTGATCCACTGTTCAAGTTGAATATAAATGAATATTGGGAAATGTTGTACCAATGACCTAAGGGAATAACTTGTATTTCAATCACTGTTATTCTGTAAGAGTACCTTCGTGTCGCAAGGATTTTGTGGTACAGATTCTCTTGGTATATTTTTGCGTCTTCAGTCTGTGCAAATTTGTGTAAAAGATTGGCAAGGGTTCAGTCGGATTCCTTGTTTTGAAATCAGTAATTGGAATTGCTTGCCTGATTTTTAATAAGCTCCGTTGATGGGCTTAGATGGAATCATATGCAATTATTTGACTTGTTACTGTTGTTCGGATTCATATGAATTCTTGGAAGGTAACCTGTATTGTTTTGTACCTTATTGAACCTGATTTTTGGGACACTGTCGTTTTGTCACTGTTCCTTGAGTATGGATAATTATCTTGTGTCCTGGCTCTGTTGAAGTGAGTCGCGAATACCATACTTAGATTTGAATGCGCCCAGGTGAGTATAGTTATGCTATGTTCCTTCCTGTTTATTTCAGTCCGATTGAGACTGGTCATGTATCGGAGATTCTGTGTGGTCATCTTGGCATAGTCCTTAGGAAACTTCAAATTGCTTAAAGCAATGAAGTCTGTTGTTGACAGTGATATGCCAGAGGTTCTTTGATTTCGAACTTGGATCGAAAACCTTGCTGTGTTTTAAAGGAACTAGTATTGAGCTATAGGTTGATATATGGGATTGATGACGTGTTAGCTACTGTACAAGAGTTTTTGCTGTGTTCTTTTTATTTAAAACATCGATCCTTCTTGTGGCTTGTCGGACTTGTTGGTATACATACTGGGTGAATGTTTTCCATATGTGGAGATGGTACAGTAGTGAACTTATATGAAAGGGGGTATGAATGATATGTTCTTTCTCTTCTATTATTATAATACTGGTAGAGATCTGTCTAACAGTTGGTATTGCTTTTGTAACATATTGGTGGAATCACGATTTTCTATGATATTCCATTTCTGATGAAAGTGACGATTTGTTCAATATTGCTGATCTTGGATTCAAGATGATTGTTCTAATACTTTCGTTCTTTGATTCTTAATATTTGATGAAATATTAGAGAAGTGAGTAAGACTATTTTGTAACGATGATAGAGTTACACATTTGTAGACATTTTGTATTACAAAGGCATAGTCTGAATATGTTTACTTGTTTGGATAATTGATCTCATTTAAACAGGGTGTTTAATGAAAACAATTGATGGATTGCAATTGTTTTAAAAGTTAGTGCTTATCATGCTCAGTTCATCGAACTGACTCATGTTGACTATTTTTGCAGATGGTTGCCGTAAGTGGTAAAAGCAATGCAGATCTGACAGGATGATCAGATTATTTAATTTGTTTCATAATGAATTACAGCTTGATTATATAAATGTACTGTATGTGGAAAGATGTTTCTTTTCCGTTAAGCATTGTATCAAGTATGCTGCTTGCATAAAATGTAATTGTATAATTTTGAAAGGAATGGAAATAAGTGTTTGATACTTATGTGTTGTATTCTATTTCTGATAGTTGACCTTCTTCGGTTTATATACCAGAATGGCAATGATATCTTTGTAAAATTTTGGATGCTTTTGTGATTGACAATGAAAGCTTACAAGAAAATGTGGTTGAATTCATATGAGTGTTTAGCAGATCTTATTGTTCTAGCGAAAGCAATATTGAATTTAAATAATTGTCTTTCTAAAAGATAGGTTAAAAATGAACCTAAGCAGAACGCTAAACAAGCTGGATTAAATTACTAATCCCTAGTCCTGAGTATGACAGGACAATATTAAATTGGATTCTTAATCATTTATATCCTTATACTAATAAGTATGATATAAATTCAGTTAAGAGAACTGATATAAATCAAATGAAGTTCGGATGGCAATCTCATGTGAAGGTTATGAGATATTGTCCAATTCTGTTGTTTAGAATCAGGTGTATTCTAATGACTCCTTGATGAGAGCTTGACCTTAATACCTCTACCATGTAATGGGTTTTATAGAGGAGGGTCGTCTTAAGACGAAGAATCCAGGGATCGGGAAAGGCTAACCTTAGGGAAAAGTCTTTAAAGTAATTTAAACTCAAGTGCGTAACGCATGTTGTTAAGTAGATCTTTTCGAGGCGGATTTAAAGGTTGACGACACAAGTCAACTGCAGGGTTGTACCTCCGAGAAGATTAGGATCTTCTCGAAGTTACAACAATGCAGGAGACTTATGGCGACACCCTTTGCATTGATCGCTAAGATTTACACTTTGATCTCGCACGAGTTACTCAGGGTCCGATTATGAACGTGGTCATGTTATAAGGCTGCCTAGGAGATTCGGGGTATCATGACACACTGGTTGAACTGCAAGGTTGAACCAGTATGTCACCATATCCCTAATCCTCGTGGGCATCCATATAACATTATCACCTTGATAATCTACCTCCGAGTGATTCAGTTGTGAAAGGAAGGACTGACAGTAGTCAGTGTAGGACATTCTATATAACATAAGAATGGGGTGAAGGACGTATTCCAGATTGACGAGTATGCCGTTAAGGAATACGAGACATAAACAGTATGTTTCAAATCTTTGGCCAAAGTATCGCAAGCTGCTGATTGTGTTGTCCTAATTCACCTAGTCTAAGGGATGAGATGCCGATGAATAATAGTAACGATTATTCAGTTAGGTTCCTTGGACAGAGCATTCTGAATCCCAGAGTAGGGAAGAGAACCGCAAGAGTAAAGTGTTAACTAAAAACACCAACTCTTTTTACTCATGAATAGATCGGTAGATTACCGAGTCATGGAATGAATAGATCGGAGGTACTCCGAGTCATTACAGCTGCATATGGTTGTCTGTTATATGAATGGTTATTTGATTTGTGAATTCTAAATTATGTATTTAGAACCAGGATGCAATTATCAAAAAAAAAAAAAAAAAAAATTCACTTGTTCTAAGGTATAAAATGGAGATGTTACATCTTGGTATCAGAGCTGAAGGTTGCAGCTCTTGGACCTATTGAGTCCATAATCTGATAAAAACCTAAATTTTTCTTGTAACAGAAAATGGTTAGAACAAGGGGGAACGTTGCGAATAATGCTCCACCTGAAGGAGGAGCGGCAACAACCCAGAAACTGGATGAGATCCTTGCTGCCCTGTTGGACACAAGAGATCGCTTGGCTGTACTTGAACAGCAGGTGATGGGAAATGAGGAGGATGAAGAAGCTGATAATAATAATCAGCAACCTCCTGAGGACAACCCCGACATGGGTGTTGATATTAATGCTGGGAATGCACCTGTCCAACCAGAAAACAAAAAGGCCAGATTGGCAGCAGAACTCACTAATGATATAAAAAGGATAAGTCCACCTAAGTATGATGGCACCACATTAGGAGATGGAGCTGAGAACTGGCTCAGCGAAATGGAGAAGTACTTTGCAATAAGGAACTTCTCAGAGGAAACCAAAGCTATTTGGGGAGCCTATCAGCTTTCACACGAAGCATCTTCGTGGTGGGATAGCTGAAAAGCTGAGCTAAACATTGATGAAACCAATATTACTTGGGATCAATTTAAAGGCTATTTTAGGCAACGTTGGCTGCCACAACTTTTCTATTATCAGAAAATGACAGAATTTCAGAACTTAGCTCAGGGGAAGCTAATGGTAACTGAATACTGGGAGCGGTTTACAAAACTCCTCAAGTATGTACCACAGTATCAAACTGACGAAAAGTTCAGGATACGGAAATTCATCATGGGATTGAATCCTGTGATAGGGGGAGAGGTCGATGTTCACAGTCCAACCACTATGGAAGGAGTTGTTGAAAAGGCCATAAGGCAAGAACAGAAATTAAAGGCTATTTCTGCCCATAAGGAGGAAGTGTGGAAGAAGACTGCAAACCCTTCTTCAACCTCTCTTGCACCCAGAAAAGGACCATGGAAAAAGTTTGGAAACAAGAGTAAGTTTCTAGGAGATAACAATAAGAAAGCAGCAGTAAATAAGCCTGCTGGAAACGTAAAGGATAATTTTGCTAAAAATTATAATAATGGGCAGAAGCCCTATGGAGGACAGTGTGACAATTACAAAACTGGAGGCAACTTTGAGCCTAAAAAGGGACCAGTAGGAGGCTGCTACAATTGTGGTAAAGATCACTACGCAAATCAGTGCCCTTTGAAGAAGGATGATCATAATCAGCAGCATAAGATACATGCTGCAGTAGCGGACAAGCAAGCTGAAAAGCAAGTGACACCTATAGAAGTTCAGGGTAAGTTATTTGGCATACCTGTCACTATTCTTTTTGATACGGGAGCTACTGAATGTTTTATATCTAATAAACTTGCTTCTAAACTTAAAAGAAAAGCTGGAAAAATGGATAAATCTTGGACTGTATAGTATGGTAATAATTCTGTTCATACAGTGAGTATGTGTCTTTTTGGGGCAGTCCTTGACTTACCTAACTTTTCCACGGAAGTTGATCTCTATGTCGCACCTTTAGGATCGTATGACATTGTGATCGGTGTCAATTGGTTAGCTGACCATAAAGCAAAAGTAGACTGCTATGAAAAGAACATAAAATGTTTAGATGATCAGCTGGAATCAGCAGAGATTCAAGGTGTGAAACGAGAAATTTCAGTTAGAAAACTGTCAGCTATGCAGCTTAAAAAGGCTAAAAATAAAGGATGTACCCTTTATGCGGTAAAGATATCTGAATCTTCAGAAGAAGATGATGATTTAATGAAACAGTTCCCTCTTTTACAAGGTTTCAGGGATGTTTTTCCTGAGGAATTACCAGGGTTACCACCCAAGAGAGAATTTGACTTTACCATTGAAATCAAGCCTGGAACAGAACCTATATCCAAAGCACCTTATCGGATGACTACTACTGAGTTAGTCGAGCTTAAAGCACAGTTACAAGAGCTTTTGTCTAAAGGATTGATTAGACCAAGTGTTTCACCTTGGGGAGCACCTGTGATATTTGTGAAAAAGAAGGATGGAACACTAAGGCTGTGTATTGATTATCGGATGTTGAACAAAGCAATAGTCAAGAACCGATATCCACTTCCTAGGATCGACGATCTGTTTGATCAGATGCGTGGAGCAGCGGTTTATTCTAAGATAGACCTTCGATCTGGTTATCATCAGTTAAGGATTAGAGAGGAAGATATTCATAAAACAGCTTTCCGAACAAGGTACGGACATTATGAATTCACAGTTCTACCCTTCGGGTTAACTAATGCACCCGCAGCCTTTATGAATTTAATGAACAATATTTTTCAAGAATACCTGGACAAGTTTGTACTTGTATTCTTGGACGATATTCTCATTTATTCTAAAAGCGTTGAGGAGCACAATGAGCATTTGAAGATAGTTTTGGGAATTTTGAGAAAGAGGAAGTTGTATGGTAAGTTATCCAAATGTTCTTTCTTTGATTCAGAAGTTCACTATTTGGGTCATGTTATAAGTAAAGAAGGAATTGCTGTAGATCCTTCAAAAATAGTGGCAATAACTGAGTGGCCTGCACCAAAGAATGTGCATGAAGTAAGAAGCTTCATGGGTCTTGCTGGTTACTATAGAAAATTTGTAAAGGATTTTTCTAAGGTAGCTGCACCAATAACTTCATTGCAAAAGAAGGATAAGAAATTCATATGGAATGATAAGTGCGAAGTGGCTTTCAAAAGTCTGAAAGACCAGTTGACTTCTGCACCTATACTAGCTGTACCAGACCCTAATGGGAGTTTTACTGTTGTAACGGATGCTTCTGGGGAAGGCCTTGGAGGTGTTTTGTTACAAAATGATCAGGTCATAGCATATGAAAGTAGAAAACTTAAGTTACATGAGCTGAATTATGCCCCTCATGATTTGGAACTTGCTGCCATTGTTCATGCACTTCAAGTCTGGAGACACTATTTACTTGGGAAACCTTTTGAGTTGAAAACTGATCACTTAGGACTGAAATATATTTTTACTCAGCCCAATCTTAACGCCAGACAGAGAAGGTGGTTAGAATTTTTATCACAATATGACTTTGATATTAGCTATATCAAAGGGAAGGAGAATAGAGTAGCTGATGCTCTAAGTCGTAGGAGGCACATTTCTGCCCTTATAATAGTAAGAACTCAGTTTAAAGACGAGGTAAAAAGTGCTTCAGAATCAGATGCATACTTTCAGCAAGTAAAAGCAGCGCTTGCTGCAGAACCTAAGGATATAAGGTATAAAGGTTTTCATTTTGATAATGAAGGAATCTTGCATTATGAAAACAGGGTATATGTACCTATGCTGAACGATTTGAGAAAGAAGTTGTTAGTTGAATTTCACAATTCACCTTTCTCTGGACACCCAGGTATCACAAAAATGCTTGCTGATTTGAAACAGCAATACTTCTGGAAAGGTATGAAAAAGGATGTGATTAATTTTGTGACTCATTGTCTGGAATGTCAGCGGGTGAAGGCAGAACATATGCACCCTGCTGGACTGTTATATCCTCATAGCATACCGCAGTACAAATGGCAAGTAATAACCATGGATTTTGTACAAGGACTACCTATGTCCAGGAATAAACATGATGTTATCCTGGTAGTTGTAGATAAACTGACCAAGGTAGCTCATTTCATCGCTGGAAATCTAAAGGATGATTCACTAATGCTGGCCAAAAGATTCGTACATGAAATTTTCAGATTACATGGTGTACCAGAACTGATTATATCTGACAGGTATCCTAGAATGCCATCACGGTTTTGGCAAACGCTTAACGCAGCTCTTGGAACGAAACTAAACTTCAGTTCTGCATATCATCCGGAAACGGATGGACAAACTGAGAGGGTAAATCAAGTGTTGGAGGACATGTTGCGTATGTATTGCATGGATCAACAGTATAAATGGGAAGAGTATCTTCCATTAGTTGAGTTCGCATACAACAATACTTATCACTCATCCCTTAAAATGGCACCATTTGAAGCACTTTACGGAAGAAAGTGCAGAACCCCTGTTAGTTGGGACAGTGTTGAGGATAGAGTGGTAATTGGACCAGAGATTCTCACAGAAATGGAACAGCAAGTTAAGCTGATTCGTGAACGATTAAAGGAAGCAGCGGATAGACAGAAGAGCTATGCTGACCTTAAGTGGGTTGATAAAAGGTTTGAGCTTGGTGATAAGGTTTTCCTTCGTGTTAAACCCAGAAAGAGTTCTATAACTTTTGGCAAGGCTGCCAAGTTGTCACCTCGATTTGTGGGACCTTTCGAAATTGTCGAAATAATCAATCCTGTAGCTTATCGTTTAGCATTGCCACCTGCTTTATCTCACATGCATGATGTTTTCCATATTTCTTTGCTTAAGAAATACGTTTCAGATCTGTCACATGTTTTAAATTGGAATTCCTTGCAGGTCCAAGACCCAGGAATAATCGTGGTTAAACCCACATGAGTGCTGGAAACTCGTCATTTGCATTTAAGAAATCGTGATATACAGCAATGTAAGGTCCAGTGGGACCATTTTAGCGAAGAAAGTGCAACTTGGGAAAATCTGGAAGAGATGAAAATTGCTTTTCCTTCTCTTTTTCAACAGAATGAAATCTGTTGACAAAACATACTTTTATGAACTTATTATTTCTAAGTATTTATGAAAGCCAGATGAAGGCAGACTTTATTCAGGTTGAATAAAATGTGTTGTGACATTGATTTCTGGAACTATTCAAATATGGAAGTAGTCACATTGTTCGTGTACTAATAAATTGATTGACCTGAAGGTTAATTTAATATGTAATTCATCGGGACGATGAATATTTTTAGGAGGGAAGCATGTAACACCCTGAACTGTTGTTACTTTCTCCTGAGCATACAAGTGTTGATATGTGATTTCTTGTAAAAGGATGTGTTCCTCGATTTAGAAATCATGCTTGATATGTACTGTAATTTCTTTGCAGATTGCAGATCTTGACTGAGTCAGAATGTGATTAGACTCTTTTATTTATTTCATTTTGCATCCGAGTTTAGTCTGATCTCGGAATGAATTATAGAGTTATCCATCTATAAGATCTAGTCTTGGATCAGTGGAATTGATCCAAGTAATGCTTAAAGTTTGTTCATGATGAATTAAAATCACGGACCTTGAACAGGTTGCAAGGTCTAGAAGCATTTAATAAGCTAGTCAGGAGTATGACTCAGGCTGATCGAGTAAAATGAATTGGTTCCCGATATGGAAGTATATCTGGAAGGTCTCGATCGTGGACCAGGTAATAATTCGGTTACATACGATTCTGCAGCAGAACAGGAGCTAACCCTGTTCAAGAAGGTATGAGGTAGGTCTTTTCTGAGTGTACAGAATGTAGACCTAACTAGAATTATTAAGTGATTAGTAACCTAAGACTAAATCTAACCTAGGGGTTAGATTAGTGTTAATCTAACCTAGACCTAGGCTAAGTGCTAATGTCCTAAGTTAGTATCTATGTGTAATGTGGTTAGAATTTGTATTATCCTAAATTCTAACCTAAGATACTAACCTAACTATGATCAAGAATGTAAAGGGGCCTATGGAGGGGTGCGAACCATGGGCGGCGTTTTCTATGTTATTAAATGCATGGGATAAGGATGAAGGACAGGTCTTGGCGGAGGTTTTGGGAACGGCTAACCTGTGCCGACGTGGCAGGTCGCCAAAACTGGAAATGAACTTGGGATTTTATTTGACTGTCGCCAACTTTGGCGGTCGGTGGAAGTGGAGTTTGAGCGGGAAAGTTGGTGTAATTTGCATTCAATGCTCTCGGTAGACGAGCTCGGAACTCGCGAGAAGGCATGCAAACAGGAAGTTTGTTGGTTTGTTTGGCTTATCGCGATTTTCAGTTTTTCTTCTGCCTGTTCACTGGTTCTTCGCACCAGTCTTCTTTGTGTTGCATGGCGAGCATGAGGTTATCTAGCTCTTTTCTCTGGCAAGGAGAGTATATATGTTTTGGAGATAGCAAAATTTTGTTGGTCGCTCTAACTTGGAAAAGGAAAAGGAAGTCTGAGCTCTTCCAGTGGTCTGCTTCAGAAATTTGAGCAAAAATCCAGGCATGTTAGGCCCTAACCTTTAAAAATCTTGCTGTCTTTCAAGTGATTTCATTAGAACAACTCTGTTCAAATGATTTATGGAATTAGATGTTTATCTATGGATGTCTTGTGTGATTTTTCTTGGTTCAGTATCTCTTCTGGTTCGAATCTTCATTTATCCTTTGTTGGGTGTTTATTAAATTCGAACTGTGGCATTATTTTCTTGTGTTTGCATTCTGGCTTAATTATGCGAAACATGTGAAATGTGTGAATGCTCGGCCTGTTCGGCGTGAGCCCATGAATCGTTCCTGTGATGGGTATAGGCCATTGATTGTCTGTTGATTTTTGGTCGTTGATTCTTGTTTTGGAAACAGTCGGAAGAAACATTGATGGAACTGTTTGTTTGTTCAGTGTTATGAAATCTTTGTAGGCTCTGTCGTGGGTTTTGATGATGGTAGTTATTGATACTTTGTGGGTTTCGTTCTGTCTTTCAAATTTGTTTGGGAACAGGTAACTATTGTGTTACAGTAGTCATTACGACCCAGGGGAAGTTGTTTTTCCTTGTTATTGTGGTAACGGGATTTAACCCGTTGACAGTATACAATATGGATAAATGTATTTTTTATTTAAACAACTTTGTGGAGTCCTCGGAATGAAATCAGTATTTGATTTGCTTACACTTGATTTGTTCTGAATGCTTGCCATAGATGGCATAGAAGGATTCATTAACTATTTGTTTTTATCTATACTGTTGTTGGGTTCCGCGGTTATTGGTATAAACCCGTTTACAGTATGCAATGTATATATATATATAGATTTATGTTTGTTTTAATCTGAACGACTCTGTGGAGTCGATGGAATGATTTGTATATATATTTGATCCACTGTTCAAGTTGAATATAAATGAATATTGGGAAATGTTGTACCAATGACCTAAGGGAATAACTTGTATTTCAATCACTGTTATTCTGTAAGAGTACCTTCGTGTCGCAAGGATTTTGTGGTACAGATTCTCTTGGTATATTTTTACGTCTTCAGTCTGTGCAAATTTGTGTAAAAGATTGGCAAGGGTTCAGTCGGATTCCTTGTTTTGAAATCAGTAATTGGAATTGCTTGCCTGATTTTTAATAAGCTCCGTTGATGGGCTTAGATGGAATCGTATGCAATTATTTGACTTGTTACTGTTGTTCGGATTCATATGAATTCTTGGAAGGTAACCTGTATTGTTTTGTACCTTATTGAACCTGATTTTTGGGACACTGTCGTTTTGTCACTGTTCCTTGAGTATGGATAATTATCTTGTGTCCTGGCTCTGTTGAAGTGAGTCGCGAATACCATACTTAGATTTGAATGCGCCCAGGTGAGTATAGTTATGCTATGTTCCTTCCTGTTTATTTCAGTCCGATTGAGACTGGTCATGTATCGGAGATTCTGTGTGGTCATCTTGGCATAGTCCTTAGGAAACTTCAAATTGCTTAAAGCAATGAAGTCTGTTGTTGACAGCGATATGCCAGAGGTTCTTTGATTTCGAACTTGGATCGAAAACCTTGCTGTGTTTTAAAGGAACTAGTATTGAGCTATAGGTTGATATATGGGATTGATGACGTGTTAGCTACTGTACAGGAGTTTTTGCTGTGTTCTTTTTATTTAAAACAGCGATCCTTCTTGTGGCTTGTCGGACTTGTTGGTATACATACTGGGTGAATGTTTTCCATATGTGGAGACGGTACAGTAGTGAACTTATATGAAAGGGGGTATGAATGATATGTTCTTTCTCTTCTATTATTATAATACTGGTAGAGATCTGTCTAACAGTTGGTATTGCTTTTGTAACATATTGGTGGAATCACGATTTTCTATGATATTCCATTTCTGATGAAAGTGACGATTTGTTCAATATTGCTGATCTTGGATTCAAGATGATTGTTCTAATACTTTCGTTCTTTGATTCTTAATATTTGATGAAATATTAGAGAAGTGAGTAAGACTATTTTGTAACGATGATAGAGTTACACATTTGTAGACATTTTGTATTACAAAGGCATAGTCTGAATATGTTTACTTGTTTGGATAATTGATCTCATTTAAACAGGGTGTTTAATGAAAACAATTGATGGATTGCAATTGTTTTAAAAGTTAGTGCTTATCATGCTCAGTTCATCGAACTGACTCATGTTGACTATTTTTGCAGATGGTTGCCGTAAGTGGTAAAAGCAATGCAGATCTGACAGGATGATCAGATTATTTAATTTGTTTCATAATGAATTACAGCTTGATTATATAAATGTACTGTATGTGGAAAGATGTTTCTTTTCCGTTAAGCATTGTATCAAGTATGCTGCTTGCATAAAATGTAATTGTATAATTTTGAAAGGAATGGAAATAAGTGTTTGATACTTATGTGTTGTATTCTATTTCTGATAGTTGACCTTCTTCGGTTTATATACCAGAATGGCAATGATATCTTTGTAAAATTTTGGATGCTTTTGTGATTGACAATGAAAGCTTACAAGAAAATGTGGTTGAATTCATATGAGTGTTTAGCAGATCTTATTGTTCTAGCGAAAGCAATATTGAATTTAAATAATTGTCTTTCTAAAAGATAGGTTAAAAAATGAACCTAAGCAGAACGCTAAACAAGCTGGATTAAATTACTAATCCCTAGTCCTGAGTATGACAGGACAATATTAAATTGGATTCTTAATCATTTATATCCTTATACTAATAAGTATGATATAAATTCAGTTAAGAGAACTGATATAAATCAAATGAAGTTCGGATGGCAATCTCATGTGAAGGTTATGAGATATTGTCCAATTCTGTTGTTTAGAATCAGGTGTATTCTAATGACTCCTTGATGAGAGCTTGACCTTAATACCTCTACCATGTAATGGGTTTTATAGAGGAGGGTCGTCTTAAGACGAAGAATCCAGGGATCGGGAAAGGCTAACCTTAGGGAAAAGTCTTTAAAGTAATTTAAACTCAAGTGCGTAACGCATGTTGTTAAGTAGATCTTTTCGAGGTGGATTTAAAGGTTGACGACACAAGTCAACTGCAGGGTTGTACCTCCGAGAAGATTAGGATCTTCTTGAAGTTACAACAATGCAGGAGACTTATGGCGACACCCTTTGCATTGATCGCTAAGATTTACACTTTGATCTCGCACGAGTTACTCAGGGTCCGATTATGAACGTGGTCATGTTATAAGGCTGCCTAGGAGATTCGGGGTATCATGACACACTGGTTGAACTGCAAGGTTGAACCAGTATGTCACCATATCCCTAATCCTCGTGGGCATCCATATAACATTATCACCTTGATAATCTACCTCCGAGTGATTCAGTTGTGAAAGGAAGGACTGACAGTAGTCAGTGTAGGACATTCTATATAACATAAGAATGGGGTGAAGGACGTATTCCAGATTGACGAGTATGCCGTTAAGGAATACGAGACATAAACAGTATGTTTCAAATCTTTGGCCAAAGTATCGCAAGCTGCTGATTGCGTTGTCCTAATTCACCTAGTCTAAGGGATGAGATGCCGATGAATAATAGTAACGATTATTCAGTTAGGTTCCTTGGACAGAGCATTCTGAATCCCAGAGTAGGGAAGAGAACCGCAAGAGTAAAGTGTTAACTAAAAACACCAACTCTTTTTACTCATGAATAGATCGGTAGATTACCGAGTCATGGAATGAATAGATCGGAGGTACTCCGAGTCATTACAGCTGCATATGGTTGTCTGTTATATGAATGGTTATTTGATTTGTGAGTTCTAAATTATGTATTTAGAACCAGGATGTAATTATCAAAAAAAAAAAAATTCACTTGTTCTAAGGTATAAAATGGAGATGTTACATCCCTCACGTAATTTTGGGCTGGCTGTCCCAAAATGCTTGGGAAAAAAATATCCAACCCACCTAATTCGGGCTTCTTTATTCCTTTTTGCGGTGAAGACATGTGGCAAGATTTGATTGGCTCTCGGCTCTTTCAGCTTTTCGCGTCCCATGCGTCCCTTTGTCCCAACTGTCCTGGAAGAAAGTCCCCTGCTTCGGCTGAATCGGCCAGTTCGCATCCTTTGCATCCTCCGCATATTCATGGCCCAGATGTCCCAGCCTTATTCTTCCATGTCGGCCGATTCAGGCCCTTCGCGTACTTCGCATACCAATGGCCTAGATGTCCCAGACTGTCTGCACAACAGTTAGTCAATTTTTTCACCTTCAGTTGGTTCGCCCTTTCGCATCCCCACGACCCGGATGTCCCTTTGCTGCGTGGACTGTCTGGTGGTTTTTCGGTTGATTCGGGCCCCGACGTCCCAACTGTCCCTAGTGCTGCCTTAGTTGATTTTCTCTGTATTTCAGCCTCAAGCCTGGCTCTTTGCAACTTTTTCACATGCTTTTAAAACGTTGGGTTTTATTCTTGGACAAGAGGGTTAGAAAGAAACCGAGGGGACCCCCAAAACATGATTTCAGGCCTTGAATCATTCTACTTGCTCGGGACTGACAATCTGATGCATGTTATCAAAATTACCTTGGGGGGGAATTTTGGATAACAATTACTATTTGGGTTAAATGCCTTGACAGGTGGAAGCGTGATGGAGGAAATTTTTAATAAGTGTTGAAGGGCTTCCACATAAGATTTGACTAATATGTTAGTATATATATTTTCTCTGGAACATTTAGACTTGGATTGGGATGCAAATGGTTGGGATGTGGTTTTCTGAGTTGTCTTAGAGGTTTGAGTCATTTCATTCCACAATTTTGATTCTATTTTAGTGACACTTAAAATTTTAGAGGAAGATTCAGATCTTGAAGGAATGTTGTATGGTTTTGATTTTGGTTGGTGGAGTGATTGTGATGCCTTAAATGTAGAAAGTGGCCCTATAATAGATTGATTTTTCCCTAAAATAGATGATGTAGATTTGATATTTTTTGGAGAAATGACTATATTCTTTTGGGGATGCATAAGATATTGTCATGGATGTGTACAAAGGTTCTTGTACTTGGATTGAGAAGAATAATTCTTATAAAGGATGACAATGATTTCATACGTGGGGTCTTAAGGTTGTGTCATAGTTGATATGGGTGGAAGGATTGGTATTTTCAGGATGATGTTCGAAAAAGGTTGGTTTGATGTGGAAGTATATGTAGATGAGATAGGAGGGGAATCTTAAGTTGCTGCAAGTTGAAGTGCTTTCCAATATTCTTAAAATGATGTGGAAGAAGAGAATGATGTGGTAATAGTCACACTAGTTGATGTGATTGGTGTGGGTAGAAGTGTAGAAAGATAAATTGTGATAGAATCTATAGACGACATGATAGATAAAGTTGGAATAGATATGGATGGGGGAGTCTTAGGGAACCCAATGGATGAGGATGTAGAAATATGAGTTGTATCAGTTGTGGATGGAGAAGGATGATCCCCTTGAATGAGGAAATTATCTTCATCAATAAGGTCATGGACGATGGTATGAAAGGCCCTACACTGCTCAATGTTGTGGTATAGAACATGATGGCTTCTTATTGTGTGGGATAAAGGATCTGATAGGAGGAAGTGTGATTGTATATGTTTTAATTAGATGTTGAAGGATATCTGTGTAGGATCCGATCGAAGTGTTACTAAGAAGATACTTATTCTAGGTTTTAAGATGCTGTTTTGGCTTAAATTTAGACATGGAAGTTTGGGATGTTGATGTATGAACTGATATAGATGCTAAGGATGGGAGTGGATTATGTTGTGGTTTTAGTGTTAATGTTTGTTGATGATTCAGGGTCTCATGGACTAGACTGAGTAGGTACTTGAATAACTTTTACGGACAATAAAGGATATTATTTAAAAGATTCTTCATTTGGAGGTGATATGGTTATGGAAGTTTTTGAAGAATGAGGGTAAATCTGGATTTGGGTAGATGAGGTCAAAGGTGCGGATGTTGAATTAGAAAGAAGAGATTGATTTGGTTTGGGAAGGAGGTGTCCTTTCTTGATAAATTCATGAAAAATGACTTGAAATTCTATGGAATGTCCAATATCGTGTCCAGGGGTACAATGATATGTGCAAACAAGGGTAGAATTAAACCATGATGGTTTATTGTTATTAGGGTTAAAGGCCCTAATAGGTAGAATTGTGATTGCAGAAACTTCTAACAAGTGTTGGAACATCTTTGTACATGATTTAACCAGAGTGTTAGGCAGTGCTTTATCTGTGTAGAATCTCTTTCTCTTTGGAGAAGAAGTGGATGTTTGAGATAATTTAGATGTTGAGGAAAATGTTTGAACATGTTTATGTCTTGATGTCTATTGGGCCCCTAAAATATTGACTAAGTACACAAAGGCACATGAGTGTGCAAGGCCTAAGTCGAGGGGTGGGCATGCAAGGAAAAGGTGTGCAAGGTGTTGGTGCCCAATTTGAAACATCCCTATTTTGCTAAGGAGAAATGTGTTTTTTCCCTATTTCTGAGGAAGAATAGTTGTGGAATTCTCATATACTTCAAATTTGACAAAAAACAACTTGTTTTTGTGTTTGAGTGTTATGTTTTGTCCGCATTTCCTCCATTTTGCACCATTCTGAAGGACTCCCCAAGTTTACTTTGTGTTTTGCCATAATTTTTCTTGTTTCAAACACCTCTACCATTTTTTCATTTTTTCCCAACCTTTGGAGCTTGAAAACATTCATTTTGTACTTATTTTCCCTCAAAAATCCCTTGTCATGGTCGTAAATTACTTAAAATCACTTTCCATTTGTCTTTTGATCGAAAAATTCTTCACCCTCGAAGAAAAAAATTGATTTTGGGGGTTGTTGGCAATTTTTGCATTTTTTGACGGTCATACGCACATCCTTTTCCCATCAATTTATAGCTCATATAATTTTGCATACGTGGTAATTTGTAATTGGACAAGGATCAGCAGGTCATTTCTACAAACTTAACATTTTTGTGTTTTTGGAAAAATGTGCAAGTTACCCCCATAGCTTTGTAGGCCCCAAAGGAGGTACATGTGTCGCAGGCAGAGTGAAGGCAGATGGGCAGGCCATTTTTTGCCTTAAGGAACTTTGGAAAATGAGTGGAAATGAATAAAATACCCTAAGGCCCACATCTAATTAGAGGAGGACACATGGTAAGCGGGGAGATGGAAAGGTGGAGGATTTTGATACTTGTCGGCCTTTGGTGAAAAAGAGTTAAAGTATAAAATTGGACCAAAAACTTGTAGCCAATGGGATGAAGACACATGTCAACATCAGAGCATAGAGTGGAAGATGGAGCCTCGAAGGAAAGTTAGAATTTTCACCCATTTTGGAAAAGGAATAAAATCATCAGAATGGACCACAGCCCATCATCGAATCAAAGGACGACACATGGCAGCCTCATAGGTTGGGAGGCGGGCCATAAGAGCCAAGTTGTATTTTTAGCCTCTATTTATCAAAAGGGTAAAATCATTCAATGGACCCACGAGCCCAAAGGTAAAAATTCAAAAATCATCTGATGAGTCAATGGCAGAGGTGCGGGCTGGCAGAGGAAATGTTAAAAAAATTTCCTTCGTGAAATATGATTAAAATATGAAATGAGAAGTGCTGCCCCTCAACCAATCATATGAGGACACATGTCCTACGAGAGGGCAGAGTTACAGGGGAAATTTGAAAAAATTTCCTTTGTCTAAAAAAGATGAAAAATGTGTAAAATTGAGTCATGACTCCGTATCCAATCATATTGCACCACATGTCAGACCCAAATCGCAAAGGCAAAGTGGCGGAGGAAATCAAGAAATTTTGTAAATTTTCAAAAAGTTGTAAAACAGTCAAAAGTGTCCTCGAGGACCATTTTTCCCAAATCTTCCACGCAGAGGGCTCTAATTTAAAGATAAGAACAGATTGATTGTAGCTATGCATTTCACCAGTTTGGCCGCCATTTGAGCTCCAGGAAGTTTCGAGATGCATTTTTACATCAATCTTCATTGAATGTTTTGCCAATTCATGTCATTTTGGCCTGCAGGGTCCAGATTAATCAATTTGGGGGTTCAATTTGTGAATCCAAGGCATTTTTCAAATAAATTTTTACTCTGGTTTGTAAAAAACATGAATTACTAGATCCAAAGTTGTAAAGTAAAAATTGGGAAGGGAAAAGTTGAAATAATGAAATGAAAGGGGTCTACATGCATGGGGAATGAAAAACATGCTTACACTTTGAAGAATGATGAAATTTTTGTAATGATTCACTTTTTAAAAGAACAACTGGAAACATTTTGTGAGTTTGTTAAATGTCATTTTCCAAAAATATTGCAAAGCAAAGGTGCTCCAAATATTCCACTTTTGGAGGGAAGATTTGAGGGGAATAGTGATTGAGTGAGAAAAAGTTATATATTGCATTAATTTTTCATGCAAATGGTCAGAGAAACTTAGAATTTTCACGGGAAAGCTTGGGAAGAATCCCATTCTCTGAGAAACCACCTGAGAACCATTTTAACTCCTTTTTTACATCAAATTTGTATCATGTTAGGTTGGTTGCAGATCTATATCCACTAACAAGCTCTGATATTGTTCTTATAACATTCCCCTTCTGATAAATTTGGTCGTTCTGGATTATTTTGTGTTGTCTCTTGGTAAAATTTACATTTACTTATGTTTCAGAATGTTTTCAATTTGTGTTTCTTGCTCCTATTGCAATCTGGTGTTTGGAATTTCCTTTTGATCATGTAGATCTAATTCTAGTAACAACATAGTGGTGTTTGCAATTCTAGAATCAGAAGAGCTTTCATCTAATGAAGAGATAAACAAATTTAAATTCGCTCATCTTTCCTTGATAAAGATTTGATTGTAAACCTTTGTCGCTACCTTAGGTCTGATAGAATAGAATTTTATAAATGCTTTGCTGATTCATTTAACTCAAGATTTTGTGAAGATCTAGGCTTCCATTTGATGCACATATTCTAGTTGAAGGAACATCTTAACCTCTTTGTATCCTTTCTGTTGTCTGAGTCTTTCAAGTTTTGCAAAGGTCCCCAAAGAAGTTGGCAAATTCTGGTTAGTCTTCTCTAAATATCTCCCACACCAAAATTCATTTCAAATTAACTCATCCTACCTATAATACCCCTGCATTGTATTGTGTGTCAAAAAAAGAATATAATCATTTTACAAAAATGCACAAAGAAAATCAAGATCATACCATGTATTTAGTAGCTTTAGCCTTGTCTTGAAAGCATTTCCATCATTTAGTAGTGTCAGCTCTGTTGAGTTTGAATAATGGGAAATTGATCATGTTTTCTCAAGGCCATCTCCATACAATATATATTGTATAAGGATATTTTCACCTCCATGAAAAAATAGAGGCTACAATATAGGTTCTCTTACGTTGGTTGATAGGCACAACCTAAAATAGTGAGGATTAGATCAAATCCTTCCAAGGTGCTATCCACTTCTTTAAATCCTAAGTGCTAACAAGTCAAATAAATTGCTTCCCCAGCTACAAAATGACATATAAAATAATTTATCTACCTCTAATTGTCTTGTAAAATCCATGATGTAGCTCAAGTTTTGAAGGAGATTAATTTTGGGTACCAACACGCTTCTAGCGCCGTTGCCAGGGATGAAGAATGCAATATCCAGATCAATTTGTTAATCTGCTTCTAGTTCATATTCTTTTGAGCCCATCAACTCTTCTAGCGCTGTTTTCAGGGATGAAGAATGCAATATCTAGACTAATTTTTTAATCTTCTTCTAGTTCATATTATTTTGAGCCCGTCAACACGATTCTGGTGCTATTGCTGGGGACGTTTTTCATTATTTCAATTTTTCAAAATCCCTAGTAATACTTATCACATATTTTATGTGTAACTACATTGTTGAGCATCAGTTTCTAATCAGATTTATACTAAGGAATGAGATTATAATTAAGAGTTTGATATGTTCAAGTATCTATAATTTGTTGTTTCAAACTTTACACAATAGTTAATAAATTGAGTGAAAGAAAATCAGATCTGTTTAAGCTTTGCATAGTGCTAATTGTAGACACCAAATTCATGTCTTACGACCCCTTGTGACCCGCATCTCATCTCACAATATAACCTCATCACCTAAACAGATAAGGTTAGGGTTAGGAGGAATACCTGTAGAATGTCGAAATGATGTGCGCGTACCGTAGAGAAAGATCAGGTTGACTGCGGAGAACTCCTTTTTGTCTGGGAAGGACTACCTGCAAATAAGAACACAAGACCACAAGATTTGATTAAACAATAAATGAGGAAACTGCCTTGGGCCTAGGAAATATAAAACTTCCTTTCGAAGGTGGTCAGTTCCCCTGTTAATATGAATTAACACAAAAGACTCTAAAGTATCAATTAAATTGTTTCGTTGAACTGGGTAGGGGAAGGCTGTTTTTCCTGGTTTTGATCAAAGGAACCGATGCTGGTTACTGATAACCGATGCCGGTTACTGATAACCGATACCGGTTGGTTCTAGGATCTTCCTAGTAGCTATGGTGTTTGTAATGGCTGGTTTTTGGATAGTATTAGGAAATGGGATGGTTAGAAGCAAAAGAATGACAGTTAGAGGCAATGGTACGCTGGATAATGGATTCACTAATATTTGTAGTCATTTGATAGATCTTCATAGAGAATTTGCGCAAACTAGGGAGAAATTACTTAGTGGCGACTCATGGTTGTTATATTTTGATAAATACTAGTACCTTATAATACATTAGGTGAAGTGTGTCATATAAATCTACAAACCTGGAAGGAAGAAGATCTCTCTTCAGGAGGGACCCAAGTAGAAAATTATTTCAAGAATTTGGAAAGATAGTTTTAGAGGAGAGAAAAATTTGGAAGGTTGTTGAAGTTCAGACATCAAGCAAAGGAATATCCATTGGTGAGAGAGATCAATATTTAATAGAGGATTATCACTCTTCTTCCAGTGATTCTGATTCAAGCAATATTCTTATAAACTTGTTTAATTCAACTAGTGAAGGTCCTTCTACTATACCTGGTGAGTTCCTTCTTCAATCTACACCTGTGTGTTTCAATTCTAGTAAAACTCTCCAAGAAAATCAGCACCTAGAGAATACCAATCTTGTGAACCACATTATTGAGCCCTAAAGACCTCTCACTCCTCATCAGCTTGTGTCACCCCCAAGATCACCTCCACTAGACAACATGGCTCAGGCTCCACCTAGGCCTCCATTTGTGATCAACACCTTTGGCCCAATAAATTTTAGGGGAATGGTTGGTTATCATAATGGTGTGCCTCAGGATGTTAGAAGTAGATTGCCAAAGTTCCAAGGGAATAATGCCATAACAAGTGATCATCATTTGAAACTCTTTACTAATATGATGGAGGATTTTGAAATTGGATTTGAGGATGTGTACATTAAATTGTTTTTCCACACTTTAGAGGAGGATGCTAGGGATTGGTATAAGGCCTTGCCAAATAATTCTATTGATTCATGGGATGAAATGTAAAATGCATTCAGGCTGCAATATGGTGACAAGACTGGTCCTAGGTTCCTTTTATCATAGTTTGAGAATATCAAGAAGAACCCAAATGAATTGGTCCATGACTTCAACATAAGGTTCAATAAAAATTTGAGGAGATTGCCGATGAATTTAAGACCATGTGATGAATCTTGTTTGATAAAATATTCTGATACATTTGACAAGAAGGTTGCATATTACTTGAGGGACAAAAATCCTGGCAATTTAAGGTAGGCCTTCACCATGGCACTTAAAATTGAGAACAATATCAAGGTTTTTGGGAAACCTCCTAAGAGAGATGGAGTTAAATTGGTGAACCCTAACAATCCTCAAGAAAGCAATAGTGTATACTTGGAGGAAGTTGTGAAAACTTTGGCAGGGGTTTTCAAAGAGATTTCCTACAAGTTAGCAAGAGCTGGGAAAGGAATTGGTCAAACTTCACAAGGTCAGCCTAGGAAACAAGCACAAGATAGATTTGGCAATCACTATAGGAATGAGTAGAGATTTGATGACAAAGGTAAAGGGCCTATTGGATTTGGAAATAGGACAATCTAAGGCCAAGGAAAGTAAGGTAGTGCCCGATCCGTTAAATGCTAGAGTGGTTGTTGTTGATGATGAAAATCAGATTGACTAGTGCGATAGATGTTTCTTACCCCATCCTCCATGTGAAACAAATCAGCAGATTGAAGAGGAAGATGATGATTATAATATCGGATGATGATGATTTTATGCTGATGTACTGCTCTACACACTCATGTCACGGAGAAACATCTACTAAAGTGATAAGTGCAAGGACTGCTACTAGATTTTGGGATTGCATCTAATAGTTACATCTTCTTCCTCCTTCTCATGTTTTAGAAATTGATAATGTACAAGCCTTTGAGCTGTCCCAATAATGATTTTGAGTACTTGAGGGACATTCATGATCAAGAAGTATGATGGATGTATACCCTCGGAAGAAGATAGGTAGCTACTTATGAACATTTGGGGTTTCCCAAGAGAAGGAGTATAACACAAGAAGTAAGGCTATCAATGGAGATGGGCTTCAGGCCAAGAATAAAACCCCATTGACTTTCTAATATCCCAAAAAGAAGTTCCTAAGAAAGAAACATCTGCTAAGAGCCCTGCTATCCCAAGTAAAAGTTATGTTTCACCCCATCCTCAAAATGTTAAAAACCTTGTGACATCTGATGAAATTTTCTAGCCCTCCTTCTACTTTTGTTTTGTCTAAATACATTCCCTATGACATTGCTCAAGTTCTGAGCCAAATCAAGGTCAGTGTTCCAATTGTTGAGCTGTCTTAGAATCCCTGAGCATAAGAAGAGAGAAGTTGAGTATTTGGGATTGAAGGAGGAGATTGCTGCAATGAAAAGGAATGTGAATGTTATAGAAGCTCCACTTGCTATTGCAGAAGTAGGAAAGACATCAGCATTGGAAGAATTTGGTGAACCACTAGAGGTATATTTGGGAACATCATTAGTTGAATCTCAGCTGAGTGTTGACCCTTTCTTCACAAATTTGATTATCAAGGACCGGTTGCTGCACAATTGTATGTTTGACTTCGGGGCATCATGCAATGTCATGCCTTTGGAAGTTATGAATGAGTTAGACATCAAAGTAACAACAGTGTATGGCAAGTGTACTACCATGGATTCCAGGGAAGTGCCAGTTGTTGGGTGTGTCAAAGGTTTGGTGGTGCAACTTGCAGCCTATCCAAGTAATAATTTGAAACTTGATGTTGTAATTGTTGATTTCCCTACCAAATGCGGCATGTTATTATCAAGAAAGTGGGCTACAAGTAGTTGAGGGAGTTTCTAAATGGATATGTCTTTTTCCACCCTTCCCATTGAGGGTAGCCTTGTAAAATTATATGGAGAGAAGAAGATGTTGCATCTAATTGAGGATCCAAACAATGGTTCTTATGAAGTATTATTTACTAATGTTGATGTTGATAATTTTATTGGGTTTGCTGATGGTAAGGAGCACAAGATAGATCATTCTAAGTGTCTTGAAGAGGTAGCCTCACCATGGACCTTGCTATTTGATGGATCTTTCTCCAAATTTGGAAATGGTGTTGGTGTTGTTTTAATCTCTCCAAGAAATGAGGAATTTGTTTACTCCTTCAAACTTAACTTTGAATGTACCACTAACATAGTTGAGTATGAGGCATTACTATTAGGGATGAGGATTTCTTGGAAGTATTGCGTAAAGGATGTCATTGTAGAGGGAGATTCTGAGTTGGTTGTCAAACAAGTTAGAAAATTGTATGCAACAAAAAATCAGCAAATGAAACAATACAAACACACAGTTTGGGATCTGATTGAGATGTTTGATTCCTTCAACATTCTTCATCATGACAGAAGTTTAAATATGATTACTGATAAGCTATGATTATTGGGGTCTATATTTGACAATTGTACCATTTCTCCATATTGTGAATATGATGTAGAAATACTCACTAGGCCTGTAGTCCCTGATAACATCAAACATTGGAAAGTATTTGATGATGATGCTCAGGTTTAGAGGTTTTTATAGAACCAAGGTGAGTTTGTGTATCATCATATTGATTTGCAACCATTGGTGTGTAATGTTGATGGAAAAGAAACCTTGTTTGGCAATGATATCATTCAATTGAAGACTAACAACATCCCTAGAGGGCTGGTTACTCTTGAGTCAAATTTTAACAATGTTGATTGTGTAATCAATAGAAACATGTTTGCATCTAGAGATGTTGAAGAGCATGACTTGGGAACAAAGGAAAAACCAAGGAAGATTTGGTTAGGGAGTGGTTTAAACAAGGAAGAAAAATAGTCCTACCTCTAATTGTTGAAACAATATCAAGACTGTTTAGCTTGGTCTTATTCCAAGCTGAAAGCATATAGAGAAGACTTATTCCAACATGAGATCCCTCTTGAGAAAGATGCTAAACCATTCAGATAGAATCAAAGGCCAATTAACCCACTCTTTTCTGTCAAAATTCAAGAGGAATTGAAAAAATTGAGAGATCATTCAACCCACAAGGTATTCTTCTTTGGTTGCAAACTTGGTGTCGGTCAGAGAGAAAAATGGAGATATCAGACTTTGTGTGGATTTAAAAAATCTAAATAGAGCATCAATGAAAGACAAATATCCTCTACCAAACATGGAAAACATGTTGTAATTAGTGACTGGTTATGAAATGCTTTCTACTTTGGATGGTTTCACCGGTAATAACCAAGTTGTTGTTAAAGAATCGAAGAGGATTAAAACTGCCTTTACTACTCCGTGGGGAACATATGTTTTTGTCAGGATGCCCTTTGGTTTAATGAATAATAGAGATACTTTTCAAAGGGCCATGGATGTTGTTTTTTCTGGTTGTATTAATGATTTTATTATTTTTTATCAAGATGATATTACTATTTTTTCTAGCAAAAGAATTGACCACTTGCAACATTTGGAAAGAATGTTGATCAGATGTAGAGAATATGGAATTTCACTCAATCCAAAGAAGTGCCATTTTGGAGTGCAAAGAGAAAAACTACTTGGTCACATTTGTCTAAAGGAGTTATGATTGATCCACAAAGGATAAAAGCTATCAGCAAGATCTCGGTTCTAAAAACTAAGAAAGGAAAATCCTTCTTTGGTCAAATCAATTTCATTAGAAGGTTTGTGTCTAATTTTTGCTAAGTTGACTCTCCCCATTACTTGAATGTTGAATAAGGACAATAATATCAAGTGGGAAAAGGATTCCATTAAATATTTTGATGGAATCAAGGAAGCATTGAAGCATGCTCCTATTCTAGCAGCCCCAAATTACAAGAAACCTTTCCAAATCTTCTCCTTTGCTTCTGAGCACACCATTGCATATATTTTGTTGCGAAAGGATGATGATGGATCTGAGAGGCCTATTGCCTTCTTTAGTAAGGCATTGCAAGCAGCTGAGTTAAAATACACAATCATGGAGAAGTAGGCCTTTGCATTGGTGAAAGAAACTAAGGTTTTCAGACCTTATATTTTGAGTTCCAAAGTTGTTGATTATGTTCCTCACACAATGGTAAAAGATGTCTTATCAGAGATGGATATTTCAAGAAAAAGATGCATGTGGGTTAAAAAATTGTAGGAGTATGATATGAACATTCAAACCACAAAGCTAGTAAGAGGTTTGGGTCTTGCCAAGCTCATGGCTGAAAGCAATTTGCAAAATGTTCAAGTAAATGAAGTAGAAGAAGAGAGGGAAGATGTACTTGAAAAATTATTGAACTCTGAGTGTACAAGGATGTAATATATTATCTCAGACATCTATGATTCTCTAGACATTTGAATAAAAATAAGAAAATATCTCTCAAGTTTGCTTCTCATAAATATATCATTACAAACTTTGGGTTGGCTTGGAAGAACCCTGAGGGAATCCTCTTGAGATGTGTGACTTAAGATGAAGCTCCCAAAATAATTGTTGATTTCCATGGGGGAGTTTGTGGAGGAAATTTTGTTGGGAGGGTTACTGCACACAAGATTTTAAGGGCTGGTTATTGGTGGAAATTCTTTTTAAAGATGCAACTCTGTGAGTGTTGTCAATGTTTCTTTGGAAGAATGAAAGCTTCAGGCTCCCTTCATTTGCAACCTATATTAATTGAATCTCCTTTCAAACAATGGGGGTTGGACTTCATTGGTGAAATATCAGATTCATAAAGTGCTAGAAAAAAATGGATTTTGGTAGCTATTGATTTCTTCACAAAATGGGTAGAAGCGATTCCCACTAGGAAGGCAATGCACAAAATTGTGATGGACTTCATATTCAATCATATCATCTGCAGATTTGGATTATCAGTCAAGATTGTTGCTGATAATGCCATGAGTTTTAGAGTTGTACCTTTAGTGGTAATGTGCAAAGAATATGGAATAAATTTGACATATTCTTCTAACTACAATCCATAAGGAAATGGACAAGCTAAGTCCAGCAATAAAAACTTGTTGAAGATTATTATAAGGAATTTGGAATTAAACAAGAAGAAGTGGGGTGAAAAACTAAAGTTTGATGTTTGGGCTGATAGGATCACTACCAAAAAAGCTACTGGTAAAATCCCATTTGAATTGTTATATGGAACACAAGCTCTATTGCCCTTGCATCTGTAGTTGTCTTCATTTAAGTTTGTTCAACAACTTGAAGATCAAGAAATCAGTTCATATGAAGCAAGGATTAATCAGATTGTTGAACTTGATGAAGCAAGAAGAGCATCCCATCAAAGGCATGTCAAATTCAGAGAGAGAATGAAGAAGTTGTTTGATAAGAAGGTAACCCTAAGAGCTTTCAGTATTGGAGATCTTGTGCTGTTGTGGGATAGTAGGCATGAAGATAAGGGCAAGCATGGTAAATTTGATGCTTTATAGATGGGCCCATATTCAATTGACATAAGAATTGGTGAGAATACTTTTTTCCTAAAGGACCTAAATGGAGAATTGCTTGAGCTACCTATTAATGATAGGCATTTAAAGCATTTCTTGTATTGATCCCCAAAACTGAATTTTGCATATCACTTGTACAGTGTACAGATTTTGTTTCTACTTTGTTTTTTTTTGGTTGGTTTTTGGTTTTCCTTTATGTGTGGCATCCCTTTTTGTTGGTTTATCGATTGGTTTTTTAGATGTTTTGGCTTGTGACTCCATTTTCCCAATGGTTTTTTGGCACATGGTCTGCTTCAGTTCTTGTGGCACTCGTAGGGAGTGCCCATCCCCAAGCTGGAGCCAATGTTGGTGCCCAATTTGAAACATCCTTGTTTTGCTAAGGAGAAATGCGTTTTTGCCCTGTTTCTGAGGAAGAACAATTTTGGGATTCTCATATACTTTGAATTTGACAAAAAACAACTCGTTTTTTGTTTGTGTGCTATGTGTTATTCACATTTCCTCCATTTTGTACCATTATGAAGGAATCCCCAAGTTTACTTTGCGTTTTTCCCTAATTTTTCCCATTTCAAATGCCTCTATCATTTTTTCATTTTTTCCCAGCCTTTGGAGCTCGAAATAATTCAATTTGTACTTATTTTCCCTCAAAAATCCCTTTCCATGGTCGTAAATTGCCTAAAATCACTTTCCATTTGTCTTTTGATCAAAAAATTCTTCACCCACGAAGAAAAAATCGATTTTTGGGTCATTGGCAATTTTTGCATTTTTTTACAGTCATACTTGCATCCTTTACCTATCAATTTCTAGCTCATATACTTTTGCATACGTGGCCATTTGTAATTGGACAAGAATCAGCTGGTCATTTCTAAAAACATAACAGTTTTGTGTTTTTGGGAAAATGTGCAGGTTTCCCCCACAGCTCCGCAGGCCCTAGAGGAGGTACACGTGTCCCAAGGAAAGTGAAGGTAGGCGGGCGGGTCATTTTGTGCCTTAGGGAACTTTGGAAAATGTGTGGAAATGAAGAAAATACCCTAAGGCCCACATCCAATCAGAGGAGGACACGTGGCAGGTGGGGAGATGGAAAGGTGGAGGAGTTTGATACTTTTCAGCCTTTGGTGAAAAAGAGTTAAAGTATAAAATTGGACCACAAACTCGCAGCCAATGGGATGAAGACACATGTCAGCATCAGAGCATAGTGTGGAAGATGGAGCCTTGGAGGAAAGTTAGAATTTTCACCCATTTTGGAAAAGGGAGAAAATCATCAGAATGGACCGTGGCCTGCCATCAAATCAAAGGACGACACGTGGCAGGCTCAGAGGCGGGGAGGCGGGCTGTCAGAGGCAAGTTCTATTTTTACCCTCTAGTTATCAAAAGGGTAAAATTGTTGAATGGACCCACGATCCTGAAGGTAAAAAATCAAAATTCATCTGAGGAGTCAATGGTGGAGGTGCGGGATGGCAGAGCAAATGTTAAAAATTTTCCTTTGCGAAATTTGATTAAAATATGAAATAAGAAGAATTGCCCCTTAGCCAATCATATGAGGACATGTGTCTTATGGGAGGGCAGAGCCGCGGAGGAAAATTGAAATTTTTTCCTTTATCTAAAAATATAGAAAATGTGTAAAATTGAGCCGTAACTCTGTATCCAGTCATATTGCACCACGTGTCAGACCCAAATCGCAAAGACAGAGTGATGGAGGAAATCAAGAAATTTTGTAAATTTTCAAAAAGTTGTAAAAAAGGTCAAAAGTGCCCCCGAGGCCCATTTTTCCCAGATCTGCCACGTGGAGGGCTCAAAATTTAAAGATAAGAATAGGTCGATGGTAGTTGTGCATTTCACCATTTTGGCCACCATTTGAGCTCCAGGAAGTTTGGAGATGCATTTTTTTCATCAATCTTCATCGAAGTTCTTACCAATTTGGGTTGTTTTGGCCTGCAGGGTCCAGATTAATCAATTTGGGGGCTCAATTTGTGAATCCAAAGCACATTTCAAAGTGAATTTTTACTCTGGTTTGTGAAAAATGTGAATTACCAGATCCAAAGTTACAGAGTAAAAATTGGGAAGGGAAAAGTATGAAATAATGAAATGAAAGGAGTCTACATGCGTGGGAAATGAAAAATGTGCTTCCAATTTGAAGAATGATGAAAGTTTTGTAATGATTCACCTTTTGAAAGAACAACTAACAACTTTTTTTTATTTTTTTAAATGTCATTTTCCAAAAATATTGCAAACCAAAGGTTCTCTGAATATTCCACTTTTGGAGGGGAAGCTTTAAGGGGAAAAGTGTGTGAGTGAGTAAAAGTTATATATTGCATGTTTTTTTCATGCAAATGGTCAAAGAAACTTGGAATTTTCATGGGAAAATCTAGGAAGAAGCCCATTCTCTGAGAAACCACATGAGAACCATTTTAACTCCTTTTTGCATCAAATTTGTATCATGTTAGGTTGGTTGCAGATGTATAGCCACTAACAAGCTCTGAGATTGTTCTTATAACATTCCCCTACTAATAAATTTGGTCATTCTGGATTATTTTGTGTTGTCTCTTGGTAAAATTTTCATTTACTTATGTTTCAGAATGTTTTCAATTTGTGTTTCTTGCTCGTGTTGCAATCTGGTGTTTGGAATTTCCTTTTAATCATGTAGATATAATTCTGGTAACAACGTAGTGGCGTTTGTAATTCTAGAATTAGAAGGGATTTCATCTGATGAAGGGATAAACAAATTTAAATTCACTTTGCTTTCCTTGATATAGATTTGATTGTAAACCTTTGGGGGTACCTTAGGTCTGATAGAATAGAAATTTCTAAATGCTTTGCTGATTCATTTAACTCAAGCTTTTGTGATAAATCATCAGAGATTGTGTGGAAGAGTGAAGATCTGGGCTTCCATTTGATGCACATATCTTGGTTGAAGGAACACCTTAAGCTCTTTGGAGCATTTCTGTTGTCTGAGTCTTTCAAGTTTTGTAAAGGTCCTAAAAGAATTTTACAAATTCTGATTAATCTTGTCTAAATATCTCCCACACCAAAATTCATTTCAAATTAACTCATCCTACCTATAATACCCTTGCATTGTATTCTGTGTCAAAAAAAGAATACAATCCATTTACAAAAATGCACAAAGCAAATCAGGATCATACCATGTCTTTAGTAGCCTTAGCCTTGTCTTGAAAGCATTTCCATCATTTAGTAGTGACAGCTCTGTTGAGTTTGAATAATGGGAAATTGATCATGTTTTCTCAAGGCCATCTCCATATAATCTACACAGTACAAGGATATTTTCACCTCCTTCACAAAACAGAGGCTACAATATAGGTTCTCTTACCTTGGTTGATAGGCACAACCTAAAATAGTGAGGATTAGATCAAATCCTTCCAAGGTGCTACCCACTTCTTCAAAACCTGAGTGCTAACAAGTATAATAAATTGCTTGCCCAGCTACAAAGTGACATATAAACTATTTATCTGCCTCTGAGTGTTTTGTAAAATCCATGATGTAGCTCAAGTTTTGAAGGAGATTAAATTTGGTTACCAACACAAGGAAAGGTTCTAGGAGATTTTTAGAAGGATCCATGATACATGCCAGTAGAACAAGGTCTCAGGACTTAGCTGTATTTGGCATATCAGGTAGGACATGAGAAAAATGTGACCCACATGTGCATGATGAATGGATAAGGTGTCAGAATGGCGACAGGTTGGATAGGAAGGAATATGCCCTGTGATGGAAGCTTCTAAAATATCATGATGGCAAGGAGTGGAGAGTTCAGGCTTGAAGGAGCATGCTCCCATGTGAAGCACCAAGAAGGATTGTGTTGGAAAGCCTGGTTGGATGGCCCTAGGAAAGGAATTACATGGAAGGAAAGGTGAAAAAGGATGGTTGGTGTCAAGGTAAGGCTATATTGTGGATCCACGTATAAGAGAGGAAGAATCACAAAAGAAACATGAGGTAGGTGAGAGCATAAAACATGAGGGAAGTACCTTCGGTGCTGGTAACACGCATGTAAGAGTCTCCTGTCAAGATGGATTGGTTGTGCACTAGAAGGTTAGGGGATCATCCACGCAAGGTTGGGTGCATGAGTTAAGGCACTAAAGTTGGGTTTTTTAAAAAAAATATGCATTAAGTGTTGAAGTATGGTGGTAGGTGAGGTAGTAAAAAAAGGCACATGAGAACACAAGGCCTAAGTTGAGGGGTGGGAAAGCAAGGAAAAGGTGCACAAGTCAAGGTTCTAGGAAGATTTTATAAGGACCCATGATATGTGCCGGTAGAAAAAGGTCTCAAGACTTAGCCGTATTTGGCGTATCTAGCAAGACAAGAATATTGTGACCTTCCTATGCATGCTAAATGGATAAGGTGTCATCCTGGTGATAGGTTGGCCTAGGAAGGAATATGCCATGTGATGGAAGCTTCTAGAATACCATCATGTCAAGAAGTGGAGATCTCATGCGTAGAGGAGGATCCTCCCATGGAGCACCACATCTGGACACTTGGCACTGCATCTGAAGCCTTAGAAAGGTGGGTTACCAGTTCAAGGGGTTTATAAATACAAGCATCCACAGAGGAATCAAGGAGGGAGACAATAAAGAGTAGAACCCTATAGAAATGTTGTGAGGAGATGTATTGGGTTCGGTAGATAAAATATATGAGAAGGATGCATCAAGGGGCTTGGGATTTTAAATTTTATTTTTGAGAGCTAAGGGATGTAAATCTAATTGTGATATATGACTTCAGTCTTCCATACTATGATGTTATATAATGGATCTAATGGATGTAATGAGGTTACCAAATTATTTGAATATGATCATTAATGATTCTCGTCCATACATATATCTTCATAGTTTTTTTTCATGTATGTTTATGGAATGTGTATGAATCCTTGTGAATTCTCATTTCTATTTTGGTTCAGTCTTATAATTTGTTAAGTATCTTTCTGTATGGAATGTTTGCATTGGTCTAGAAGTTGTTCTGAGCTCTATGATGATTGTATGTCTCATTTCCACTCAGTCTCCTTAAGTTTCTATCATACATGATGTTTCCCACTAAACTCACATAAAGGAGAGACTCGGTGTCTGCGCGTGCCTCGGGTGAGCTCCCAGTGCCCGCTGGGTAATAGGCCAACTGATGCAGCCTAGAATTCTCAGATAACACCTAGTCACGCTGGCACATCACTCAGCATAGGCTGAGTGCTCACCCGAAGTGCGCCAAGGTATCGGGTCCCTCTTTAGGGCTTTTGTAGTAGGATGGTAGCATGGTGAAGCGATAAGGACATATAGTTCGAAACTAATCCATCATTACACAGTTATACCAAACCAAATCTATAAAGGCATGCATTTAAGTATAAATCATCAAGAAATCAATAGTATGCAATGATAAGACATATATGACACTTTCGTTCAGCCAATACTTCATATATTAAACATGACAACAATATAGAGGCTTGATACAATAATAGTCATGTGCGCATGGATATGTTACAATTATCCAATCTCATGGACTCATGAATCTCTAACCCTTCAGCATGGTATATTAACTAGGTGATTCATCTAATATATATAGGGTGGAGAACTTTCCCTTCACCACTAACTATGCTAAAAATAGGTCACACGCTAATAATAGCCACGTGCCATTTACAATTATATCCATACATGTAAGTATGCTATCTATAGATCACTTACAATTAACTAGAGTGATGAATCAATTCTTGGATTACTTCCATACAAGAATGCTTTGATATGATCCTTGAAATATAGAAAAAGCATGGCATGCAAGTCTTGGCATCACTTTGTGTGTTCCACATGCCAGCCTCTGAAAATAGATTTGATCTACAAAATTGGCTAAGTCCCGAAAGTATAACTCTGCACCTCTACGTATGACGGTTTCCTATTCCTTTGCGCCTTTGATCACACCCTTTTTTTCCATGTGGAATTTATGTGTGAGTTCTAATAAGTGTTTTATCTAATCAACATTACCCCACACTAATCTCTATATCGCCCCAATAATGGTGATGTCCACAACTGAGTAAAGAATATTTGAAATATAGAATGCTGAATGAATCTTACACAAAGAATAGAAAATAATTAACGAATCAAAGAATTATTCAGGCTTCAAGCTCCTATATTTCTTTTTGAAGTATCGTCTCTGGATACTCCTCCTTTATGTCTAATTCTAAGTTATTCCACTTTGTTAATGCCTTTTCTTCTTTCTCTAGAACATCCACAATGATAGATTCCAACTCATTCTGAGTTAGTTTTCCTTGCTCATTCTGTATTACAAGAATTATGCTTGACATAGATGTATGTATCCCTTCCAACACATCCATCTTCTAAGCAATGAGTTTTCCAAATTCATCTAACCTCTCTTTATGTGGTGCCCGTGCCACGGCCAATGCCTCGTACGTCTGCTTTAACATAGTTAGTCGTTCAACGCGGCCTAGTGTGTCATTCTTCATGGCCTTTTGCACCTCATTATCTTCTGTCAGTGTTTTTACCCTTATTAGCGCATCTAGAGCTGTGCATATCATTAAGGCATGATTGGATTTCTTCAACTCCTCTCAGAGTTCTTGTAGTAGGCCCTCATATGTAGCAATCTTCCTTGCTACTGCAGCCTATCCTTTTTCTACCTCTTCTTCTGGGTCCTTGGGCTGCTTTGGTATACTCACCTTTTCATCCTCCAATACTAATATTATCATTGTTCTTACGTAGTGCATTGCAGAAGGAAATTATTTTGGTACCTGTGATTCCAAATGTGGGCGTACCTTTAGTATATCATCTCCAATTTCCTCTTCCATACTAATGAAAGTCTCATATTTCATTTTGCTCAGATCCCTCTCCTACGATAAACGTGCTATTTCCACATCCTTTACTTTTAGCTCCTCTATCAGTGCTTTAATTGTAGAAGATTTTTCAATGTTTCTTCTAGCTACCTTAGCAGATAATTTCACCAAGGCATTTCTTACCTACTTATCCATCATAATAGTTGGTTTAATTGTCATGTGCGGGACTTCTGGTTCCTTCTTCAACCATCTAGATGCACATGATTCTTCACAGACATCAAAATATTGTTCATCCATATGTGTATGCATCAACCATGAAATTTGCTTTCATGTTCATAATGTTGCCTTGTTCTTTTCCATAAGTGCCCATCTGAATAAATTTTTTCACGCCACGGTGCTCTAGAATTGAGCATGAACAATCATCTCCTGGTCCTCTTCATACCCCATTGTTTGTACCCTTACATCCTCACTTGTCTGACGGTACCTTGGCCCTTTTGGAATGACAACATAAAGGTTAGGAATATTGGTTGTATCCTCATCCTCACCTTGTGTAGCTTTTGATTGCTCCCTTTCTTCCTCTCTATTATGTTTTTCCTCCTCATTCTGAGGCTCCTCTTTTTCCCTATGATGGATTAGAGATGGAAGCACTTTTTCCTCAAACTCTTCCACTTCTTCATCTAGCTTGAGATTTCTTCTTGTATTATTCTCCTAAGGTTCCTTTACCATTGAGAGTCACAGTGACTTCCTTGTTGTCTGTTGGGCTTCTCCTTGCGACCTTTTGCGCTTGAACACCTTTCTAAACTTTTTGTCACCCTGCACTACCTCATTATTTTCTTCTCCTTGTTAAGCCATCACGCGCTCCTCCTCCTGTCCACCAGATGGTTGCTTCCTCCTACACACCAAACCACCATTATCCTCATGCTCTTCATCCTCTTCCTCATCATCCTACATGGGTTTAGAAGGCCTAGGTGCCGGGATGTTTTCTGTAGTATGCTTCCCCTTTGGTGGTCATGGGAGCACGAAATCATTCTCTACATACTTATTATTTTCTATCTTTGGTTTAAGTTAGAGATATATGAGCATGGCCCCAATATCCCCAACAAGAAGTGTTTTTGGTTTGATACTCAAAATCTCTAAGATAATACTCTCGTTGTAATAATTCTTCCCCGAATATCCATACTTCTTTCGCAAGGTGTGGTCTTCACAATCCACCTTGTCTGCATTAAATACTAACCTCCTTATATCAGTGAACCGATGAATAGAGGCTTGAAAATATTACATTGTGAATGCATACAGTAGTTTTCACTAGGGGCTCCATGATCCATCCACCATTGGAAAATGTGCTATACAAAAGTGCTGGTAAACAACAAACTGAGCCTGTTTCCCCAATACCAAGGGAAACTCCTTTGGTATGTGCCACTCCTTTTCAAAATCCATGTGGAGCCTGTCATACCACATCTCTTCTCTCTCCTTTACCCCATCTATCATAGACCCCTTGCATAGATACTTGTTGAATCTTTTAGCTGGAGACTTGTTATTCATGGGGTATTCTCATATATTTTCTTCCGGGCCATCCGATACTCCAATCTCCATGAATACTAAAGAAAGTAAGACAAAACCAAAACTTATCTTACTTCCTGTGTGCACTTCCTCTACTATTTGTTCTGCAATAAAGTTGGCAATGTTGTAAATAACCCCTTCTAACATGCACTTTGCCACATGCATCTACATTGAGTTTACTTGTGACCAATGATCTTGGTCATTCAATTTCGTAACCAGGTGTGCTGCTACTTTTACTGCCGAAACAATCATGTACTTTATCGATGTCCATTCCCCACGGTCCCTTTTTGGTATCCCAACACTTTATGTGTTTCTAATATGGCAACCTTGTCAGTTAGGTTATTTTTGATGTCCTCACCTGTCGCCTTCAAACCTGTTACCGTGGCAATTAAAATGGGTTTTATTTTTACCCTTCGCCCTGCAAAATAGAAGAAGTTCTCATGGACTTGGCTCATCAGGGACTCCTGTATAATGGTGCATATTTACCGAAGTATGGGAGCTCATATAATTGGTAAACACCAATCCTTTTCAATAACTTCTCCCTTACATCATCATATATCGACATACTCATCACCAGTTCACATGTCCATTCGGGAGTTAAGTAAATCCATCCAACTTCTTCTCATTTTCCTTGGTTTGATGGTTGTACTCACTTATTTTGTCTCTGTTCGTATGTGGGAATCCCATTCCTAGCCCACAATTACCTCTTCAGGGTATTGCATCTCTAAAAAATTAATCTCAGGAGTCATCTCTTCCTCCTCTTTCACTACTACCTTCTTCTTTCCTTTTGTTGTTGTTGCTTCCTTATCTGGAGCCATTCTTCCCTTCGTGTTGTGTTTCTATACCTTATTCTGTAACTCTTTAATGGGTTTACTTCAAAACCCTAACCCGATTCAACTCATGCCCTAAATTGTAATCACAAAATCATGTTCCCTAGCTCTACTTTGTCAATATGCTTCATTCAAACCCTTCTCCTATGGGGATACAAGCTTCTCTAATACACAGATCTACCTTTCACACTTGGTTTCACCCTCTTCACACCTTGAATCGCTTTACTCAACTCTTCACACTTAGCTCTTTATCGGATTCTCATAGTTTCAAGGGTAGAAATGAATTCACATCCCGTCCTTATATAGATTTTCAATTTTTTAATGCATTAATTGCTCCTCCACCTATTGAATATTTCTCATTTATTGCTCAATTTTTTCATTTCCGCGTGGTACATCTCTCGCGCCACAATCTATAACCTTCTAGCACTGCCTTCCTACCTTCTGGTCACAAAATTCTCTTTAGTGCACGCTCTTGCGCCCGAGTACCTTGTTAATACACCTTCTCCTTGATAGTTATCATGGCTGCCATTTACCTTGTATTATACTTTTCCTTCATTCATCTCCATCCTTGGGTTACTTTTGAGAAGCAATCCTCTGGTGAATCACCTTTAGTCAGCGTACTTCCTCAACATCTGCACAGTATTATACCTTCCAATCTTCACAGCATTATACCTGGGAGTCACTAACAATCCACCCCATACTAATAGTATGTGTAGTCCTCTACGCATCAACCTGCTTCATATTGTAGTTAGCATTTCATGTGCGCAAGCGTGCTTATTACACAAAAACAAGAACTAAATTGACAAAGCATAGTGACAATGAAAGAAACACATTAAGGAAATGTAGTATTGGGATACCTAATCTATCTAGCAACACTGCCTTATTACAAACACTAAGAAGACTTATTTATAGTAGGGCTTCAACCTACTCCCGTTAAAGTAACCAGGTAGCTCGTGTTCTGTCAAGTGCTTCTAACTAGAAAGAACCTGCCTCAAGTATGTGAGTTATAACATATGGCCCCAACCAATGCACCTTGAGCTTCCCTGGATGATGTAATAACTTAAATTCATATAGAAGTACCATTTTTCTAACTGCAAGTTTCTTATCTCTGATATGCCTATCATGTCATGCTTTCTAGAACGATTTCTCCTATTTCTGACTCCATCGTGCTATGGCCTGATGCTCATCCAATTGAACCATGTTCTCAATCCGTTATTCCAAAGCTTGCTCATCAGCTAGACCTCCAGTGTGCGCAATGCTTGAAGAAGGTAACATAAATTCTATAGAAAGAACAACTTCCGCACCAAACACCCACTGACAAGGTGCGGCTTTGTTCAATCTCTTATATGTTGTTTAGTAGGCCCAAAGAACAACAGATACTTTGTCATCCCAATATTTCATCTCACATCACAAAGCTTGGTCAATGTGTGTCTCAAAATCTTGTTGAAAGTCTCAATAGTTCTGTTTTCCTGAGGGTGATAGGGTGTAGTCTTGTGGTGGGAAACCAAAAACTCATCTAACAGAATTCAGATTGTCTCATTTAAAAAATGGCTTCCCCTATCACTGGTTAAACTTAAAGGATAGCCATGCTTGATAAGAACATTTTCCCATAAGAACCTTACTACTGTAGTTGCTATACAATCCTTCATAGGTGCTGCTTTTGTCCATCTCGTAAGATAATCTATACAATAGATGATATAGTGTGATCTAGTCCTATGCGCAGCTGGTGAAATAGGCCCTACAAATTCTATCACCCATTTATCAAAGGGTTCTGCACTTGTAATTGGTCATAAAGGCATCTCATCCCTCTGTCCTGGTCAACCTAGATGCTGACAATGGTCACATGCCTTACAATACTCCTTACAATCCTTATACAATGTTTCCCACCACAAACCAGCAAGTAGGATCTTTCACGTTGTAGCATCACCTGCATAGTGGCCACCTGTAATACCACCATCGGATTCCTCCATTATATCCTTTCATTCATGCTCTAATACACAACAGCGTAACACCTCATCTCTACCTAACTTGTATAAGTCACCACTGATTAACATGAATGGTACCGCGCATATAGAAAGTTTCTTTTTCTCCAAGTAACTCATGCCTTTTGGTGCCATCCCCTTCCTTAGGAAGATAACAATGTCCTATAATTCTATTAGTGTGCATTGTAACCTATACAATTGTGCATCAAGAATGGTCTCTTATATTGTTTGTGCTTCTTCACCTGATTGAACTCTAGACAAGTGATCCAGTCCAGAATTACTTTTCCCTGGTTTTACCACAACTATAAAGTCAAACTCTTGAAATAAGATTATCCATCTACATATGCACCCCTGTAAGATGGGCTTGTTCACTAAATAATTCAATGTCCTATGATCTTTATAAAACACAAAAGGTGTGGCCAACAGATACTATCAAAATTTGTACAAGGCATATATCATGGACAAAGCCTTGTGCTCTGTAGTGGTATAATTATGTTCTACAGGGGTCAACTTCCTACTAGCAAAACAAATGGGATGATCAACTATACCTTCTCTAAGTTGAGCTAAGTCAACACCAATGGTCATACCAGAGGCATCCACGTGAACATGAAAAGGTTTATCCCATGAAGGAAAGTGCAAGATAAGCATGGTAGTAAGTTTCTTCTTCGGTATCTCAAACATGCGTTGTTGTGACTCCCCTCCATAGAATGTACCTTTCCCCTTGAGTAGTTCTTCCAAGGGTACAGAAACTTTGGCATACCCTTTTATAAAATTCCTGTAATACCTTGTATGACCCAAAAATCTACGCACCTCACTCTGACTGGTGGGCACTTTCAAGCCTAAAATGACTGCAACTTTAGCTGGACCGACCAGCAACCCTTCCTTGCAGATTATGTGTCCTAAAAGTATGCCAAAGGGAGTAGTAAAGATGCACTTCTTGATATTCAATGAGATACTCAACTATCTACATCTTTCAAACATCAAGCTCAGATTGTCACAATGATCCTTAATTAGCCCATTAATGGTCCAATCATCAAGATAGATCTACAAGAAGTTGTGAATAAAATCCTTGAATGTTGGCACCACTATCCTTAAGAATACAACAGGTGCATTCTTCAATCCAACGGGCATCATAGTGTAGGCAAAGCTTCCCCATTCAGTAGTGAAGGTGATCTTTTCTTGATCTTCCAAGCAATCCTAACCTAATGATACCCTGAGAACCCATCTGTAAATGAATATATCTCGCGCTCAACCACCCCTTCTAATATTTCCTCTATCAATGTCATAGGGAAAGGATCTGTAACACATGCTACATTCAACTCTCTATAATCAACACAAATTCACATCCTACCATCCTTTTTGATACTTATAACCATAGGACTGACCCATTCTGACTCATCTAATGGTCGAATGATCCCAGATTTTAACATCTTTTCAATTTCCTCCTTTACTTTCTTACGCAAATTGGGATTCATTCAATAAGGTATCATCCTAACAGGGCGCACACCATCCTTAAGCTTTATCTTCATTTCTCCAAGTGATTTATGCATGCCTTTAAGTTCATGGTATCCTCTTGGGAATAAGTCCTCATAGTCTCGAAGTAACTCTATGATCTTTGCCACTTCTGATTCTGACTAGTAATCCTTAATTATCACCTCCTTAGGTTTAGATTTTGTGCCAATATTTACCTTTTTTGTCTTTATAGGTTCATGATACGTGCATGCGCATCTACATTCTGCACTATGGCTAACACTTCACGTGCTCCATGTGAATGATCAAATTCTAAGTGCTCAACTTCCTCATCATCTATTATGTAAACCAACTTCCCCTTGTCTTTTTCCTGAGAAGTGCACTCAAGTAGTATGGTATCATCTAATTCTTCTTTAAAACATGCACCCTTGTCTCTGTCTCACCAAATAATTCCTTAATAAGTTCTTCCACTTTCCCACTGTCTCCCATGGTTAAGCGCTTGATAAAGCTTAAAGCCTTGTTCACTGGTGGTGTAGATGAGAAGAATTCAAAAGTTTGGATCATCTCTGCAGTCAATTTTTGCCAATTTACAGTGTCGCGATGTAATTCAACATAGACATACCCAAGCACGTGTGCAACCTTATAGAGTAGAATAACAACCTGATGCACCAAAAGTGAGGGACGGTAATACTTCCTGTCCTGCTGTCCAGAGTCTTTCACACTGCTGGATATGATACTGAACAGGTTGATCACCATGATAAGGGAAAATATTTGTAGGTGCATTACTCCTTGAAAACCTGGTTAATAAGGTAGTCCCAATCTATCCCCATTCCAAGAGATTATCCCTGTGAACCACCCACCAGCACACTGCTGTCCCTTGTGCAAATTATATGACAACATATCTCGTCTTTTAATCTGGTCAGCCCAGTTTACCTCCATGGCCTGGAAGAATCCAGCCAGATCTTCGAATCCAGTATATCGGGGGTACTGAGCAATCTATACATTGGATAGAGTTGAAAACCCTTTTTGCAAGAAACCGCGTGCTTAACTTCATGCCCCACCAGTTCATAAGTACCATGAGCCCAATTATCACAAGCAATACTAGTAGTATCTCTAATTGACTGAGAATATTCCCAATGAAGAATTCCTTCCCTAGATGGCTCATTGACCTCTGGGTCCCGAATAACACGTATATAAATTATGTTCAAGTCCTCTTCACTAAAAGGTTCCACATATGGTATGGATTTCCCATCTGTCAATGGTATTATGACCCTTTCCTCCTTGTTCTCAAAGTTGATATACCCCTTGTTAAACCTCAAATCAGCATTGTTTGTATAACACTAAAGGTGCCCAAGCAAAGCTAGGAAGCTATCTGCTTCCACAAGTACTAACACTTCAAAGTCTCTTGTGAACTTAGCCCCTTGTATAGTGATAGATGCATCCTTAAAAAATCCTATGGGCAGTAAATTTTGTTCTGTTTACCATGAAAAATACATTAGATGATGGCTGTAATGAAGGTCTCCCCATTTAAACCCATGCATCCAATGTAAGTACATTCACTTCCGCACCTATGTCAATCAAAATATTTCTCAACAACCAACCATCCACAACATACATTCAAAGTGATCTCCTTGTCGTAGTCAATGCTATCGGGGGAAATATTCGCATGGAGTATTTGTCTTCCAGTCTCAGTTCCCATGTGTGGAGTATTCCCCTTCAACCAACTTCCCAATAAAGGAATACTATTCTCCTGACATAACCTTTCATACATACCTCTCTGATGTCATCAATACTCAGACGGGGCCTTTTCTATATCCTTATGCTCCAACTTCTGAGACTGCTCTTTCAAACACTTATTTTTCACCTTGAAGGCTTCATAAGGACCTCCATAGTTTCCTGATAGACTTTTTTTTTATGAATTGGATCTAGATACCTAGCATGTAAAACCTCCTGTTATCCAAAATGTGCCCCCTGCTCAACTTCTACTGGCTAACTCCTCTCTTTCGTGCATGCCACTCTCTTGTGCCTCATGTCACAAAATCTTGATTGTTCAGGCTACTCAAAAGGTTCTGGAAATGTCAACATTGGATAGCAGCTCTTTCACTGATTCTCTACCATGCGTTGGATTCTAACCATCCCTAACGCCATTGTATTTCTTGAACTTGTGTTGCTTAGCTGAGATGCTTATACAAGTTCAGAAAACTCTTCCCATGAACTATGCCCACTTTCCACATGAAATGCCACAACGTGAAATATTCTAGTGTGGCATTCAGCGCGGGGATAATGGTTAGGAAAATGAGCCACATGTACCAACAAGTTCCTCAAGGGAATTTGAACCTCTTCCCACTGACCTCAGATTTCATCCTCCATATGACCTAAACCTTGATATCGCTCATCCTCTTTCGATCCAGACCCTCGGTTCAAATCTTCACGTTCGTTCCTGTCAATCGAAAGCTGGTAAACTTGATATACAAGATTCCAGGGTTATCTTGATGCTCATTCTTGGTGGATTTTGGAGAGACTAAAATCAAGCCACACCTCTAGCACGTGGTAATGGCCAGAAATGACGTTTCAATAACCAGTTTTAATGACAACATGGGTCGCATTCTGGCTTAATCAATGGCTATAATTTTTAGTATCATGGGTCTGTAAGGATGCCTACATGTTGTTTTAAGGCATCTTCATTTAGATGGATACATGGCTTCCATGTTTTTCGCACGTTTTGTCTCTCCTGGGCTTGACCCATGCATTGTACTAGCCATCATTTGGCTCATTTTCAAATGGTTGAACATTTTTTTTGGATCGCAAGCTTCTTCTTTCACCTTCAGCAAGTGATTTTTGCACGTATCAGACCTTCTGCATGAGGGTAACAGGTTTATGCCTCTTTGATGTTGTAAATGCAAGGCCTATGACAGTCACCAATGACAGTGTAGACACTATGATCAATTCTTCAGTCCTTTGTTTGAACTCCTTGTGCTATGACTTCATTTCAGACCTCTAATTGCATCTTATCAGCCTATGTATGATGTTGGTGGATGTTGCAATCTATGAAATTGTGTCAACAAACATAACACAAGAAGTGTTCACCACTCGTTTGGACTATGACCTATTAGTTTAGTTTCAATTTTTGCACTTTCTATCTCTTTCTCCTTAAAATATCAAAGTAGGATTAGGATTCAAACCTATGCAATTATGCAAATTGTTACATATCTCACCCATGAGGTACTTCAAGTGAACCATTATCTAACTTGGAGTTTCCTCTCTCATTTTACAAGTCCCACTATGGGAGATAACTTTACAATGTTGTACGATCACTCTTAATGCCTGAAACATCAACTTAGAAACCTGATCAACATCCAGGGGGTACTTCTAATTTACAACAAAACCTCCTCCCTATTGATTGTTGGCTTCTGTTGCACTACTTCCTTCTATGCGTGTCAAATGAGGGGGAGGTGGTTATCTTGATTGTTACTAGCCTCGTGTTCCAGTGTTAACTTGGGCATCCATCTTATTCTCTACCAGATGCTGGATAAGAACCATCCACTGTGACTTTAATCATATTCTTGTACTGCTTATTGAGATGCTCATACAAGTCTAGTACACTCTTCATAGCTTATGCCCCTTTCCACAAGATGAACAGGATAATACCTTGAAGGCATTCACACCTATAATGGTCAGGTGGCCCACATTTTTAGACAAGTTCCTTTAGGGAAATCACCTCTTCCCCCACCACAAAATCATCCTCCATATCCAGCCTCATATCCTTGTCCTTATTACCACGACCTCCTTCAAATATTTCATAATTCCTGTCATATCATGCTAGACCCTACTAATCTCTATCATGATACCCATAACTTTGACATTTATAACATTATCGGACACACTTACCTGTCACACCCTAATATCAATGGCATCATGGATTTTACCAATCAATCATTCAATATTCAGTATCTTTTGACGTATTACCGTACTATACATTATTACAAAAAGCGGATACATTCGTACTGATCACGCGCCGTTAGTATTCTATTGGACGCTGACTAGCTAATTATGACTTCAAATGGCAACATCTCATATTCCTAATACATACATTAATGTAAATAGAAATTATGGAGGGAAACTATCCTTAGTGTCGACAGGCCTTCAACTTGACAATCTGTACACCAAATTCCTAAGTGCATGTCTCATGAGCTGAGTTTGCTGATAATTTCTCTAACTGTTTCTGCCATAGCTGCTATTTGAGCCTCCAAGAATGGACTAACTCCAATGTCAATACTCCTAATTGCCTCAGCACGTAGAGCTACTTCCAATGTTTTGCACGCAGGTCGGTATAAGTCTTATGTGACAGTGCCCTTTGAAATGGAGTAATCAATCCCCTGACAAACCATTGTGCATGCTGACTTGCATGTATATCATAGGAGAGTTTAGATAGAAGTGTTTTAAAATGGGCATCATACTGACGTACACTTTTAGCAGTGCCTTGTTTTATATCCTTATGTGTGCTTATACTCTTCTTCTCAAAATCTGGGATATGGAACTCTTTTAAGAAAGCATCTTTCAATGTTGTATAATAAATACAAGTTTGATTGGGATCAAACTTCCTATACCAGTTTTACACGCATGCCTGTAATATAGTAGAAAATTGACTTTCCTTGTGCTCATAAGTCATGATACCTTTCACGCGCCACAATACTTCACACATATGAATATGTTTAACAGCATCCTCGATACCTCTATACTATGGGAGACGTAGAGACATCTCCATATAAATGTTTTGGGGTTGCTGCAGGCCTTGACCACCTGACCTAGAACCTCCTTGGTTTCCTCTACCTCCAAAACCACCAAAACCACTAGAACTAGAACTACCCATACCTCCTGAAGTTAGAATAGGGCCCATAGATGCACTCCCATATGTCCCGAAAGTGGTACTATACTAGACCCCTACAGTCTGTGAAGTAGTCCCAATTCCAGAGGTGAATCCCACATTTGGCGCACTCATATTCTATGCAGATGATGAGCCTAAAAATGTACCCCCAAAGAATAACAAAGTTGTCTGTGTTGCCATTGATGTACTTGTTTTCTAACTTGTTTCTTCTCTTTCACTTCCTAAATGAGAAATTTGTTTACCTGTTGTACTAGATACTAGAAAACCAAGTGCAAGGGCTAGGTTAGTAGGTTGGCTTAGATGCACACCCACGGCCTAGGTCATATCTATTGGTGCACTTCCATGTGAGGTGAAGAGGGTTCTCTGTCATGCTTTCCTAGATGGGTGACATCCTAATGCTCTAGCTCTTCTTCATCCTCACAAGCCTCAAATCCTTCATGATCCATCTCTCTCCACAATTTCATCTGTTTTGTAACTTCTTGCTTCTTCCATAATTCCCTCTCATGTGCCTCATCATACTTTATCCGCCTCTCTTCCCTCTACCATGCTACTGCTAGGTCTGCCATCTTTCACCAATCGTGTTCTTGCTCCTGCACGTGGAGATTTTTAATTTGCCATGGGATTATCTTCCAAGTTCAATGTTACCATTAGTATCTTGATCACCAGTGGAATACCTTACAAATACATCCCTCTAGGATATTGTAGGAACTAGAACTCAGCTACCTTCAGGCACGAATAAGTTGAAATTGAATACTCCAAAATATAGCTACTTAGAACACCATGAAACCAGGTATCTACCGTATGAGTCTAGATCAAGTCAGTATCATATAGTGTTTGAAATTCCTCCTATGTCCAAAGAAGTGTGCGATACCTCCAATTCCAGTTAGACACATGTGTAGTCAACCACTCGTATAATTCTACTGGAAAGATAGCAAAGAAGCTTTCGTACAAACTATCATACAAATTCTGCTCTACCCAAGTGTGTGTGTTAAATCTGGATCCAGTGATAAACCATTGTGCATATTCTTCCTCCAGATCATGAATCCACTCTTCAACGCTTGCCAAATTGAGTCGGTATGTCTTCATCACCAACCATCCTGAAAGCAACTGAAAAAGAGGTCCCGGCAACGGAACCAATGATGTAGCTTAGAATTCTCAGATAACACCTAGTCACACTGGCACATCACTCAACATAGGTTGAGCACTCACACGAAGAATGCCAAGGTATTGTGTCCCTCTTTAGGGTTGTTATAGCAGGATGGTGGAATGGTGAAGTGATAAAGGCATATAGTTAGAAACTAATCCATCATTACATAGTTATACCGAACCAGATCTATAAAGGCATGAATTTAAGTATAAATCATCAAGAAATCAATAACATGCAATGATAACACATATAAGACACTTTGGTCCAGCCAATATTCTTCATATATTAAACATGAAAACAATACAGAGGCTTGATACAATAATATTCATGCGCACATGGATCTGTTACAATTATCTAGTCTCATGCACTCATGAATCTCTAACCCTTCAACACAGTATATCAACTAGGTGATTCATCTAATATATATAGGGTGGTGATCTTTCCCTTCACCACTACATATGCCAAAAATAGGTTACACGCTAATAATAGCCATGCGTCATTTACAATTATAGCCATACATGCAAGTATGTTATCTATAGATCACTTACAGTTAACTAGAGTGATGAATCTATTCTTGGATTAATTCCATACAAGAGTGCTTTGATATGATCCTCGAAATATAGACAAAGCATGGTGCACAAGTCTCAGCATCGCTTTATGTGTTCCGCACACCAGCCTCTAAAAATAGACTTGATCTACAAAGTTGACTAAGTCCTGAAATTCTAACTCTACACCTCCGCACGCGACACCTTCCTATTCCTTCGTGCCTTTAATCCCATCCTATTTTTCCACGTGGACTTTGTGTGTGAGTTCTGCTAAGTGTTTTATCTAATCAAGACCAATGCGCATGTGATTCCCTTGTTCTTTGATGGGTGTAAAAATGACTACATCTTGGTTTTGTTTCCAGGACCTCTTTTCAAAGTTGTAGTGGGAAATAGCATACATCATGATCTGTACAATGAGTGATGATAAAGCATTTAACCTTGGAAGGTGTTGAAACATGGTTTAAGAGCATGAAGGAAGAATTTTCTCAGAGATTCAACACTGGACCTGAGTTTGATGTACGTATATGGGTAGAAGAGAACCTCTACCTATTAGGAATTAATAATATCTAATGTGGAATAATTCCTCAGAATCACAATAATAAGAAGTATGAATAGAAATTATAGAAATAAAATATGTAAAACATGAAGACAATATTTAACGTGGTTCACCCAATGTGGGCTACATCCACCAAGAACACTTGCTCAGATTTTATTACAAGCCAACAATCTTCACAATTACAATAACCAGATCTTGTTTGGAGCTACGCTCAACAAACCCTCCCGAATTCACACTTGAATTTGCACACACTATTCACCTTCACAAAAACACTCATATCACTCCTATTGTATGTCCATCTATTTATAAGTACATCAATAGGTAGCCGAAGAGGTGGTTTTACAAATCAATGGGTACTAAAAAACCATGGGCCCAAAAATAGCCCATAACGGTTACCCATTACCCGTGGGTTAATAAACCACCCATGAAAATTTGCTTTGGGGGCTTCACACCCCCAAACCCCCTTGACCCACTCATCGGTGAGTAGGACCACCATAGAAATATCTTAGTGTAATACATGGAAGGTGTACCAAACTCTAACATGAAAATAGGCTCCGCAAACATAACACTACCATGAGTTGTATGAAATGTTTTTCTACTGCTTCCCAGTAGAGTTATATGAATGGCTCTCGGCATATGCTTCTAGATCAAGCTAGTAATAAAGATCACACGTGTGGACCCAAGAAGAGTACCAGAGGCTGTAAGATGCAGATATGACATGGACTCATGTTGTGGATGATTGGTGGAAACGAGTGTTGGCTAGCTACACCCTGGAATATGCTATTTCCACGTATTATTGTCTGGAAGTTTTTGATTTTGAATTTCTGAAGGATCCTAGAGGATCATTTCTATGTGTTACCATGAGTTTATAGGCATTTTTCATGGCTCGATAAACCATTCTGAGTGCTAGGAGAGGAAGCTAAGATGGAGGAAGATGGCAGACATTGCGACTGAGAAAGAAAGGGAGGAGAGAATACTCAAGTATAGTGAAGCACGTGAAAGGGAGATTACTAAACAACACAAGGTTGCAAGTGTGATGTATTTATGGAGGCATATGATGAGAGAAGGATTTGAGGTTCACACAGAGGACATGGAACCTAAGTAGTCTATACTACCCCATCTTGGCAAGTGTACAAGAGAGACCCCTTTGGCTTCTGATGAGATTTCGTCTCTTGGAGAAAGAAGAATCACCTATGCACATCTGAACCCACCTAGTGACTAGACCTTGGTGTTTGGTTTTCTAGATTAGGGAAGGAGTATCGTTTACTTAGTTGGTATCGGTGGAAATGACTGATCCATGCTAAGGACATACTATTTTTTATTTCCTACTTCTATGGATGCATCTATTATTCTAGTATTTGGAGGAATTTTTAGACGGGGAGAAAATACACAAGGCTTGGGTAACACGTCAAGGAGTGGTGTGGGACACACATCTGGAAATGGCACAATCTCACAGACAATTAGCATGTAGTTCAACGGGACATTTGGGGACCCTAGGTGTGACCACTTCAGGCCCATTATTGGCTGCAAGAGGATTTGGAGGTGGAACTGGTGTGACTAGGGGCATAGGACCTTTTAGATCTATTGGATCTAGTAAAGGGGGAAACACTGGAGGAAGTCAAGGAACTAGATCAGGAGGACAAGGGCCCTAACCACCTCCTCAAGTCCTCTTTGAGATGTCTTTACATTTTCTAAATTACAGAGGTATTGAAGATGTTGTCGAGCATGTTCACAAGTGTGAGCTTCTATGGCATGTAAAGGGGATCATAACCCTAGAGCAGAAGACCAGTTATTTTGCAACGATGTTGTGAGGGCGCACTCATAGCTGGTATAGGAAGTATGACCCCCATTAGACGGTGGTAGATTACACTGCGTTGAAAAATGCCTTCCTAGTAGAATTCCACATCCCTGAGTTTGAGCAGAAGAGCATCAGTTCTCTTAAGGAGATCCAATAGAGAATGGCGGAGAGTGTGTGAGAGTATGATGCATGGTTCAAAACCCTCCTATCAAATTTTTCCTATGACATTCACCCTTCACAACATGCTTAATGGTTTATTTGAGGGTTGATAACACCGTTTAGGAGGGCATTATGTCATAAGACTTTCACAGACCCATGTGAGGCATTGCAAGCTACTCTGTAAGCTGAAGCTGTTGGGAGCATTGACACTAGCGTTAGCTCGTTTCTGGAAGCTCAAATTGCTTATATGGCTAAGCAACTAGAGAAGTTATCTACGAACTCATCCCATGAGACTTGCAGTGGTATATGGTGTAAAGATTGTGAAGTAGAGGGGACCGTCAAGGATATCTGCCCTAGGAAGTTGGTACACACTATAGCAGTGGATCATGAAATTTTTCACGGAGACCATGATGTAAGTAGGATCCCTCTACTACAACAAACAATCCATAAAAATGTATCTTGTTATTGCAAGATCTATACATCCACATCACATGACACCAAAGGTTGTAGGCTGATTGACCAGATTCATGATGCTATTGATCTTGGTGTGCACAAAACTAGCCTTACAAGTGGTTCTAAGGGTGATGATCACCATTATGAGGAGCACGCAGATGGAGGAGAAAGTGGAAAGGGATTGTGTGTAGGATTTTTTGGTCGTGGTAACCATGGATGAAGAAGTGAATTCCCACCTGGAACCTATTTTAATTTTAGATCTATAGACCACTACAAGTGTGAGTGTCCATAATTATCGCAGTGCTCATGGTGCGGGAAGAAGCACAAGTATGAGGATTTCCCTGAGTTGTTTAAGACAATGATTTAGCAGCACCGGAAAGACAATGGCGGTGCAATGGTCACCATTAATAAAGCTGAGACATAATGGATGCCACAGGTGACACGTGATGCATGCTTGGAACTTGTTATGGTAACAAAAAGAGAAGAATCTACATGCGCAAATGGAAATGTCAAGGCAGAAGAACCTAGTTTCAAGGGAAGAAGTGGTACATGAGAAGTACCCAAACCCTGCAAATCAGAAGGAGGTATATCAAGAAACCATGGACATCATTCAAAGTTTACAAGGTGAAATCCAATGTCTAAAGGAGCAGTCTAGGAGAGAGGAGCAAAGAAGGAAGGTTGAGGTGCTAAAGGATGACCTGTATGAGGTCAAGGAAGTAGGTAAAATGCTAAGGCAAGAGAATATTATTCCTTTGCTAGGAGCATGGTTGAGAGAAAAGGTACCACATACTAGAGAAGAGCATGAGAGGCAGGTCTTACATGCAAACCTTTCCCCTCACAACCTTGACTATGATAAGGAGATCACATTAAATGTAGTCGTGGATGGATGGATCCTTAATAATAGCCTCATTAACATAGGCACAGAGGTTAATTTTTTCACCTTGGATGCATGTCATCAGATGGGGAGACATGCATTGCAACCATCTTTGAATGTGTTGTATATGGTGAAAAAAATGAAGGCAATACCCATCGATGTCTTACAGGATGCAGCTATCACCATTCAAGGGGCTAAGTTTATTGGGGACTTTGAAGTCTTAGCTCTCACTGAGGAAAACAATTTCTCAGCATTACTTGCGCACCCATGGTGCTATAAGAACAATTTGGATCTTCAATTCAACAAGGGATACATAAGCTTTTAAAATGAGGAGAAATGGGTCTTTATACCCCTGGCTGATGGAAAATCAACAACCTATACTGAATCCTTGGGAGAAGAGGTCCTGGATAGAATATATGTGTGATCAGTCAGGGATCCAGAGATAATTCATCTCAGAGAGGGATTTATCCAGTTTGAGGATGCTCAGTCCTTAAGTGACACCATCAGTATAGCATGTAATAATTGGGTGCATGGGACCTATGATTTAATCAGATAGAATTTGAGAGGATCAATGATAAAGGTGACAAAGGCACCTATAGTTTGGCACCTCAAAGGAAGAAAACTACCAAGTTACTCAGGAGGGGCTAATCTAGAAGATTTCTTGCGAGAAATGGAGGCCCATTGGAGAAATGAAAAGGAAAGAAGAGAAATGCTCAAATACAACCTACTCATAACTATTGTGTGCTTGTGGACAACACATCGGGACAACCTTTTGGAATGGCATGAGGTAAGAATAACCTTCTCTGTAAGGTTTTACAGAAGTAACATGACCATGGCTATAAAATACTACCATGGTAAAGATACTACTTCCTTCCATACCCAAGCATGTGAGATAGCCTGGATGGGAAGCACAAAAGCATTTCCACCTTCATTATGGGTCCACAAGTTGTACTCCACCCTGCAAGGTTGTGCACATGCATGGTATATCCACTCAGAGATGCACCATCAAACTAGTAATTGGAAAGAATTGGTTGTTGATCTCATTCAAACATTTGATTACTAGAGTACAAAGCCATCAGTGCATAATGTGTTTTAGGTTGTCAAGCACCTTACAACAAGGGATAGTGCTATAGCGGAAGATAGAATACAAGAATTTCTAGGTGAACCTAGCATGGAGGCGTGCTTCAAGGAAGAAGAACTAGAAGAAATACATTTTGTGCATGTGTGTATAGAGAAAAAAAAAGGGGAAGATGGTGTATGTTGTTGATGGAGAAGAGGTGGAAAGCTTGGGTGTTAACCACTCTGTAGGGACACACGAAGTCATAGATAGTGCTGATGAACAGACACATGCCTACCATGAACCCTTAAAGATGAAAAAGGTTAACATCGGCTTAGAATTAGAACCCAAGGAGGAAATCATTAGAGACTATTGGTCAAAGAAGGAAGTCTCCAAGATCATTGATCTTTTACGTGAGTTTGAAAATTTATTCCTCTGCGGGTATCATAAACTAAAATGAATTCACCATTCCCTAGGGGAGATGAGAATTAAGTTAAAGGAGGGTGCATGCTCGGTCCAGAAGATACCATACCGAACCTGCACATGAATGTCAAGGAAGAGATAGATAAGATGATAGTGTTGGGCCTCATTAAAGTTGTTGAAGAGTTAGAGTGGATAACTCCAATGGTAATTAGCATTAAGAAGGATAGAAGGATAAGGATTTTTGTTGATTAGAGGGACCTAAATGTAGTGTCTATCATTGATCCTTTCCCAACCCCATTTACAGAAAAAATATTAGGAGTGGCAGGATGCGAGGCCTACTCTTTCACATATGGATTCTTGGGCTATCATTAGGTAAGGACCGCAAAGGAAGACCAGAGGAAGATGACTTTCGCCACTGAGTGGCGAAGTTTTTCCTATACAGTCATACATTTTGGGTTGAAGAATGTTCTTTCCATGTTCTCACGCATTGTGGTACAAGCTTTCCAGGATTTCATCCATAAATTTCTTCAAGTCTACCTGGATGATTGGATAGTATATGGGTTAGTGAAGGACCATTGTTGCAACATAAGGTTGATGTTTGAAAGGTATCGTCATTTAAGGTTATCCATCAACATTAAGAAATGTGTATTTTCTACCCCATTTGGAATATTATTGGGGCACATCTTATGTAAGGAGGGCCTAGTAGTAGATACCGTAAAATTTGCAGTAATTGTGGGATTGAGGGAGCCTACTAGTCAAAGCTCAATGCACAATTTATTGGGCATACGGGGTACTACAGGAAGTTCATTAAGGGATATTCCAAGATCACCACACCTTTAGAAGATTTTCTTAGACATAAAAGTGCCTTTCATTTGGGAGAGCCACAATAGAAGGCATTCAACACTTTGAAGGATAGGCTTGTTACCGGACTATGTTTCCCTTCTTGGGATAAGCCTTTCCATGTTCATGTGGATGCCTCAGGAACAACCATTGGAGTAGTACTTGCACATCCTGGTGAAGGGATTGTTGACCATTCTTTATGCTTTGTAAGTAGGAAGTTAACACCAGTAGAGCATAATTATATTATGACTGAGTGCGAGGCATTGTCAATGATCTATGCACTTCACAAGTTTAGACAGTATCTACTGGAAGCTTCATTTATATTTTACACTTACCATATGGAATTGAAATACTTGATGAACAATTTCATTCTAGAAGGGTGCATATGTCAGTGGGTACTATTGTTCCAAAAATTTGAGTTCACGGTAGTTTTCAAACCAGGTAAAATTAATTCCAGATCTGATCATTTGTCAACGATTGATTCAGGAGAGGACACGTAGAACATCAAAGAGACTGTGTCAGACGTGTAACTATTTAGGTTGCGGTGTGCACCCTAGGATTTGGAGGACATTACGGTATTTCTTAAAATAAGTGTGGTACCAAACAGAATGAAGGCATTGGAGAAGAAGAAGTTGGCCATACGTGTCGCACCCTACATGCTAATTAGTGGAGATCTGTACAAAATGGGTTGTGATGAGGTTCTACACCGATGCGTACTAGAACATGATCACATTACAATTATGGAAGAGGCACATGGTGGGATTGCAGGAGGATACTATGTGGCAAATATAACCACGCTGAAGATTCTACTTGTAGGGCTTTGGTGGGAGACCATTTATCAAGATTTCATTGAGTTTTGCAAGGCCTATGACCATTGCCAGCCCCTTGGTAAACCTAGAAAAAGGGAAGAAATTCCCTTATGACCAATAACCAACATGAAACCATTTGAGAAATGGGCTATCGAATTTTTCAGACCAATCTTGCTAGTGACACGAAGGACTAGTTCGTAGTACATCCTCACTTACACTGATTATTTCAAAAGGTGTGTAGAGGTGGCACCTACAAAGGATTGTACAATAGCTACAACAACTAGATTTTTATGGGAAAACATAATCAACATGTATGGATGCCCATTCAGTTTGACAAGTGATAGAGGTACATACTTCCTCAATGAAATGGTCAGGATTCTATTTTTAGAATTCATGGTGTCCCATCACAAAACTACTCCCTATCACCCTCAAACAAATGTAATTGCTGAGACGTTTAATAAAATACTTAGTCACACGTTAACTAAGATCTATGATGTTGGTAGATGGGATTGGGATGACGAAGTATCAGCCATTCTTTGGGCATATAGGACAACCTACAAGAGGTTGAATAAGGCCACACCATTTCAATTGGTGTTTGGCATGGAGGCTGTCCTACCAGTTGAATTTATGTTACCTTCTCTGCGTATAGTGCACGTAGGAGGATTAGATGATCAACAAGCACTGGAGGAAATAATAGACATATTAATGTAATTGGATGAGAGATGATCATTAACTAGGTGGAGCAAGACAATTTAAAAATCAAAACAAAAGGCATGGCACAATTGTCACATTAAGAACATGAAGTTTGAGGTTGGGAAAATGGTCTTACTGTATGATTCAAAGTTTTTGCACCATCCTAGGAAGTTGAAGGTGTATTAGTTTGGTCCTTACATCATCTCATACATTATTGAATTAGGCACATGTCAGTTACAAGCACTGGATGGGACGAGATTACCAGGAAAATTCAATGGGAGTAGGTTAAATCCCTGCTATAAATAAGTTTGCTTGGTGTTTGTAATAAGGCAGTATTGCCAATTAGATTCGATTCCCTTTAATGCATTTTCTTTTCTTGTGTTTCCCTTTCTTGTTGTTGTTTTGTGTTGAACCTTGGGTGCCGGTAACCTCATTAATTTTTCAAGGTTGTGAATGCACAGATGACCACGCATCATTTTAGTGTGGGGTGGACTAAGGTGGAAGAAATTGCAATGTGTGAAGCACCAAGAAGGATTACATTAGAAATTCTGGTTGGATGGACTTGGGAAAGGAAGTGTATGGAAGGAAAGGTGAAAAAGGATGGTTGGTGTTAAGATAAGGCTACATTGTTGATCCATGAACAAGAGAGGAAGAAGTGTAAAAGCAACACGAGGTAGGTGAGATAAAAAATCATGACGAAAGTACCTTCGGTGCTAGTGACACATGTACAAGAGTCTCCTATCAAGGTGGATTGGTTGCACACTATAAGATTAGGGGATTTTCTGTGCAAGGTTGGATGCGTGAGTTAAGGCGCTAAAGTTGGGTTTTTTTTGAAAAAATTTCATTAAGTGTTGAAGTACAGTGGTAGGTGAGGTAGAATTTAATGTTAAAAAGTGGGAAAAATATAAATAGAAGGTTGGATAGTTCATTATTTACATTACAAATATGAAGAAGGAAGAGCTTTTGTGAACTAGCGTTTCCAAAGTAGATCCTTGTGAAGAAAAGTTGGAAAAACTTTAACCATTAGTGACTAGTTTGGATCTACAAAAAAGGAGGGAAATAGTTCACGGGCATGGAGAGAATTGTGGAGAAGCGTCATCTTGTGAAAGGGATATTCCAATGAGGGTTTGGCAGCTAGGGCATGGGTTGGAAAGGATTTTTTTTTAGAAGTTTGAGATCTAAGGTTAGAAAGGGTAGAGAATCAGAGTAAGAGAAGTTGAAGTGTAAAGATAACCTACACAAAGACACCAAAGAAACTAGCTGTAACACCTAAGAAAGGAAAAGGAAAGGGTAAGGGAAAACAACAAAAAACTACCACAGGTACTAATGAAGAATGGTATGCAGAAATGTAGTACCTAGATGGGGTTTTGCTTGGAAAGGAGTGGGAGTCCCATTTAAGGAAAATGACAGTAAGTGATTATAACCATCACACAAATGTGAAGAAAAAAGAAATGGCGCTAGAGTTAGTGCAATCGAAAAACAAGACGCCAGAAGGGTTACCCATTTATAGTGAAGAAGTAAAAGTGAGTTGGAGAAGGTGAGATTGTTACAACTCTATGAGTTTTCCTACTTTGGGAATCCTAAGAACCTCTATCAGTGGCTGATGTCACGCGTATACGAAGACCAATTTCACTTCGTAGGGTAAAAGATGTGCATAACTCCTCAGCTTATTTCAAAATTCACAAGTCTCATATGTGAAGGAGAAAGTATAGAGGATGACCTATGTGACAAATAATCCATCAAAGAAATTATCATCACATATGCATACAAGAAGGGGTCAAGGTACTTTGATATTGTGGATATCTAAAACCCAGTGATGAGAATGGCGGTGCACTTGGTAACCAAACTTAATGACCAAGAGAGGTGGACGCAAGTGAAAATGTCATGGCTCAATGTTTACAGAAGGATATCAGAAGGTGCCATCTACAACTTGTCCACGTACATCATGGATGAGATGATCAGCAGTGTGCAGGAAGGTGACAAGATAATTTTTGAAAATGTCCTCTTAACTATTGTGTTTTCAGAGATCAGAGTGCCAGATGTGGTAGAGAATTTTGTTTAGGAGTACCCAAAGGAAGCCCCTCACCTGCAAAGAGATTTGAAAACAACACTTGCGATAACATGATAGCCATTCACAAGGTGCATCTTGAGAAGTGGTATACGCACTTGAGGAATGCATTTGGGGCAGAGTGGAGGATCCCAGAATAACTGTAAATGCTCACAAAGGAAGAAGCTGAATTTGCAATATACCAACACTTCTGCATTGGTAGATTTAAGTTGGTTGATGAAAACATGAGCCCATGGTGTAAACTTCCATTTTACTTCACCACTCCGTACTTCTAGGTGGGAGTAAACAAATTCAAGGAATCTAAGAAGCTGAAGTTTGACCTTGGAGATATGGATTGGGACCATAGGGAGATGCGTAGGACATTGGTATACCCCAACAAGCACGCATACATGGAAAATTACGTATCACATGAAGTTCAGATGATGAGACCTATGACTTTTCCTATTGCAAGGAGGTTCACAGTGCGTGTATACCTTTGCATAAGGCACAAGTTTGAGAAGGGAACTTATCTTGAAAATGAGGTATCTATACCTGATGAGCCAACATGTAGGAAGAAGATTGTGCCCAAGAAAAAGGAGAAAAAAGAGGTAAATAAAAAGGTACAAAGTGTCCAGGGTACACAAATGGTGGGCGCCTCAGAAACAAGTGCTAGAAAAAGTACTTACATTCACAAGAAGAGGTCCCCAGCCAGAGAGGAGGCACCAGAACTAGAAAATCCTATCATAGAGGAGAAATCGCCAGAGGAAGAAGAAGAAGAAGAAGTAGGAATTCCTATACAGGAATCCCTAGTCAGCAAGAAACAAAAGGCAATAGAGGAGGTGGATTCAGAGGACACTGTTATCCAAAATGTGCCCCCTACTCATTTTGTGGCTAACTCCTTTCATCCTTCCTTCTCTTGTGCCTCAGACATAATATTTTGCTTTTCAGGCACTCAAAAATTTCTGGAAATGAAACCATTAGATAGAGATCTCTCTCAAATTTCTAGAAAGCTAAAGTTTTCCTCCTAACTCCATGTATTTTTGAAGTTATGGCTTGGCGGAGTTTTTGTGGGAAATTTTCCCCTTCAAGGCCCGCAGCCAATGATATGCCACCACGTGTCCAGGGAGGTGGCGGGGGTCGGAGGGGAACTTGGTTTTTTGCCAAGTCTTTTAGAAAAAAATTCAAAGGGAAGGTTTTTTCCCACAGGCCCACACCCAGTAAAAACGCGCCACGTGTCCTATGGCATGGGAGTTTCGGAGGGCGGAGGAGAAGTTGGGTTTTTGGCTAAGTGTTTCACCAAATTTCAATGAAGAAAGTTTTGGCCTGTTACCCCCACTAGCCAATTATATGTCACCACATGTCCTAGAGTGGTGGAGCATGGGGAGAATTTGGGAAATTTTCCCAAGGAGAAAATAAAGGAAAATTCAGAGAGGAAAGCCCGCCCCCCCTTATTGCGAGGAAATAGAATCTCGCCACGTGTCAGCTAATGGCAAAAAACTCAAGTCAAGCCCGCAATGAAATTTTAGAAGGTCAAACTCGCATCTAATGGGGTTTAGACACGTGTCCAGGCCAAAAATTATTAGAGAGACCCGCGGAAAATTCAGGAAAGATGGGCCCGCGTCCAATAAGTGCTTTCCACGTGTCCCAAGCTCATCGGCCCCGCAGGGAAGTTTTGGAAAAAAATTCAAAGTGCAAAGTGAAGGAAAATAGAGCAGGATGGGCCCGCACCCAATAGAAACATGCCACGTGGCACCTGGAAAGGCAGAGCATGGGGAAATTTTGGAAATTTTTCCCAAATGCAAAAAGGTGAAAAAATTCAAATTTTTGCCCGCCGACCCGATTTGGCCCTGTTTTGACCTAAAACTTCAAATCGCCATATCTTTCAATCCAGAGCTCAGTTTTTTGCGTTCTTTATATCAATGGAAATCTGGTGAAATTATCTACAAGATTCCAAGGCTAATTTTTTATTTTGATGGAGTTTGGAGAGATAAAATTGAAAAACACTTCTAGCACGTGGTCATGGACAGAAATGACGTTTCAACCACCGTTTTTAATGAAGAATGGCTCGCATTCTCTCCCAGCATGGTTAAAAATGTTAGGGAATGGGTCTGTAAGGATTCCCATGCTGTTTTTAATGAATTTTGGTCAATGGTTGAATCCCTTCCATGTTTTCCCGCGTTTCTCTCTCTTGGGCTCGTCCCTTGCACTGTAAAAGCCAGTTTTGGTTCATTTTCAAAGGGTTGAACATTTTTTTTGTATTGCAGGTCCCTTTTCTCACCTTGGAAGTGATTTTGGTGGAATAACAAACCTTTTTTAAGAACTACAACTTTATTTTTCCTCTCAAGTGTTGTAATGTAAGTGATTTTGATGTTAAAAATAACAATACAAGCCCCTGTGATTAGTTTTTATCCTCTGCTTGTGTTGTTTGGCTAATTTCTGATTCTTCATTATAGTTATCAGTTTGTGCATGAGGTTTTGTTGCATTTTTTGAAATGTGTCAATCTACAGTAGTGAGAAATTCTCACCACTCCTTTGGTGCATCACCTATTAGCATTAGTTTTAGCTTTTTTGCATTCTCTATCTTTGTCTCTTTGGAATTTAGAGTAGAAATCAAGAATTTGAACCTCTACAATTGTGCAAGTGATATATCAGATCAGAGGAGTTCAGGAACTAGCCTCTAATCTGGAGATTCCTTTCCCATTTTACAAGTCCCACATTTGGGGGAAGAATTCAATGTTGTGTAATCACACTGGATGCTTAGGATGATCAAACTAGAATCCTGATCAACATCCAGGGGTGCTGCTGATTTGTGACAATAGTTTTGGCATGCCCGGTGGGAGCTTAGAGGTCTTCATCTTCATTGCAATAAAATTGATGTGCATTTTTTGCAAGATTCTTGCTTAAAAGAGCCCTAAATTACACATCTAGCGACTCCAAGGAAGAAGAATCAGCTAGTTTTAGCAGTACAGACCTAAAAACTCATGAGAAGAATCACCACAAGGTCAAGAGTTGGAGAAGAAGAGGTGTTGTTTGAGTATCTACAATTATCTCCAAGAAGAAGGAAAATAGGGAGGAGAATTCAGAGGTCTCCATCTCCACCAAACAGAACTCTTTCCACTCCTCCACCTGGTAGGATTTTCATTCAATCAACAAGGGTTCTAAGGCCAATTAGAATGGCACAAAACAACCCCTATGTCAATTTCACTAGCAGCAGCCCACTTGCTCTCAATGCACAAAATCCAATTCCAGTTGCAGCATTAAAAAACATCCCATACTTTACTGGAGAAAATCAGACCACTCCTGGTGATCATGTCAAGGATATTGCTAACATTTGTGCAATCCATGAGATCAATGAGATGCAAGTTGCTGTCAAATTGCTGGCATCTTCATTCAAAGGGAAAGCTTTGCAATGGTTCAGGAGTCTTGCCTCAGGTTCTATTCAAAATTGGAACCAGCTATGTATAGCCCTCCATGAGCAGTTTGGAGAGAAAGGGAGACAACTTTTCCTTTTTGGAGTAGCTAACAACCATCAAGAGAGCTCCAAATGAGCAGCTGACTGATTTTAACTTCATATTTCAAAGAACTTGGGAGAGAATTCCAGTGGCAGTCAGGCCAACAGTAGAAGGTGCTTTCCTCTATTACCTTAAAGCTTTAAATTCTGATATTTCTATGTTGATTCAATCCATGGGAGGCACAACTATCCCCATTGCTTATAGTATTGCCATTAGAGCTGAAAATTGTTTGATTCAAGATGGCAAGCTGGCTCCTAGACCTCCAATGCCATTGTTTCCAAGTTTAGAGAGCCCAAATATTAATCAAACACCTAATTTAGCTCCTATTCCCACTCCTAGAAATAACAATTCAGAAGAAGCTTCTACTTCATCTTCTAGTGCCTCAAATGAACTTCAAGAAGTCATGAAGCAGTTGTAAAATTTAGGTAATGATCTGGTTACACTCAAGAGCCAGCAAGCCCAAGGTTTTAGACCTTCTTTCCAGCCGCAAGCTCAGCCTAACAGGCAGCCATATCAACCCCAAAGACCACCCAATCCAGCTACAAATCTAAATCAAGTAAGGCCTCCTGCCAACAGACCATTTCAGCCCTATAATCCCAATGCTACATCTGCATCTAAAGCATTAGTGCCAGTACAAAACAACATAGCTCAAGAGTATGATTGGTGTTTCCCATGCAATGAACCTCATAACCAATCCATGTGCTTCAATGGTGCCTTGAATCAAGCATTAATGGTGACAACAACTGGTGTGGAGGGTGAAGGTAGTCAAGGAAATGGCCAGCAACAAGAAACATTCCAGCAGCAATCAGTTCCAAATGACACCACACTTGTAAACTGACAGGCAGAAGTTTTTTGTGGCATGAATCAAACGGTTTCCCAAAGTGTTGTAGCCAACACAAGGTCAAAGAGGAGAAATTTGGGTGAAGAAAAACCATTAGCTCCAAGCAATCCACAACCTTCTGTCACTCCACAAAATATTGGAAAACAAAATCCAGCTCCAAGCACGCAAGGACTGCCTAAAACAGTTCCTAGGCCAATTCAAATGCTAGTTGTTGCTGCCCATACACAAGGAATGAATGTGCAGGCCAAGGGACAGCAAAGGGATACTTCATCTCCATTCAATATCATTGATCAGATGAAGAAGACAAATGTAAACATATCAATGTGGGAATCACTATCTATCCCAGGCCAAAGAGATTTTCTACAAGCTGCCATGAAGGATTGGTCAACTTCAAATCAGCAAGTCCAAATGCAAGAGAAAGTGCTCACAAATGCTGCCCAGCCTGAGGGGAATCATGGAGGACAGCAAGGTAAAATGTTGAAGCCCCCTCCATTCTATGTTTCATTGATCATTGGAAATCAATTAGTACACAATTGCATGATTGATTCCGGAGCAAGTAGTTCGGTAATGCCCAAGCAAATAGCTGATCAGTTGGGAATTCAGTATGAAACCATATCCAAAGGGGTAGTGCAATTGGATGGGACAGCAGTGACAACAGTTGGAGTGAAAAAAAACTTGAGTCTTACCTTGCATGCATGTCCCAACGTGGTTGTTTTGTAAGATGTATCAGTAATAGACCTTCCACCACTCTTTTCCCTATGTTTGTCAAGGTATTTCACAGCTAAGATTGGAGGTTACTTGTCTTCTGATTGGTCACACATGCTGTTCAGAACAAGATATGGAACCAAAGCCACAATCAGGTCTGAACCTATTGCAAACTTTCACATTGAGCCTTATACTCCAAGTAAGATCAATGCCAATTATTCAGCGTTTGATCAAGAAGATCACCCAAGCACTGATGAAGCTAACACCAAGGTAGGAAGCATCCCAGATCTAACTCTTGATGAATGGGAAAACAAGGTGCATGCTTTTGATCCTTATTAAGAAATAGAAGAATCTGAGTTAGGAGTCTATTGCATGCATGAAGAAAATCAGCCTATTCCTAGCATCACCAAGCCAGACCACAAGGATGACAATGAGGTATGGCAATTTTTTTTTTATGGATCAAGGAATAGACAAGGTTTAGGAGGGGGATATATGCTTGTTTCACCTCAAGGAGTTAAGTATTACTCAGCTTGTAGATTTCAGTTTGCATGCTCTAATAACACTGCTAAATATGAAGCTTTGGTGCAAGTACTGCATTGGTCAATCAAGAGAGGGATAAATAACTTGTAAGTCTTTGGTGACAGTGAGTTGATTGTCAACCAAGTTAAGGGGCAACATGCTATCAAGAATGATCTACTCAAGTGCTACAAGAATAGGGTGTGGGACCTCATTGAAGATTTTGAGGGCTTTAGCATAAAATCCATTCCTAGAAAAGAGAACCAAGCTGCTGACAGGCTTGCAGCAGTTGGGGCAGCCTTTGACATTGTTGAAATCATTCAAAAAGATAAGGTATAACCAAACATTCATGTGATTGTGAGGCCTTCAGTGCTAGACAACAATGTAAGTTGGCAAGTGTTTGAAAATGATTAGCAAATCATCCATTTCTTGCAAGAGGAGGCTGAGTTTTCAGCTAAAAATCAGGAAAAGTTGGAGCAGCAGTATGGTGACCAAGTGGTACAGCTGAGAAGCAAAAAACTACCAAAGGGACTTATTACTTTGGAGTCCATTTTTAATCCCAATTATCAGTTTAGGAAGGAGAAAACAAACATCCAAGTCAAGGGAGAAGATTCAGTGTCCATCTCGGTGGAAGAAGGAAAATCACTCCAAATTGGCAAGATGACAACTGAGCAAGAAAGGTATGAGTTCATACAGCTTTGTCAAGAATTCCCTGATGTGTTTGATTGGAGCTATGAAGATTTGAAAGGTTTCAATCCCGAGTTAGCTCAACACACCATTGAGTTGGATCCAAGTACTAAACCCGTTAGTCAAAAATAAAGGACAGTCAATCCACACATGGAGCCTCTCATGAGGAAAGAATTGGATAAGTTGATAGAATCAAGAATCATATTCCCTATCAAGCATTCTAGTTGGGTTGCCAACTTGGTTCCAGTAAGAAAGAAGAGTGGGGAAATCAGATTGTGTGTTGACTTCAGAGATTTGAATAGAGCATCTCTCAAGGACCATTATCCACTTCCTTCTATGGAGCAAATTTTAAAAGTTGTGGCTGGCTCTGAAAGGTTTTCATTATTTGATGGCTATTCAAGGTATAATCAGATTATGGTGAAGGAAGAAGATCAGTTCAAGACAACCTTTACAACCAAATGGGGAACTTATGCATACAGGAAAATGCCATTTGGGCTGTCCAACACTGGGGCTACCTTCCAAAGGGCAATGGACATGGCATTCAAGGGTTTGATTAACAACATAGTGCTGATATATCTTAATAATATCACTATTTTTTCAAAAAATGTAGCAGACCACCTCTTTCATTTGAGACAAGTGTTCCAAAGGTGTAGAAGATTTGGAGTCTCCTTGAATCCTAAAAAATGTGTTTTTCTAGCTCATGAAGGAAATCTCCTTGGCCACATTGTCTCCAAGGAAGGATTAGCAATTGATCCAGAAAGAGTTGAAGCCATAAGGGCACTACCATTTCCAAGCCACAAGAAGGCCCTTCAAATTTTCTTGGGGAGAATAAATTTTGTTCGGAGGTTTGTCCCAAATTTTGTAGCCCTTGTCAAACCTATCACCACGATGTTAAAGAAAAGCATGGCTTTCAAATGGATAGCAGAGGGCAAGGAAATTTTTGAGGCAATCAAAGAAGCCATCTCTCAAGCCCCAACTCTCATCAACCCAGATTTCTCCAAGGATTTCATCCTCTATGCATTTGGGGGTGATGATACAGTTTCTTCAATTTTGGTATAGCAGAACAAAGACAATGATGAACAACCAATTACTTTCTTCAGCCAAAGCCTGGAGGACTATGAGGTGAGATATTCTTTCATTGAGAAGCATGTTCTTGTAGTAATCAGGAGCTTGAAGAAATTCAAGCATCTAGTTTCAAACAATAAGGTCCAATTGTTGGTTTCTCATGCGGGAATTAAAGACTTCCTCCTCAACAAAGACTTGAATGAAAAGAGAGCAGGTTGGATTACTCATGTCATGGAGTATGACATTGAAATCAAAGTTACCAAGTTGGTCAGAGGAAAAGGATTGTGTGAGTAGTTGATTTTGAGCAAACAAAAGGAAGCATGCAAGGAGAAGGAGGTTGTTTTGGCGTTGCAAGACAGCCATGAGCAAGGAAGCACTCAAGAAGAAAATAATGGTGTCCCCACTCCTTGCTGGACCCAAGGTATAATGCACTTCCTAAGCATAGGCCTATGCCCTTCCGAGATGAACAAGACCAGAAGAAGACACTTCAGATTGCAGGCTGTCTCATATGCCATTGTTGATGGTGTCTTGTTCAAGAGAGATGTGAATGGAGTACTGTTGAGATGCATTGGTACAAATCATATTCATAGGGTGTTGGAAGAGTTCCATGGTGGACCAGCTAGTGGTCATTTTGCATCAAGAGTGATAGCTCTAAAGATCATCAGGGCTAGCTATTATTGGCCCAAGATTTTCAATGATTGCTATGCATGGATCAAGAGGTGCAAGAATTGTGCATTCTTCACAGATAAGGAGAGGCTAGCTGCCCTTCCATTGCATCCAATTTCAGTTGACCAGCCATTCATGCAATGGGGTTTAGACTTCATTGGATTTATTAATCCCAATTCAAGCCAAGGGCACAAGTGGATTTTAACAGCCACAGATTATTTCACCAAATGGACTGAAGCAGTAGCACACAAGGAAGCAAATGAATCTAGCATCCTAGACTTCTATGAGGGAATAACAACTAGGTTTGGCATACCAGCTACCATAATATCAGATAATGCATTGGCATTCATTGGGTCCAAGGTGACTAAATGGGCTATCAAGAATGGGATATACCTAAGTACTTCATCGAACTATTACCCTCAGGGTAATGGCCAGGCTGAGTCTATAAACAAGAACTTGTTGAGAATCATTAGAAGGACCCTTGACGAAAATCAGAGGTCTTGGCATACTAAATTGAAATCAACCTTATGGGCTGATAGGATAACTCCCAAGAGATCTACAGGTAACTCTACATTCAAACTTGTTTATGGAAGAGAGGTAATTTTTCCCATGTTACTTGAGTTGCCAACATTGGAACTCATGAAACAGTTGGAGTTGTTGGAGTTTGAGCCCATGGAGGTTAGATATGCAGAATTGATGGAGCTCTAAGAAATCAGAAATCAAGCATCCCAAGCAATGGAGAGGGATCATGCTTTGATAAAGAAGACCTTTGATAAGAAGGCCAAGGATAGATCTTTCCAAGTTGGAGATCTAGTGTTGAAATGGGATGCAGACAGAGCAAAAATGGGAAAGCATTCAAAATTTGATGCCATTTGGAGTGGCCCATACATGGTCATAAAGTGTAAGGACAACAATGCTTTCCAATTGTCTTCATTGGATGGCGAGGAACTGTAGATTCCAGTCAATGGAATCCATCTAAAGCATTGTTATTGAAGGGAAATTCTCCACCTTGTAAATATTAGCTTAGGTTTTCATTCCTCCAAGTGCCTGTGCACATTGTTTTGTTGTAGGTTAGTTTTTCTTTCCCTAAGTGCTTTCACACAAGCTTACTGTCCCTGGAGATGTGTTTGCAGGCCTTGCTCCATCAGGTGATATTCCATCTTCCTCCTTACAGTGTTCTAGTCAGTTGGGGTATCAGACAGAGAATTAGATGACTCCATTCCCAATGGATTGCTTCAGGCAACTGGTAACTTCATCCAGCAGGCAGATGACCCCTCTGAGTTGCCAAAATTGTTATCCAAAATGTGCCCCCTGCTCATTTTGTGGCTAACTCCTTTCATCCTTCCTTCTCTTGTGCCTCAGACATAATATTTTGTTTTTCAGGCACTCAAAACTTTCTAGAAATGAAACCATTGGATAGGGATCTCTCTTAGATTTCCATAAAGGTAAAGTTTTCCTCCTAACTCCATGTATTTTTTGAAGTTATGGCTCGGCGGAGTTTTTGTGGGAAATTTTCCCCTTCAAGGCCCGCAGCCAATGATATGCCGCCACGTGTCCAGGGAGGTGGCGGGGGTCAGAGGGGAACTTGGTTTTTTGCCAAGTCTTTTAGAAAATTTTTCAAAGGGAAGATTTTTTCCCACAGGCCCACGCCCAGTAAAAACGTGCCACGTGTCCTTTGGCATGGGAGTATCGGAGGGCGGAGGAGAAGTTGGGTTTTTGGCTAAGTGTTTCGCCAAATTTCAATGAAGAAAGTTTTGGCCCGCTGCCCCCGCCAGCCAATTATATGTCACCACATGTCTTGGAGTGGTGGAGCATGGGGAGAATTTGGGAATTTTTCCCAAGGAGAAAATAAAGGAAAATTCAGAGAGGAAAGCCCGCCCCCCTTTATTGTGAGAAAATAGCATCTCGCCACATGTCAGCTGACGGAAAAAAACTCAGGTCAAGCCCGCAAGGAAATTTTGGAAGATCAAACCTGCATCCAATGGGGTTTTGACACATGTCCAGGCCAAAAATTATCAGAGAGACCCGCGGAAAATTCAGGAAAGATGGGCCTGCATCCAATCAACGCTTGCCACGTGTCCCAAGCTCATCGGCCCCGCGGGGAAGTTTTGGAAAATTTTCCAAAGTGCAAAGTGAAGGAAAATAGAGCAGGATGGGCCTGCACCCAATAGAAACATGCCATGTGGCACCTGGAAAGGCAGAGCACTGGGAAATTTTGGAAATTTTTCCCAAATGCAAAAAGGTGAAAAAATTCAAATTTTTGCCCGCCGACCCGATTTAGCCCTGTTTTGACCTAAAACTTCAAATCGCCATATCTTTCGATCCAGAGCTCAGTTTTTTGCGTTCTTTATATCAATGGAAATCTGGTGAAATTTTCTACAAGATTCCAAGGTTAATTTTACATTTTGATGGAGTTTGGAGAGAGAAAATTGAAAAACACTTCTGGCACGTGGTCATGGATAGAAATGACGTTTCAACCACCGTTTTTAATGAAGAATGGCTCGCATTCTCTCCCAACATGGTTAAAAATGTCAAGGAATGGGTCTGTAAGGATTCCCATGCTATTTTTAATGCATTTTGGTCAATGTTTGAATCCCTTCCATGTTTTCCCACGTTTCTCTCTCCTGGGCTCGTCCCTTGCACTGTAAAAGCCAATTTTGGTTCATTTTCAAAGGGTTGAACATTTTTTTTGTATTGTAGGTCCCTTTTCTCACCTTGGAAGTGATTTGGGCGGAATAATAGACCTTTTTTAAGAACTACAACTTTATTTTGCCTCTCAGGTGTTGTAATGCAAGTGATTTTAATGTTAAGAATAACAATACATGCCCCTTTGATTAGTTTTAATCCTCTGCTTGTGTTGTTTGGCTAATTTCTGATTCTTCATTACAGTTATCAGTTTGTGCATGAGGTTTTGTTTCATTTTGTGAACTATGTCAATCTTCAGTAGTGAAAAATGCTCACCACTCCTTTGGTGCATCACCTATTAGCATTAGTTTTAGCTTTTTTGCATTCTCTATCTTTGTCTCTTTGGAATTTAGAGTAGAAATCAAGAATTTGAACCTCTACAATTGTGCAAGTGATATATCTGATCAGAGGAGTTGAGGAACCAACCTCTAATATGGAGATTCCTTTCCCATTTTACAAGTCCCACACTTGGGGGAAGGATTCAATGTTGTGCAATCACACTAGATGCTTAGGATGATAAAACTAGAAGCCTGATCAACATCCAGGGGTGCTGCTAATTTGTAACAACAGAAACAAAGAGATTGGAGAACTATAGGGGTGAGAGGGATGATGATGAATAAAATGAACTTGAAGGAGACCAAGAACCACTTGTTTTTAGTGTGCATGATTCAGGAGAAGAAAGAGAAGAGGAGAATAATGACTATCATTTTGTGCAAAGGAAGGGAAGCTAGGAGGAGGAGGGTGCCTAGGACATGGGAGGATATGAAGAGGTTATCATTAAGAGTCAAAGGACACCAAGATTGAATAAGGATGAAGGAAACAAGATGGCAGAAAGAGAAGCAACGAAAATCATTGAATCCTTGGTGGAATAAGAGTTGGACCGCAACACTGAAATAGTGAAGAATGAAGATAAGGAAGAAAGCGTAGGAAAGGATCATGGCAGTGCGGGAGGCCCCAGTCTAACAGTAACTATTCCTAAGGGCATGCACATAGGAGGAAAGTGCATGGAGATCTAGAGATCAAGAATGAGCTATATTGATGATCCAAACAAGGTGTTGAGCATGCGCCTCTAAATCATAATACCAAAAGATCAACTCTTAGAAATGAAGTCATTTGATGAAGAAGGTGCATACCCTCGGACGAGGAAAATGCTTTCATGGGTAATTGACTCCCATATTGATGAGAAAGAATTTGAGGTAAGCTAGGGGAAATAATGAAGATGCCTGAGTCAAAAGGAGACAACCCCTTGGTGAGCGCTCAACAACTTTTGGATGAACAAGTTTGTAATGCATTGAACAAGGTCTTGGTTGAACTGGAAGCCAAGTTATTTGGGAGGAATGACAGGGTAAAATTTCTAGAGGCAGAGCTAGAGAAGAGGGAAGAAGAGCTACAAGAAAGGACCAGGGACTTAAAGCAAGAGGAACTAATTAACGTGTAGCTAAAGCGTGAACTAAGGGAAGAAAAGGCAAGGGTGTGAAAGGTATATAATAAGGTAGAATCCATCATAGATGCCATTTTTTTGAAGCATCCGGATCTAACACCGCTCGCGTAGAAGAATGGATCTACCCTGGAGTGCCTTGAAGACTTAACACACATCCTCACCATGGACAGGAAACCTCTAGCCTTAGAATCAGTGGACGAAGTAGCAGTGCACCTGGAGAAGGAGGACAAATTGAAGGTTGTAGAAATCATTGCCAAATACAACAAGGTTCTTGCTGATGTGAAAATTACTACCCATACTATTGAGGCCGTGTATGACAATTACGTAGACAAAGATAGAGTGGCAAGTATTTTGGTCACCAATCACGAGGTAGAGCTCAAGGAATTCCAAGAGAAGAAAAAAGGAAATAGAGCGGAGTGGGAGAGGATCCTATCCGAGGTTGAGAAGAAGTTATAATCCATTGAAACCTTATGAGGTTCAATTAAAAACTAGCTAAAGGAGTTGTACCCACAGATTATAAGAAGGATGGATGTGCTTGAGGACATGGGCAATGAATTGGAAGGAATGGTTGAAATAATAAAAACTCAAGGAGATGGATTGGGTTTTGAGGAGGTAAGTGCCCTAGTCAGCAACCTCTGCCAGAGAGCGTAAAATGAAGTCGATGCCTGGAACAAGTTGGATGCTGACTTGCAAAGAGATATTCCTATGTTATTGCAGTAATAACAACACTTCCCCATTCTTTCATTTTTACCAATTCTTCATTCCTTTATTCTTTTTCCAAGATGTTAAGTCTATTGTAATTCTTGCTTTGAAGAAGTGTTCCCAAGGGTGGAGAACAACTAAGGTGTGGGGTGATGTTGGGCCCTTAAAATATTAACTAAGTACAAAAATCCACATGAGTACGCAAGGCCTAAGTTGAGGGGTTAGCGCACGAGGTAGGGTTCCTAGAGGGTTTTAAAAGGACCCGTGATACGTGCCGGTAGAACAAGGTCTCGGGACTTAGTTGTATTTGGTGTATCGGGTAGGACACGAGAAAAGTGTGACCCGCCTGTGCATGATGAATGGATAAGGTGCCATCCTGGTGACATATTGGCCTAGGAAGGAATATGCCTTGCGATGGAAGCTTCTAGAAGACCATCATGGCAAGGAGTGGAGAGCTCAGGCCTGGAGGATCATGCTCCCATGGAGGACCACATCTGGACACTTGGCATCAGATCCGAAGCCTTAGAAAGGTGGATTGGAAGTTCAAGGGGCCTATAAATACAAGCGCCCATAGAGGAATTAAGGAGGGAGATCAATAGAGAGTGGAGCCCTGCAAAAATGCTGCAAGGAGTTATATTGGGTTGGGTAGATAAAATATACAAGAAGGATGCATCAAGGGGCTTGGGATTTTAAATTTTATGTTTGAGAGCTAAGGGAGGTAAATCCAGTCATGATATATGACTGCGGTCTGCCATACTGTGATGTTCTGTAATAGATGTAATGAGGTTTCCAACTTATTTGAATATGATCATTAATAATTTTGGTCCATACATATATCTTCATAGTTTTGTTTCATGTATGTTTATGGAATGAGTATGAATCCTTGTGCATTTTCTTTTCTGTTTTGGTTCAGTCTTATAATCTTTTAAGTATATTTCTATCTAGAATGACTGCATTGGTCTAGAAGCCGTTATGAGCTCTATGATGATTGCATGTCTTGTTTCCGCTCACTCTCCTTAAGTTTCTATCATAGATGATGTTTCCCACTAAACTCACATAAAGCAGAGACTCGGCACCCGTGCATGCCTCGGGTGAGCGCCCAACACCCGCTAGGTGATAGACCGACACGCATGGGGTTCCCTTGTTCTTTATGGGTGTAAAAATGACTACAATGTCCTAAAGTAAGTTTTGGTTTTCATATTGTTGGATGATTTCGGTTTTAGTTGAAGGGGCATCGGGTTGGATTGTTTAAAGGAAGGAATATTAATTTCTTGTATAAGGGATTTTTGGGACAATGTTTTAGTTGTTATGAATTCTATTTGAGAGGTTGTGTGCTTAGGATGAACTACAATAATTTCCACCGGAGGTGGTGTTGATATAGGCATTGTAAGCAATATTTATTTGATAGAATCTAAGGAAAGTGGAGTTGGATTTGGTTGTGTTGATGAGGTAGAAGTATTATTTGAAGTTGAAGTAAGTTTAAGTTGTTTTAGAGATTCTTCAAGTGATGAAGGAGGGGAAGACAATGTGGATGTGGTATCAATGACTGATGTGGTAGGTGCAGGAGCTGGGATTGGATCTATGGTTGGTATTATGGATAAGGATGAAATAGATGTTGATGATGGGGTGGATGAGATATACTAATGTGTGGAATCAATGGTGGATGTGGGTATGGGTATTAAAAGAGGTGTTAGATGTACAATATTAATTGAATAAAGATCAAAATTATGTTGTGTGGAAGGTAGAAATGGATTTACCAATGGTGGATTTGGGACAGTTTGTTGGAAGATATCCAGGAGTTGAGATCAAATTGGTTGGGAGGTTGTGTAATATTGGGAAGTAGGGACATAATAAGATGGATGAGATTATTGAGGTACTTGAAGTGTGGTAAATGAAGCAAGTGTAGCATTGGCATAAGGTGACGGGGATAGAGTAGGACTCTGTGGTTGAGAACTAGAGTTATGGTGAAAGTATTTGTAAAGGGGGCTAGATAGAGGTAAACATGAGGTATTGATCATGCTAGCTATCCGAGGAGTACCAATAATTTATGTGATAAGCATGGAGGCTGTAGTTATAGTTGGTGTGTGTAGGATAGGTATTGGATGGTCTTGGTTGTACAACACAAGGAGTGGATGGATATGGATATAAGGAAGCTTGGTATGTTAAATTTGGAGGAGATGTTTGATAGGATGCTTGAGGTTGGATTAACATATTTTATTGTTGGTACATACAGGAAGTGTGCATGTTCGTAAATAGTGGTATATGGATGTGTATTCTAGATGAAGTAGGGATAGAGTTGATATGACATGATGCAGGTGTAATATGATCCATCAATTGAGTGGACTGACAAGATTGAGGGGTTTCCATCTACATAAGAAAATAGGATGCACAAGTTCTTTTTAATCCAAAACGAGATGTGGACTATGGATGAGAACAATCACTCAGGAAAGGGAAATTATAATGCAGAAAAGAGAAAATAGGTAAAAATAAAAAATACATGTGTATTGCTTCCCCCGTTACTTGATTGTAATTGATAATGGCGTATTTGGAAGCGACGATTAGTGTCTAGGAATGTTTGGGTACCTTAAAAGTGTAACATTCACAATCACGGATGGGGTCTAGAGGAAGAGATTCTAGGCATGTGGGGATTTTTATTGTATTTTTAATGGTAGTCTTTGACGGCGTAATTCGGTGATCGCAACATGGTGAAAGTCACCTGCAAAAGAAAATGAGATAAGTAAATAATATGCTTATAAAAGTATATTAAATGTAATTACGATATCTAATATTCGTTGAAGGAGATCTATGAAGAGAATGAAGAATGAGTACACTAAAAATGTTATACCAACGTTTGACAAGTATAAATATAAACAAATCTATTAAACAAGCTATGATGTTATACAAAAATAAACTAAAATAATAATGCAAATATAAATAATATTAGTACTACAAATATTAAGATGAAACACAGGCTATACAAATATTAATAATACAAGTGTATACAATATTAATAACATACGATGAAGTAGAAGCTAAATGCTAAATGATTCTAAGGTGTAATGTTTTAAAAACGTGGAGCTTTTGATTTAAGACGTTTTACCCAAAAGTTTACTTGTGTGTGGTTGAACTAGGTAAAATTCACATGGAGGGAGCCACATGGTTGAGGAAAGCATGGATGGTGGCCACATAGATTGGTGGATGAAAAAGAATGGGTTGGTGGATCATATGGCTTTTCTCATCAATTTAGACTCGTGCAGTTGATTTCTTTGTTGCCTAAAATATATATTGCGGGATTCAAAACACACTATTGTAGTGAACTAGTTTTTCCCTCTCTCAAACTCCCATAGTTAATTAATGATATTTTACAATGTCATGGCCTTTCTTTATTAAATACTTTTAAATTAAAAATATATATCAATTTCTTGGTTTGCAATGGAATCGATCAAACTTAAAACAATTGAGGAATCATTATATGCTTGTACCAACGTTTTATTGAATAGTTTTAATTAATTGTTGTAGATATTTGTCTTTTTAAGATTTTTTTTTTTAAGTTTTTATTCGCAAGTCCAAATTGACATGCGCGCTAATTCCATGCAAATGAAATATAGACCATTCTTAATTAAATGTAAGGAGTTGAAATTATGTACGTATAATACCTATGTATGATGACATAATGAGGATGACAGGAAATGCAAACGAGAAGTATATAAAGAATTGCAAGCTTATTGCTATAAAGAGACTGCACAGCCACCGAATTCCACTTCAATTCTAAACGGCATCATTTAGCAAAGGCGTTATTTAGAAATTGTAAGTCAGTCGCTATAAAGGGACTACACAGTCGTTATCTACACAACATGCTAAAAAAAAATGATGAATTAATTGATAGAAATACACTTTTTATAACCCCTATTTTTAGCAAATCTACGTTTTAGTGTGCTTACGAATTATTATACAATCCAAACTTGATAGTCAACAGCCTGTTGGAATTTTGCAACGTGGTTTTTGTTTTGTACGTATACAATAAAATAATGAAAATGACAGGGAATCTAGACAAGAAAATGGCAATTGGCGTATGGCAGTCACCACCTGTTTAGAAAGATACAGCCCACACGTTTATAAATTAATAGTGCAGTCACGGCTTGCTGAGAAAGATGTGGTTTTTCAAACGCATCGCCAATGGTGACTGTATTTTTATTAAACTTTAATGATTTGTTTACTAAAGGCGCCGTGTGATGGAAAGGATTGCAGGTCGATTGCTCTTCATGGAGATCACTAAAAATTGAAATAAGAAATATGCTACCATTCTATTTATTCAATTCATTTCAGCCTTTCTAATCGAAACTACAAAAATACAGCCTTTCTAATCAATTTATTCAGGAATTACAGCGATCTGGAAAAAGCTAAAACATGAACATATTTGGATTTGTCATGCACATATGATTTATGATGATGTAATGATAATCAAAAAAATTTAAACGAGAAATATATAACTCGTCATAGCAATTGTTTGCCAACCATATTGGCCCGGTGCTTGTGAGATGCATGAACAAGGAGGAGCGTATGGAGAAAGGTCAGATGGATTGGTATGGATTGAGAGCTACGTGGAGTTGGGAGGAAGCTTGGTGGGCGTGGGAAATAGATCAAGACGAGAGAAGTTATTCTTTATTTTATTTTATTTTGTTTTTCGTTTTATTTTTTTATTTTTTTAATTAAGCATAAGCTTGATACCAACTGTAAACAAATCCATAACCAAGCCGGTCGAAAATAAGAAGATGATTTACCTTGACGACAACACAAACCACTGATATTGACAGAGATAACACCAAACCTTGCACACGAGTACATTCAAAAGATGAAATATTTTTCAGTGGTCTAGAAATGACGATACAAGGAAATCGGTATATCTGCATTACTTGCACGAAATGATTAAAGGAACAAAACAAAAGAAACAACCAGATCTTTGATCTAGTCCCACCAGGCATGCCAAATATGTTGATTGGAGTTTCCTATTCATATTAGTTTTACAATAAATCAACAAAACACCAAACAACCTTGAACATGCAAGGGTTTAGTACCTTGGAGATGATGACAGATGTGGACGCCGAATGGATGATAAGCTTTTCGTCGTGATCTCAACGAACCTGCAACTCATAAACACTTGAAAAAAAATAGATTAGATACTTTCATGTAGGGGTTTCTCGATAGAGCAGATCCGAGAAGCATTCACTTCCTCGATGGTTGTCAACCTTCATGTCCACAAGAAAAGAATGAGTATCAAATGATAAAATGACATGCCAAAACTAAAGAGATTTGTAATATGCTGAATGAACGATATGAAGAGGATACCTAGCCAGTGTTTCGATATAACAACAAATTGATCATTAGAGTGACAATATGAGACCAACAGAGCTTCGCTTCCAAACATTCCACAATATGATTCAATGCTTCAGAAACAATTTTGGCAAAATTTTGTGAGTTTTAAGCTTGAGGATTTCGAGAATTTCCATCTATCCAAGGGGGGGCGGTGTGAAAGGGTCTTATTTATAACTTGAATTTGGATTAAAATATAGGGTTAACAAATAACTGAGATTTGTAATAGCAAACTTGATTAATGGGACATGATGAAGAGTTGATTTGACTATGGGGTCATGATGTGAGAAAAATGAAAGGTGTGATGTGGAGTGGGGACATGGTAGGTGTAATAGTTAAGCCATGTGCTTACTTTACACTATTGAGTTTTGGATTTGTTATCGGATGTTGAGATTTTAAATTATTGAATTCATGGGTGGGGTTAATAATTTAATAATTTTAGGGAATTGAATTTTTAGGTGGAGATTGATTTTTAGGTGGGAATTGATTTTGACTTGAGTGGGGAACATGTGGGGCTCTTGATTTGCATATTTTTTGTAGATTATTTAATTATAAAATATGATGATATGACTTAATTAAAAAAATGGAATATTTAGCCTATAATGAAGTTTTGGCATGTGATAGGGGATTAATTAAGTTATCATATTAATTAATAGAATATGCATTTTTAGATGAGAAACGAGATTCATTTGGCTAAGCTTGTTGAAGAAGAGAGAACGCGGGCTGATACCAAAATTTGGTGTTTATAGTTCCCGTCAACATCATAGCTATACAGTTTTAGGATAGACTTATAGTGCAATTTTTGACAAATTGATTGCCTCCAATATGATGTTTGTCCCACCTATTTGACCCATCAACACATCAATATGTAAACCCATTTGGTACTGAGATAATGACTATTTCAAATATCATAGGGTTAATTGACATGACATCAAAAGGTGTCTCACATTCCGTAACGTACTCCAAGAGTTGATCGACAAGGGTGAACTCCACTTAGATAATCCAAATGCACCCCAAAATCAAAATCTAGACATATTTCAGTGACCTTTTCCGAATTACCCCTCAACTTCAAATCAACCAATAACAAACGTATTTCACACCATCAATACGATTAAAAAGATAAAACCTATTTGTGAACCCACCTCGTTTCTTATCAAATAAAAACTTATAGAATCAACACTAGTATCCAACGAGCCTATTGAATCTCCATCTATTGTAAATATTACTAAAATTCTTCCCATATCCTCGTCACATGCCATTACTAAATCTGTACCTGCATCCTCTACAACTCCCAAAGTTACATCTAAAGTCACATGTGATAAAACAGACAAAAAATTTAGGAAAATCTAACTCTGTCGCATCCTCATCAACCACACCCAGTCCATCCAAAACCACAAAAGGACCTGATAAGCAAGGTGTTGTTCAATTCTTCAAAATCCCTCAGTGTGTCTTTCCAAATCAAAGCCTTTTGCATGGATCTCATTCCCTTATACTTTTAAGGTCAATTTCCACCTACTAAGCCACTACATTAAGTCCATATCCTACACCTATCACACAATCCAATTATCCTACACCGACCATTCCACAATAGACATCTATATTAGGTCCCCACCCTCTACCCAACACATAGTCTAACTATCCTCACTAATGGCTACCCATACATAGTCTTCATCCTCCATCTATTGAGGTACCTAGAAAGCCTCCGTGACCAATAAATAAACAATCTATAGCTAAAGTTTTACCTTCTCCCACGGAAAATATAGGAAAAGCTTCGTTACCATCCACGTCTACACCAAAGGGGTGTTATGCCACCATCTTAGATGACCTCCTTCAGCGGTCACTTATTACATTACCACCTCCTTAGCTATTTGATCATCGAGGATGGAATCATTCCTGGTATGACTTCAATGTTTTTTTTATTACCATAGGACATGAGGCCATTCCATAGAAGATTGTAGCACCTTTCACTTAAAAGTTCAATAAATTGGCAGTTCACTCTTCCTTCCTTCTCCATTAAAAAAAACACTAACATCAACATTGTCATCACTAAAACCTGAAGAATCCATCCCCAAAGTGCCTACTCATCAGTTTTATTCCATACACATCACTACTCATTCACAAAATTATGAAAATGAGTCATCTAAGTCTAAGAAAAGTAAAAATTTCATCTGATGAAGTGTTTACTAGCACATCTATCCCTTATTCCAAGCTACCGGATAATTCCTCTCTTAGTGAGGCTGTAAAATGTCTTACACTAGGGGAATACCCTCTCCTCGTGCTCAACCCCATCCCTTGTCCCAAAACACATGGCCTCCCTGAAAAACAACCCATGTATGAACCAAATGTAGGAGATATTATCTCTTATGTTCTTGCTTATCTCAAAACAAACCTTATATATGGAGGACTAAATAATCCTCCATCCCATGTTATCAATCCATGCCATGCCATGCCATTCACATTAAACTTCAAAACCCTTGATAATCAAAAATTTTCTTGTATGTATCTTGATCACTGTGCATGGAGAGGTTTTGGCCTTGGTCATTATGAATAGGGAATCCATGACTTGGCTATCCTGAGTTATCTTAAAACCTATGAGAAAAGTGGTTTAGGTTGTAAAAATTTAAGCTCTAGAATATACAAAGCCACTAAATTTGAACATGCTATATCCATGTCTATTTTTGAACTAGAACCATCATCACTGGTAAACGTTAAAGATCCTATAGACACAGATGACACTGTATCCATCTCACCTTACTTATTTTTGTTTAATCAATGTTGTATCTTTAGGGCCACTTACTTATCAATCCAATCACACAACTAAATCTTTACCCCTTATTTGGCCAGAAATGGTTGATGAAGATTCATCTACTATAGATATCCTCTAGTGTCAGGACAAAAAGGATATCCTTTCCCATATGGGAGCTAAAGACCACTTTTTCAGAAATGCCTTCCATCTGACACAAAAACTCTCCTTAATGAATCTAGCCTCAACGTTAAACTAGGGACCCCACATGATCCTCACATAGTTAAGGTTTGTCAATCTTTAAATCCACAAGAACTAGATGATTTCACTTCATTCTTAGAAAATATTACCAAGTCTTTTCTTGGTCATACATTGATATGCCCAGAATTGATCATAACATTTTCATGCACAACATATTCACATATCCTGATGCTAATACAGTTAAAAAATATCTCCATAAAATACATCCCCATATAGATCTCCTTGTTAAGGAAGAGTCGCAACACCTATTATCTACTAACTTTATCATACCCATTGACTATCCACAATGGGTCTTTAACATCGTCCCCATAACTAAAGCCTTAAGAAAGGTACACATCTACACAGAATTCATGGCTCTCAATCTTTCCTTTCCTAAAGATGAAATCCATCTTCTTAACATAGATCAACTCATAGAATTAACAACCAACCACGCGATGCTTTCACTCATGGATGGATTTTCAGGTTATAATCAAATCCTCATCTCCCCCAATAATCAACAAAAAAATTATTTCATCACCCCTTGGGGAACCTTTTGTTACTGCATCATATCATTTTGTATTAAAAATGTAGGGGCTACTTATCAACATGCTATGACATACATTTTTCACGACCTCATCCACAAGATTTTCGAAGACTACATCGATGACCTTCTAGGAAAATCCAAATCACGAAAAATACCATCTTGACATCCTTGAATCAATATTCACTCATCTAATCTAGGTTAGACTTCATCTTAATCTTGCAAAGTGTGTTTTTCGTGTTCTCACCAGAAATATTTTAGGATTTATCATATATGTTTTAGACATTGAAGTTAACCCAGAAAAGGTTAGAGCAATCATTGATATACCTCCACCATATAATATTAAACAATTGCATATCCTCCAAGATAAATTGTAGTCAATTCTATGTTTCATATCACAAATTTCTTATCTTTGTTAACTGTTTCACCATCTAATCCGTAAAGATGTAGAATTTCATCAGGATTATGATTTCCAGAAGGCCCTTGATGAAACAAAATAGTATTTACTATCCCCTCATATATTTACTCCACCAAATGAAGGAGAGAAATTTTATTTATGCATATCCATTTCATAACATGCTCTAGGAGCTATGTTTTCCCACAACGATAATCAAGGTTGTGAACAAGTTGTATATTACATTAGCTGCACACTCAATGAGTATGAAACACACTACACTGAAGCTAAAAATATATGTTGTGCATTATATTTCTCCACCTCTAAACTTCGACATTATCTCTTCAATAACAAGAAATACGTCATCAATAGTTTTAATCCACTTAAAACCATGTACTCTAAACCTTATCATAAAAAACACATAACTCGATGGATTATGCTCATGACTGAATTTGAACTTGAAATTATATCACAGATATCTATTAAAGGTTAGGCCATTGCAAATCAACTCACTGATGCACCCCTTCTAGATAATGAACTCCCTTATGAATACTTTCCTATTGAGTCCATCAACAACATCGACAAGTCTAAATTTATCCCTGTTAAAATGACTCTCTTCTTTGATGGTGCTAAATGCCAAGAAGGGGGAGGAGAAAGAATTACTATCATACCTCCCTGGAATATTCCACTTCTACTATCATTTAAACATAATTTTTAATATATGAACAACATGGATGAATACAATTCCTTAATCATGGGTCTAAATACTGCCACTCTCTTAGGTGTCCACATTCTAGAAATGTATGGAGATTCACAACTTGTTATCAGTCAGATTAAACTAGAATATCAATGTAAAAATGAAATACTTCATAAATATTAAGTTGTTGTCGATTTCCTTCTTGATGAATTTGATCATTATACCATTTAGGCTATTCCCCAATATTCTAATAGGTTTACAGACACTATGGTATCTCTCGGATCCCTCATCCCTTTTTAAAATAAAAGAATCTAAGGATAACATTAAGATGTTTGTAGTTGTTGAATATTTGGATCATCCTTCACATACAAAATGAGCTTCCTCCCATTAACATTATTGATAATAATCCATTTGATCTATGGTACACTTAGATATATGATTATCTTACCAAATGAAAATTTCCATCAGACTTACTGCATGATGCTAAATGAAAATTTCTTCAACACGTCAATCGGTTCGCCATCATAGGAAATATCCTTTATAAATGTAGCTTTGATGGTATACTATTATGATGCCTTAAATCACATGAATCAATCAAAGAAGTCCATGATGGAATTTTTGGTGGTCACTTTAGTGGTAATGCCATCGCTAAATGCATCTGTTGTCATGCAAATGTGTAATAAGGAAATTAACAATTTCTGAGCACGAAAACTATACCCTTGTGTTAATTATTTCAAGTCCTATCATTCCAAGACACACCTGATTTGTCCAGTTATTCCAAGTGACCTCCCAACTAATTTTATCTCATCCCCTAGATGACTTAGGAAAGTCCATGCATTCCCCCTAGGAGATTTTAGGAGTTCATTTCCAAGTTATAGGTAGTTGTGGGAAGGGTTGTCACTAGCCTTCCTAGGGCTAGAGTAACCCCATGGAGCGGAGAAGAAGAGAATAAGAGGATGTGGAGGTGGTCCAAAGGTCTTGGGACATCATGGAAATTATTCACAAATATTTTGGAAGGGTTTAGAGAATCTGGGGTAGTTTCACCAAAATTAGGGTTCACATGCCTAGTTAATGCACATGACAAAATAACTATTGATATTCGGAAGGTGATTCCAGTATCTCTGGATGGATTTAGGAGAAAACATAAATATTTATGGAAATATAATTCCAATCCCTACATGATGGTGAAATCATATTTTTCACAACACTTTGGTGCATCAGGTCTGCAGGTAGTTTTTCTCAGGTAGAAGTGGAGTACTTAATAAAAATTCTGATATTTTAGGGATAAAATGGAAGAATAAATACATTAGACCCCCACCATTTTATTAAAAATTCCATTTCTATTTAGGATCATATAAAACATTTATGAAAAATTCCATGTGGGGCTCAAGCTATCATCGTCGCATGTTGTCCTCTTTGACCAAGTTCAGGTCAGCTCCAGGAGCCTGACATGATTTTATGTCCCTAAGGGTCAGGTATATTTACCTTGGAAAAATGTTCCTATCCCCCATATGACCTCTGAAACCCCATACGACCATCAGGATTGCTAGTTCATGCCCCGGGTGCAATTTGGAGCTCAAATCCCCTATTGTCAGATCTTTGCCACGTGTCAGCTCCAGGACCACCATGGAATTTGATGTCCCTCACATACCTCATAGGTCAGGGACATCAAACCTTGAAAAATGTGCCCACCCATCTGGCAGATATTTTTAGTCACCCATGTGACCCGCTTCCATCCCCTTAGTGCTTTAAAGCTAATTTTAGATCACTCATTCCCTATTGTCAGATCAATGTGACATGTCACCTCCAAAATCACCATGGAAACTAATGTCCCTCACATCGCTTTTAGGTGGGGGAAGTCATAGATAATAAAATGTTCCCAACCCTCTCTCAGCATGATTTCAAAAATTTAAATATTTACCTGCTTCCTTGCTTCTAACTTCTTAGACTCCTGTGCCTAGCCATATCTCCGTACTTCCTCTATAACCTCCTTGCCATCACTCCACCATTTCTGAACCTCAAACCAGACCTATCACATAAATACTCTCCTTCACTCCATGAATGAATACAGGTCTCAGAAGGAAGCTTGAGAAAACAAGGAAGGAGAAACAAAGATCAACGAAGAAAAAATGTAGAAAATCTCCATAGCCAATAACCATAAATGCATACAAATCTTACAAACTAGTGTACGAAGTAATGATCCATTTTTTGATGTTGATTCCTCTTTCCAAGACCATAAAAAATAGATTTTCAAAATCTCCTCTAGTGCAACAGAGAATTCATAGCGAAAATATCTCCTTTCCACTTCAACGAAGGAAAAATTAAATTTCCTATTAGACTGTTCACCGGATTGAAGTAGAATTTAACATGAAGCACCAGAAGAAAAAACCCAAATCCAAAATATAATTTTTTTTGCACATGGAGGATAAAAAAAAACTTGAAATTTTGATGTCATTTAATGGTTGCCACATCCAGAAGCACTGTTAGGTCCAAAATTTGAAATTTTAAAATCTCTTGGACTATTAAGCGGGAAGGTCTGAAATTTCAGAGGGGTGATATTGAAAAAAAACATATCAAAAACTTTTTTCCACGTCAATCACACCTCTAGAATCCCACTTTCTAATAATAGTAGGTCTTCTGCATAGGGGACTACTATTTTTGGAAAGTCAACAATGGTAGAAGTTGCAAATGAGAAAGAGACATTGGAGGTGCACTACAACATTGGAGGTCTTCATACTTACTAAAAATAGTAAGTTGTTATTTTAGGGAAAACATGAAGTAGAAGTGGATGGGACAAAATCAGGCATAGCCCTTCTCCTATGAGTATGAGATAAAACAAAATGATGTCTTGTACATGGACCTGAATGACCTAAGAAATCACATGAAAAATATATACCAAAAGAATATTGAAGATCATATATTCACCAGTGGCTTGCTTACTTCCACCAAACATCCAACATTTATCCAAAGTCATGAATTAGTCCTAGTCTACTCTCATCACTATGAGCTTGAAACATGAACCATTGGAGAAGACAATGGCACAACGATGTAAGTCATTAGCTCTAGAACCATCTCACTTTCTATATAGATACCGACATCACCTAGAATGGTTGTCATCTCAAAAGAAAGAGCCTTTCATGATTGGGAAATGATGGATGTATACATGTAAGGGGTTTCATTGGGGTCGAGGTTGAAAATGTGGACAAAGCCCTCAAGGATGCCCAACAAAATTCTAAGGTGTGAGTTCTAAGAAGGGTATGTAGATGTCATCACTCTCCTATGTAGAGTAATGGGTGAAGCAAGAAAAAGAGACTTCCAAGACTGGATGGGCCTGTTCATCTTGACATTGAAAGAAGGAAAACAAATAATTGATTAGGGATAGATCATTAGTGACAACCTCCATCTGTAACTACTCCAAATACCTATGATGAAGAATTTCCATATGACTTCTTACTTGGTCTACCTCCTTGCTAGCTCAAGATCATTCAAGGTATTTTCTCTCACATAAAACATTACCACTAAGGTGCCTACGTTAGAGATAATTCCACAGGTGGTGATGGAGGAAAATCATAGGCATTTATCTCGTGTGAGTGATGAATTCACAATGTATGTAGTCTGAAGCTTGGAAGGTGATTGAGAAGCTAGGATGTCATCACAAGCAGTGTCTTTGATCAAGAAGTATGGCTCCTATTTCATACAATTCTTGACATTCTCCTACCTATGTGTTGATGGCTTCGACCAAGCACCAGTAAGGCTATCCAAGTATCTTAGTGATCAAATTTTATTGTTCAATCTTTGTAGATAGATCATTTAGGTGAATAATAGGCTCAAAAGCAAGAGGAATAATTTGATTCCATTTCTTATCTCTCTTGAGGTATTCATGTGAAAGAGATCAAATGATGCATCTCATCTGGAGGTTGCTTTCATTCATTGAACTTTACATTCCCACTTCATCAAGCCTAGTGATGACATCTGAGAAGATCCCGACTCTTTGTATGTCCCAAAATTGTAACACAAGGGGAAAGTCAAAGATTACAAGGACAATTGCACGGATTAATTTGAACTACGTGAAAAGGATCATACAAGGATGACAATTGGTGAAATGAAGAAATTAAAGTTCTCCTGGTATGAAGATATTTCACAAGATGATGGGACAAAGATGTATGATTCTGAGTATATGGAAGTCAAGATGTTCCTTGCACCTCCAATCAACTGGTATGTTAATGAATCAGGGGATATATTAGAGAAAACTAAGAAGGTGTTGAGGAAAAAGAGAAATTGGTTTCAGAAGAAGATAACCATGATCATCCAATCATGAGGAGTTCCTTTGAGTCAGAAGCAAGCTTCGTATTAGTCATCTTCAAAATTCATAAAGGTGACCTCAAATTCTAAACACTCTGGAACAAGTTCAAAAAAGAAGGCCACAGAATTGGAAGCTTCTCCCCATGAGAAGATGCCAAAGAAACTCAGAGTAGAAGAAGGTTCATTTACATCACTGCTAGAGGAATATTTTATCACATAAATGTAGGAATTACACCCCATAACAAAGGAAAAAGTGGATGAAGAACACATGGTTCAAGATTAAGTCTTCAAGCCACCAAAAGAGGCTTCCCCTCTTGATGAAACTCATGTCTCTCTTATTTAGGATTTACTTCCTCCTTTAGAATAGGGTACCATTGGTGCACCTATCAATGAAACTAATTCCGATGAGATGTTTCCTTTGATGCAGTAAGTAATTATCCCTAACACTTGAACTATGCAATAAGTAACAACCATTGATATATCAATGACTATCTCATTGGGAAAATAAAAAATATCAATGAAGCTCACACATACAACCTCATAATTCTATAGTGGGGAAATGGGTAATCAATACATTGAAGTATCCCACCTCAAGGTAATCAAGCTAGTGGATGAGATAACAAATGACTATGAAATGAGCATAATTCAACTAGGACCAATAACTCATGAAGGGGATATGCACATGTACCAACAATCTTCCGCTCACATGGTGCAAGAAATAAAGAGTATAATAAGAAGATTGATGAACTAAAAGAGCAAGTGTGAACTCTTTCATTCTATGTGTAACATCTAGTTGATCCTAATTCCACGATAATTACAACTGAATAAATTACACCCACCAGTAGTTTCAATCCAAAATCCATCAGGAAGACACACGAGTTTATAATACATGAGTGAGAAAATAATGAATGGATCAACTCAATTTATGAAAAATGGAATTCAATCCTCCAAGAAGCGGTCAAACTCTTCACCTACATGTGTACGACAACAGATAGAAAACAAACACTAAATGAGGACTTAGAGAAAGAAAGCGACTATTGGGAACCTTTAGGCCCAGTAGTAAATGAAATGGGAAACACTTATCATCAGGATTTGATTAGCAAGAAGATATTTGAAACTCCCTCATAATACTTGTCATGTGTGTGGGTGAGGGCCTTTGAAATCAGGTTTGAGGAAATCAATCAGGCCATCATAGAGCTAGAGGAAAAAGAGGAACACACATACAAGTTGTAGGATAGTGTAAATCAAAAAATTCAAAATTTTGGAGTGCTTGAAATGGGTGAAGATATAAATTCTGATGAGTTGATTGTTCCATTTGAAGAACACATCAATAAATATGTACGAAACCCATTGTCCTTCACTAAGGATATCCTCCACTTCCTCTGAGAGATTTAGGCATCCATTGCACATATCACAGAGAAACATTCATCATGGTTAAATAATTGTAAAGACATCAACAATGTGGCCGATGGATGAACAAAAACCTTGAATTGCATTCGCATTCTTCACATTAACAAGGTGGAACCTGCAACTACTTGTTTCAGCAAAGAGCTTAGAGGAACAAAGGCCTTCTCAAGAGTGCAAAGTGGAAGCTAGCCAGAGAGCAAGATCAAATCCACTAAAATGACTCATCATTCTATATAATTATTATTCTTTCTTCTTGTTCTTGTTCTTCTTCTTTCTCTCTCTTCTCTTCTCAGTCAATGCTCTCTCTCATCAATGTTATATTTTCATGTTGAGGTATGCACTTTTTAATATAACTTTACGTGACTTTAGAAACATAATGTAAACTTTAATTCACCTTTTTTAATAAAAGGCACTTAAATATTTAGGTGGAATATGAACAGTCTATAGTCACATTAAAGTATTTGAAAAATCACGAGGAAGATTAAGAGTTTCCTTTTCTTCTATAAATTGTAACAAGCTCCTCATTTGAGCTTATTCTAAAAACTTCCTACTCTTTTGAGATAACTTTTGAAACTTCTTAGATGTTGGATAAATTTTTTTGGTGAATTCATGAGAGAGATATCCTTGTGAAGAGAGAAAAGAGAGAAAATTTCTTACATTTCCCATACTTAAAAATGTCTACTTCTATGTTATGTACAATTTCTACTTCACCTTCAATAAAGGAAGAAAGAATTTTGGCCTTTTTTGACTGAGGAATTTAGTGGTACTTTGTGCTCATTAAACACTATTTGGTCTTATTTCCATTACATTTTTTTTTTCTTCTAAATTCAAGCGCATATAATGAAACTTTTGGCTGGTGTATGCAAGTCTCTAATTTTCTACTTGCAACATTAGTTTCCCTTTTCTAACTTTCTCACTCCGTTTCTTGCTTTCCTAGCAAATTCCTCTCTTACAGATATATGCAAGCTTTTTCCACATGGTCATTGGAGTGCCCCTATTAGATCCTTGACTAAAAGGCTACTAGGATTAAACTCACTTTTTACTCACACATGCACATACATAAGTGGCACTGCATAAGTAGAGTGACTTAGAATCCTAAAGCATTGGTGAGATAACCACCAATTTATCCCTGACAATTTTTCTCACCAAATTTTTTTGGCACCCACTATGGGGTAGATTTAGTAGCATTTGCACATGAATATGACCATCAGGTCAAAATAATATTAAAAAAATTCAAAAAATTCAAAATTAAAAAAAAAGGAATCTTTCTGGAATTTGATTATCTATATGAGCCTCATGTATACAAAACATGTTTATCCCGGGAAATCCTCCTATTTAAAGACTTGAATTTCTCTTCCACATCCAAGAGGATATTTTTTCATATTTGAGAGAAACTATCTAACATAACAGGAGAAGTTTCAAGCACTACTTCATTGCCATGATAATTCTTGACCTTGAAGAGAAGTGTGTTGCTAAATTGGAAAGGTAAAGAAAAAACCTAGCACTGCAAAGAAGAGCATAGATTTCCAAGATGGTGGATAGAAGATACACTTGGAGATAGAGAAAAGAAGGAAAAAATGACCCCACTTTTGAATAACTTTAAAGAAGACGAGATTTTCTCATAATTTAGAGGTCTCCCTTTTTTCAAGCAACCAATCACGTTGGGAACCTGAGTGCTTCCAATCCTTTGGATAGTGAGTTTCCATACATCAACAAGAACCTTGAATATTTCACTGACATAGATACCAAAGAAGAATCTAAAGAAAGAGAAGCAAGAGCAGAAGAGGAAATAAGAGCTCAGCTTGAAGAAATTGAAATACTTCAAGGCAAGGTGGCTGTAAGAGTAGGAGTAGAAGCTATAACATTAGAGAGGTTGGAAGCTAGAAATAGAAATAGAATGGGGGATCATGATTGTGAGGTCTATAGACCTAATGTACCATGGGGTGTAAACACTAGCCCACTCTCCCTTTCTCAACCACTTCACGAGTTACTAAAAGTGTAACAACTACTTTTGTCACTTCAATCTTAGAGAACTTTTTTTATCTTACCTCATGTAGCTGATTTAAATACCCATATATTTAAATCCAACATAAGTCTTAAAGAAATCCATTTTTGATAACTATCATGAACCATGTGCCGCTATATGAGAGAATACTAAACTTTACTCATTCTCCCTTAATGATCTTTACAAGCCATACATAAAATGTACCACTTTGGCTCTCCTTTAATAGGTCATGATATATAAGTGATAACCCCTAAGTGTGTACCCGGGTTCCACCTAGGAAATCCACAAGCATCTTACAACTTAGATAATTGTGAAATCTTGACAATGTAATCAACAATTACACTACCTTGCACAAGGTTTCTGAGTCATGTAAGCCATGCTTGATTCCATGACGGCACACTCACCATTAGAATCTTGTCATCTCACCTTATTCACTTGTTCAGTTATATGGGTCTACAGTCAAGGATGTTGTAAACAACTACAAGTCTTGTAAAAGGTAAAAGTCCAAATTAACCCACATGAGGTTGTACCTCGATGTCATCCTGTGATGCCTAGGAGAAAGTAATTGTCTTTGTAATGATTCGTAACATTACTAGACTGCTTCTCTTCCCATAGCCATCATATGTTGGCATCAAGGTACTGACCTGTGGGGTTCCATCTACCCTTGTAACTTTAACAAGCTTATACTTAAGCAATACCAAACCTTATTTTAAGGAATTGATAAGGAAACTCAGTACAAATGTTATGTGACAATATTCAAATAAAAAAATTGTCATTAAAAGGATACAACCACATAATGGCCGTAGTGAGTTTCCCTGTCAAGAGTCCAAAAATGAAACATGGTATCTTAATAAATTAAACAAGAAATTTTTCTCTAGTTCCTATGTGTTCATTACTTAACGAAGCGTAACTAAAGTCTTGTTCATAATATCATGATAGGTTAAATTTAGTTTCGTTAGTACTCCTTTCTACCTATCTGTTCCAGAAATAAGATAGATCATTCTTTATACCTAAATTCCCAATCATATTGCTATTATTAATGATTAAAATTTCTACCGAATCAAATAATGTCTCAAACATTAATCAAGGGGTAATGACCATTAATGGTATTCTCACTCCTATAATAAATCATGCTAAGCCACATAATCACTCCTCGTTAGGGACATATGGATTCATTACCATTTATACTCCCTTCAATAACACTTATACTATGAATTAGAATCGTGTTATCTAGTTTTACTTTAGCATTTATATATTAGCCACGTCTAACTTATCTAAAAATGAATCTTCTTCATTTTAAGATATCTTGTTTCAATAGTAATCCTAATTCTCTCGAGGAATTTTACTACAATGTCCAAACCCGACCTAGGTTTATTTGAATGGTTGGTTAAAACCTTAGCAATTTATTTCATTTTATTGAATCTTATAACTAATTTCCTTGGAATTCAAAGGTACATTCTATGCATTCCAGCAATCGGAACATTGTTATCCTTTTTTTTAATGACTACACCATCATATCTTAATTATGGTTGATTTTAACTCACTAATTTTAGGAACATAGATACCAAAATTTCAGTATGGATCTATTATCAAGTACTCAAGGTGAGCACAATCTTCATGCTCCTAACAACAACTTCATCATTTGCATTAGGCATAATACCGAAGGTTTCATATAAGTTTGGTGTTCAGGAGTTTAGTCTCATATAAAGTTCTTCACCAACTCTATCCCATCCCCTATGGGTCCTTTTAGTATTTCAAGTTTAACCTAGTTAATAATGAATTATATTCATTACATCTTGTTAGTTGGAGTAAACTTTATCATTAATGTTCATGACATCATATATTTTGAATGATGATAATCTGATAGATCTTATACTTCATTTCCCCATTTTATGAAAAGATAGATCGCTTAAGCATCAAAGATCATTCATGTTCTAATATCCATTAGTATTTCACCTTTCAACATTATGTTGAGTTTCCCTTCATCTTACGAGGGTTGGAATAATTTTACATAGTAATTCAACTTAATTTCCTTAAATGCTTGAGTACTTGTCAAAAGGAACATCACTTAAGTTTCTAAGACTTAACCCTTATATGCTAAACTTTATCTTATCATATAGAATTTTCATCATATTATTTTACCTCTCGTATAGTTACTCAAACTTTACTAGAAGAAACACCCAAAATGGTGTATATATACACATATACATCAATATTCATAAATAGATGATTTCCCATATACCAAGCCATATTTATTTAACTTGACTTATGAGGAATCACAACCTCTTAGTAACAGCACTATGAATATTCCATAAGCTATTTGGTTTAGATAAACATAATACTTCAACTCTGGTCCATAGTGTATCCCATAAACCTATCAATTCTATTATTGATTCATAACCTCACATTTCAATTATTGAAATTAGGTTCAACTAGTCCATAAGATAGTTAATATATTACTGAATCAAATAATTATAACAACCCTTAATTATAATCATTTAATGATTCAATTTTCATAGAATATCACAAGCATATAGCCCTATCCTTATTGATATTACTACAACATAGTAGAAAATGTTACAGAGATTGCAGAAAGGCATCAACAGTCTTTCATTGATATAAAACAAGTATTTATAGATCATTACATGGAATCTTTACCATGTTACAATATATCATAAGAGTACTCAGTAGATTTTCACAAGAAAAACCTTACTTTGATGACAACAAATAGCTTCCTTAGCATAAACAAGAATATATCAATTCACAATTTGAACACATCTTTATCATTTAAAAGTAAACATATGGTTTAATTAGATAACCAATGCATTTCTTTACTTTACACCTGTTATATTCGCTCATTTTCCTACAATGGTTAGGAAAGGTCAGTTCGAATGAAATAAGAAAGAAAATTCCATTATCCCATTTATCAATTTATGTCATTAACTGTTAGAATGAATATATAATGCAATAACAATCTCATTCTTCCAATTTAGTAATGTAATGAAATAACATCATACTCTAATAATTTGAATTGCATACATTTGATACAACTCTTATTACTTCTTCAGTATTCCTCATTGACAGAGTCTCATTAGCACTTCACATAATTAAATTGAAGCAATGCCAGATAAGTATATTAATACCCAATAATGACCATCAACTAATCAATTCCATATGTTTTTGTAATAAATACAATTGAAGTCCACAAAGAATAAATAGAAGCATCAGAATACTATATCCACAAAGAATAAATAGAAGCATCAGAATACTATCTATCACAATATGAATTTATATCATCCTATTCATAGCTAGAAGTTGTTGCAGCTATTGTTGTTTCTCTATAAATTCCACAAGTCATAACTTTGGACACAAACAAGGTAATCCATGATACGCATATGAAACCAACCAGTTCCATCAATACCAAAATATCCATCAATCAATCTGTTCTACACACAACACTCTTATTGCTTTCATTCCAAGAATTTTTTATGTCATTACTTCATAAAATAGCAAATTCTGTATCAATCATTAATATCCCAATAAGGGAAGGAAATTATATATGTCAAAGTTATATATTGTAATAACTTATAGGAATTAAATATAAGCCTCATTTCTCAAATGGATAGTCTTGTGTGTTCTTTATTAAAACAAAAAACCTTGAATTATATCTTAGAATATTTTGCTGCAATAAGAATCCGCCAAAACAGGGAAAAATAAAATTCATTTCACAACTATATAGACTTGTGTATTCCTTAATACAACAATTTACCTCCCATTATATCCTACAACATCCCACTATAATAAGAGTTCCGAAAACTAATCCATTACTGAAGCTTGATTGAATTTATGAATAGAAGTCTAAACTTCCCAAGTTTTTCTCAATGACTAATGCATACTACCCTTCAATAATGGGGATATGTTATACTTGTTTTTATCGATCTACAAAGATTCATTCAGTTACATAAAATCCACATAGTATAAATATCAGAATCTATAGTAAATATTTGATTTAAGGAATGGGAACAAACTAAGTTTTAGTTCCACCATTGCACCATATAAATGGAGCCACAATACTTAAGACAGATATCCGAGATGTCAAGCAATCAAGGGCCCTTGAATTAAAATAAGACTTTTCATTCTTTCTTATAAACATAAAAAAGTCAATCATTTTTTTTAATCATTATCCTTTATGACCCAAGCCTCAACCGAGATTTTCTCAAGTATATAACTAGTTTCATAATTATATAAAAGATCTGAAGCAAATAACTTTCTGAAGGAAGAAGGAATGGTTTTCCATACCTGGTGTAAGATAAGTTAGGCTTAGTCCTTCAAAACCTAAACCCTGAACTCATTTTTTTTTCAAACAGTATCAATTCAAACTGGTCTAGACAACCATTTAAGAAGATAACAAAAAATTAAATTCCTTAAAGTTAGATTGAGCTAAAAGCTCGATATAATCAGCATTCTACTACATTAACTAGCGGTAGTTTCCATAACCTATAAAAAGGAACAGTCATGTTGAGATTATAACCTACACGAGGCTAAATGGTGAAAACAAAAGATACATTCTGCAACTCAGCCACTGTCACTACCCATTTAATGAAACCAAGAGTAATTCCCAACTATTTCCAAATAACTTCTCTAAGAGCTAAAGGGTTAATAAATCATTCAATGGTTATCATGAACTATTAATAGTTTAAAAAGACATATCTCAGACTGAGTAATATCAGAAATATTTACACCCATAATTACCTATGAAGAGGGAGTGTCAAGGAAATGCTTTCTTGTAGACCTCATAAAGGTAAATGATTAAGATGGGTAAATAAAGTAAATCCTAAACCATAATGGAAAAACCTGATTCACTCAGAGTTTAATCGATTGTAAAGTCTATAAAATATCCTATGCTTAAATTAGATATACCAACTAGATATCACCAACTCAGCCTTGGCACATGCCCAAATACACCTCTTTTTTCTACAGATGTCATGCACATACCAAAAGTGAAAGAAATAAACACCAATAGCTAGAATAATTTTATTTCTAGATCCATATATCAAAATTTTGGTTAGGTAAAGGAAAAACCATGCACACAAAATCAATTTTGCACAATATTAAAATATTTACACATAAACCCATTATTATCTGGGTCAAACTCTTTGACAAAATGTAAACAAATTTTTTCATTTCAAGTCTTAATAAGTAAACATGATTTAAACAGTATTAAAGATAAAATATTAAATACCCAAGTTTAACAGTCATACCATTTTACCAATTCTTTTCACAGAACAACAGAGTATAAAAACAACAACTTCTAACCATCACTCACTCACTTATTCTTGGCTCAGTAAAATTACAAATATGTATGTGCTATAACATCTAATGAAAATAAAAAGATAAAGGGGTTAAGGAACCATTCTTTCCTGAGAATTCAATTCTTAAACCCTTCGAAGTCTATCTCCAATAAGTTTTTCAGTGATAGAGAGTTATGGATTCAAAAATATACAACTCGAACTAGTCAAAAATTCAATCCCTCCTTCCAAGCCAAACAATGACATCCCCCATCTTATAACTCTACCCACAAAAATGAACTTCCTCTTCTGAAAATAGCTACAAGAACTCATAGATTGATCAACATGCACAACTACAAGAAGTGGAACATTTCTCACAAATTTCATCAACAAAACAAAATGGAGAAACTGCATGTGATTTTCTTCCTTAGGAAGATTTATGGATCTCCATGATTTTAAATGCATAATTAATGGTATTAACTGCTGCAGTACAAGTGAATCATCCAACTACCACCGCCCTCTAACTCACCTCAAAAATTGGTAGGATTTCTACAGTTAAATCTTCATTTAACTCTTCCACAAAATTAACTAAATATAAATCACTTAATTTCTTTCAATCACATAGGTCGAATGATCTTTTGAAAGAATGAATTATAATATAGTATAAAAACAATGTTATAAAACATGCATAGCTTAAAATTATTATTCGAATGCCCCATACTTCTAGAATTCCCTGGAGTTAGATTATATAATTTTAAATATGTTGGCATGTCCCTTAAGGTCTATAACATCCCTTAAGTTATCAATGATCTTATACATAGTGGGTTTGGTTCTACCATTTTACAGTCATTTAATCGCTATTCAAAAATATCTGGCATCCTGAAAGGATTACCTGAAAATCACACAATCATTTTTCAATAATTCAAAGGTCCCAAAATTAACATCTTGACCTAGAATTCACAAGCCCATGTCAATTAGTCTAAAAAGTGATTAATCATGAATATGTGTTGAGTGAGTCTCTCCACTCGACTCCAATGTTTAAAACACATCACCCTCTAAGGTTGTCACAATGATAAATTATCTCGCAAATATGTATAATAGTTTTATAAATATATATAGACTAGGACTAATGTGATATCATGGCCCAAGATTGATTTGTAGTAATGTATATCATAAAGCATAGGCTTTTGACCCACAAGTCGTTTGCCATACTTCGAGAGCCTTATTGACTTAGTGCCTACAAGCTTAATCCAGTAAAAATAATATTATTCTAGGGAATTAATTACCAACAACACCCTTAGTTTAGATAATCACTAATTCAACATCAGTCCTTAATAATCATATCAATTCCTTTATCTTGTTTTCTCAACCATTATTGAAAACACTGGTTCCTCTTCCACTTGATGTCAAGATCAGTCAAAGATGACGATCTAGTTATGTTCTTGATTGTATTTGTAGGGTATTACATCCTTCCTCCTTAATGATTTATAGTCTTGATGATTTAATATTGCTACTTAATTAAATCAATTAAGTACAAAATTTTGTACTTCTATTTAAGTAAAATCATCATTAATTTCATTGAAACTAGTAATTTAATGTCTCATAAGCTCGCATTTACTAGATGTCATTACTTGTCAACCAGTAAACCATTATACTATAAGCAAAACATCATAGATTCTATCCCTTCAGTAGTTTGCTTCATGTAACATTATGCAATACATACAAAATGTATTCTTAAGAATTCAACTTTACCAAGCTAAAGCAACATGAAACTGTTGTATTAAACTAGACGAGTCCAATCACAACCTTCTTACATCAAGGTATTACAACACTCAAGACTAGTCATGAGGAGTTTTTTTCTGTTAAGTTCATATTTTAATAAGACTCTACCTCTGAAAGAAATCCAAACTCAATGATTCCCAATTCAATGATTCCAGATTAAAAGTTCAAAGACGTAAGACTTGAGTTAAATAGACTTTACTTTCATAATCTTGTAACTCCTATTATCTTTAAATTACCGTTCCTTTACAACTTGGATAGCTATATTTACCATATTAGGCACATAATATTGTTAACAATATTAAATTTAAAGAGAATTTTGACTTTAAAACCTTGAAGGTTAGCTTACATATCCCCATGGAATCATGAATATCAAGTTACATACCTGAAATTCTTCGTTACACACCTCTAGTTTCCTACTAGGTTTGAACATTTTCCAACTTGACAATGTTGCTCAGCCTGTGAAATATTATTGGGCCTATTACACTTTAAATTCAACTCAAGGTATCAAATTTTGTAGAAAAGTCTGCAATAACAATGAGTACCCTGTCCTTGTATGATATTTCAAGATTACATAGCATCTCAGACATAGTTATCATTCAATCTTCTAGAAGAATGTTTACTCAATATCACTTAGTAAACTAGCTAGAATTATTTTGCCACACTATTCCAAGTAGTATATTAATAGAGTGGTCATACAAAAATCACAAACTGCCACAAGGGTAACAAACCACATAATGATAATTCAGTTATATAGTCATATAAATATTTATGCCTATCACTTCCAGCCCTTAAGAAGCTCTAAGAACTAAGTTCATAATATAGTAGAATGTAAAATAGTCCCTTTATACCTTATCAAGGTATACGATCCAAATTAGAGGATGAAATTTTTATACATTCACAGTACAAGTTTAAAACAGACCTCTTACATCTGTATTTAGTCTTGTAAACACCCTTTACTTCTACTAAACTCCAACTTTAGAGTCATATAAATCTTATTTGGTCATGACCAATCAATATTGCACCATTCATAACATATAAGAGCCCTAAACAGAATTATTTTTACCTGTAAGGATTTCATAAGGATACATTTTCCTGAATCTATCTTCAAAGCACTTTACCATTGCATGTTGTTATAAAAACAATCTCATGTAACTATACTAAAGTCTAGAAATATGCAAATCAACCTTATCAAAAGATTTCCTTCTTTGTGAAATGAGTTCAATCAGTGACTATATCATGATAAATGACACCCAGTTATGGTTCATGAAATTTTGCTTACTGTTCGCAATTAAAATTTTTTAATTCTAATTTACTTTCCAGCTAGTCACTTCACACAAAGACCTCATCTACATTAATATTTGCATTTAATTAGTAACAAGGTCTTATTTAACTTTCCTATCATTATGATAGGATGAATTGTTTCTTTTTCAACAAAACTATGTCAGACTTTACTATGAAAGCTCACACTTTTTGACTCTTTCCATCCTTTATCTCTTTTCTAAAAATTAGAAATAAGGAAGAGCTAATGCTCTTGCATGATTTTACTAGATAAAGCTATAATTTTATTGCAGATTTCATTCTAGCCAAATCTACCTTTCAAGTCACTTCCATTTTAATCAGCTAGTCTTCCTCTATATACTACCTTTATCCTATACGGATTTCTTTTAATATATGATTTATGCTCCAATTCTATCATAATACCATTTGATCGATCGAGTAACACTCTAATGATCATCATCTTTCAGCCTAAGTAGTTTTTTTTGGCTACTCATATTCACATTACCAGCTGCTCCTTGCATCTAACTCTTTTACCCTCGAACCCAAAGCTTAGTTTGATATGGTTCATTATCAACAATACATCCTTATTTATTTTTTCTTTTTTCTAAGCATAAGGGCTCATTAGGCCCAAGAGCTGCAACCTTCAGCTCTGATACCAAAATGTAACAACCAATTTTTTCACTTAAATCTTAGAGATTTTTTTATCTTACCTCGTGTATCTGATTTAAATACCCATATATTTAAATCCAACATAAGTCTTAAAGCAATCCATTTCAAATAACTATCATAAACCATGTGACGTTGTATGAGAGAATACTAAATTTTGATCATTTTTCTTCAATGCTCTTTACAAGCCATACATAAAATGTATCCCTTTGGTTCTCCTTTAATAGGATATGATATATTAGTGATAACCCCTAAGCATGTACCTTGGTTCCACCTAGGAAATCCATAGGCATCTCACAGCTTAGATAATGATGAAATCTCGACAATGTAATCAACAGTTACAGTACCTTGTGCAAGGTTTCTGAGTCATGTATGACATGCTCGATTCCATGATGGCACACTCACCATTGGAATCTTATCATCTCACCTTATTCACTTGTTCAATTATATGGATCTGCAGTAAAGGATGATGTAAACAACTACAAGTCTTGTACAAGGTAGAAGTCTGAATTAAACCTATGATGCCTATGGGAAAGCAATTGTCTTTGTAATGATTCGTATCATTACTAGACTACTTCCTTTCCCATAGCCATCATATGTTGGCATCAGGGTACTGACCCATGGGGTTACATATTCCCTTGTAACTTTAACAAGCTTATACTTAAGCAATACCAAACCTCATTTTAAGGTCTTGATAAGGAAAGTTAGTACAGTTGTTATGTGATAGTTCTCAAATAACAAAAATTGTCATTAAAAGGATAAAACCATGTAATGGCGGGTAGTGAGTTGCCCTATCAAGAGTCCAAAAATGAAACACGGTATCTTAATAAATTAAACAAGACAAATTGCTCTAGTTCCCATGTCTTCATTACTTAGTGAAGCATAACTAGAGTCCTGTTCATAATATCATGATAGGTTAAATGCAGTTCTGTTAGTACTCATTTCTACCTATTTTTTCTAGACATAAGTTAGATCATTCTTTAGATCTAAATTTCCAATCTTGTTGTTACCAATGATTCAAATTCAAGTGAATAAAATAATGCCAAACATTATCAAGGAGTAATAACCATTAATGTTATTCTTACTCCTATAAAAAATCATGCAAGCCACATAATCACTCATCATTAGGGACATACATAGTCATTCCCATTATCCTCCTTTTAATAACACTTATACCATTTATAAGAATCATGTTATTTTGTTTTACTTTAGCATTTATATATTCATCAGTTCTAATTTATCCATAAATTAGTCTTATCCATTTTAGGTATCTTGTTTTAGTAGTAATCCCAATTCTCTTGATGACTTTACTACAACTTCCAACCCCGACTTAGGTTTATTAGTATGGTGGTTAAAACCTTGGTAATATATTCATTTCTTAAATCTTATACCAATTTCCTTGGCATCAAAAATACATCCTATGCATTCCAATAATTAGAACTATTAGTGCAAATTCACAAAACCCCAAAAATGACCTATGGATCTACTTTTATAAGGCAATGTCATTTAGTGTGAATGCACAACATTGAGCTTTCCCAAAGTTTGGGACCTTTGCAAATGGGGAATTCTCTCCAGAGAAGGCTGGTTCCTCTTCCTAAACTACCTACGACAAGCTAATGTAATCCTAATCTAACTATGCCAAGGAGACAGAGAGAGAGAGAAAAGAGGGAAAAATAGAGCCTACACTAAAATAGTGATACACCAGAGAAGAAAAATGCTGAACATCTATCAAAACTACCATGGAACAAGAAGAGGTGAGCAATGGAAAGGATGGAGAAGTGCATAAAAAAACCAAGGATAAATTTCACACAAAAAATGTTCCAAAACTCCATGAACATAGCTCCAAAACTTGCAATGAACATTCAAACATGCAAAAATACCTACAATGAAGAGAGGCAAGAAGAGGACAAGAAAAACAAGCAAGGATGGACAAATGCATCACAAAACACATTTTTTATTGCTCCTGAAGTTTGCACAGAACATCATTTTACTAGTAAGAGGAAAAAAACACCATTACAGAGCAAGGGAGGAGGTTTAAACTTCATTTTAGACCCTGGGGAAGAAAATAAGGGAGAGGCAGAGAAGAATGATGAACAACTTGGTACAAATGAGCCAAAACTGGCTTTTAACCATGAAGCAGAATGGAAGAAAGGAGAAAACACAGGAATATCTGATTTTGGACTTCAACCACCAACAAGATTCATTAAAATAGCAAGGGAACCTCTAAAAATCCACTTCCCAATGCATTCGAGCCCACAAGAAAATAAATTACCCATACCTCATTAAATCTGGTACAAGAAAATCTAATTTTTTGTCTTTTCTAGTGCTAGGGACGTTTACCCAAATTTATCCCACGAATCTTCACCAAAATCCAAAATTGAAAGGTCCAATGTGTATATAATTTCACCACATTTACAATGACATAAAGAACGTGAAAACCAAGCTCTGGATCAAAAGATATGGCCCTATGAAGATTTAGGGTAAAAATGGCGAAAACAGAGTCTAAATTCGGTCGGCGGGGTCAAACTTTAAAATTTTCACTTTTGGAAAATTTTCCCAAAAGCCTCCATGCCTCCACCACTCCAAGACACATTTATGTCTCTAATTCACTGATGGGATCATGGACTAAACCTTCTCTTTTTCTCCTTTGATTTTTACATTGGGAAATTTCCTGATTTTCCCCCAAGCTTCGTTCTTCCGGTGACACGTGTCACTTCCTAGTTGCTTGGTGGGGCGTGCTTCTATTTTTTCCTTTGTGCCTCATTTTGGTTTTGGAAAAAAACCAAAACTTCACCCACCAGTTCTAATCCTCTACCGCTGAACATGTGGTGTCTTCAAAATGATATGTGGGCCTTCAGGCTAGAATTTGATTATTTGACTTTCACCCCAAAAGGGCTAAGTACCCAAATTTCCCCCTACCTCTGCCGACGTGCTTCCTTCCCCTCCACGGGCCTGTGGGAAAAAATTTCCCCTTGCACCTTGTTATCCCGTAAAATTGACAAGGGAAATTTTACTGATAACCATAACGAAAATTTTGTTCCGATCCCTCGTTAGGGATCCCTTGCATTCGGAACGTTGCAAAATCCCTTTCCCGGGAAATCTAGTTTTTCGAACTTAGTCATTTTTGGTCTTTTGGCGGGGCGCATGGAATGACTATGTAACATCAACATTTGGTGCACCCCCTTTAAAATCCTTTAGTGCATGGTTTTTCATGTCAACAGACCTTTTGGTGTGCCTTGATATGTTGAGTCTTTCCTACGTGTGCCGAGGCGCATGCACCTTCATGTCAACAATACTTTTGTTGTGCCACTTTTCGGTGCGCCAAAGGCACACATATTCTTGTGTCGACATCACTTTCGGTGCGCCAAAGGCACACATAACTTCGTGTTGTCAAGTGCTTTGGTGCGCCTAAGGGTGCATGCTTTCTCATGTCGACAACTCATTTGGTGCGCCCCTTTAGAAAGTTGGTGGCACATTTATTACTTCCTCGCCTATATATAGGCACGTCTGCATTGTCATTTTCACAATGCAAATCATGTGATATTTTCTCTGAGCCTGTCAGTACCTGCCCTGTTGCTTTTGATCACGCCGTGGACCCGTTTTCGTGCTTTTTCATCATTATATCCTGGTAAGAGGTCCTCACTCTTGTATTTTTGTGTTCTTTGGTTTTTCTTGGGTGTTGGCTGGTTCTGCTTGGTTGGTGGATCATGTTTGTTTTTCCCCAACCTGCTACTGTTCTTTCCATTTTTCACCATGCTTTTCGCCCCCTTTTCCAGATCTGCTGGGAAGGGGACTCTATCCTGAAGTGTTGAACTCAAAAAATCTTGTTTTAGACCTCTTCATGACCCATGAACCCTGCAAAAAAGAACTCAACCATATGCATATCCCTCAGTGAAGAAATCATAGCTGGAAGAGGGTGTAATGTTGTAAGTTACCTTGGCGCATCTGTCACCCCTGCAACATGATCAAAACCTGTGCTAATGGCACACCCATCATGCCTGTTACATCAAGAGCATTTGTGCCCTCAAGGCGCGCCTCCTTCACACGCTGCAAGTGCTAACCTTATGCCCTCCTTGGCGTGACAACCTCATTTGTTGCATCGCATAAGCATGTGCCTCTTTGGCGCACCCTACATCTATGCAACATCAGCTTAAACTGTGCCAAGTGTAAAACTATCAAGGCACGGGCGTATCCATCCTTACAGCAACATAATGTTGTGTAGACCCTCCGTGCACCGCGCCAAGCTACCTTTGGCGCACAGAAATTTCATGTTACATAAACCATATATGCGCCTTTGGTGCACCAAATTTCCATGCAACATGAAAAATACATGCGCCTTTAGCGCGTCCTATCCCTATGTAACATAAGGTCTCTGTGCGCCCTTTACAAAAATGTAACCTGCAATATCTATATACCTTACCTATTTAGCTCTGCAATTTGCTATATTTGTGCACCCTGCGCCCTGAAGCCTCAAAATCACTAACTCTTTCTCCTGTTAACACTTCAATGGAAGATCAAATGACTAATACAGCCTTTTTACATTGGGTCTCACTTCTTCTTCGTGTAGATCAACAACTAAGCTCAGAGTTCCATATGTCAACATCAAGCAAGAGGCCTACCAAATCCAAAGGCAAGGCCAAGCTTACAGAAGAAGAAATGAAATATAAGTATCAGAGGGTCAGAATGCCTGACTCCCAGGCTGAATGCGACATGGACATCAGAGACTCAGAATTGGGTCATATTGATATGGAGGATTTCTGGGGCTGGACTCAGAAGGTAACAAGAAGTCTGTGGATGGACAAACTGATAGGCAATGCCCCACACTTCACTGGAGGAATCCCAATCAGCACCGTTAACAATGAATTCATGATGGTGGTTGCCTGGTGCTACAACAGAGACATGAGGTGTGTCGTAAATTACAAGGGTGAGGTCATCATTAACCTCATTGCCCGCCACTTCGAGATAATACTCGGCATTCCTTATCACTGGAACTTTGTGGCCGTAAGCTGAGAGGATTGTATTAAAGCCTGGGACGACCATGAAGATTAGTGCATGCAGCTGATGAATGAAGTCTATTTCAAAAACAAAAGGTGGTGATCCATTGGCCACAAATCATTCATCGCAGTGATTTTTTGGAGGAGCTCAGTGACACCATCACATTCCTGAGCAGGGTCTTTGGGCTTCCTGATGCCCACTATTTCCATAAATGGATGCTTTGGTACTTAGAAACCATGAATAAAAATGTGCCTGATCAACACTTAGAATGGGCAGAAATTATAAGCAGCACGATCTCTGAGTAGCTTCAACAATTTAATACAACAGGGAGATTCTACATGAATTCCTATGTTGTTTACGTTGCGGCATCAGAGAGAGACTACCCAGGCCTGATGCGGAGTGGGGTTTGGCCCCAGGTCAAAATATATGAGTACTACCCAGAGTTGAAGCTGGAAAATAGCATCCCTCAATTCACAAAGATCAACGATGTGTTTTTCTACCACATCATCTACCTGTTGAGGCCAAATATGACTTACGGTCACACGACCAAGAGCATAGTGGCAGCCATTGAGAAATGGGGGGCCCTGTTCACCCAATTTCCCACGTTCACTTATCTGAGGGCAGCCAACTTCTTGGGAGAGCCAACTAGACTGCCAAGGTATGCTGGACCCAAGTTGATTTTGCTAGAGTTTTCAAGACAGCTGATCACCTATCATGAGAAGTACCTCAAAAGAAAGAAGGGTGGAATTCCTTTCCCCCTCACAGTGGGTAGATATACGTGTCTTACCCATTATAAGGCAAAAGACATGTTCGCAGAGCTAGAATTGCTTAATTTGAAACATGATTTCCCACCCAGGCCTACCTTTGACCCAAGAAGTTGTCTGCCAAGGGCTAAGCTCGATCCAATCCACATCCCCTAGATCAAGGACATCTACATGAACATCATTCATGAGGTTGAGCTTAGGAGAAAGGACCATTCTCGTTTGGCCTTGGCAGAAATCATCCAATATGGGGTAGCAATTGTCCCCAAAGGTTTCCAAACTATTGAGGATGAAGTAGATCAAGTATATCATAACAAAGATTGGGACAATTGGCATTTTTCTGCCATTGACAGGACTAAAGCACCTTAGACAATTGAGGAGAGGGTTAAGGAAACTCTGCGCAGGATAGAGCATTGGTGTCGAATAAATGGATTAATCTACTTCGGGGTTGATTTCACAACCTTCCCATTGGGTAATGCACCTTCTCGATCTAAACAGCAGCCTAAAGGCAAAGGAAAAAGCATAGAGGGTGAATCCAGCACCACTCGAGAAGAAGCTCCTGAGAGTCCTCCTTCCGCAGCACCCGAACAGGTCATAACTCTGGCTTCTCTAGAGAAAGAAGCAGAAGAGGATGTTCCAATAGGCCCATCCAATCAGGATGTCGGAACCGCTACAACAACTGAGGTCCCTTCTGTCCCTTCTTCTTCTCCTCCTTCCCCTCCTTGAGTGACTCAGGCGACCATCCCTTTGGTCGTGTCCTCTCCCCCTTCTTCTACTGTTCCCCCCGCTTCTTCGTCTATGTTCTCTTCCCTCGCGGATCTGTCCCCCTCCCTTTCTTCCCTCATCTCTGAGCTCCCTTCCCTTCCTATAGCTTCCTCTGCTGCAGTATCCCTTCCTCCCGTGGGCACGTCTTCGGCTGTTCTCTCTATGCCGCCACCACGTGTCTCCGCGTTTTTCCCTTCTACTACTGCAGCTGCCCCCTTCTCTGTTTCCGGCCCTTCTCCCATAAGTCCAGCCTGGATCTCCCAGCATTTAAGTCAGCAGAAAAGGAAAGTTCCCATCGCTTCGATGGACTTTTCCGTAATCCCATCCAAAGGGGCAAAGAAGCAGAAGCCCGTCACACACTTCTCTCAGAGTGCTTCGGGAGAGAGGGTAATGGAGATCACGTACCCCAATCCCCTCAAGGATAAAAAGGATCTATCTCCGATAGATTATACAGTTACCCAAGTCACAATGGGGACGTCTTCTGAAAGCCTTCAGGGAGAGGCCCTTTCTGCAGTTGACACCCTCTACAAGAAGCTTCAGGAAATAAAAGAGGAGAAAAGGAAATTGAAAGAGAAAAATAAATATCTGCTCCAAGCCTTACTGAAGATGGGCAGTGCACCTCCCACAACTGCCGCCGAGACTCCTGAGCCTTTGAGCCAGGAGAAGATTAATGAATATGCAAAGATCGGCGAGCAACGTATGGCCATTTCCGCTTGAAGGAGCCAGATCCTCAAAGATAGTGAAAAAGTAATCGCCAAGTTCTCTGACTTGTATCTGAACATCAACAAGGTGAATAAATAGCTCTAAGTGTTAGCGGGACCCATATTGGAAGAGCTGGAACATGCTAGACTTCAGCACAAGACCTTTCAACAAATGTTTAACTGTTCAGTCAAAAATCTGGTCAAGTTCGATGTCTTCAGCCATCCTAGGGCCCTCAACAAAATCATGTCCACTCTGGATTACCGGGTGGATCAGCTGGAATTTGTCCTTGAAAAGATTGACAAGGTGAAGGAAGCAGCCCTGGACACGATGCACCAAATGGAATGAATCATTCTCAACATGTCGTCAGGGTTTCTTACTCCTTCCTTCACTTTAAGAAAAGCTGATGAAACCATCCAGATCTTCAAGGAGATCATTTCTCAAGGGTTGGGGCCAGAGGTCACTTTTGATGCAGAATCTATCAACAACCTGCTGGCCTGTCAAGACTTCATTGGGTCCCTCATTGAAGCAGAGAAAGACTATTCCAAACTCCCCAAGAAGCTCATAGATGAACGGGAGACTTGCGAGGTGATCAGTGAGCGGTATAAGGATCCATCCCAGGATCAACTTGGGCCCATGATCAGTAAGTTCATGGAATACCACTCTTAATTCCACATCTCATCACCTGAGCAGCAACAAAAGTAGTCTACCCCCTTTCGGCCGCAGGATGATGATGACGAATAGCTTCTCTTCCTTCTTCTCTCTCTCTTCTTCGACTTTGTTTTCAAGATTATATGGAGTATGTTGGCACAAATGATGACATCATCCATGTTGCACCTGTAGATCAAGAATTTTGCGCTTGTTACCTGTCCAAGTTAATGCACCAAACTAAACACAAAAACCCTGAAAAACTCCAATAAAATCGATACCTGATGAAGATGTAGATGGATGAGGAAGCCGATGTAGATAAGACGGGCGCACACGAGCAATTCGCACAATGGATCCGTGTATCCTGCAAAATACCGATGCTTGACAGAAAAAGACCACGTTAAAAGATATTTAGGTGGACTGCCCAAGAAGCAGGTCCGGGAAGTGATAAGCTTCCTCGGCGGATGTCAGTCCACGTTTTCAATTAAGAAAAGAAGCATGCATGATAAAAGATGTAAGTAAAAAGCTAGATTTTCTGATTACAGTGATAAGACAGAATCTAAACAGCAGACAGAAAGTACAAAAAACAGGGAACTATGAAATAATGCAGGATTTGTGTTACCTGTGTCCTTTTACCTATCTGCAGGGAAATCGGCGTCGACTAGGTAGAATCGGTGTCGATTGAGATTGATCAGCGTCGATTGAGACGGATCGGTGTCGATTGAGACAGATCGGCGTCGACTGGAGGCAAATCGATCAATCAGGGACTGTGCGATAAGATTCGGGAATTGGAAGGTGAATGTGGTCTGCTGGATGTGCCGAAGTTGGCGAGACACTGGAACAGAGTCACCAGATGATAGATGGTGGTGTGCGATGCTGATGTGACAGGGACAGAGTAACGGTGCTCCTCTTAGGGATTGATTCGGACAAGATCTGCCCTAATTTGATACAATTGATGCTAAAAAGATCTCTCTTTCTCACAACCTGTATCTTTCTCGCTCTCTGTTCGTGCGTAAGTGCTTCCTTTTTTCGTCTGTTCACTTTTTCGCTCATTCGTGGTCTCTTTTTTGGTCCCTAGAACTGAGCTCTGGGCTTGCTTTTATAATCGGCACCGCTCCTAGAAAATCGGCGCCGACCATATGGGTCGGCGCCGATCGCGGAAAAGACTCCCGAGGTGGCCAAAAATGATCGATTTCGAGAAAGATAAGACTTATTCCGACTACAGGAAATATCCCGCTTAGGGAAGAGTAAATATGGATGTGATACATAGATAGAATAAATTTGGGGTGGATAAGTGATTAAGATGCATGGGAAGAAGCGTAATTAAATATTAAATATTTAATCACTCATGGGTAAGATGTGATGGGATGAACTAAATTTGGAGTAAGTGATTAAGTCACAAATTGGATAATATCCCAAGGGGATAGTTGGTGACGTAAAACTTGCCCCAGGTTACCTAAGCAAGTAAATGGATGAGAGGGACACTAAATTGAGTAACCAATTTTAAGTGTCTACATTTTGTCCCTTTTTGTCAAGTAACTTGCGATAAGCAAGGTTATGAGACAAAAACGAGGATATGGAAGAAGAGAAGAATTTGTGGTGATGTGATCCCCCTCAAACTAGGGATGGGATGGATGATAGAACAGACAATCCTGAGTTTGAAAGAGGTAGATGAAAAATGCAGGATGCCCCAGTCAGATGTCTGGAGTAGATCTGATCATTGATGACGCATAAAAATAAACAAAAAGGAAGCAACCTAAGGAACTCACATTGGTAGGGAAAACTAGCCGGTCTCCTCATGAGACGACATTAGTGCCTACAGACCCATGAGTGTAAGGAGAACTGTAAAATAGTCAGCATCTAAAGAGAGACACATTGGTAGGGACAACTAGACAGTCTACAAAGCAGACGACGTTAGTTCCTACAGACTCATTTAACTCTAAGCTGCCAAACAAAGCGAGTGCTCCACGCAAAGCGAACAAACCCAAAATAGATGGTGATATCGAAAATATGTGCCAAAAGGCAAGATTTAGCACACAACAATGATCAGATAGATAAGTAAGCCAAGCATCAACACTATGGCAAATAGACATGAAAAATCGGCGGCGACCAAAACAATCGGCAACAACTAAAACAAACGGCGTCGACCCAAAAAATCGGCGTCGACCAATCCAGGCACATATAAATATGCGAACAGAAAACGTAAACGATTTATTTGCAACATGACGATTGATTCAGAGAAAGTCAGAATTTGATTTTGAACACTATGGAAGCCTCTGGGAGCGGACAGAAGTGCAGGAGGACACGACTTGGGGTAAGTGGTCATTCTTGAACCCACTTTTCTTATTATTTTTTTGTTTTTTTTTTTTGTTTGATTTTTTGTGCATGGGAGGCTAGGGTCTGGTTTACGTCCGGCCAGGCAGTCGGCGCTGGTTGGTTTAATCGGCGTCGATTGTTTTTGGATCGGCGTCGATTGGTATTAATCGGCGCCGACTGAAATGAACGATGCCGATTTTAACAAATCGACGCCGACTAATAGATGTTCAACATTGCTTTTTTATTTTTGATGTTATTGTTTTGGAGGATGCAATTTATGAAAATAAGAGACTAATTATGCTTTTGATGTCGTGGATGCAGGCATGAGAGGCTCTTCATATGAGGGATGCCATTCCTGAGCTATTGGAGACGATTCTCCCTGATGTGACAGATGCAGATTGGCAGCATTTAGAGCTAGCCGGACTCGGGGGCTTCTGATATTATAGACGAGTGCCACGAGATGTAGAGCTCATGTGGGCACTAGTGTGACAGTGGGATAGCCACATGTGCACATTTTGGTTCAGGACGGGTGAGATGACGATCACCCATGAGGATGTATTCAGGATCCTCAGATTACCGATTACTGGGGACCCGATCGAGATCACACCCTGGGAGCAGCAGCAGAGGGCCCTGGTGCGATTATACAGAGATAGAGCAGATGACTCAGAGATAGTATCTGGGGCAGTGAGGATAGCCTCACAGTACAGGCAGGATAGCCTTTGGAGCAGGCAGATAGCCTTGATTCAGATGGCTATCTCCTACTTTGCCCTGCCAGACTCAGGAGGTGGGAGATTCCCATTGTTACTATTAGACTGTGTGTGTGACATCTTGCAGTACAGACAGGTTTTTGCCTTCGCCGATGCCCTGATAGCTCAGATTTACCATGAGCTATGGATGTACACCACTGGCCAGAGGACAGGGATTGACGTCAGCTTTGTGCTCCATTGCTGGGCATATGAGCACATAGCGGTGATCAGGCCATCCGGGCTTCCTTGGATGCCAGCAGCAGTGGGAGGTGTTGACTATGGATTTCGGAGATGGCGGGCTGACATGGCCGCAGGAGATACAGGTAGATTAGCCGAGTGGTACTCTGAGCGTTTTAGGACGCTGACACCAGATCAGGTCATCTGGAGACCATATCGGGCATTCCCGACATGGGTTGGTCAGGATGCCCACTTGGTAGCACTGAGACGGAGCCGGGTGGTAAGGGGCCATAGGCCGGATATGTGGGAGTGAGTCCCGTTTATGCAGATACTGAGACAGTTTGGCCTAGTACAGACAGTACCGGCCACCTACACGCCATATAGGCGGGATAGCAGAGAGACGGATTTGCCGATTTTGATCCCGACAGACCCATTGAGAGAGGCCCCACCCTCCACAGACAGTGATGATGACGCGGGGGTGGATGAGGGCTACACAGCATGGTACGACACAGAGCTTCCACGACATATCCCGCCCTCTATAGATGCTAATGAGGAGGATATAGCTGCTACGCTGGACAGATTAGAGGGAGAGCATGCCACCCTCACACAGACACATCAGGTAGCTCTGGAGGAGATCAGGGCTTTGACGGAGGAGAGGGATGCCCTGATTGTGGAGAGAGAAACTACTCGTCAGGAGCGAGATACAGCGATCCAGCAGAGGGACCGCTACTTTCGACATAGGGAGGCCCTCAGGGCCAAATATGGGGAGATAGGTGCCTCATCAGATTCTGGTACACAGGGTACGACCCTAGGAGGGGCACCACCAGCAGCGCCAGTAGCCCCAGCAGCATCGTTACGAGCACCGGGTACTATGAGCCTGAGCACGTACCAGTCTCTCCTCGTTGAGGTGAGATACTACGAGGATGCCCTAGCGCAGCATGCCCCAGATGTGCCTTGATACAGGGTGAGGAGGAGAGCAGCGACGGTTACGGCGAGCGGAGCCTCAGGTGGAGGGAGTACTGGGAGAGATCGAGGTGGGCCGAGACCTCCAGCAGCAGGTGCATCGAGCTCGATAGGTGGCAGTCAGGAGAGACAGCCAGGTGCAGAGGAGGGTGGAGGAGATAGTGTCCTCCATGCTTCAGATTTTACTATATAGAGATTTGATAGATTTTGTATCTGTATAGTGATGTAGCCTCGATTGGAAGGCATTGTATAGATGGCTTGATTAGAAGCCATCCATTTTTGTATAGACACACATGTATATATGGATATAGATTCATTATTTGTCATATAATTGTACTCATGCTTTTAATTTTGGATATACATGGATAGATGGATATAGATATAGACTGATAGAGGATAAAATAGATGTGATTGGATAGGTATAGACTGAAAGATGATAGAAATAGATGTGATTAGATAGATTGATATGTGGATATAACTTTGATAGACGGATGTGATGTAACTTGGATGTACATGTGTTTGATGTTTGGATTAGATATGGATATATATAATGTACCTTGGATGTACATTTTGGTGGATATATTGATGGATGTGATTGATATATAGATTAGATATAATGTACCTTAGATGTACATATTTTAAATATTTTGATGGATAAATAGATAGATGTGTTTGATGTATAGATAGATGTAATTTTAATGAGAAATGAAATAAAGATAGATGTTTTGATAGATAAGAGGAATTTTGATAGAAGATAAATTGTGATTGAATTAACATGTGAAATGTCAATTTAACAGGATGCAAGACAAAGAAATGGGGAATACTCCTTGCAAGAGCCAAAGATGTAAGTGGAAACAACCATGACTTAGAAGAGAAGACACTCGGAAAAGAAGGGAAATGATAAGTCGGACTTCCAACTGACCATAGATAAAATCCAGATAAGAAACCGAAAGACCAAGCATAGAAGGCCCTATATAAGATTAAAATAAACCTGACACTAACTAGTCACAAACCAGATCTAGGATAGAAATGGAAAGAAAAGTAAGTATCTTGTCGGAATTTACAAGGGACAGGATACATGTCCATGATAGGAAAATAGGATTCTCCATATGATCGACAAAAGGTCTTAAATCTCAGCTTCATGACTTTGACAAAAAAGCAAACTGATCAATGCGGGAAGTTTGCTTGATATGGAAAGACTGATCGATGCGGGAAGTCTTTCAGTGATGCTAAAGAGTGTATAAACTGACTGGAAGGCTGATTAATTACAAGAAGCCTTGAATTTTTCTTTGAGAAACAACCATCCTTCGAGGGTATGGTCTATTTTCTTTTTGATTCACTTGATAATGTATGGATAGCTGTCCTTCAAGGGATCAGTCTATCTTTTGGATAGCATCTTCTTCTTGTTTTTTTTTTGAAACTCTTTGGAAGAAGCTGAGTTTAGACCTAGATAGATCAGATGGAGGGGAAGAGAGCATAGAAGAACATGTACTCATACCCCGAGTAGATCCAATTAAGATAAGTACTTGGGATATATGAAGTGGTGATTAAGGTATTCCTACCATGAGGAGGAACATATCCAAAAGAAACGTGCAATGAGTAGAGCCGCGATACTCATATTTAAAGTAGACGAGGCAATAGGCGGAGAACCACATGATTTCAAATCACCACAAAAGTAGATGACTGGGTATTAGGACGGATGGAAGATCTGAGTTGCGACTAGATTTGTGTAAGATAGATTTCAACAATAGAAGGGCCGTAGATGCAAGGCATTAAGATGTTCCGCCTCAGGTACACCATCTATGGACGATAAACGATAAGACCCAGACCCATATTTATGAGTGATAATGTAGGGGCCCATCCAGTTGGGAGCAAACTTACCACGTTGACTTCTTTCGAGTGTGGTGACATTTTGATTTTCTTTAAGAACAAGATCACCAATTTTGAAGTCACGGTGCTGCAAGTGCTTGTTGTAAGCACGTTTGACACACTCAAGATAGACTTGATGATGTTCAAGAGCATTGAGACGCCGCTCATCTAATAATTCAAGTTGTGCTAGACGATTTTGACGATAATCCTCATCGGAGACAAATTCTCTGAGAGAAACACGGAGAGATGGGATTTGGACCTCCAAAGGAAGGACGGCCTCAGACCCATAGACGAGAGAGAAGGGAGTAGCACCAGTAGGAGTACGAATGCTAGTACGATAAGCCTAGAGAGCAAAAGGGATATGTAAATGCCAATCCCTACCGGCTCGACTAGTTACCTTTGCGAGGATACTACGCAAAGTTTTATTGGAAGCTTCGGCTTGACCATTAGCTTGAGGATAGTATGGAGAAGAAAAATTGAGCTTGATATTGAAAGCGTTGCAGAGATTCTGCAAATCAGCGTTCTTGAAAGACTTACCATTATCTGTGATTAGCTTGTGTGGAATGCCAAAGCGACAAATGATGTGTTGATAGACGAAATCAACTATGGGTTTAGCCTTTGTTGAAGAAAGAGGGATAGCTTCTACCCACTTAGTAAAGTACTCAGTGGCAGTAATGATAGAATGATGACGCTGTGAAGAACGGGGATTGATGAGACCAATAAGATCAAGACCCCACTGCGAAAAAGGCCACAAATCCGCCGCAGGTTGCAAAGCCTGACTAGGGATGTGCGTGAGATTGGAATGTTGCTGACACTTGACGCACTTCTTAGTGTATTCACAACAATCTTGATTAAGAGAAGGCCAATAATATCCCAAACGTAAAATGCGCTTGGCTACAGCTAAGCCACTAAAATGTCCACCACAGATACCGTCATGGACCTCCTGAATAGCTTTAGATGATTCATGGGTTTTGAGGCACCGAAGAAAAATGCCGTCAAAGCCGCGTTTGTAAAGAATCCCGCCTAAAATAGTATAGCGATTGGCGCGTTGGACAAAATACCTTCTACCATTGGAAGTCAGATCTGGAGGAAGGATCAAACGAGATAGATAATCAACAATCTGTTGATACCACTTATCCTAGGTATGGGTTGTGACAGCATTGATCGAAGTTAGTTGTTGAAGATAAGATGGTTGATCTAATCGTTGCACAGCCACATAAAGACGTGAGTCTTCGGTAAAAGGCGGGATAAGCGAGGCTAATGAGGCCATGGTATCCGCGAATCGATTTACAGTGTGAGGAATGGCTTGGATGGTGAACTTATCAAAAGATTGGAGTTGAGCAAGAACGATGTCACGATATTTTTGAAGGATATCATTCTTACATTGATAGACACCCATGACCTGATTAACGATGAGTTTAGAATCACCGAAGATGTCAATATGATGAGCACCGAGATTAATGGCATTTTGAAGACCTAAGACAAGAGCTTCATACTCAGCCACATTATTGGTGCACTCAAAGTTTAATTTGTGTGCAACTGGGATAGGCGTACCCCAAGGAGGAATCATCACGAAACCCGCACCTCCCCCTTGCTGGCATTTGGATCCATCAAAGAAGAGCTTTACTTTAAATGGAGATAGACCAAAATCAATTTGTTGGATATTTTCATCGGGGAATTGAGCAGGGGGGTCTTGAGTGTCCGGAAGAGGAGCATCAGCTAATTGATCTGCAATAACTTGACCCTTGATAGACTTTTGCGGGATAAAATCAAGGTCAAATTCTGTCATAAGCATGAGCCAACGAGTGATACGATCATTGTGATAAGGCTTTGCATGAATTGTCTTAAGTGGATTGACACTTGTGACAATATAAGTTTTTTGATTAAGGAGATAATGACGAAGCTTAGAAGTTGTGAAGAAGAGAGCGCAACATAGTTTTTCAGCTTCGGAGTAACGTGTCTCATACTCATGGAGGGTGCGACTGATGTAATAGACAGCTTGTTCTTTACCACAAGTGTCCCGATGCGAGATCATGGCTCCCAGAGCATGGTCAGTCATAGAGATATAAAGATAGAAAGGCTCCCCCTCGCGTGGAGGTGTAAGCACAGGTGGAGAAAGAAGATAAGCTTTGAGATCATCAAAGGCATTTTGGCAATGCTCATCCCATTCAAAATGAACATTCTTACGGAGGAGACGGTGAAAAGGTTGACAACGGTCCGACAATTGGGAGATAAAACGACGCACTGACTGAAGACGCCCTTGGAGACTGCGGAGTTGCTTCAAGTTAGACGGGGGAGGCATCTCAAGGATGGCTTTTATTTTTGCGGGGTCGACTTCAATACCCCTGATGGAAATGATAAAACCTAAAATTTTACCAGTGAGAACGCCAAATACGCACTTAGATGGATTTAGACGAAGACAAAAGCGGATAAGCCTCTCAAAGAGAGGTGCAAGGATGAAAAGATGATCCTGACGATGCTTGGACTTGCCGAGGAGATCGTCAACATAATCCTCCACAGTTTTGTGCAAGAGATCATGGAAGATGTAGGTCATTTCTCGTTGATAGGTTGCTCCTGCGTTCTTAAGACCAAAAGGCATGACACGATAGCAAAAGGTCCCCCAAGGAGTTATGAAGGAAGTCTTATGTTGGTCTTCTGGTGCGATGAGGATTTGATTATACCCAGAGAAACCATCCATAAGAGAAAGCATCTCATGACCCACAGTTAAATCTACGAGTTGGTCGATATTAGGTAGAGGAAAATCATCTTTTGGACAGGCAAGATTAAGATCCCGGAAGTCGGTACAAATTTGAATTTTCCCAGTAGCCTTAGTTACTGGTACTATATTGGAGACCCATTGTGGATAATCGATGGGTTGGATGAAGTTAGCCGAGAGCAAGCGCTATAACTCTTCTTTGACAAGAAGGGCTACTCTAGGGTGCATTTTACGCAATTTTGGCTTAAGTGGTTTGATATTGGGAAGGGTAACGATATTGTGGACCACAATATCGGGATCGAGTCCTGGCATATCCTCATATGACCAAGCAAAGGCTTGATGATGTTTGGAAAGAAAAGTGGTAAAGTCCCCTAATTCCTGTGGATTAAGGGATTGGCCGACCTTAATGATATGAGGGTCTTCAGAAGTCCTTATATTAAGGTCGATAGTGGCTTCGTTGAGAAGGGTAGACGTGTCAGAAGGAATAGTTTTGGGGAGATATGAATCCTCTGCCCCCAGATAGGTGAGGATAGAATCATCATCCACACAGTGGATAGTGTTGATAGTGGGAGAATCGTCTCCAACTATTTAAGGGAAGATTAATGGTATAGAAGCGGACCGATTGTTAGTCTCATAGACTAACGGCCCTAAGGAAATGGTATTGATAAAAAAAAAAAGTTAGGTGGGATGGAAATGTCATCGTCCACATCGAGTGATGCTTCTGATTTAGTGGGGGAAGATGGTTCTTTGGTAGGAAGAGGCTCATCAAGAATAGTGACGGTGGCTTTTGAAAGGGGTTTAAACCCTAAACCAAATTTCTGATGTGGCATGAGAGTAGGAATGGACTTGAGGTCATGTATACCTTGTTCATATTTTCCCAGGCCAAAACCTTTCCACGCGCATCAATATAGATAAGTTTTTGCAAACGTGGGATTCTGTAGATAATCAAACCCTGTTAAGTAAGGTTTGGTCTTAGGAGGATAATCTGGGTGATAGTGAGGCGTATCAAGACCACCGTAGATGAAATTAGTCTGTTGATTAGGCAGACCAATGGTGACGATGCGACCGAGACCTGGTTGATATTCAGGTTGTTTGTCTGGTCTACCATACTCATTACGTTTGAGATGGGCATCGAAAGAAAAGAGAGGAAGCTCTCCTAGTGAGAAACGCTGCAATGTCTCTTCTAGATTTTGTAAATCCGGTAGTTTAGTTACAGGTATGGAAGAAGATGAGGCCCCGTTAGGAGAACATGCATTTTCTTTTAAAGGGGTAGATCTTGTGGTCATGTCGCACTGTGCGGAAGGAAAAGGATCTCCTGGATGGGTATATATTTTTCCCTCATATTGATATTTTAAGCATCGATGGAGGGTGGATGGGACACAATGCATTGCGCGAATCCAGGAGCGTTCGAGGATCATATTATAGTGAAATTTTCCTTCGACAATGTAGAAGAGTTCATGAAGCAGCTTCTTACCTACTCGAATGGGTAAGACCACAGTTCCTAGAGTGACTGCTAGCTGATCGTTAAATGATCGAAGGGCGAAAGGCGGGGATGACACTACATTCTTTGGTAACTTAAGTTGTTCGAATGTGTGTGAGGAGATGACGTTGAGTGCAGCTCCACTATCGATCATAACACGTTTTAAGGTAGTGTTATTGATTTGGACTGTGATGAAGAGGGGAGCCTCCAAATCCTCGGAAGAAAGAGAAGGAATTTCTGAATCTTCAAAAGAAATGGTGGTTGATAGTCTATTCAATCCAACAACCAACTCGTAGGGCTGGGGCTCATCTGAATTCACTGTGATGTGACGCAGATTATCGATTAGAGCCTGGCGATGTTGTGGAGAGGATTGGATGAGGTCAAAAAGAGACATTTTGACCGGAGCCTGGGTGAGTTGTTTCATAACACTCTCCTCAACAGACACGGGAACTTGAGCCCGAGGTGCAACACGAATAGAGACCTTAGGTCATGGGGCTGATGAGGAAGGAGACACGCCTTCAGGGGCTGCAGAAATGACAACCTGTGGTCGAGATGCTGAGGATGAAGATGGGTTATCATAGTGTTGGGTTCTGGTGGCGATATGGATTGTGTCAATTTGAGAAGGAGGAAGATCAAGTGGAGCGGAATCACCAGAGGTCCAAATGGATGGTTGAGGCTCAGATGGGGCTAAGATGACAGGAGGTACTCATTCCTCCTCCTCCAGTAAAAGGTCACTATCTTCCAGAAGGTTCTTGACAACAGCTTGGAGTGCTTTACAAAAGAACAAAAAAAAAAAATAAGATATTATTGGTGCCGATGTGGAGCCCTTAAGTAATCAGTGATACAAGCGGAAACCTGGTGTGATAGTATGACTGATAGGATTCAGAGAAGGGAGGATGTGTTGTGGCAGAGGGAGGGGTAATCTTCTTGAGCCCCCCCCCCCCCCCCCCCCCCCCCCCCCCCCCCCCACCCCCCCCCCCCCCCCCCCCCCCTCCCCCCCCCCCCCCCCCTCCTCTCCCTCCCCCCCCCTCTCCACGTAAAAAGAGCCCACATTTTGACCGGAGCCTGGGTGAGTTGTTTCATAACACTTCTCACAGGGACACCGGGAACTGAGCCACGAGGTGCAAAACGATAGAGACCTTGGTCAGGGGTGAGAGGAAGGAGGACACGCCTTCAGGGCTCAGAAATGGACAACCTGTGGTCGAGCTGCTGAGTGAAGATGGGGTATCATAGTGTTGGGTTCTGGTGGCGATATGGATTGTGTCAATTTGAGAAGGAGGGAAGATCAAGTGGAGCGGAATCACCAGAGGTCCAAATGGATGGTTGAGGCTCAGATGGGGCTAAGATGACAGGAGGTACTCATTCCTCCTCCTCCAGTAAAAGGTCACTATCTTCCAGAAGGTTCTTGACAACAGCTTGGAGTGCTTTACATCCCTCAGTATCATGACCCGGGGTACGGTGGTAAGCACAAATCAGATCAGAGTTAAACCAGGTAGGTTTAACTCCTTTAGGGTTATAAGGTTTAATCGGAGGAAGGGTTATGGATGAAGATTGGATAAGTTGATGAAGGATTTCGATATAGAATCTGGTAGACGAAGAGGAGGATAGAGATGATGAAGGTGGTTCTTTTACATTAACCGACTGCCGAGGTAAAAGAACTTGCATGTTAGGTTTAACAGTCTTTTTAGGAATCCTATTATTTGTTTGGACATTTGGAGGAGCAGTCTTGGGCACTTGAGATGGGAGTAAGTGAGACATGATTGACTTTGGTGGAGGAGGAGCCCCTAAAATAGATTTGAAGATGATGGAGATGTGACAAATTTTGCGGTCTTTGGAGACAAAGGGGGTTGCTTGGTCGAATGTACTGATGATTTAGATAATGTCGGTTTAGAAGAGGAAGAAGCTCCCAAAGTAGGTGAATTGGAGGAAGATAGGGTTGCCTTGGTTTTTGGTAATGAAGCTGATGATCTTGATAGAAGAGGTGACGTCTTTTTAGTAGGTAAGTCTATTTTCTGAGGTATTGGTGAAGAATGTGTTGTAGAAGAAGACGATGGCTTTGATAAGTGTGTAGAAGAAAATTCCTTCTCAGCGGGTAAATCCAATCGTTTATGAGGCGTAGAGAGAGATTTTTGTGGAAGAGCACCAAGAGTCTTGATGGTCCGAAATATGGGCTTTCCTTTTTCAGGGATGGTGACAACTTCAACGGCATAAGGTGATTGTAACCTTTTCAGAGGAAGCAAGTGGGGAGGTATTGATGGTGTAATGTTAGATTTTGGTTGTCTCGGTTTAGGTTCAGGAAACGAGTGTATAGGTGTTGGTGCTACTTCTTTTGATTTTTCTTTAATAGGCAAAGTAACATTAGTGATGGAAGAAGGGGGTGATGAAGAAGCAGTTCCTTGCGAAGGGACTACTTCTGATGCAGTAATCATGGGTGAAACCACTGTAGGAAAAGAGATAGGAAGGGTCAAAATCGAAGACGCTTTCGTCGAAGTTGGCACAATTATAGGTACATTTACCAAGGACATAGTTGCAGCGGGAATGGGAGCAACAGAAGTGGATGTGCCTGTAGTGGAAACTTGAAGGGACATAATCGCCTTGAGTATTGAAAGAATGTCTGAAGATGAGATAGATGAGGATGACACTGTCTCGGGTATGGATGGTAGGTCAGAAAAAGGAGTGGAAAAAGAAGATTCCGTGCTTAGTAATGTAGGAATATTCAAAGACGGGCTATCTGAAGATGGTGGAACTCCAGTGATTGATGAAGTGGAAGGAGGTTCTGATTCGATTGATGCGTTTGCAGATGGCTGGGTTTCAGAAGAAGATTCTTCGGTAGAGATGAAGTTGATGGTATGAGTGTTTGGTTTTTGAGACTCTGAAGCATTATGGTTCGGGGCATGATTGGGAAAAGGTTGTTTAAAAACATCGAGTGCCTGATTTGGGGGAGCATTTGGGTTATCCAGAATGAGCTCGCCTTTATCAATGAATTTTTGGACAAGATTTTTGAAAGTTTGACATCATTCGATGTCATGACCCTTAGTTCTATGATAAGGACAGAAATCATTTTCCCTATACCAGAATGGACGCTCTCGGCTTTCATCAACATCCCTAATGGGGGGAATTTTGATCATGTGAACTTCCAACATTTTTTCTAAGATAGAGGCATATGATTCCCCCAATGGCGCGAAGGATCGAGATGATGAAGTCCCTTTTCGAGAAGATGAGGGGTCTCTTCGTGGTGTTTGATTAGAAGTATTGTCGGCTTGTGATGCTTTTAGTACGATAGTGTTGGTGGATCCTTGATTTTTGTCTTTAGAAGGGGAAGAATTTGGTTTGGTACACCGAGAAAAATCTGGTTTAGATTTAGAGCGAAGTTTTAGCTTCCCTTGCTCAATGGCGCGAGATTCAAGTTTGCGTGCCATCATGAAGGCTTCTTCAAAGGTATGAAAAGTTTGGATCCTTAAAGTAGAAGAAATGTGATTAGCACAAGATCGAGTAAACAACTCGATCTGTTGGGATTGAGGAAGGGAGAAAGACAATTGGTTGATTATCCCTCTCCAACGAGCGACAAAGTCTGCAATAGACTCATCATCGAATTGGCGAATGTTATAAAGATCTGTAATCGAGATCTTATGCGCGATATTTATCGAAAAGTTTTCAAAAAACATCTGGGCCAATTGAGAGAAAGAAAACAAGGAATTTTGAGGAATGTTATTGTACCAGTCTAAAGCAGCTCCTGCTAGAGACATAGGAAAGGTACGGAGCATAAGCTCCTGATCCTGGACTATGAGGTAGCAAGCATGTTTGAATGCTCGCAAATGTTGTTGAGGGTCTTCCCGACTATGAAATTTTGAAAATTTAGGAAGTTCCCATTGGGGAGGATAAGGCTTAAAAGCCACTGAAGGGTGAATGGGTTCATTACACACTTCTTCAAAGGAGTATGAAGGACGAGCCCCTTTTGTGGAGGCTTCCAAGTCTACGATTTTCTTGAAGAGAATTTGAACCACGTCCGATTGAGGAGGAGGTACATTGGTATGTCCTACATAAGAAGCAAGTGGTGGATGTTGTTGAGGTGTCAATGGGGGATTCATCTGTTGTTAGATAGGATGATAAGAGGAATAACCAGGTGTTGTGGGTGACACCGGGTGGGGTATTTGCTGTGAGATAGCTTGCGTATAAGCAGGCTATGAGATAATAAGTGGTTGAGAAAATAAAGGTTGGGTGACGGATGGAGCCTGTGATTGGTGGACTCCAATGTTTGTTGATTGGATCGGGACAGATTGAGGAACATGGGTGTTGGTTAGATTGGACATGTTGGGGAACAAGACCCGAAAGGGGCCTTCTACTACCGGATTAGGTATTAAGGGTGCCGATGTTAGAGGATGAGCGAAGGTCACAGTTGCTGGAATATTGGAAGAAAGACCCCCTAGAGGACGAGAAGTAGGAGCCAACTGACTATTCGGAGGGGGTTGGCTCATGAAGAGGTATTGACCTTGGGACACGATGGAGGGCATAGATGAATTAACAGCAATATGCGGGTGTGCAAACGCATTCATTATAGCCAGGGCAGAAGACTTCTCAGAAGTAGGTTGTGGAATACTCGAGGTAACTGCGGTGTTAGGAATAGGTAAGACTATTTGAGAACTAGTCGATATGGTAGGTGGAAGAGAAAAGGGGGGCATAGGGGCCTCGCGCTTCTCCACGGCTTGAGACAAGAGAGATGATGCAAACTGCTCTACAAAGGCTTGGGATGATCCATGAGGATAATCGTACACTTGTTGGATTGGTGGTCCTTGATCAGATATTTGAATAGATTTGTGTACTAGGTAGTCCATGAGGGCTATCGGATTGCGGTCGAGGAATGCCTGGAATTCAGGATCCCCGCGGGGAACATACTCCGAGCCAGATGATATTTCCGAAGGACTAGGGGAAGCTGGACGTGATGGGATTGCTTTGGCTTGATAGAAAGGATTATATGACCAGGATGGGGAACCAACTAATAGTTGTCCCGAGGAAGATTAGGGGGGTGCCGAAACCTCCACACTAGTGGTGATCTCGGAGGAAGAAGGAACCAATTGAGCCATTCTTCTAGATTGTGACCGAGTGATAACCATCATAAACACGCAGAAAAGAAGATTGACCTAACTAATGCACAGACAATTCAAGCAGCGCAAGTGATTATCTCCTTTAAATTTTGATGCTTTTAAGAAAAGAAAATGTTAAGGAAGGCTTTTTTAGAACAGGAACTACTCAGATAGCCAAACTAAGGATGGTTTGGGTAATGTTTGGTGAGGAGTCCCGAAGGCACTTCAGTAAAAGACCGGTACGTGGCTTGATATAGGGGCCTACCCCCGCACTTCACACACCAACTGCGATAAGGGAGTCGGGTGCTTTGCCAATATATACCAAAATCTTCCGTTGAATTTATAGCGCGGCCCGAGTACCGCGTAGGCTCTTCCTCTTGGATATCACTTCCAAGCAGGTGAGGCCAGGGAAGGAATTTTTGTTTAAATGCTTTATACCTAGTGATTTTGGCTTTGTGTGCAAGGGTGAAAAATAAAAATCAAATAGTGTCACTACCGATTTTGATCAATTTTCTAGCCTAATTAAAACTAGATGAAAAACATGCAGCAATGACAAAGAAAAAAGTTCTTTTTAAGCACTTAAAAATGAAGTGTTTGATTTTGATGAAGGCAAGTCAAACAGATTCTTTCCCAAATGCGATTAAGTTCTTTTTAAGCACCAAAAATTGAAGTGTTTTGGATGTGATAGGCAACCGACAAAGAAATCCTAAAAAGGAGAAAACACCGTAAAAGAGGAATACCTGTAGATTTAGCTCTCCAAGGTGTGTGGACTTCAAAAAACGCGTTGTTGAGCTCTTCCCCTCGAAAAATGCCATGAACAAGCAAAGTGCTCCACAAGAAGAGGTTAAGCAAACAACAAAGAAAACCCAGAAAGATATATCCAGGTAATGGTGAAACGAAAAATCTCTATTTTAAGGAACTAGAAATTTTTTGAAGATAACGATTTCGCCTAAAAAAGCAAGATTGAAATGATGCAATGAAATGCTCAAATAAGACTGATAGAAATCAGTGAAGAAAAGGAACAATGTTCAAAACTAGAAAAGAGATGAACTTACCAATAAGGGACTTTGGTTGGGTCCCACCGGGCGTGCCAGAATGTAGATCAAGAATTTCGCGCTTGTTACCTGTCCAAGTTAATGCACCAAACTAAACAAAAAAACCCTAAAAAACTCCAATAAAATCGATACCTGATGAAGATGTAGATGGATGAGGAAGCCGATGTAGATAAGATGGGTGCACACAAGCAATTCGTACAATGGATCCGTGTATCCTGCAAAACACCGATGCTTGACAGAAAAAGACCACGTTAAAAGATATTTAGGTGGACTGCCCGAGAAGTGGGTCCAGGAAGTAATAAGCTTCCTCGGCGGATGTCAGTCCACGTTTTCAATTAAGAAAAGAAGCATGCATGATAAAAGATGTAAGTAAAAAGCTAGATTTTCTGATTGCAGTGATAAGACAGAATCTAAACAGTAGATAGAAAGTACAGAAAACAGGGAACTATGAAATAATGCAGGATTTGTGTTACCTGTGTCCTTTTACCTATCTGCAGGGAAATCGGCGTCGACTGGGTAGAATCGGCGTCGATTGAGATTGATCGGTGTCGATTGACTAACATCGGCGTCGATTGAGATGGATCAGCGTCGACTGGGTAGAATCGGTGTCGACTGGAGACAGATCAATCAATCAGGGACTGTGTGATAAGATTCAGGAATTGGAAGGTGAATGTGGTCTGCTGGATGTGCCGAAGTTGGCGAGACACTGGAACAGAGTCACCAGATGATATATGGTGGTGTGCGATGCTGATGTGACAGGGACAGAGTAACGATGCTCCTCTCAGGGATTGATTCGGACAGGATCTGCCCTAATTTGATACAATTGATGCTAAAAAGATCTCTCTTTCTCACAACCTGTATCTTTCTCGCTCTCTGTTCGTGCATAAGTGCTTCCTTTTTTCGTCTGTTTACTTTTTTGCTCGTTCGTGGTCTCTTTTTCGGTCCCTAGAACTGAGCTCTGGGCTTGCTTTTATAATCAGTGCCGCTCCTAGAAAATTGGCGCCGACCATATGGGTCGGCGCCGATTGCGGAAAAAGACTCCTGAGGTGGCCAAAAATGATCGATTTCGAGAAAGATAAGACTTATTCCGACTACGGAAAATATCCCGCTTAGGGAAGAGCAAATATGGATGTGATACATAGATAGAATAAATTTGGGGTGGATAAGTGATTAAGATGCATCGGAAGAAGCGTAATTAAATATTTAATATTTAATCACTCATGGGTAAGATGTGATGGGATGAACTAAATTTGGAGTAAGTGATTAAATCACAAATTGGATAATATCCCAAGGGGATAGTTGGTGACGTAAAACTTGCCCCAGGTTACCTAAGCAAGTAAATGGATGAGAGGGACACTAAATTGAGTAACCAATTTTAAGTGTCTACAGCACCATGGGATGATGTCATCCATCAAGTTATCAAAAGTCAACATGACTTTTAGATATTTTGTAAATATCTTTGTAAATAAGTGGTTGGCTCCTTTTTGCCTTCTTTTCTCTCCTTCTTCTATAAATACCCCAATACTTGTTGTATTGGGCATGAGTGAATATATTTCAGATGAGAAATAGAAGTGAGGAGAAAAGACTTTGAGCTTTTTGTAACAGAAATAATTATTAATACAATATTTAGACTCTGTGCTGAATACAGGTGTTATTTGCATCAAATCTTTCTTATGTCAGATCTATGTGTTTATTCTGTTAAATCTTCTTCTATTTTATTGTCATTTATTCATCAGTATTGCTTTTCTCATTTATGCAAATAGGTTTGGCTCTGTTTACTACCAATCCCAAAACATAAACCTTCTGACCTTTCTGCTTTGGAATTCATTTCTTTTCTTCCTTCGGACTTGCTCTTTCTTCATCTTCTCTTTCATTCCTTTCTTTTCGCAGTCGGAAACACCCTACTGGGATGAGATCCCAAACCCCTGAAGGTAGAATTTTTGAGACTTGCATAGATTCCTGCTGGTAGAATAGCAATAAACCAGTTTTGCTTTGCTAACTCAAAGAGGGGCTATGCCCTACACACTGTTGGCTCGTTTATCCATAGATCTGCCCAAGCGACAGATTTTCGGACCAAATTTTTTTGGCGACTCCACTGGGGAACGAACAGATCTATCAGATCTATGATGGTGGTAGGATAGGAAAATCAGAAAAATTAGAAAAATCACCTCCTGTTTGCAAACTTGAACTTTTTGTCAAAAATCTAAAATTTTGCAAAAGTGATCCAAATAAAAAATTTTCTTTTGAGATCCATAGATGTGGCCTAGTTGGAGACCTTTAGTTCACTGAGTTTTTATAAAAATCAGTATTTTGCCATAGATTTGAGTTTTTGACTATTTACCAAAAGTTTGAAACCCTTTGAAAAAGTCAAAATTAGATCCAAAAATCAGCTTGCTAATCTTCTCTGCCATTTTATCCTCGCTGTTATTTGTCATTAACCACAATCAGTTTTCTGAAGAGGATAGTTTTTAAATATTTAGAAAAGTACATGCTGTTGGTTTTTGCCAGAAAAGCCAAAAAATCAGCAAGTACAGCCAAAAAGAAATCTTGAATCTGCACTACAAAATCGCAGATCGGGAAGACACGCTGGCAGGTGAATCCTTTACGCGTAGTAGGAGATCTCGTGGAGAAACTGATCCTACTTTCGATTTGCTTCAAAGGCACAATTTCAGCGTAACACTGACACATTTTTCAATGCTAATCTCGGCTGACTGGTAGTCCAGGAGTGTCTCACCTCCATAAAGGAAGAACCTTTCGCAAGGGGCATCCACATCCCTCTGTAGTGCTTTGCTGCTTATCGGAACCACACTTCCAGCTCGTGTTCTTTTTTTGGCTTTTCAAATGGTGGTACCATGGGGAAATGCTATGGGTCCTCTCGCATTACCACATCCTGTTCACGTGCTCCCTCACGGAAACTGAAAGAATTTTCCCAAATTCGACGGGAGCAGAAATCAAAGCACAGATTCTCACATATCCGCATTCATCATGTCATGCAGTATCCTGGATGTAACTCATGAGGATGTGTCAGTTCACCTTTTTTTGGAAACTCTACAAGGACCTGCAGCTGAATGGTTTCAGCATTTACCAGCCGGATCTATTACTAGTTGGGCCACCTTGCAGGATGCTTTTGAAGACAGGTACAAACCTTCAGAAGATGCATTTGCATTATTATCATGGATCACTCACCTGAAGAAGGAGGCCAATGAGACAATGCTTGATTTTATCACCAGGTTCAATGCATTAATCAACTGCATCCCTGTCGCCATGCTTCCAACACCAGAAAATCAAAAGTGTTTCTTCGTAAACGCTATGAGCTCGAAATTTAGTTTCTTGCTCCTTCAAGAGCGAGTGGCTACCTTGATTCTCACCCAGGCCACTGCCATTTGAATAGAAGATAATTTGATAATATTTGGTGAATTGAAAAAGGAATCATCCAAGCCTAAATCTTTAGGCCCTTCGTCCACTACTTCGTCTGATCCGGCCTTTCAAAAGATGGCAAACGACTTGCTTGCATTGAAAAAGCAGTTGGCCCAGGCTTCCCCTAGTTCCTCATACCGGGATATTCCATGGAGGAATTTTGTTCCTAACAACATTTCACAAAGGCCGCGCTTACCCGTAATTGCTCCGCGGTTGGCACTTGAGGCTCCTCCGATCAACGCTCTAGCTGAAATCGAAGAAGAGGAACAAGATTACGAAGAACCTTCATCTCAAGGCGAAGATGATCAAGATGTCGGTGAACCGACTGACGACTCTACTATCGGATATATGGAATTTGATGAGGAAGAATCTGATGAAGAGGAAGGTACACAGGGCTATGCGAGCGGAAAATCATATGTTGTTTTTACCCGCTCGCAAGGAAAAGAAGCAGAGGTCACTGCCCATGTGCAGAAGGAGAAGGCCGTGTCAAACGCGCCTCCGACCATTGCTAAAAGAGGTAATCCTCTTCCTACTCAACTCCCTGTTAAGTCTTTTACAAGGAAATATTTTCCCCCCATCTCTCCTCTAAATCAATCCTCTCATGTTCCTACCAAGACCAGTAATCCTATATTACCATCGCGAAGTGAGGGACTCATTCCCTCACCAATGCAACCCTTGGCTGCATTTGATATCATAGATCATGCTAAAAAGACCAAGATCCAAATTTCTGAAGCTGATTACCTTCAGTCAAATCCTGAACAGCTTGTAAGATTGACCAAGTATATTCAAAGTCAAGCTGTTGTATCTTATCAAGTTTCACCAAAAGGGATCCTTTCCACTCCTCTTGAATCTCGCATAAATGTTGCTTCAACATCTGCATCAGGCAAGATAGATCCTTTCTATCTCTCCCTCCTAATCAATGGTCACAAATTGAGTAACTGTATAATTGATTCCGGAGCTTCAGATAACGTCATGCCGGTAAAAGTTTCCCATGCTTTGGGTCTCACCCTTACCAAGCCTTTTGACAGATGTTATTCTTTGGAAACCAAGCAGGTTCCGTTGATCGGTCAGATCAAAGACGCGTAATTTGCATTTGCAGCATTCCCAAAGAAAAGAGTAAAGATGACCATCCTCGTTGCCGACATTCCGACAGCTTACGGAATTTTGCTGGGGAGAAGCTTTTGCAGCGAAGTTGGTGGAGAGATTCATATGGACTAGTCTAAAGCTAGAATTCCCGTCAAAGGTGTAATGCAGACTTTGGAGCTAGAATCACAAAAGAATTACTTGGTCACTAACTCTGAGGACCCCAAAGCTCAAATCCTTTTTGAATCATCAGGGATGGGGAACTATTTCTTGTCCACCAAGTCTGAAAAAATGGTTGTTCTCATTCAAGAAGGAGATCTTAATAAGATCTGGACCTTGCAGTTCGATGGTAGCTGTGCAACTAGTGGATGTGGCACCGGAGCCGTGCTAATATCTCCCGAGGAAGAAGTCATTCCTCTCTCTTTCAAGTTGCAGTTTTTCAACACCAATAATACTACTGAGTATGAATCTTTGCTACTTGGCATGCAAGCCGCAAAGGAAAGAGGGATTAAAAATCTAAAAGTGCAAGGTGATGCAGAGCTAGTTGTAAATCAAGTTAAAAGGATTTATCATGTAAAAAACGAGAGGCTCAGGCATTACCACAATGCGGTGTGGGACAACATTGAGGAGTTTGATGCTTTTTCGATAGAATCCATTCCAAGAGCTCAAAATGCCATGGCTGATTCATTGGCCATTTCAGCGTCCCTCATGCTCCCTCACTCAGGATTGAAAACAAACAAATACACCATTGAGGTGGTTTTTCGCCCGAGCGTGCCAGACAATTCTCAGCATTGGCAAGTATTCAACGATGATAATCAACTCATTGCCTTTCTAGAAAAGGTGGAAAATTTTAGTGAATTGCACTTTGAAGGATCCACTTCCACTTGCCGTGAATCAGTAACCGATCAAAATGATAAATCCGAAGGGAACGATGGCATATGTCAGCTCAAAGGAAATAAAATCCCGAAGGGCCTAGTTTCTCTAGAGTGGCTGTTCGACAGGCATGATCGTTTTGTGAAAAAGAAGAGGTGAAATGACCCTGACTCGTCCCCAGAAACTGAACTGGTCAATTTAGGTTCGGTAGAACACCTGTAGTTTGTAAACATTGGAAAATGTTGCACGCCAGAGGAGAAGTGGAAGTTTGTCAAAATGTTGAAGAAATACATGGATGTATTGGCATGGTCCTATGCCGATTTAAAGTCCTTCAAGCCAAAGGACGTCCAAGATGACATCCCGTTGAAAGAGGATGTCAAAGCCTTTCGCCAGAAGCAGAGGCATTATAATCCTAAGATCTCAGGCACCATCCAGGCCGAAATTCAGAAAATGCTAGATGTGAGAATCATCTTTCCTATCCATCACAGTACCTGGGTCACAAATATTGTGCCAGTACGCAAGAAAAATGGTGAAATACGCATATGCGTAGACTTTTGCAATCTGAATCAGTGTTCCTTAAAAGACAACTACCCGCTTCCTATAATGGATCAAGTTCTGCAAGCAGTAACTGGATCAGAGATGCTGTCCATGCTTGATGGTTTTTTAGGCTACAATCAGATTGAAGTTTCACCTGAAGATCAATTTAAAACAACATTCACTACTCCCTGGGGTACATTTTCCTACAACAGGATGCCTTTTGGCCTAACCAATGCTGGCGCCACTTTTCAGCGGGCCATGGACTTGGCGTTCAGAGGTATGATGGAGAAAGTCATTGTCGTTTATTTGGATGACTTGACTATGTTCTCCAAACAACGAAGTAATCATTGTGATCACCTAGAACAAGTGTTGGCCAGATGCCGAGAACATGAGATTTCCCTGAACCTGAAAAAGCCCATTTTTGGAGTCACAGAAGGAAAGTTGCTAGGGCATGTCATTAGCAAAGAAGGAATAAGGATAGATATTGAAAGAGTTAAGGCTATTCAGAACCTTACTCTGCCTACAAGCAAGAATGGCATTCATTCTTTCTTTGGAAAGGTGAACTTTCTCAGGTGTTTTGTTCCCGACTTTGCTGAGAAGACTCGTCACATATTGAACATGATGAAGGGGTCACCAACTTTCCAGTGGAGCGAGGAAGGGAAAAGGTCATTTGAAGAAATAAAAGCTTCCGTTGCCCATGTGCCAGTCCTGGTATGCCTCGATTTCTCCAAAGATTTTATCATGTATAGTTATGCATCTAAGCATATTGTGTCTGTAATCTTAATGTAAAAGAATTTAGAGGATGTTGAATCTCCAATTGCGTTCATGAGTTCTCCCCTCAAGCCTCACGAACTAAAAATGTTTTAACTGGAGAAGCATGCCTTCGCCATTGTCAAAGCAGTCAAAAATTTCAGGTATTACATTTTAAACTCCCACACGGTAGTACTGGTTCCTGACACGGCGGTCAAATCAATTCTAACTCAACAGGAGCTAGGAAGCTTGCGAGGAAATTGGATTGCAAAGGTTCAGGAGTACAACCTGGATATAAAACCAACCAAGCTGGTAAGAGGCAAGGGCCTATGTCAGCTTATGGCTGAAAATAAAGATTCAAAAATCCCTGAGGAAAAGGATGATTGTACCAAAGAAACACAAAGCCATCTGGAGACAGCCCATTCTCTGCCTCTGGTCCTATTTGTTGCGACTAGTGATGAATGGTATTCCAATATTGTTTTCTTCCTCACCTATGGCGAATGTCCAGCTCACCTAACAACAAAGGATAAGTGCACTATAAAGCTCAGAGTAGTTAAGTATGTCATCTGGGATGACGGTTTATACAAATGCGGGATAGATGGTGTCTTCTTGCGATGTGTCGATAAGCCACAGTAGGTAAAGTTGCCTGAAAGTTTTCATAATTCAGCCTATGGGGGCCATTTCTCCTCTTCCATAATAGCACACAAGATCATTCGAGCCAGGTACTATTGGCTGACGCTTTTCCAAGATACAGCCACCTGGGTAGCAAAGTGTGAACCTTGCCAGCAGTTCGTCGACAAGCCCAAGTTGGCTGCTTTTCCCCTCAGGCCGGTTGTTGTCAATGAACCATTTAGGTAGTGGGGAATCAATTTTATCGGTGCACTCAATCCCCAATCGAGTGCCAGACATAATTATGTCCTTACAGTAAGGGATTACTTCACCAAGTGGGTGGAAGCCATACCTGTCAAACATGCCACTTTTGAGGTTGTTTACAGTTTCATTAAAGAAAATATCATTATCTGGTTTGGCGTTCCAAACAAAATTATCGCTGATAATGCTTCTAACTTCTCTTCACAGGAAGTTATTAGTTTTTGCTATGAATATGGGATAACTTTGGCTCACGCCTCAGATTATTACCCTCAGGGAAATGGTCAGGCAGAATCCAGTAACAAGAACTTGGTGACCATCATACGAAAACTGGTGGAGGAAAATCAATGAATGTGGTACAAGTCTTTATACGACACTTTGTGGGCAGATCACATTACTCCCAAGAGGTCTCTCGGTATGTCACCTTTTCAAGTGTTATATGGCACTGATGCTGAGCTTCCCATTTCTGCTGAACTTCCTGCTCTGTGCTTGGCATAAGATATCAAAGATGAAACTTTCCAAAATTCTCTTGAAAAGAGGATCATGTATCTGACAGAGCTCGAAGAAAAAAGAGTAAGAATGGTCGACAGGATCACCAAACATCAAAATCAAGTCAAGAGACTGTTCGATAAAAATGCCAAGCAGAGGGATTTCTAGGTAGGAGACCTCATCCTTCTGTGGGACAAGCGAAGAGAGCCAAAAGGCATGCATGGAAAGTTTGATTCCCTATAAAGAGGACCTTTCAAGATCAAGCAACTCAATGGAGAGAATAGTTTCTATCTCTCATATTTGGATGGAACTGAGCTCCCGCTTCCTTATAGTGGGCAGCATCTGAAAATCTTCAAGAAGTAAAGCTTTCTCTCTTCTTTGTATAGTTTGCTTTTGTTGTGTGTTTGTTTTTGTTGTGTGTTTGCTTTGTTCTCCCTCCAGTTGCCCTTGTTTTTGACTCTGTTACCCAATGGATAGGCACATGAGATCTAGGATTCTCTACCCCCGAGTTTGCTCAGGGATAGTCCCCAGAAAGAGCCAACTGTTATCCTTTAAAATTGACAAGGGCAATTTTACTGATAACCATACTAAAATTTTTGTTCCGATCCTCGTCAGGGATCCCTTACGTTCGGAACGTTGCAAAATCCCTTTCCCGGGAAATCTGGTTTTCCGAACTTAGTCATTTTTGGTCTTTTGGTTGGGCACATAGAATGACTATGTAACATCAACATTTGGTGTGCCCCCTTTAAAATCCTTTAGTGCATGGTTTTTCGTGTCAACAGACCTTTTGGTGTGCCTTGATATGTTGAGTCTTTCCTGCGTGCGCCGAGGCGCATGCACCTTCGTGTTAACAATACTTTTGTTGTGCCACTTTTTAGTGCGCCAAAGGTGCACATATTCTTGTGTCGACATCACTTTCGGTGTGCCAAAGGCGCACATAACTTCGTGTTGTCAGGTGCTTTGGTGCGCCAAAGGGTGCATGCTTTCTCATGTCGACAGCTCATTTGGTGTGCCCCTTTAGAAAGTTGGTGGCGCATTTATTACTTCCTCACCTATATATAAGCGCATCTGCGCTGTCATTTTCACAATGCAAATCATGTGATATTTTCTCTGAGCCTGTCAGTACTTGCCCTATCGCTTTCGATCACGCTGTGGACCCGTTTTCACGCTTTTTCATCGTTATATCCTGGTAAGAGGTCCTCACTCTTGTATTTTTGTGTTCTTTGGTTTTGCTTGGGTGTTGGCTGGTTCTTCTTGGTTGGTGGATCATGTTTGTTTTCCCCTAACCTGCTGCTATTCTTTCCATTTTCACCATGCTTTTGCCCCCCCCTTTTTCAGATTTGCTGGGAAGGGGACTCTGTCCTGAAGTGTTGAACTCAAAAAATCTTGGTTTAGACCTCTTCATGACCCATAAACCCTGCAAACAAGAACTCAACCATATGCATATCCCTCAGTGAAGAAATCATAGCTGGAAGACTCTGTAATGTTGTAAGTTACCTCGGCGCATCTGTCACCCCTGCAACATGATCAAAACCTGCGCCAATGGCGCACCCATCATGCCTGTTACATCAAGAGCATTTGCGCCCTCAAGGCGCACCTCCTTCACACGCTGCAAGCGCTAACCTTGTGCCCTCCTTAGCACACCAACCTCATTTGTTGCATCGCATAAGCATGTGCCTCTTTGGCACACCCTGCATCTGTGCAACATCAGCTTAAACTGTGCAAAGTGCAAAACTATCAAGGCGCGGGTGCATCCATCCTTACAGTAACATCATGTTGTGTAGACCCTCCATGCGCCGCGCCAAGTTACCTTTGGTGCACAAAAAGTTCATGTTACATAAACCATATATGTGCCTTTGGCGCGTCCTGTCCCTATGTAACATAAGGTCTCTGTTCGCCCTTTACAAAAATGCAACCTACAATATCTATGTGCCTTACCTATTTAGCTCTGTAATTTGCTATATCTGTGTGCCCTGCGCCCTGAAGCCTCAAAATCACTAACTCTTTCTCCCGTTAACACTTCAACGGAAGATCAAATGACTAATATAGCCCTTTTGCATTCGGTCTCACTTCTTCTTCGTGCAGATCAGCAACTAAGCTCAGAGTTACATATGTCAACATCAAGCAAGAGGCCTACCAAATCCAAAGGCAAGGCCAAGCTTACAGAAGAAGAAATGAAATATAAGTATCAGAGGGTCAGAATGCCTGACTCCCAGGCTGAATGCGACCTGGACACCAGAGACTCAGAGTTGGGTCATATTGATATGGAGGATTTTGGGGTAGGACTCAGAAGGTAACAAGAAGTTCGTGGATGGACAAACTGATAGGTAGTGCCCTGCACTTCGCTGGAGGAATACCAGTCAGCGCCATTAACAATGAATTCATGATGGTGGTTTCCCGGTGCTACAACAAAGACACGAGGTGTGTCATAAATGACAAGGGTGAGTTCATCATTATCCTCACTACCCGCCACTTTGAGATAATACTTGGCATTCCTCATCACCGGCACTTTGTGGCCATAAGCCAAGAGGATTGTATTAAATCCTGGGACGACCATGAAGATCAGTGCATGCAGCTGATGAATGAAGTCTATTTGAAAAACAAAAAGGTGGTGACCCGTTGGCCACAAATCATTCATCACAGTGATTTTTTGGAGGATCTCAGTGACACCATCACGTTCCTAAGGAGGGTCTTTGGGCTTCCTGACGCCCACTATTTCCATAAATGGATGCTGCGGTACTTAGAAACCATGAATAAAAATATGCCCGATCAACGCTTCGAATGGGCAGAAACTATAAGCAGCACGATCTCTGAGTAGCTTCAACAATTTAATACAACAGGGAGATTCTACATGAATTCCTATTTTGTTTACGTTGCGGCATCAGAGAGAGACTACCCAGGCCTGATGCGGAGTGGGATTTGGCCCCAGGTCAAAATATATGAGTACTACCCAGAGTTGAAGTTGGAAAATAGCATCCCTCAATTCACAAAGATCAACGATGTGTTTTTCTACCACATCATCTACCTGTTGAGGCCACATATGACTTACGGTCGCACGACCAAGAGCATAGTGGCAGCCATTGAGAAATGGGGGGCCCTGTTCACCCAATTTCCCACGTCCACTTATCTGAGGGCAACCAACTTCTTGGGAGAGCCAACTAGACTGCCAAGGTATGCTGGACCCAAGTTGCTTCTGCTAGAGCTGTCAAGACAGTTGATCACCTATCATGAGAAGTACCTCAAAAGAAAGAATGGTGGAACTCCTTTCCCCCTCACAGTGGGTAGATATACGTGTCTTACCCATCACAAGGCAAAAGACATGTTCGCAGAGCTGGAATTGCTTAATTTGAAACATGATTTCCCGCCCAGGCCTACCTTTGACCCAAGAAGTTGTCTGCCAAGGGCTAAGCTCGATCCAATCCGCATCCCCCAGATCGAGGACATCTACATCGACGTCATTTATGAGGTTGAGCTCAGGAGAAAGGACCATTCTCATTTGGCCTTGGCAGAAATCATCCAATACGGGGTAGCAATTGTCCCCAAAGGTTTCCAAACTATTGAGGATGAAGTAGATCAAGTATATCATAACACAGATGGGGACAATTGGCCTTTTGCTGCCATTGACAGGACTAAAGCACCTCAGACAATTGAGGAGAGGGTTAAGAAAACTCTGTGTAGGACAGAGCAATAGTGTCGAATGAATGGATTAATCTACCTTGGGGTTGATTTCACAACCTCCCCATTGGGTAATGCACTTTCTCAATCTAAACAATAGCCTAAAGGCAAAGGAAAAAGCATAGAGGGTGAATCCAGCACCACTCGAGAAGAAGCTCCTGAGAGTCCTTCTTCCGCAGCACCCGAACAGGTCATAACTCTGGCTTCTCCAGAGAAAGAAGCAGAAGAGGATGTTCCAATAGGCCCATCCACTTAGGATGTCGGTGTGGCTACAACAACCGAGGTCCCTTCTTCTTCTCCTCCTTCCCCTCCTCGAGTGACTCAGAAACTATCCCTTTGGTCGTGTCCTCTCCCCCTTCTTCTACTCTTCCCCCCGCTTCTTCGTCTATCTTCTCTTCCCTCGCAGATCTGTCCCCCTCCTTTTCTTCCCTCATCTCTCAGCTCCCTTCCCTTCCTATGTCTTCCTTTGCTGCAGTATCCCTTCCTCCCGTGGGCACTTCTTCGGTTGTTCTCTCTATCGCACCGCCATATGTCTCCACGTTTTTCCCTTCTACTACTACAGCTGCCCCCTTCTCTGTTTCCGGCCCTTCTCCCATAAGTCCAGCCTGGATCTCCCATCATTTAAGTCAGCAGAAAAGGAAAGTTCCCATCACTCCAATGGAATTTTCCGTAATCCCATCCAAAGGGGAAAAGAAGCAGAATCCCGTCACACACTTCTCTCAGAGTTCTTTGGGAGAGAGGGTAATGGAGATCGCGTACCCCAATCCCTTCAAGGATAAAAAGGATTTCTCTCCGACAGATTATATAGTGACCCAAGTCATAATGGGGACGTCTTCTGAAAGCCTTCAGGGAGAGGCCCTTTCTACAGTTGACGCCCTCTACAAGAAGCTTCAGGAAACAAAAGAGAAGAAAAGGCAATTGAAAGAGCAAAATAAATATCTGCTCCAAGCCTTACAGAAGATGGGCAGTGCACCTCCCACAACTACCGCCGAGACTCCTGAGCCTCTGAGCCAGGAGAAGATTAATGAATATGCAAAGATCGGCGAGCAAGGTATGGCTGTTTCCGCTTAGAGGAGTAAGATCCTCAAAGATAGTGAAAAAGTAATTGCCAAGTTCTCTGACTTGTATCTGAACATCAACAAGGTGAATAAAGAGCTCCAAGCGTTAGCGGGACCCATATCGGAAGAGTTGGAACATGCTAGACTGCAGCACGAGACCTTTCAACAAATGTTCGACTGTTCAGTCAAAGATCTGGTCAAGTTCGGCATCTTCAGCCATCCCAGGGCCCTCAACAAAATCATGTCCACTCTGGATTACCAGGTGGATCAGCTGGAATTTGTCCTTGAAAAGATCGATAAGGTGAAGGAAGCAGCCCTGGACGCGATGCACCAAATGGAATGAATCATTCTCAACATGTTGTCAGGGTTGCTTACTCCTTCCTTCACTTTAAGAAAAGCTGATGAAACCATCCAGATCTTCAAGGAGATTGTTTCTCGAGGGTTGGGGCCAAAGTTTACTTTTGACGCAGAATCTATCAACAACCTGCTGGCCTTTCGGGACTTCATTGGGTCCCTCATTGAAGCAGAGAAAGACTATTCCAAACTCCTCGAGAAGCTCATAGATGAACGGGAGACTTGCGAGGTGATCAGTGAGCGGCACAAGGATCCATCCTAGGATCAACTTGGGCCCATGATCAGCAAGTTCATGAAATACCACACTCAATTCCACATATCATCACCTGAGTATTAGCAAAAGCAGTCTACCCCCTTTCGGCCACAGGATGACGATGACGAATAGCTTCTCTTTCTTCTTCTCTCTCTCTTCTTTGACTTTATTTTCAAGAATATTTGGAGTATGTTGGCACAAATGATGACAGCATCCATGTTGTACCATGGGATGATGTCATCCATCAAGTTGTCAAAAGTCAACATGACTTTTAGATATTTTGTAAATATCTTTGTAAATAAGTGGTTGGCTCCTTTTTGCCTTCTTTTCTCTCCTTCTTCTATAAATACCCCAATACTTGTTGTATTGGGCATGAGTGAATATCTTTCAGATGAGAAATAGAAGTGAGGAGAAAAGACTTTGAGCTTTTTGTAACAGAAATAATTATTAATACAATATTTAGACTTTGTGCTGAATACAGGTGTTATTTGCATCAGATCTTTCTTATGTCAGATCTATGTGTTTATTCTGTTAAATCTGCTTCTGTTTTATTGTCATTTACTCATCAATATTGCTTTTCTCGTTTATGCAAGTAGGTTTGGCTCTGTTTACTACCAATCCCAAAACATAAACCTTCTGACCTTTCTGCTTTGGAATTCATTTCTTTTCTTCCTTCGGACCTACTCTTTCTTCATCTTCTCTTTCATTCCTTTCTTTTCGCAGTCGAAAACACCCTACTGGGATGAGATCCCAAACCCCTGAAGGTAGAATTTGTGAGGATTTCATAGATTCCTACTGGTAGAATAGCAATAAACTAGTTTCACTTTGCTGACTCAAAGAGGGGCTATGCCGTGCACACTGTTGGCTCGTTTATCCATAGATCTGCCCAAGTGATAGATTTTCACACCAACACACCTCTGCCAACCTTCTTGGAAATTTTCTCAACTTACATCCACCGGCCTGACCTCTGCTACCACATGGCGCCTTTTCATTGGCCACGACCCTGTCAAGGGAAATTTTCCCCAAAAAATTCCATCGAGCCATAACTTTATAAATATTTGGAGTTAGAAGGAAAATTTTACCTTTCTGGAAAGGGGAAAAAAATCCTATCTAATGGACCCATTTCTAGAAAATTTTGAGTCCTTAAAGCATGTAAAAAATTCTATTCTAAGTACCAGCAAATGAAATGGAGGAGGAGTTAGCCAAAAATAAGCATGGGCTTATTTTGGATAGTAAGAACATCGTTAACCTTTTTATGACTACACCATCATATCTTCATTATGGTTTATTTCAAATCACTAATTTTAGGAACATAGATACCAAAATTTCACCATGGATCTATTATCAAGTAATCAAGGTGAGCACAATCTGCATGCTCCTAACAACAATTTCATCATTTGCATTAGGCATCATACCCAAGGTTTCATAAATGTTTGGTGTTCAGGAGTTTAGTTTCCTATAAAGTTCTTCACCAACTCTATCCCATACCCTATGGGTCCTTTTAGTATTTCACTTTTAACCTAGTTAATAATGAATTATCTTCATTACATCTTGTTAGTTGGAGTAAACTTTATCATTAATGTTCATCACATCATATATTTCGAATGAAGATAATCTGATAGATCTTATACTTCATTTACCCATTTTATGGAAAGACAGATTGCTTAAGCATCAAATAACATCCGTGCTCTAATATACATTAGTATTTCACCTTACAACATTATGTTGTGTTTCACTTCATGTTATGAGGGTTGGAATAATTTTACATAGTAATTCAACTTAATTTCCTTAAATGCTTGAGTACTGCCCAAAAGGAACATCACTTAAGTTTCCAAGACGTAACCCTTATATGCTGAACTTTATCTTATCATCTAGAAGTTTCATCATATTATTTTACCTCTCGTATAGTTACTCAAACTTTACTAGAAGAAACACCCAAAATGGTGTATATATACACATATACATCAAGATTCATAAATATATGATTTCCCATCTACCAAGCCATATTTCTTTAACTTGACTTATGAGGAATCACAACCTCTTACTAACAGTACTATTAATATTCCATAAGGTATTTGGTTTAGATAAAAATAATACTTCAACTTTGGTCCATAGTGTATCCCATAAACCTATAAATTCTATTATTGATTCATAACCTCCCATTTCAATTATTGAAATTACTAGGTTCAACTATTCCATAAGATAGTTAATATATTATTGAATCAAAGAATTATAATGGCCCTTAATTATAATCCTTTAATGATTCAATTTTCATAGAATATCACAAGCATATAGCCATATCCTTACCAATATTACTACAACATAGTACAAAATGTTAAACAGATTGCATAAAGGCATCGAAAGTCTTTCACTGATATAAAGAAATTATTTATTGATCATTGCATGGAATCTTTACCATGTTAAAATATATCATAAGAGTACTTAGTAGATTTTCACAAGAAAACCCTTACTTTGATGAAAACAAATAGCTTCCTTAGCATAAACAAGAATATATCAATTCACAATTTGAACGCATCTTTATCCTTTAAAAGTAAGCATATGGTTCAATTAGATAACCAATGAATTTATTTACTTTACACCTGTTATCTTCACTCATTTTCTTGTAATGGTTAGGCAAGGTCAGTTCGACTGAACTGATCAAGAAAAGTCCATTGTCCCATTTATCAATTTATGTCATTAACTATTATAATGAATATATACTACCATAACAATCTCATTCTTGCAATTTAGTAATGTAATGCAACAACATCATACTCTAATAATTTGAATTGCATACATTTAATACAACTATTATTACTTCTTCAGTATTCATCATTGACAAAGTCCCATTAGCACTTCACATAATTAAATCGAAGCAATGACAGATAAGTATATTAATACCCAATAATGACCATCAACTAATCAATACCATATGTTTTTATAATAAATACAATTGAAGTCCACAACAAATAAATAGAAGTATCAAAATATTATGTATTAAAACATGAATTTATATCATCCTATTCATAGCTATAAGTTGTTGAAACTATTGTTGTTGATCGAGCACTTTCATGAGTGATAACTTTGGACATGCACAAGGTAATCCATGCTATGCACATGAAACCAACCAATTCCATCAATACCAAAATATTCATCAATAAGTCTGTTTTACACATAACACTCTTATTTCTTTCATTCCAAGAATTTTTTATGTCATAGCTTCATAAAAAAATATATTCTCTATTTACTGTTAATATCTCAGTACGGGAAGGGAGTTATATATCTCAAAGTTATATATTGTAATAACTTATAAGAATTATATATAATCCTATTTTCTCAATTGGATAGTCTTGTGTGTTCTTTATTACAACGTGAAACCTTGAATTATATCTTACTATATTTTACTACAAAAAGAATTCAAAAAAACAGGGCAAAATAAAATTCATTTCAAAACTATATAGACTTGTGTATTCCCTAATACAACAATTTACCTCCAATTATATCGTACAACATCCCGCTGTAATAATATTTTTGGAAACAAAGCCATTACCGAAGCTTGATTGAACTTATGAATAGAAGTCGAAACTTCCTGAGTTTATCTCAATGAATAATGCATACTACCCCTCAATAATGGGGATATGTTATACTTATTTTTATCGATCTATAGAGATTCATTCAGTTACATAAACTCTACATAGTATAAATATCATAATCAATAGTAAATATTTGATTTAAGGAATGGGATAAAAATAAGTTTTAATTCCACCATTGCACCATATAAATGAAGCCACAATACTTAAGACACATATCTGAGATGTCAAGCAATCAATTCCAATTGACTTCAAATAAGACTTTTTAGTCTTTCATATAAACATACAGAAGTCAATCATTTTTTTAAATCATTATCCTTCATGACCTAAGCTCCAGCTGAGATTTTCTCAAGTTTATAACTGGTTTTAGAATTATATAAAAGATCTGAACTGAATAAATTCCTAAAGGAAGAAGGAATGGTTTTCCATACCTGGTGTAAGATAAATTAGGCTTAGTCCTTTAAAACCTAAACCCTGAACTCATTTGTTGTTCAAACAGTATTAATTCAAACAGGTCTAGACAGCCATTTAAGAAGATAAAAGATAATTAAATTCCTTAAACTTAGATTGAGCTAAAAGCTCAACATAATCAACATTCTACTACATCAACAAGTGGAAATTTCTATAACCTATGAAAATGAACATTCATGTTGAGATTATAACCTACACGAGGCTAAATTGTGACAACAAAAGATACATTCTGTAACTCATCCACTATTACTACCCATTTACCGAAACCAAGAGTAATTGCCAACTATTTCCAAATAACCTCTCTAAGAGCTAAATGGCCAATAAATCAACCAAGGGTTATCATGAAGTGTTACTAGTTCAAAAATACATAGCTCAAGCTAAGTAATAATAGAAAGATTTACACCCAGAATTACCTATGAAGAGGGAGTGTCAAGTAAATGCTTTCTTGCAGACCTCATAAAGGTAAATGATTAATTCAGGTAAATAAAGTAAATCCTAAACCATAATGGAAATACCTGATTCACTCAGAGTTTAATCGATTGTAAAGGAAGTCTGTAAAATATCCTATGCTTAAATTAGATATACCAACTGGATATCACTAGCTCAGCATTGGCACATGCCCAAATGCACCTCTGTTTTCTACAGATGCCATGCACATACCAAAAGTGAAATAAATAAACACCAATAGCTAGAATCATTTTATTTCCAGATCCATATATCAAAATTTCGGTCAGGTAAAGGAAAACCCATACACACAAAATTGATTTTGTCCAATATTAAAATATTTACATGGAAACCCATTATTATTTGGGTCAAACTCTTTGACAAAATGTAAACGAATTTGTTCATTTCAAGTCTTAATAAGTAAACATGATTTGAGAAGGATTAAAGATAAAATATTAAATACCCAGGCTCAAGAGTCATACCATTTTGCTAATTCTTTTCGCAGAACAATAGAGTATAAAAACAAAAACTTCCAACCATCACTCACTCACTTATTCTTAGCTCAGTAAAATTGTAAATATGTATGAACTCTAAAATCGAATGAAAATAAAAAGATAAAGGGGGTAAGGAACCGTTCTTTTTTGAGAATTCTATTCTTAAACCCTTTGAAGTCTATTTCTAGCAAGTGTTTCAGTGACATAGATTTATGGATTCAAAACTATCCAACACGAACCAGCCAACAATTCAATCCCTCCTTCTTAGCTAAACAAAAACATACCCTATCTTATAAATCTACCCACAAAAACAAACTTCCTCTTCTGAAAATAGCTACAAGAACTCATAGATTGATCAACATGCACAGCTACTAGAAGTAGATCTTTTCCCCCAAATTTCATCAACAAAACAAAATGGAGAAGTTGCATGTGATTTTCTTCCTTAGGAAGCTTTATAGATCTCCATGATTTTAAATGCATAATTAATAGTATTAACTGTTGGAGTACCAGTGACTCACCCAGCTACCACCGCCCTCCAACTCTCCTCCAAAATTGGTAGGATTTCTAAAGTTAAATCTTCATTTAACTCTTCCACAAAATTAACTAAATATAAATCACTTAATTTATTTCAATCACATAGGTCAAATGACATTTGGAAAGAATGAATTATAATATAATATAATACCAATGTTATAAAACATACATAGCTTAAAATTATTATTCAACTACCCTATACTTCCGGAATTTCCTTGAGTTACATTATATAGTTTTAAATATGTTGGCATGTCCCTTAAGGTCTATGACATCCCTTAAGTTATCAATGATCTTATACATAGTGGGTTTGGTTCTACCATTTTACGGTCATTTAATCGCTATTAAAAAATCTCTGACATATCAAAACGATTACCTAAAAATCACATAATTAATTTTCAATAATTCAGAGGTCCCAAGATTAACATCTTGACCTAGAATTTACAAGCCAATGTCAATTAGTCTACAAAGTGATTAATCACAAATATGGGTTGAGTGAGTCTCTCCACTCGACTCCAATGTTTAAAAAACATCACCCTATAAGGTTGTCACAATGATACATTATCTTGAAAATATATATAATAGTTTTAGAAATATATATAGACCAGGCCTAATGTGATATCATGGCCCAAGATTGATTTGTTGTAATGTATATCATGAAGCAAAGGCTTTTGACCCATAAGTCATTCACAATACTTCGAGAGCCTTATTGACTTAGTGCCTACAAGCGTAACCTAGTAACAATAATACTATTCTAGGGAATTAATTACCAAAAACACCCTTAGTTTAGATAATCACTAGATCAACATCAGTCCTTAACAACCATATCAATTCCTTTATCTTGTTTTCTCAACCTTTATTGAAAAAACTTGTTCCTCTTCCGCTTGATGTTAAGATCAGTCAAAGATGATGATCTAGTTATATTCTTGATTGTATTTGTAAGGTATTAAATCCTTCCCCACTTATTGAATCATCGTCCTGATGATTTACTATTGCTACTTAATTAAATCAATCAACTACAAAATTTTGTACTTTTATTTAAGAAAAATCATCATTAATTTCATTGAAACTAGTAATTTAATGTCTCATAAGCTCGCATTTACCAGATGTCATTACTTGTCAACCAGTAAACCATTATACTATAAGAAAAACATCATAGATTCTATCCCTTCAGTAGTTTGCTTCATGTAACATTATGTAATACATACAAAAGGTATTCTTAAGAATTCAACTTTACCAAGCTAATGCAACATGACACTGTTGTATTAAACTAGACAAGTCCAATCACAACATTCTTAAATCAAGGCATTACAACACTCAAGACTAGTCATGAGGAGTTTTTTTTTGTTAAGTTCATATTTTAATAAGACTCTACCTCTGAAAGAAATCCAAACTCATACTTTGAAAAGCTTTAAAACTAGCATTTACTAAAGATAAACATAAGTAATCAATCCAACATAACTATTCACAATCTGCTCAAATGGTGTTGGAATAATAATGTTACAGTCATATAATCCCATACTTAAATAACTACAATCTTATTATTCTAGTTCCTTTAAGTTGAATAACATTATTTCATTAATAGTTATGATATATTAGCCCATCAATACCTCAATAGAGTAGAATATCATTCTATATAGCCTTGAGTTATACACACAGACAACTCATATGAAATTAGTTAACATAAATGATTCTTAAATTTCTATACAGTCATGTATAACATTAATACAACATGGTGTAGTGAGTTACTTCTAATTACAATTCTGTCATAATAAGACTAATCATTCAAGTAAGGTCACACATCCAATACTTGATCATAACAATATGAGTATATACTTCCTTAGTTTTCCATAATAGGTATAAACTAGGAATTTATTTTTCTAAAAAAAATAATGTATACTTCACTGTATCATTAGACAAAGATGCATACTATAATTAACCAATCATCTCATAACGTAGGTTATGATTTTATCAGTGTAATCAAGTAACAATAGTAAAATGCCAGAGTGCCTACACAATGATCACATTGTTAAAAGGATCAATATAACCTTATGAAACATTCCAGAATGTGGAACCCCAATTCCGTGATTCTAGATTTAAAGTTCGAAGACCTGAGAGTTGAGTTAAATAGACTTTACTTTCATAATCATGTAACTCCTACTATCTTTAAATTACCATTCTTTTAAAACTTGGCTAGTTGTATTTACCATATTGGGCACATAATATTGTTATCAATATTAAATTTAAAGATAATTTTGAATTTAAAACCTTGAAGGTTAGCTTACATATTCCCATGGAATCATGAATATCAAGTTATATACCTGAAATTATTTGTTACACTTTTCAACATCTAGTCCCCTACTAGGTTTGAAATTTTTCCAACCTGACAATGTTGTCTTAGCGCGTGAAATATTATTGGGCCTATTACACTTTAAATTCAACTCAAGGTATCAAATTTTGTAGAAAATTCTGCAATAACAATGAGTACCATGTCCTTGTATGATATTTCAAGATTACATAGCATCTCCGACATAGTTATCATTCAATCCTCCAAAAGAATGTTTACTCAATATCACATTGTAGACCAGCTAGACTTATTTGGCCACACTATTCTAAGTAGTTTATTAAGAGAGTGGTCATACAACAATCACACACTACCACAAGGGTAACAAACCACATAATGATAATTCATTTATATAGTCATATAAATATTTGCTCCTATCACTTCCAACCCTTAAGAAGCTTTAGGTACTAAGTTCAAAATACCGTAGAATGTAAAACAATCCCTCTATACCTTATCAAGGTATATGATCCAAATTGGAGGATAAAAGTTTATACATTCATAGTACAAGTTTAAAATAGACCTCTTACATCTATAGTTAGTCTTGTAAACACCCTTTACTTCTACTAAACTCCAACTTTAGAGTCATATAAATCTTTTTTGGTCATGACCAATCAAGATTGCACCAGTCATAACATATAAGAACCCTATATAGAATTATTTTTTCCTGTAAGGATTTCATAAGGATGCATTTTCCTAAATCTATCTTCAAAGCACTTTACCAATTCATCTTGTTATAAAAACAATCTCATGCAATTATACTAAAGTTCATAAATATGTAAATCAACCTTATCAAAATATTTCCTTATTTTTTGAAATGAGTTCAATTAGTGACTATATCATGATAACTGACACCCAGTTATGGTTCATGAAATTTTTCTTACTGTTTGCAATTAAAATTTATGAATTCCAACTTACTTCTAGCGAGTCACTTCACACAAATAACTCAACTACATTAATGTTTGCATTTAATTAGCAAAAATAAGGTCATATTTAACTTTCCTCTCATTATGATAGGATGACTTATTTCTTGTTCAATGAAATTATGTTAGGCTTTACTCTAAAAGGTCGCACTTTCTAACTCTTTCCATCCTTTATCTCTTTTCTAAAAATTAGAAATAAGGAAGAGATAATGCTCTTGCATGATTTTACTAGATAAAGCTAGAGTTTTATTACAGAGTTCATTCTGGCCCAATCTACCTTTCAAGTCACTTCCATTTTAATTAGCTAGTCTTCCTCTATATACTGCCTTTATCCTATATGGATTTTTTTTAATATTGGATTTATGATCTAATTTTTTCATAATATAGTTTGATCAATCGAGTAACACTCTAATGATCATCATCTTTCAGCCTAAGTTGTTTTTCTTAGCTACTCATATTCACACTTACTAGCTGCTCCCTACATCTACCCAGTATAATGTGTCATGAAGGAATCTTAGAGTATTATCTAACTCTTTTACCCCTGAACCCAAATCTTAGTTTGATATGGTTCTTTATCCACTATAAATCCTTCTTTCTTTTTTATTTTTTCTAAGCGTAAGGACTCATTAGCCCAAAGAGTTGTAACCTTCAACTCTGATACCAAAATGTAACAACCAATTTTGTCACTTCAATATTATATATTTTTATCTTATCTCATGTATCCAATTTAAATACCCATATATTTAAATCCAACATAAGTCTTAAAGAAATCTATTTACAATAACTATCATGAACCATGTGCCACTGTATGAGATAATACTGAACTTTACTCATTCTCCCTTAATGCTCTTTCAAGCCATACATAAAATGTATCCCTTTTCTTCTCTTTTAATAGGATATGATATATACGTGATAACCCCTAAGTGTTTACTTGGGTTCCACCTAGGAAATGCACAGTCATCTCACAACTTAGATAATCATGAAATCTTGAAAATGTAATCAACAGTTACACTACCTTGCACAAGGTTTCTAAGTCATGTATTCCATAATCGATTCCATGACGACACACTCGCCATTGTAATATTTTTATCTCACCTTATTCACTTGTTTAGTTATATGGATCTGCAGTCAAGGATGTTGTAAACAGCTACAAGTCTTGTACAAGGTATGAGTCCAGATTAAACCACATGAGGTTGTACCTCTATGCCATCCTATGATGCCTATGGGAAAGAAATTATCTTTGTAATGATTCATATCATTACTAGACTACTTCCCTTCCCATAGCCATCATATGTTGGCATTAGGGTACCGACCCGTGGGGTTCCATTTGCCCTTATAACTTTAATAATCTTATACTTAAGCAATACCAAACCTCATTTTAAGGTCTTGATAAGGAAATTCATTACAACTATTATGTGACAACATTCAAATAACAACAATTGTCATGAAAAGGATACAACCACATAATGGTGGTAGTGATTTGCCTTGTCAAGAGTCTAAAAATTAAACATGGTATATTAATAAATTACACAAGACAAATTGTTCTAGTTCCCATGTCTTCATTACTTAGTCAAGCGTAACTAGATTCATGTCCAAAATATCATGATAGGTTAAATGCAGTTCCGTTAGTACTCATTTCTACCTATCTTTTTTAGATATAAGATAGATCATTCTTTAGATCTAAATTTCCAATCTTGATGTTACCAATGATTCAAATTCAAGTGAATAAAATAATGCCAAACATTATCAAGGAGTAATAACCATTAATGATATTATTACCCCTATAAGAAATCATGCAAGCCACATTATCACTCATCATTAGGGACATATGAAGTCATTCCCATTATCCTCCTTTCAATAACACTAATACCATTTATTAGAATTGTGTTATTTAGTTTTACTTTAGCATTTATATATTCACCAGGTCTAATTTATCCGTAAATGAGTCTGATCCATTTTAGGTATCTTGTTTTAGTAGTAATCCCAATTCTCTTGAGGAATTTACTACAATGTCCAAACCCGACATAGGTTTATTAGCATGGTGGTTAACACATTTACAATATATTCATTTCTCAAATCTCATACCAATTTCCTTGGCATCTAAAATACATTCTATGCATTCCAGCAATCAGAACGTCGTTAACCTTTTTATGAATACACCATCATATCTTAATTATGGTTGGTTTCAACTCACTAATTTTAGGAACATAAATACCAAAATTTCACCATGGATCTATTACAAGTACTCAATGTGAGCACAATTTGCATGCTCCTAACACAAATTTCATCATTTTCATTAGGCATCATATGCAAGGTTTCATATAAGTTTGGCGTTTAGGAGTTTAGTCTCCTATAAAGTTATTCACCAACTCTATCCCATCCCATATGGGTCCTTTTAGTATTTCAAGTTTAACCTAGTTAATAATGAATTATCTTCATTACATCTTATTATTACACTTGGAGTAAAATAATTATAATTGATGCTTCATCACATCATATATTTCAAATGATGATAGTTTGATAGATATTATACTTAATTTCCACAATTTATGAAACTATAGATTGCTTAAGCGATCCAAGAACATTTGTGCTTCTGATATCTTATGTTAGTATTTCACCTTGTAGCATTTATGTTGAGCTTCCAAGTTCATGTTACGAGAATTAGTAATGATTTTACATAGTATCTTATACTTAAGCCTTTCTTTACATGATTTATCTAAGAAATTTGCCAGAAAAGGAACATCACTTAAGATTTTCAAAGACTTAACCCTTATATGATGAACTTTATGTTATCATCCAGAAGTTTCATACACATTATCAGGACCTCTGGTATGGTTACTATTACAACTTTACTAGAAGAAGCTACCCAAAATGCTGTATATATACTGGAGCATATACATCAAGATTCTATTTATATATGATTTAATACATCTACCAAGCCATAGTGTTGACATGTTAGCTGTGACTTAGCGAGGAACCACAACCTCTTAAACAATATAACTAACTTAGTAACAATTAATATTCTCATAAGATAATCGATTTTAGATAAAAGACAATACTTCAAATAAATGGTTCCAAAGTGTATCCCATAAACCTAGCAATTACTGAATATCTAAATTCATAACCTCCCCTTTCAAGTATGAAATTGAAATTACTAGGTTCAACTAGACCAAAAGATAGTTAATATATTACTCAATGCTTAAATGTTTGTTAGACATAGCCCTTCATTGTGATCCGTCCATTGATTAGCAATTTTCATACTGAAATATACACCAAGAATATAGCCATATCCATTACCGATGATTACCATAACAACATAGTAGAACTTGTAACATACATAATTTGATTCATAGAAAGTGCATCAACAATCTAAACAAGGAATATGAAAAGTATTTATTGATCATGTGCATGGAATCTTTACCATGTTATGAATATATCATAACGATGTACTCAAGTAGAGTTTCACAAGAAAACCCTTACTTTGATGACAACAAATAACTTTTTGACATAAAGAGAAGAATATATCCAATTCAACAATTTGAACACAACTTTATCCTTTAAAAGTAAGCATATGGTCCAGTTAGATAACCGAATGCATTTCTTTACTTTTCACCTGATTATCTTCGACTCATTTTCCTGTCAATAGTTAGGATAAGGTCATGTTCGACTAAACTGAGCTTCTTCTAATAAAATTCCATTATCCCATTTATCAATTTATGTCATTAACTTGTTAGGAATGAATATATAGTGTCAATAATAACCTCATTCTTGCAAATTTATTAGGTGTAATGTAACAACATCATACTCTAATAATTTGAATTACATACATTTAATACAGATCTTATTACTTCTTTAGTATTCCTCATTGACAGAGTCTCATCAACACTTCAAATAATTAAATTGAAGCAATGTCAGATAAGTATATTAATAGCCAATAATGACCATCAACTAATCAATACACATGATTTTATAGTAAATACAATGAGTCTTCCACTGAGATGTAAATGGCTAAGTATCAAAATACTATCTATCACAGGGTATGAATCTTATATCATCCTATTCATAGTCTAGAAGTTGTTGCAACTATTGTTGTTACTCTAGTAATTCATCAAGTAATAACTTTGAGGAAACAATGAGGTAATCCCTGTCTACGTACACATGAAACCAACCATATTATCAGCTGTACTAAAATTTCGTCAAACAAGTCTCAGGCCTACACATCGTACTCTTATCAAGAACCCTTTCATTCGACAGAAGGTTTATGCATCATAACTTCATGAAAACATGTATATCCCTGTGTTATCAAATGTTAATATCTCAATAGGGGAACCGATTTATATATCTCAAATTTATATATCATAATAACTTATAGGAATTAATTATAAGCCTCATTTCTCAATTGGATAGTCTTCTATGTTCTTTATTACAACACAAAACCTTAAATTACATCTTACTATATTTCACTGCAATAAGAATCCGACAAAACAAGGAAAAATAAAATTCATTCCACAACTATATAGACTTGTGTATTCCTTAATACAACACTTTACCTCCCATTATATCCTACAACATCCCGCTGTAATAAGAGTTCCAGAAACAAATCCATTACTGAAGTTTGATTGGATTTATGAATAGAAGTCTAATGATTCTTGAGTTTGAATCTTAATGACTAATGCATACTATCCCTCAATAATGGGGATATGTTATACTTGTTTTTATTGATCTACATAGATTGCTTTAGTTACATAAACTCCACATAGTATAAATATTAGAATCTATACTAAATATTTGATTTAAGGAATGGGAACAAACTAAGTTTTAGTTCCACCATTGCACCATATAAATGGAGCCACAATACTAAGACACAAATCTTAGATGTCAAACAATCAAAGGCCCTTGACTTCAAATAAAAAATTTTAGTCTTTCTTATAAACATAAAGAAGTCAATCTTTTTTTTAATCATTATCCTTCATGACCCAAGCTCCAACTGATATTTTCTCAAGTTAATAACTAGTTTCATAATTATATAAAAGATTTGAACCAAATAAATTCCTGAAGGAAGAAGGAATGGTTTTCCATACCTGGTGTAAGATAAGTCAGGCTTAGTCCTTCGAAACCTAAACCCCGAACTCATTTTTTATTCAAACAATATCAATTCAAACTGGTCTAGACAACCATTTAATAAGATAAGAAACAATTAAATTCCTTAAAGTTAGATTGAGTTGAAAGCTTGACATAATCAGCATTCTACTACATTAACTAGTTGTAGTCTCTATAACCTATGAAAAGGAACATTCATGTTGAGATTATAACCTACACAAGGCTAAATGGTGACAACAAAAGATACGTCCTGTAATTCAGCCACTTTAACTACCCATGCAACTTCCTCTTCTGAAAATAGGTACAATAACTCATAGATTGATCAACATGCACAGCTACCAGAAGTGGAGCTTTTCCCCCAAAATTTCATTAACTAAAAAAAATGGAGAAGTTGCATGCAATTTGCTTCCTTAGGAAGATTTAAAGATCTTCATGATTTTAAATGCATAATTAATGGTATTAACTGCTGGAGTACCAATGAATCACCCAACTACCACTGCCCTCCAAATCTCCTCAAAAATTAGTGGGATTCTCCAGTTAAATTCTCATTTAACTCTTCCATGAAATTAACTAAATATAAATCACTTAATTACTTTCAATCACATAGGTCGAATGACCTTTGAAAAGAATTAAAGGAATGAATGATGAAGACCTAGAAGGAATTCATGTGCATTGAATAGTTGTACTTCACCAAAGTGTAGGAGTTACAAAATTAAAGCAATCAAGCTTTGTAAAGCAATGTGTATGCATATGAGAGCTCAAGATTCAAAAATGGAGTAGAATGGAATTGCTTGTCTTGGTTTATCATAGATCAAAGGAGGTGAGTACAAATAGGGGAGTGAATGTGTAAATACCATGTAAGAGAATATTCCTCCATAATGGAGAAGAGGAGTTACTTTCCTAAATGGGAATGTAATTCCTATGACACAGTTACACATATGAAATATTCTGTAAGAGAATCTATCATAAGTAAGATGACACCTAGATCCATGTCCACCTAAGTGAGATGACTCACCCAGTGAGGTGGAATAACACTAAATAAGTGAAGAAAAATACCACCTACACCAAAACCCCCTTTCATCATAACTTAGGATGAGGCAGCAAGTCATAAATGAGAAATGAATCTCGGCACAAAGCCTGATGAGGTACCCATGTACAAAAAATTCTCGAAAAGTGGAGTAAAAGGAGAAAACCCATTGGGAAAAAACTCCCCCCAAAAGAGAGACAAGTCCACTCTCTAATCTAAGAAAGATGCCAAAGATGGGTCTCGACCACAAACAAGCCTATAAAGGTACCCATGTATAAGAGGAAATCTCTCGAAAAGAAGAAGAAGAGAGAAGAAGAGGGAGATGAAAGGAATACAGAAGATGACATGGATGGATCTGAACTCTACAGCTCTAAGAGGTCTCCCATAAGAATGTCGATGATGATATCCTCTACCTCTAGACTGTAGAAGTGCCACCCGTACTGAACTATGTGCCTACCATTACGAATGACAAAAATGACGTGCTGGAAGTCTACCCAATCCATGAAGGAAACAACACGAAGAACTCTGAGTCTGGTCCACAAAAGTGTGACATAGGTCTAGTAAGTGAGTGCAAAGGAACTGAAGGTAATGTCAGGCATGTAGAGCTATTAGAGTGAAGAAGGGGAACATCTTTAGAAAGGATGTCCAACTGATGTGAAGGAAATAAAACATCCCCCATAATAGAAAATGGATTCATAAGCAAGGGTGGATCAATGAAGGACTCCAGAAAAGTGGAAGTGGTAAGAGTCCCAGAAGGGGCACTCCCAACAATAGAGATGATGAAATCCTCTAAAATACCTATAGATGGATGAGGAACCTATAGTACATCACAAGTGTACTCTGTGAAAAGATGACCAAGGTCAGGTAGATACTCATCCCAATGAGGGGGCTCAATAAAAAAAAGTGTGATGTCTGATAGGTATGAGTCATCTAATGAAGGTAAAGGAGTGGAATGGGCCTCGCACACAAAATGTGGAAAAGAGGTGGGTGTGATGACTGTATGAGACTAAATAGGATATTGCTCAATATCTGATGAGATGTGGAAGTGTCAACATTCTCTGTAATAGTGAGAGAAGGAGGAGAAGATTCCTTTGTAGCACTCTCGACATCAAAAATGGGTGCATAATCATCATCAGAAGTAGAACCAAGAAAGTCTATGTTACCAAAAATGCCATCACATGAAGAAATAGAGGAGACAACTGAATCAGCAATAACAACAATGACAATAGTATGTGAAGGGTCTCCATAGAGGGACTGAAGAATGCTCCAGACACGGTGGGGTGGATCTGAGTCTGCCACATGAAACTAGAGAGATTTGGAGATATACATCATCAAGTGACCAAAAATATGGTTTCAGGTGTCAAGGAAGTCCTTCAGATGAGGATGATCAGTGTGCGGGAACTAGCCCAAGTAAGAAGGGTGAAAGACCCTCGTGAGCGAGTAACCTTCCATGGAAGCATGCCAAGATGAATAGTTCCCTCTCCCAATGAGAAGTGGTGAAGGTTGTAAAGAGATCTTATGACACTCAAGTCTAGAAATATCACCCTCCATGATGCAGAGGGAAGAAGTGTAAGGTGCACAAAAGCAAGACATCAGACTAGGCCGATAATGCATTTGCATGTAAAAACCTAAGAGGACTAGTGAACCCCCCAGAATGCTGTAATTTATAAAGTGGTGTGTTTACAAAACTGATAATGTCATCATGTAATGTATGAGAAATCATACAACTTTGATTAAATAAGTTCTAAAAAATGAGCAGAGAATCAAAAGTTATAGCTATAAAATGATTCCCACAACTGATGGAAAATTCCAAACAATCCTACAAACAGATTTAAAAAGTTCCCGAAATGGGTGTAAAGGGTAACATGTGGGTACTCATTGGAAATGGCATCAAATTTTAGGTAGGGTTTGTTTTTCTTGTGAGGGGGGGTTAGCCTCCTACCAACCCTGGACCTCGCCCTCCGTCTTTGACACATGATGAAAGACATAACTACAAGCAAATAGAGCCCAAAAAATTACAATGCCAAAATAAATTTTTTGCCTCAAAACGTTAAAAATGAGGGATTGTTTTGACCTCCAAAAAATTCTAAAAGGGATGGATGGGGGCCCACATTGTGGATGCACTGAGTTGTTGTATGCTAGGGCGAGTTAATATCCAAGTTGAGGCTTGCAAATGACCACTACACCAAGTCGAGTTAGTGGTTGACTAAGCTAGGTTGTGGTAGGTATGCAGAATTGTTCGCAAGTTGATGCCATATGTTGAGCCAAGTCTCTACATCAAGGAAAATAAAGGCCAAATGTCAGTATAGAGTCATAGGTGTGGCAGAGTTCAACCGTCAAGGTAGGGGTTGTCCAAACTGAAGATTCTGACCACGTGCTGCTGAAACTGCATGTAATGACAAAGATACAAGATGGTGAGTGGGAGAAAATTTCTAGTAGATACGTTGAAGAGCATATGAGGTAGATTTTGTGAATCTGATCAAGCTCAGGCACAAATATTACACACAATGGTGACTTAAACCAGGCCAAGCACACACAAATTTAGGACTTGAACTGTGTAGATTACAAAGGGCCATAACTAAGCTCATGAGCAGGTGGGAGCATGTTCAAACATGAGTTGAGCTTGTATGCAAATATTCCTAGGTTAACTGAGCCCACATATGTTTAAACCAAGAGTAGTGCATGAATGAAACTAAGTCATAGGATTAGTGTAGGTTGTAACATGAGGGAGCTGAACACACGAGCACAAGATGAGCCACCTAAATGGAACAAATTTTTAGGGAAGTTACGAACCAAGTAAGTTATCAACCGATGAGTGTACGGTGAACTGTTAGAATGGATCTACAACACAATAAATTTGCATTTTCTTTGACCCTGATCACATGTAAACCAACAAGAAACCCACAAAAAAAACCACTGAAAAATAACCACAAGAATCTTGAAATATGCAAGTAAAGCACATGCAAAAGTGAGAGCTTACATAAACAACTACATGGTGGAGCACTAATGGTGATAAATGCAATTCCAGTCCTCGAGCTCTGATACCACGAGGGAGTGAAGGACAAAGACCTAGAAGGAATTCACGTGCATCGAATAGTTTCACTTCACCAAAGTGTAGGAGTTGCAAGATTAAAGCAAGCAAGCTTTGTAAAGCAATGCACATGCATATGAGAGCTCAAGATTCAAAAATGGAGTAGAATGGAATTTCTTGGCTTGGCTTATCATATATCAAAGAAGGTGAGTACAAATAGGGGAGTGAATGTGTAACTCCCATGTAAGAGAATATTCCTCCATAATGGAGAAGAGGAGTTACTTTCCCAAATGGGAATGTAACTCCTATGACACACTTACACATAAGACAGATTCTTTAAGAGAATCTATCATAACTAAGATGACACCTAGATCCATGTCCACCTAAGTGAGATGACTCACCTGGTGAGGTGGAATAACACTAAATAAGTGAAGAAAAATACCACCTACACCAACAAGAATGAATAATAATATAGTATAAAACCAACATTCTAAAACATGCATAACTTAAAATTATTATTCAAATGCCCCATACTTCTTGAAGTCCATGTAGTTACATTATATAATTTTAAATATGTTGGCATGTCCCTTAAGGTCTATGACCTCCCTTAAGTTATCAATGATCTTATCCATAGTGGGTTTGGTTCTACCATTTTACGGTCATTTAATCGCTATTCAAAAATCTCCAGCATCTCAAAAGGATTACTTGAAAATCACACAATCAATTTTCAAAAATTCAAAGGTCCTAAAATGAACATCTTGACATAGAATTTACAAGCCAATTTCAATTAGTCTACAAAGTGATTAATCATGAATATGGGTTGAGTGAGTCTCTCCACTCGACTCCAATGTTTAAAACACATCACCCTCTAAGGTTGTCATAATGATACATTATCTCACAAATATGTATAATAGTTTTAGAAATATATATAGACTAGGTCTAATGTGATATCATGGCCTAAGATTGATTTGCAGTAATGTATATCATAAAGCAGAGGCTTTTGACCCATAAGTCATTCACAATACTTCGAGAGCCTTATTGACTTAGTGCCTACAAGCTTAAGCCAGTAACAATAATACTCTTCTAGGGCATTAATTACCAACAACACCCTTAGTTTATATAATCACCTGATCAACATCAGTCCTTAATAACCATATCAATTCCTTTATCTTGTTATCTCAACCTTTACTAAAAACACATGTTCCTCTTCCACATGATGTCAGGATCGATTGAATACGATGATCTGGTTATATTCTTGATTGTATTTACGAGGTATCACAAAAAGGCTCTAGAAAAAAAATTCCAAAATTAAGAGGGGATGGTTCTCAACTCCACGAAGAACATGTAACAACATTTATCATTGCTTGTTGTGTATTGGGAATTGAGGGAGAAGATGTGGTAGTCTGGCTCTTTGTGGAGTCACTCCAAGAAAAATTTGTCGAATGGTTCTACATAATACCCTCGAGGTGTGTCACTTGCTAGGAATGCATTAGAAGTGCATTCAAACAAAGGTTCAAGACAACGGAAGAATATCAATATCTCTTGGTCCTATTGGTACAAATGAAGAAAGAAACCTCCAGATCAATGAGAGACTTCATAGTAAGATATAATAGAGTGATAATACAAATCCCCAAAGATGTGGTGCCTTCTGATAATAATTGGAAGAGATTCTTAATCAGTTCCTTGCCAACATAGGTTTCTTCCTTAGAAGAACCCAACCAAGCACATTGAGGGAAGCTCAATACCATGCGATAGAAATTGATGATGATCTAATCCTATCTGGTAAAGTGAATGGCCTAAATAGAAAGAAAAAAGGCCATAGTTTAAGCTCAGTCACCACAGATCCAATGTTCCAAAAACTGGAAAATGACTTGGTTTCCTTGAAGAAACATCTTTCCTAGATCACAATGTGGAACACTCCAAGGAAGCCAAATCCTCCCAATAGACCAAGGATTTCTCCACCTCCTCACCAGATTGCTCCCAAAGCACCACCAGTCAATGCCTCTTGTGACATTGAAGAACTGGAGGAGGAAGTGGAAATTAAAGAACATGAAGAAGAAGATGCAAATGATGATGACATCTATCTTGAGGTCAAGGAAGTTGATGGTGATATGCACAATGGTCTAATCGAGTATGTTGATGATGAAGATGATGATGATGAGGAAGATCCAAGTTTCTCATGCATACTTTTCACTCACACACATTCCAAGAAAGGTGTTCCATCCTTAACGGCTATGGTGAAGGACAAGAATAAGAAAGAATATTATCTTGTGGAGGTTGCACAAAATAAAATCATCAGTAGAGGATCACCACTACCACCTTTGATGGAGTCGGATAAAGAAAAACTGAACCCAGTGGTTAGAAACGATCATGTTGCCACACTAAGTAAGTCTTCTAGTCTTTCTCCCAACTCAAAAATTGTTAAAAACAATTCTACATCAAATGTGGTTTCCACAAAAATATCTAATGTGCCATTAAAACTCATATCCCCATCTCCTTCCAAACTAGTTACTGCACCCGTGAAGGAAAATTTAACCCCCAAAATAGCAAAACCTTTTCCATGTAAATATTTTTTCATTCCTATCACCTATGCCTTGCTCTCCACAACCCCATTGCAATTTGTGGAACACGGAAGGAACACTAAAGTCCAAATCTCAGAAATAGAATACCTACAAACACACCCTTACCAATTTGATAGGTTCATTGATGTATTCCATGGTGGTAATCTGATTACCTCAAGTCCAAATTCTAAAGGTTTACTCCCCACACCATCCACACCACCTTGTTAAAACATGTTATCCCTTAGTGCCTCCAAAAAAAATAAGGATAAACATTTCTACATGTCATTCCTCATTTAAGGATTCTAACTAAATAATTTCATCATATATTCTGGAGCCTCAGATAATGTGATGCCCATCAAATTTAAAAATACTATAGGCCTCTCCTTGACCCAGGAAAATGGTACCTACTATTCAATGGAATCCAAACAAGTGTCATTGGTTGGAAGAATCAAAGATGCACATGTAACATTAGTTGATTTTCCAAATAAGAAGGTTCTTTTAACCATCCTAGTAGAAAACATCCCAACATCCTTTGGCATACTACTGAGCTAAATTTTTTGTAGAGAATCAGGTGGAGAAATAAAAATGGATTGGTCATCTACAACTATTTTAGTGAAGGCAAGATGAAGTTCACAGTACGAAAGTTTGATGATCCAAAGGAAAACATTTTTTTTCATGATAGCAAGCTAGGAAAATACTTCCTCACATCAGAGAAAGATTATAACCTGCCACTTTTTAGGGAAGAGGAAGAATATCTAGTTTGGATGATGGAATTTGATGATAGTCATTCCAGTGTAGGTTTGGGAGCAAGCATGGTGTTGTACTTTCCTTCTGATGAATTGTGCCCATTTGTCTACAAGTTGTAATTTGATAATACAAATAACACAGTGGAATGTGAAGCTCTTCTCTTAGGCATGTGCATGGAAAAAGACATGGGAATCAAGAAGCTGAGATGTCGGGGTGATGTGGAGGTGATAGTAAAGTAAGTTTGGAAACAATATTAGGTAAAAAAGCCAAGACTCTGGCATTATAGAAACAAAGTATGGGTTTGCATTAAATATTCTGATGGATTTTCCATTGAAGATATCCCAAGAGAAAAGAATGAAAATGTTGATTCTCTTACATTGTATATTTCCCTAGTAACACCTCTTTCTTATTTTGGTAAAGATGAGGTGACCATTGAAATGGTATTTAGGACTAGTGTACTAGATAATGCAAATCATTTGCAAGTCTTTAATGATGATAACTAGATTCTAGCATTTTTGAACAAAGGGATAATTTCAATAACCTTTTCTTTGAAGGAAGCAAAAATCCACACTGAGAAGCTGTAGCCGAAGAAGAAAAAGAAGGAATTGAAGGGATTAATGAAGGAGCGATCAAATTGAAAGGAAACAAGATGCCCAAAGGCCTAGTTTCTCTGGAATACTTCTTTAACAAACTTGCCAAATTCATTCAAGAGAAATAAAAAAAATCTTCTCGGTGCCCAAGTGATTTTGATAAGGAAAAAATTGGCACACTGGAGGAGCCAAGGATGCTCAATATTGGAAAATGTTTCTCGCTTGAGGAGAAGAGAATGTTTTTTGTGTTACTCAAGAAATATTTAGATGTTTTTGCCTACTCTTATGATGAATTCAAATCCTTCCAACTAAAGGAAAGACATCCCTCAATTCCCTTGAAGCATGATGCTAAGCCATTCAGGAAAAAACAAATGCCATATAACCCAAATATTTATGATACCTTCAAAGAGGAGGTAATGAAGATGCTCAATGCAAGGATTATCTTTCCCATCCATCATTCAACATGGGTGGCCAACATTTTTATGGTGTGGAAAAATAACGGTGAAATAAGAATATGTGTAGATTTCTGTAACTTGAACTAGGAATCATTGAAAGACAATTATCATCTCCCTATCATGGACCACATTTTGCAAGTAGACACTAGATTTTAAATGCTTTCATTTTTTGATGGATTCTTAGGGTATAATCAAATCAAAGTGGTAGAGGATGATCACACCAAGATAACCTTCACAACACCTTAGGGCACTTTTTCCTACAACAGAATGCCTTTGGGCCTAATAAATGCAGGAGCTACATTTTAAAGGGCGATGGATTTGGAATTCAAAGATTTATAAAATTGCATGTTTATATATATTGATGATCTAATAGTGTTTTCAAAGAATATGGGAGATCATATCTATCACTTGGAACACATACTTGTAAGGTGTAGAAATCATGACATATTGTTATATCCCAAAAAGTCCATTTTTGGAGTTACGGAAGGGAAGTTACTAGGGCACATTGTGAATAAACATGGATCACACAATGATCCTAAGAGAGTATGAGCCATTCAAGAACTATCTCTACCCACAAGCAAGAAAGGATTTCATTTCTTATTTGGAAAGGTGAATCTTCTCCATCACTTTGTTCCTGAATTTTTTGAATTGACAAAGACAATCACCACCATGATGAAACCACAAGACAACATAAAATAAAACAATGAAAGGAAGGCAACATTTGAAGATATAAAAAAATCCATTGTTAAGGTTATGAACCTTACGTCTCCAAATTTTAACAATGAGTTCATCATGTATTGTTATGCATCAGAACATACCCTCTGTTTTGTTCTTATTGAAAAGAATGATGAAGGCTTGGAATCACCTATTGCTTTCATGAATTTTGCATTGAAAATGAACGGACTAAACTATAGAAAATTGGAAAAGCATGCCTATGTAGTGGTCAAGGCTGTAAAAAATTTTAGATTTTAGATCCTCAACTCTCACATGGGTGTGACGGTCCCCAATATTTCAATCAAGTCCATTTTGAAAAAGTAAGATCTTGGAGCTAAAAGAGGAAACTTGATTGTAAAGACTCAAGAATTTGAATTTGAGATTTGAACCTGCAATCTGGTAAGGGGAAATGGTTTTTGTAGGTTGATTGCTGAAGATGAAACACTCAAAGTTTAACATGGTGAAGAAATTGTGCTTTCTCAACTTGTTTTGAAAACAATCCACAGGTTCTCTTTGTAAACCACTACTAATGAGTGGTATGGTGATATTTATTATTACTTAACTTATGGAGAATTCCCTCCTCATATTGATTATAATAAGAGGAGAACCCTCAAGCTGAAGGAAACAAAGTTTTTAATCTAGAATCACGCACTTTATAAGAGAGATTTGGGTGGATGCTTCCTCAGGTGTGTAGATAAAGAACAACAAGAAAAATTTCTTAAAGCATACCGTGACCAAGCGTGTGGTGGACATTTTTCAATGATGGTCATTACACACAAGATCCTCCGAGGAAGGTATTTTTGGCATACTATCTTTATAGACACCCAAGAATGGGTTTCCAAATGTGAAGCATACCAAAAATTCATTGGGAGACAACAACTTGCTACACTACACTCAAGATAGTTATTATTGAAGAACCATTTAATTGATGGGGACTAGATTTCATCAGTTTTCTTAATCCTAACTCAATTGCGGGGCACACCTATGTGCTCACAGTGACAGACTACTTCAAAAAATGGGTGGAGGCAATTCTTGCCAAGAAAGCCAACACCAAAACAGTATAAAAATTCATCAAGGAGAATATCATAGTATGTTTTTAAGTTCCATAGAAGATTGTAGCAGACAATGCTACCTATTTCTCTTCAAAGGAGTTGACTAAATTTTGCTATAGCTACGGAATCTCTTTATCTCATTCATCAGACTACTATCCATAGGGAAATGGATAGGCCACATGAAGCAACAAGAGCATTACAACCATCACCCATAAGATCGTAGATGAAAACCAAAGGAATTGGAACAATAAGTTGTGTGATACATTGTGGGCATACATGATCACTCCCAAGAAGGAAATATGTATGTCAGCATTCCAACTGTTGTATGGGGTTGAAGAAGAAATTCATATCATGGTTGAGATGTGAGCTCTCAACTTTCTACAAGGAATAGAAGATAGATAATACAAGGATTCCATTGAAAAGAGGATCCTATTTATCAAGAAACTACAAGAAAATAGACTCTGAGTGGTAGACCATGTCAAATAGGTTAAGTTGAAATTAAAGTATATTTTGGAGAAGAAATCCAAAGACAGAGAATTCAAGGTTGGAGACTTTGTCCTACTATGGGAAAAAAGAAGGGAACCAAAATTCATCCATTAAGAGTTTTATTCATTATGGCTCAGCCCATTCCATATTTGTGAAGCATGTGGCAAGAATGTTTTTCTACTCTCATATTTGGATGGAATACCACTGGAATTGCCTCGCAATGGAAAATACCTAAAATTATATCATCAGTTAACATGGGTTGTCTCCCACCTTGTGCCATAGGTGATTGCTAGGTGTTGTTCCCTTTATGTTGTGTGTCGTGTGTTTCCTTTCAGTCATTTTTTTTATGCGTGTGTGTATTTCCTTCTTCGGTTCCTCCTCTCTCGTAATTTGTACATGAATCTGCAAGGCCCAATGAATAAGGCAATGGTCACCATGTAATATGGTATAAAATTGAGATTCTAGATTCCACATGTCATGTTTTATCTGCACTCAGTTCATGTCATGTGCCCAAGCTATAGCCAGTTTTTGTCATACAAATGTGTAACAAATAAATTAACAGTTTCTAAGCATGACAACTATACCCTTGTATTAAGTATTTCAAGTCCTATCATTCCAAGACACCTCAGGTCTATCCATTCATTCCAAGTGACCTCTTGACTAGTGTTATCTCATCCCCTAGGTGACTTAGGAAATTCCATTCATTCCCCTTAGGTGATTTTAGGAGTTCATTTGCAAGCTACAGAAAGTTGTGGGAAGGGTTATTACTACCCTTCCTAGGGCTAGAGAAACCCCATGGAGTAGATCAGATGATCCTAAGTGGATATGGAGATGATTCAAAGGTATTGGGACATAATTGAAATGATTTAGGAAGATTTTGGAATGGCTTAGAGAAGTTGGGGTAGTTTCGCCAGAATTAGGGTTCACAGGCCTAGTCAGTGCATAAGCCAAAACATCCGCTGATCTTTGCAAGGTGATTCCAAGAGCTCCAAATAGAGTTAGGTGAAAAATGAAACATCAAAAAAAATAAAATTCTAATTCCTACATGATGGTGAAATCATTTTTTTCACAACACTTTGGTGCATGATGTCTATAGGCTATTTTTCTTGAGTATAAGTAGATTACCAAATCAAAAATATGATTTTATAAGGATCACATGGAAGAATAAATACACGAGATCCCCAGTATTGGATTAAAAATTTCATTTCCAGTTAGGATCATATAATTTTTTTCTCAAAAATTCCATTGGGAGCTCAAGTTATCATCCTCGCAAGTTGTTCTATTAGAGCAAGTTCAGGACTTAGCCTAATTTTGGGAGGACATGTGTCATCTCCAGGAGCCTAGCAAGATTTTATGTCCCTGATGTCCCTGAGGGAGAGGTACATCAACCTTGGAAAAATAATCCCAACCCTGATGTAACCTTTGCAACCCCATACTACCATCGAGATTGCCAGTTAAGCCCCTTGGTGTAATTTGGAGCTCAAATCCCCTACCGCCAGACTCTACCACATGTCAGCTCCATGACCATCATGGAATTTTATGGCCCTCACTTCCCTCATAGGTCAAGGACATCATATCTTGAATAATGTGCCAAGCCCTCTAGGAGATATTTTTGGTCACCCATGTGACCCACTTCTAACCCCTCGGTGCTTTAAAGCTGATTTTGGAGTGTTCACTCCCTGCCGCTAAATCAATGCCACATGTTGGCTCTAGGATTTCCATGGAAAATAATTTAACTCATGTCCCTTTGAGGAGGGGTACATCAAGGAAAAGTAAATGTGCCGAGCCCTCTCTTAGCATGATTTCAAAAATTTAAATATTTACATGTTTCCCTACTTCTAACTTATTAGACTCATGTGCACATCCATAGCTCCATACTTCCTCTACAAACTCCTTCCCATCACTCCACCATTGTTGAACCTCAAACTAGACCTATCACAACAATAATATCCTTCACTCCATGAATGTGTACAAGTCTCAGAAGGATGTTTGACCAAACAAGGAAGGAGAAATGAAGAACAATGAAGAAAAATAGTAGAAAATCTCCATAGCCAAAAACAGAAATTCATATAAATCTTGAAAACCAGTGCACAAAGTAATGAACCATTTTTTTCTAGTGGTTCCTCTATCTAAGACCATTAAAAAAATACTTTCAAACTCTCCTCTCATGTAATAAAGCATTCACAGTGAAGAAATCTCCTTTCTGGCTCAATGAAGGAAAAATTGATTTTCCTATCAAACTGTTTGTTGGATTGAAGCAGAATTTAACGTGAAGCACCAGAATAAAAATCCCACATGAGAAATATAATTTTTTTCAAAAATGGAGGAAAAAACCGGACCTGTAATTTTGATGTCCATTAATGGTTGTCCCATCCAGAAGCATTGTTAGGTCTGAAATTTGAAAGTTTAAAATCTCTTGGACTATTAAATGAGCAGGTCTAAAATTTTAGAGGGGTGATAGTGGGAAAAAACCCATATAATTGTTTTTTTCTACATCAATCCAACCTCTAGAATCCCACTTTCTAAAACTAGAAGGTCTTCTGCATAGGGGAATTCTATTTTGGGAATGTCATTAATGAAAGAACTTACGAAGGAGACAAAGACAATTGAGGTGCAATGCAACTCATAATTCATCAGAACAAGTGTTTTTGGCACTTACTTAAAATAGTAAGTGATCCCACAAGAACCTAATAAAAGTGGAAAGTTGATTTAGAAGGAGGGAGGAACACAGGGAGAAAGGGGAATCAAAGTCGCAATATTCAGTTGAGGTTTGAGGGAGTTGATTTTTAATACTTAATAAAAATAGGAAGTTGTTATTTTAGGGAATACATGAAGCAGAAGTGGACAAGATAGAAGTTGGCACAACCCTTTGCCTATGAGTACGAGATAGAAGACAAAAATGTCTTTTACATGGACCTGAATGACTTAAGAACTTCCATGATAGCCAAAGACTGAAAGAAGATTGAAGATCAGATATTCACCAATGGCTTGTCTATTACCATAGGACAACCATCGTATGTCCAAAGTAATGAGTTAGTCATATCCTGCTCTCATCACTATGATCCTAAAACACTAACAATCTGAGCAAAAAATGACACAATGATGACGATCATTAGCCCTAGAACCATTTCACTTTCTCTAAACATACCAACATCACCCAACACGGTTGAAGACATTGCCTTACATGATTGGGAAATGATTGATGCATATGATAAAAGGGTTGCATTGGGGTTGTGGTTGAAAATAGGAAGGACACCCTTCAGGATGCCCAAGAACCTTCTAAGGTGTGAGTTGCACAAAGGGGTCTTGAATTTCATCACTCTCCTCAATAGAGTAATGGGTGAAGCAAGAACAAGAGACTTCCAAGATTGGATGGGCCTATTCATCTTGAAATTGACATAAAGAAAACAAAGAATTGACTTGAGGTAGATCATCAACAATAACCTCCATCTAAAATTTCTCCAAGTATCTATGAAAAAGAAGTTCCACATGAATTCTTACTTGGTATACCTCCTTGATAGCTCAAGATAATTCAAGGGATTGGATCTCATGCAAAAAATTAATGCCAAGGTTCCTCTGTTTGAGAAAATTCCACATGTGGTGATGGAGGAAAGTCATAGGCATTTCTCTCATGTGAATGATGCATTGATAATGTATGTAGTCTAAAGCTTGAAAGGTGATCTAGTAGCTAGGATGTCATCACAAGCAATATCCTTGATCAAGAAGTATGGCTCCTATTTCATAAAATTTAAGACATTCTCCTACTTGCATGTTGTTGGCTTTTATTACACTCTGCTAAGGCTGCCCAAGTAGCTTAGTCATCAAATTGTATTTTTCAAGCTCTATAAAAAAATCATTCAAGTTAATAACAGGCTCAAAAGGAGGAGGAAGAAGTTGATTCCATTTCCTATCTCTCTCGAGGTATTCATGTGTAAGATCTCAAATGATGTATCTCATCAGGAGGTTGATTTCACTCATTTGACTTTGCATTTACTCATTTCCAACCCTAATTTTGAAATTTGAGAAGATCTCAACTCTTTATATGTCCCATAATTGCAACACGAGCCACAAGTCGAGGATTACTGGGCCAATTACACGGATGAATTTTAAGTGCGTGAAAAGGATCATATGAGGATGAAAATCAGCAAAATGAAGAAATTCAAGTTCTCTTGGTATGAAGATATTTCACAAGATGATGGGATGCAGATGTATGATTATGAGTATGCAAAAATCAAGATGTTTCTTGTACCTCCAATCAATTGGTATGTTCGTGAATCATGGGATATATTAGAGTAGATTGAGAAGGTGGTGAGGAGAACAATAAATTGGTTCTAGAAGAAGAGAACAATGATCATCCAGTCATGAGGAATTTCTCCAAGTCAGAAGAAAGATTTACATCAGCCATCTTCAAAAGTCATAGAGTTGACCTCTAGTTCTAAACAATCTAGAGAAAGTTCAAAAAGAAACATTGAAGAATTGGAAGCTTCTCCTCACTAGAAGACGCTAAAGAAAATCAAAGTAAAAGAAGGCTCATTTGCATCACTGCTAGAGAAATATTTGATTACAGAAATGTAGGAAGTACACCCTATGACAAAGGCACAAGTGGATGAATAACATATGGTTCAAGATTAAGTCTTCAAGCCAGCATAAGAGGTTTCCCCTCTTGATGATACTTATGCCTCTCTTATTAAATATTTACCTCCTCCTTTAGAGCAAGGTATCATCGGTGGACCTATCATTTAACTTGACTCTAATGACATGTTTCCTTAGATGTAGGAAACAATTATCCTTGACAAACACACTATACATTAAGTACCAGCCCCTGATCTATCAATTATTGTCTCATTGGCCAAAGAAAAAATATCAAGGAAGTTAGCACATACAACCTCACAATTCTATAATGGGAAAATGAGTAATTAATACATCAAAGTAGCCTGACCAAAGGTAATCAAGCTAGTGGATGAGATGACACCAACTAACTATGAAATGATCAAAATTCAACTAGAACTGGAAACTCATGAAGGGGATATAAACATGTATCAAAAATCTTCCACTCACATGGTGGCAAGGAATAAAGAGTATAAGAAGAAGATTAATGAACTAAAAGAGTAGGTACAAACTCTATCATTCTCTGTACAACATCTAGTTGATCCTAATGCCATGAAAATCACCACTGAAGAAGTTGCACCCATTAGTAGCATCAATCTTGAATCCATCAAGAAGACACACGAGTTCACAATACAAGGGAAAGAAAATAATGAATGGATTAACTCAATTTTTGAAAAATGGAATTCATTTCTCAAAGAAGTAGTCAAAATCTTCCCCTTAATGTGTGTGATAGCATTTAGGATACAAAAACTTAAGGAGGAATTGGAGAAAGAAAGGGACTATTGGGAATTGTTATCCATATTTTCCCCCCAGAAAATTTGATCATCCATGACCCCATAGAAGAAGAAGCTAGAGACTTCACATTCAAATTCTACAATTAGGCAATATAGGAACTCTACAATGGACTTGCAAGGCCTGTGAAAGATCAAACGACCCCGTGCAAGAAGAAATTCAAGAAATGGCTATGTCGAGTGAAACCGTGCTTCAAATCTAGCAAGTAAATTACAAGTGGGCTCAAAAATTGAATAACAGTGTCAGGGTAGGAAGCTGAGTAATGTCAAATAACTAGAGGCTCAAAGGAAAGGAAAAGGAAAAGATTCAAAGTCTTTGGGATTCGTAAATGGTTCAGAATGGGCCCAAAAAAATGACTATGAAGGAGACAATGGAATTTTCCAAGTGTCCAAATGGAGCACCTCCAAAAATTAAATCCAAAGGGGAAAAACTAAATGAGTGCCAAAATTCCATGCATCCAGAGCCCTGAAAAGTTGCACCAGCCGTTGAAAAGTCTTCAACTCAGCAGAGTGTGCCAAGTGTCTTAACGATGCACATTGAAAAGTGGGATCTAGGCCAGAGACTCAAACTTACACCAGCCCTCCACATAGAAAATGGTCAATAGAGGTCAAAAGGAGAGCAGGCCCCAAATGAATAAGTATAGAGTGTAGGCGGAAGGCTCCATGTGTCTTAACGACGCTCCTTCAAAGGTAAAATCTTGAGTGGGTTTTCAAATGAGCGTGGGCCTTCCACATGTCTCAGAGTCCAAAAGGGATAGAGTCAAGGGTTGAATAGTCAAAGCATTAAGACAGGCCAGGGAAGGGTGCTAAGCGTCAACACGAAACTATTTCATAGGTAAAATTTGGGGTGGGTTTCCAAACAAGCACCAAGTTGCCACATGTCCACGGTCAGATTTTTAGTCTCGCCATAAAAAGAGACTTAGGAAAAATAAAAAGAAGCCCCAAGGAGATCATGAAATCTTCCACATGTCAGTCTAGCATGATTTCAAAATTGAAAGGTAGGGGCTGAATCTCTAAGGTGCACGAGGCTGCCACATGGAACCGGTATAGAATACTCTTTAAAATATTACACTCCCATGATCCAAATATTCAAATGGCCATATATTTTTACTAGAGACTCAGATTTGGGTGGGAGATAACTTTTTGGAAACGTCTCGACACTCTCTATGCCATGGAATCATAAAATATCATTCTTAATAGGATTTACTGGGTGAAAAATGGGAAAAATTCTTCCAGGAAATTAATATAAAGCCTTATTTCTCCAACTATCAAATCTGATTTGATTTGATCCATCGAGGAACCAGAAATGAAATATTTGGGGTGGATTTGAGAAAGGCATTGATTGATAATGGTTGATATTTCAAACTAGGATTTAATACGTATCTCTAGGTGGTTGAAGTAGGATTCAAATTTTTCCCTCTCCTCTCTCTTATTCTTCCTATATATTGTAACAAAGGGGCATTCAAAAGGTTGGTCATTGTTTTTCCATTGTATCCCTTATCTCTTTATTCCTTAGGGTAGAATGTAGAGTCTAAGCATCCTCCCATGGCTCTGTAGTGGCATTTTATTGCCTCTTGGCCACTGATGATGTACTGTGTAACATTTTGGAGCAATATAATATGTTTCGTGAAGCATCTATCCATCCTTGGATTATTTTGTTGTCTCTTCTTACCTCTTATCATTGCAGGGTATTTTTTGCATACTCTGATGTTCATTATAGGTCCTAAGAGCTGTGCTTAATGGGTTTCAAAGTTATGTTTATGTTAAATCTATCTTTATTCTATGGCACATCTCATCCACCCTCTCCCCTACTCACCTCTCTCCACTTCAAGCAGTCAGGTCTGTAATTCAAAAACTTCCTTTTTTGGTGTATCACCACTTAGTGTAAACTCTTTCACCCTCTCTTTCTCTCTATCCCCTTGGAATGGTTATATTAGGATAGAATAGGTTCTACCTACACTAGAGTAGCTTGTGGTAGGTAGATTAGAAGCAAGAACTAGCTTTCTCTGGAGGTCCATCTCAAGTTTTGCAAGTCCCAAAACTTGAGAGATGGTCCCATGTTGTAAAATCAAACCAGATTCCCCACTTCACACTTCAGCCATTTAAGGGTGTTGTGATTTTGCACTAACAGGAACCTTTAGGCCTAGTAGTAGATGAAATGGGAAACATTTATCACTAGGAGTTGATTAACAAGAATATATTTAAAACTCCCTCATAATACTTATCACATAAGTGGGTGAGGGCCTTGGAAATCAGGTTTAAGGAAATCAATCAGGCCATCATAGAGCTATAGGAAAAAGAGGAACAAACATACAAATTGTAGGATAGTGTAAATAAGAAAATTTATAAGCTTGGAATGACTGCAATGGGTGAAGATAAAATTACCGATGAGTTTATTTTTCCATTTAAAGAACATGTCAAGAAAGAGGTAGGAAACCCATCATCCTTCACTAAGGATACTCTCGACTGCCTCTCAGAGATTCAGACCTCCATTACACTTATCACAGAGAAACATTCATAATAGTTTAGGAAGTGTAAAGACATCAAAATTATGGCCGATGGATGGAAGAAAACCTTGAGTTATGTTCATTCCCCACAATGAAAAGGTGGAACTTGTAGCTTCTCATTTTAGCAAAGATCTTGGAGGAACAAAGGCCTTCTCAGGAGTGTGAAGTTGAAGCTAGCCAGGGAGCAAGTTAAAATCGACTACAGTGGGTCATAGTTCTGCATAATTCTTATTCTTTCTTCTTCTTCCTCTTCTTTCTCTCTCTTCTCTTCTCACCCAATGCTCACTCTCATTAATGTTATATTTTTACAATGAGGTTTGCACTTTTTAATATAACTTTAAGTGACTTTAGAAAGATAATGTAAAATTTAAGTCACCTTGTTTTTATAAAAGGGACATAAATATTTAAGTGGAATATGAACACTCTAAAGTCATATTAAAGTATTTGAAAAGTCACTAAGAAGATGAAGAGTTGCCTTTTATTCTATAAATTGTAACAAGCTCCTAATTTGAGCTTCTTCTAAAAAATTCCTACTTTTATGAGATAACTTCTGAAACTTTTTAGATGTTGGAGATTTTTTTATTTTGTGAACTCATGAGAGATATATCCTTGTGAAGAGAGAAAAGAGATATAAAATTTATTATATTTCCCCTACTCAAAAATGTCTTCTACTTCTAACATATGTACAATTTTTGTTTGAGCTTTAATAAAGGAAGAAGAAATTTTGTCCTTTTTTGACTGAGACATTTAGTGGTACTTTGTGCTCATTAAATGCTATTTGGTATTGTTTCCATTACGTAGATTTGTTTTCTTATAAATTCAAGTGCAAGTAATGAAACTTATGGCTGGTGTATGCAAGTTTCTAATTTTCTACTTGCAGCATTAGTTTCTCTTTTATAACTTTATCACTCCCTTTCCCACTTTCCTAGAAAATTCCTCTCTTGCAAATATATAGAATATTTTGTCATAGGGTTAGTGGAGGTCCCCAATTGGATCCCTAGCTGAAATGCCACCAGGATAAAACTCACTTTTTTCTTATGTATGCATGTATAAAAGTTGCAATGGTTAAGTAGAGGGAATTAAACTCCTAGAGCGTTGGCAAGATAACCACCAATTTGTCCCTAAAATTTTTTCTTACCAACAACATCATATGGCTAGGGTATTATTGGCATACCATCACTGAAGATTGTTTTTCATATGTAAATAAATGCATTAAATTACAACTCCACTTAGATCTCGTTCAAGTTCCTACTAAAGCATTATAACCCTCTCAGGACTTATGGCCCTTTTCTCAATGGGGTAAGACCTCATTGGTGCAACAAATCCTAAGTCATCCCAACAACATGATTTCATTATCATAGCAACTAAATACTTTTCTAAGTGGGTTGAAGACATCCCTTTAACATCAAAAAAATTGGGACCTATCATCAACTTCATATATCAAAATATCATATTTCATTTCGGTATCCCACATAAACTCGTCATAGATAATGGAAAATTCTTAAAAAATAAAAAAATTTAAAAACATCTATGATACATTCGACATCAAACTAAATTTCTCATCACCATATTATCCTCAAGAAAATGGATAGGGTGATGCCTCTATAATAACACTTAATAAAATCCTTATGAAGATAATAGATGATGCAGGTAATAATTGACACCTCAAAATCATGTTTCCTCTCTATTCTTATCGAACTAGCATCTGCACACCCATGGGTGCTACACCCTATTCAATCATCTTTGGATAATAAGTCATCCTACCTCTGAAAGTATAAATTCCATCACTTCATGTATCTCTCAAGTATTTTATCCCTACTAAAGAGTGTTGCCAAGGCCGCTTAACAAAACTCGAATTGTTGGATGAAAAGATTTTAACAACCCTCGAACACCATCAAGTCTAGCAAAAATATGTTAATGGAGCCTATAAAAAACATGTCAAAGAACATGAATTTAAAATTGGTGATCTTTGCTTAAAGAAAATCAAAATGTCACTACATTGGAATAGATTAAATGTGGAATTTTTTTGCCAATTAGATTGGTCCATAAGTTATTAATCACACATATGGGTCAAGAGCACATTGTATCACTTCTCTTATTGTGGATCTTGAAAGGGAACCATTTAATTCCTTGTACTTGTGTCCTTTCTATTGTTAGATAATTGATCATCATGAAAATAGTTACATTTAAAACATATCACTTCATTGTATCGTTGTAATAGTTTGAAAGTGTGTGGTTATTTATCAACATCCTCAATACACCTTAAATATGAGCATCATAGCTCTATTCATTCAATTCCCTTCCTTTGTAAGAACCCCTTGAAATCATTACACTCATCCATCCTTTACCTCTCAAAAATATTACATGGGGCATGTATGTGTAGGTCGCATGCACATATTATCCCCTCCTTGAAACAGGTTTATTAGGGTCCTTTCCCTCACCTCAAAAATGTATGGATGCTCTTTTTATCAAGATGTAAAAATATAATAGATTGATCCCTTAAAGGAAAACTATTCACAAGTCTAAATAATTATCAAAAATGTAAAGAGGACATGGTTCCCTTGAAGGATATCTACCAGTCAAAATTATGGACCGATCCCTCGAAGGAGAACCATCTTGTCAAAATTCAAAATATAGACCATACCCTCAAAGGATGGCTACTCATGTAAAAGTATTCCTGCACTGATCAGCTTTCAAAAATACATCTATATAAAAAGCATCCAGGAGATATTCCCACATCAATCAAATTTCCCATTATAGTAAGCTTCCTATCATCAGTTTGCTTCAAAATAATATGTAAACCTAGGGCATATTCTCTATAAACCTATTGAAAAGGAGATCATTCTCTCTCACATTGGCCTATATACACAAAATCCCTTTTTTCATCCTAGTAAGGCACATTCACTCACACCCACATTTCTATCATGATTCATGTAACTACCCATTGATAATATTATTTAAAATTTGATAATGCTAGAAGTGTAAATGTTTTAAACAATTTCAAGACCTGTCACATATATCTAAAATCCATAATGTGGAAATCATTTCATTTTTACCTCATTTTATTTATTTACATTTTTGATATACCATAATTTAGGGTCACAATTTAAAGTCATTTAGACCAATTTAACATTAAATCACATCGGATCATATATAACTAAAACATGTCCACAAACCATGCCTCTTAATCCATCTAGAACATTAACACATTTCAAATGAAAGCATATAAAACATAACACATGTAATTAGAATACAATACAAGCCATACAACCCATCATCATCGTCACACATGTTGGTGCCATTTTTGAGCTTGCACCATGTTGCCCTAAATTTTTCCAAATCTATTTTTGCTCAAAAAAGTTTTACCCTTTGAATTGATGGTCTGAAATTCTTCCCCTCTAGTTGAATGCTTTAAAATGCTCACAAAATTCTTATTTCTCCCTAATTTGAAGACATATTCTAAGTTTTCCCTTTTCTATGCCCTATTTTTTCCAATTTTGCTTGCTATGTCATTTTTTCCTTTTCCAGATCATGGAAAAATCAAAATTGTTTGTACTGGAAAATCCTATCCCAAGGTTGAAAATGTTTGGAAATCATGCTTTAGTTGATTCAGAATAAAAAAATTTCCAATCCTTGTTGAAAAAATTGAATTCTAGGGCATCCCTAGAGTTTTCTACATTTTGACTGTTAGACGGGCATCATTTTTCTGTAAAATTCATCGTAAGAAGGTATTGGATACATGGCAGCTTCTAATTGGATGAAAAAAGGTGGGGAAGTGTTGTGACTTTTCATTTTTCACCTTTTTTGACAAATGGGGTATTTTCGGGCCCAGGGACCCATTTTTTCCAAATTTGCCTACGTGGCATGTTCTGATTGGTAGGGGGATGGTGGGTGGTCAGGTTCCCTTAAGGTTTTTAGACCTTATTTTGCAAAAATGTTAAGGTTAACATTTTTCCCGAAATCCTAGATCCTACCACAAGAGGACACATGTATAGGAAAAGTCAAAATGGCAGGGCGAAGGTTTTGGTGATTTTGAAGTTTTTTAACTTCGAATGGTTTAAAGTAAAATTTTGGGCCGAAGCTCTGCAAAAAGTTAGGAAAGGACAGGTGTCCATAAGAGGACAAGGTGGGTTGGCGAAGGTAGGAGGGAATATTTTCCCTTTTTGAAAAATGGCTCAAAATAAAAATTTGAAGCACTGGCCCTCTAGCAAATCATTGAGCAGTGCGTGGTAGAGGGCAAGGTGGGTCAGTGGGTCGATGGAGATAGGAGGGAATTTTTTCCCTTTTGCAAAAAGGGCTCAAAATCAAAATTTGGAGCGCTGGCCCATGACAAATCACAAGGAGACATGTGGTGAAGGAAAAGTGGGTAGGCCGCCTGACAGAAGGAAAATTGAATTTTTCCCTTAGAAAAAAAAGGAGTTAAAATGAGAATTGGGCCCATAGATTTTAGTGATAGAGGAAGCGACATGTGGTGAGGGAGAAATCAGGTGTGCGGGTCTGTGGGGCAAAAAGTGAAAATTTTCCCAAATTCCAAAAAAGGTCAAAATGTGTAGAATTAAAGCGCGATCCCAATGGGATGCACCATGTTCCACATGTTAGCTCTAAAAATAAAGGGCGGAGGGGTGGGGGAAAAAGTCAAATTTTTCCATTTTTTCCAAAGGGTTGAAAAATAAAAAAATGAACTTGAATTTGTTTCCAATAATTTTTTGCCATGTGTCCGCCCTTATCCAAAAAATTAAAAAGGTAACTCAAGCTTATTTCTAAGTCCGCATTTGCCACATGGAAGGCTAGGATTAAAATATGGATAAGATCGACGGTTGTTGTGCATTCATTTGTTTTGACCACCATGTGAGCTCCAGGAAGCTTGGAATAACGTTATTTGCATCAAAATTCATCAAATTTATAGTGATTTTGTGTCATCTTGGCCTTCTAGGGACATTGGAATCAGTTTCATGACTCAATATTTTGATTTGAGATGTTTTTGAAGTAATTTTTTCCCTTTCCCGAGCAAACACATGAAATGTCAAATTATAAAGTTACAAAACCAAATTGGGAAAGGATAAGATGAAATAATGAGTGAAAAAGGTGTTTGCATGCGTCAATGATGAAAAACATGCCTCCATGATGGGTAATGATCCAAATATTTGTAATGATTTAAACTTTTTGGGCACACCTAGAAACCTGCGAATGTTTTTCTGTTTGATGTCATTTTCATTGAATCATGAGGATTGTTTTGTAACAAACTTGATCCCATGGCATATTATTTCCTTGGGAAAGAAGGCTCCAATGTGGCATGAGGTATATAATGCATTTTTGGAGAAATTGTAAAGAGGTCGGGAAGTTGAAAATAATGAGAAAATTTTGAGAAAAAGCTCATCTTCTGAGAAACCCACCAAAGAACCAAGATAATTTCTTCTATGTTGGATCTTCATATACGTGAGTTGGTTACAAGTGTATAGCCATCACACAACTCTAAGATTGTTCATGGTACTCTCCCCTATTGAGTTAATATGTGTTTTTCTAGGCAATATGGTGTCTGTTATCATTTTTAAATGCCTATAAATAGTTGTCAATGTTCTTGTTGCAATATTGCATTGAAAGTCTTTAGAAATCACACAGGATCTCCATTTTTGGTTGATGCTTTAGTGGAATTTGCAATCTCATGTTTAAAAGAGCCTTCATGTAATAAGGAGATAAAAAAATTTAAATTCACTTTACCTTCCTTGACTGCAAAGATTGCTTGTAAGCCTTTGGTGGAACCTTAGGCATGGTTTGATCAAGGATTTTTGTATTTAATTGAGTTCTTTATGACAAGTTTTTGTGGTGATTTATCAAATATTGTGTGAAAAGTGTTTCATGGGCTTTCATTTATGCCTCTTCTAGTTGAAAGAATATCCTAATTATTTGAAGAGTTTTATCTGATAGTTATTCAAGTATTGTAGAGGTTGTCAAAGATCTGATATATCCTAGTTTGTCTTGTCAACACCCCACCAAAAAAATCATTCAAACAAACTAATCCTACCCATACTAGCCCTACATTGCATTGTGTGTCAACAAAAGAATACAATCCATTTACAAAAATTCACAAAGCAAATCAGGATCATATAATGTCTCAGTAACCCTTGCCTTGCATTGAAAATATCTCCATAATTTGGTAGTGACAACTTGTGAAAGTCATATTTGGAGTGTTGATCATATTTTCCCAAGGCCTTTTCATACTATTTGCATAAATTGAGGGATATATTCATCTCCTTCACCATTTGGGGGTTACAATGTAGGTTCTTTTACCTTGGTTGAAAGGCACAACCTAAAATAGTGAGGGTTAGATTAGATCCTTTCAATGTGCTTTCCATCTCTCCACAAATCTGAGTGCTAGTTAGATCACCTCCCCAGCTAAAAAATGACATACATCATGATCTATTTGAGTTGAAGCTTCATGTCATATCTCTGATGCTGCTCAAATTGAAAAGGAGAACAAATTTACTTACCAACACTTTTCTAGCGTCATTGCCGCAAACTTCTTGGAATTTATTATTGTTTGAAGAGTTTGAGAATTTGTGTATTCAAGTATTTGAGTTGCTACATTGTTAAAATATCATTCTATACTTCAAATTTGCAAGTTTTAAACAAGGGTTTCAAGTTTTGTCTAGCCTTTTTCCATTTCCTAGCAGTTTATACACTTTGGGTGCATTGTGATTGATTTATCTAAGAAGAAGAAGGTCTGATTTATAAGGCTTTACAAATTTTTCAGTGGTAGCAAACATTTGACATATTACTTTAGTGCATTTGCGCAACTAAGGTGAAAGTCCTTAGTGGCGACTCCATGCTGATTTGATATTGAAAATACCAGTTGTCTTACCTCTCTGCCATTTATAATTTTTTGCTCAAATCTACAAAACTGGAGGGAAGAAGATCCCTCTTCATCTAGGATTCTACTAAGAATTTTTTTACAGATTCAAGAAACACAGAGCTAGAGGAGAGAAAGGTGTGGAAGGTTGTTGGAGACTTGAATTCAAGAAAGGAGATCCCTATTGTTGAGTTTGAAAGTGAGTATCCTATTATTGAGGACTGCAATTATTCTTCAAGTGGATCTGATTCAGAAAATCCTATTGCTGATTTGAATTCCCCATTAGGTGAGGGACCTTCTTGTGCATTTGAAAGGCTTACTCCTAATTCTTCTCCTGTATTTTCTAAATTTTCTATAGATCATCAAGAAGGAGAGCCCTTAAGAGAGATCTATTTTGAATATTTCATTCCCATTCCCCAAAGACCTCTCACTCCTCATCATTTTGTTTCTCCTCCAAGATCACCACCAAAAAATAACATGGCTCAGCCTAGACCTCCATTTGTTGTTAACACCTTTGGTCTTACAAATTTGAGAGGAATGGATGGTTACCAAAATGTTGTTCCACAAGATGTCAGAAATAGGTTGTCATAATTCCAGGGTAACAATGTTATTACTGGTGATCAATATCTCAAACTTTTTGATAATATGATGGAAGATTTTGAGATTGAGTTTGAGGATGTGTATATCAAATTGTTTATTCATACACTAGAAGAGGATGCTAGGGATTGGTACAAGGCTCTACCTAATAATTCTATTGATTCATGGACTGAAATGAAAAATGCATTTAGGTTACAATATGGTGACAAGATTGATCCTATATTTCTTTTGTCTGAGTTTGGGAATATCAAGAAGAACCCTAATGAATCAGTCCATGACTTCAACACAAGGTTTAACAAAACTTTGAGAAGGCTTCATGTTGGGTTGAGGCCTTTTGATGAATCTTGTTTAATCAAATATGTAGATGCATTTGATAAAAGGCATCCTATTGCCTAAGAGACAAGAACCCTACCAATCTAAGATAAGATTTCACCATGGCACTTAAAATTGAAAACAATATCAAGGCTGTTGGGAAACCTCTCAAGAAAAATGGTGTAAAATTGATAAACCCTAAAAAACATCAAGCTAGCAAAAGGTGCTGATTTAGAAGAGGTTGCGAAAACATTGGCAGGGGCTATCAAAGAAACCTCATACAAGTTGGCAAGAAGTGAGAAGGGAATTTGGCAGACTTCACAAGGTTAGCCTAGGAAACAAGCACAAGATATATTTGGCAATCACCATAACAATGAGCAGAGGTTTGATGACAAAGGTAAAGGGCCTGTTGGATCTACAAATAGACATCCTCAAGCATGTGAAGGAAGAGTGTTTCCTGATCCCTTAACTGCTAGGGTTATTGTTGTTGAAGAGGTTGTTGATATTGATTGGTGTGATAGGTGTTTTCTACCCCATCCTCCATGTGAAGCAAACCAACAAGAAGGTAAAGCTAATAATGATGATGGTATTGATGATGATATTTACATGATGGGTTGTTCTTCAAGTTCACAAGGACAAATAACATCTACTAAAGTAATAAGTGCTAGGACAACTACAATTTTTTAGGATTGCATCAAATGAGTACAAGTATTTCTTCCCCCTCATGCTCTTGAAGTTGATGTAGTGCAATATTTTGCAATTCCTGACAATGACTTTAAATACTTAAGAGCTTTGATGATTAAGAATTATGATGGTGGTATCCCTTTGGAGGAAGATAGATAATTTTTGATGAATGTTGTTGTAGCTCAAGAGAAATACTATACCACTAGAAGCAAGGTTGTTAATGGAGTTGGGCCTCAAGACAAACCTAAAACACCCTTTCTCACAAGCATTCCCAAAAAATATCCTAGGAGAGAAGCACCTATCAAAAGTTCTATTGTCCTAAACAAAAATTACAATCCTCCTCATGTCCGAGCTGCCAAGAATCCATTGCCATCTAATGAATCTTCTTGTCTCCCTTCCAATGATGTTTTTCCAAAGAGTGTTTGCTATGACATAGCCCAAGTATTAATCCAAATCAAAGTGAGTGTTCCAATCATTGAGTTGCTTAGAGTTCCTGAGCATAAGAAGAGAGCATTTGAGTACTTGGTGTTGAAGGAAGAGAAGAATATTCCAGGAAAAAATGTAAATGTTGTTGAAAATCCTCCTCAGATCATTACAGACCTTGAAGCACCACTAGCAGTAGAATATCTTGGAGAGAAACCTAAGGTATATTTGGGGACATCTTTAGTTGATTCCCAATTGAATGTTGATCCATTTTTCATAACTTTGATTATAAAGGATAGGCTACTTCACAATTGTATGTTTGATTCGGTTGCATCATGTAATGTCATGCCTCTAGAAGTCATGAATGAGTTGGATATCAAAGTGACAACAGCCTATGGAAAATGTACTACCATGGACTCAAGAGAAGTGTCGGTAGTTGGTTGTGTAAAAGGTTTGGTTGTGCATCTTACATCTTATCCCAGGAGGAATATAAAATTGGATGTTTTGATTGTTGATTGCCCTGCAAAATGGGTTATGATTTTGTCAAGAAAGTGGGCTGCAAGTGTTGGATGGAGTTTCCAAATGGATGTCTTTTTCCACCATTCCCATTGATGGCAGCCTTGTCAAGCTCTATGGAGAAAATAAAATGTTACATCTAATTGAGGATCCAAATAATGCTTCCTATGAGGTGTTGTTTTCTTATGTTGATGCTGATAATTTCATTGGTTTTGCTAATGGAAAAGAACACAAAATGGATCAGTCAAAGTTCCTTGAGTAGGTATGCTCTCCTTAGACCTTGTTATTTGATGGAGCTTGCTCCAAATTTGGAAATGGTGCTGGTGTAATTCTGATTTCTCCTAGCTTAGAAGAATTTGTTTTTTCCTTCAAGCTTAATTTTGAATGTACTAACAACATTACTGATTATGAAGCCTTGTTGTTGGGTCTGAGAATTGCATGGAAGTATGTTATCAAGTACATCATTGCAAAGGGATATTCCTAGGTAGTTGTCAAATAAAATAAGAAAAATGTATGCTACAAAAAATCAGAGGATGAAGCAGTATAAGCATGCAGTTTGGGATCTAGTTGAGATGTTTGATTCCTTCAATACTATGAACCATGAAAGATGTTTGAATGCTACTACTGACAAGTTGGCAGTGTTGGGGTTAATATTTTGAGTTTGTACCATTTCACCTTATTGTGAATACAATGTTGAAGTGTTGACTAGGCTAGTTGTCCCTGACAACATCAAGCATTGACAAGTGTTTGATGATGATTCTCAAGTGTAGAGGTTCTTGAAAAATCAAGTTGAGTTTGTAGATCAACATATTGATTGGGAACAAATGGTGTGTATAAATGAAGGAAGAGAGCCTTTGTTTAGAAAATATATTATCCAATTGAAAACAAACACCATTCCTAGATGTCTTGTTGCACTTGAGTCAAATTTTAACAATGCTGATTGCATCATAAATAGAAACATGTCTACCTCAAGGGATGTGGAAGAGCACAACTTGGGCACTAATGGTAAAGGGAGATTTGGTTGGGAAGAAAATTAAGTAAAGAGGAAAAATAGTCCTATGCCCAACTCTTGAAAAAATATCAAGACTGCCTTGCTTGGTCCTATTCCAAGCTAAAAGCATATAAAGAAGACTTGTTTCAACATGAGATCCCTTTTGAGGAAAAGACTAAGCCATTCAGACAAAATAAAAGGATAATTAATCCACTCCTCTCCAGGAACATGCAAGATGAATTGAAGAAAATGAAGGAGGAAGGGATCATTCAGTCCATAAGGTATTCATCTTGGGTTGCAAACCTTGTGCCAGTTAGAAAGAAGAATGGAGATATTAGACTTTGTGTAGACTTCAGAAACCTGAATAGAGCTTCATTAAAAGATAATTATCCTTTTCTAAACATGGAGAACATGCTGTAGTTAGTAACAAGATCTAAATTGCTATCCACGTTGGATGGTTTCTCTGGCTACAATTAGGTTGTTGTCAAAGAGTCAGAAAGATTTAAAACTACCTTTACCACTCCTTCGGGAACATATGTTTATGTGAGACTACCTTTTGGTCTCATGAATGTTGGGGCTACCTTCCAAAGAGAAATGGATGTTGCTTTTGTTGGTTATATAAATGACTTCATTGCAGTTTATCAAGATGATGTGACTGTATTTTCAAAGAGCAGAAAAATATCACTCGCAGCATTTGGAAAGAATGTTGATCAAATGTAGAGAGTTTGGGATCTATCTCAATCCAAAGAAGTGTCACTTTGGGGTGAAAAATGAAAATTTTCTTGGTCATATTGTTTCAAAGGATGGTGTCATGATTGATCCTGATAGAATAGAAGCAATCAGCAAGGTGCCAATTCCAAGAACAAAGAAGGGCATCTAATCTGTCTTTGGGAAAATCAATTTCATTAGAAGGTTTGTGTCCAATTTTGTTGAGTTGAATCTTCCTATCACATGCATGTTAAATAAAAATCAAGTTATCAAGTGGGAGTAGGTTGTTATTTAGGATTTTGAAGGAATCAAAGAGTCACTCAAATGTGCACCTATCTTGGTAGCTCCGAATTACAAGAAGCCTTTCCAAATCCTCTCCTTTGCTTCTAAAAATACTATTACATCTGTTTTGCTCCAAAAGGATGAAGATGGGGCTAAGAGGTTTATTTCCTTCTTTAGAAAGGCTTTACAAGTTAAAGTATATAATCATGGAAAAACAAGCATTTACCTTGATGAAAGAAACAAAGGTTTTCAGTCCTTATATTTCAATTTCAAAAGTTGTTGCTTATGTTCCCCACACCATGGTAAAAGACATCTTATCAGAGATGGAGATCTCACGTAAAATATATAGATGGGTGAACAAAATGCAGGAGTATGATATGGACATCAGAACCACAAAGCTATTAAGAGGTTTGGGTCTTGCTAAGATCATGGCTGAGAGCAACCTGCAGACTATGGAAGTAAATGAAGTAGAAGAAGAAAGGGCAGATGTTCTTGGGAAATTGGCAAGTTCTAAGTGGTAAAAGGATATAATATTTTACCTCAGACACCTTTGTTATCTTGATCATTTAAATAAACATCAGAAAAGATCCCTCAAGCTAGCTTCTCAAAAATATATCATCACAGACCTTGGGTTGACTTGGAAGAACCCTGAAGGTGTCCTCTTAAAATGCATAGCTGAAGATGAAGCTCCCAAGATAGTTTCTGATTTCCATGGGGGATTTTGTGGAGGACACTTTGCTGGAAGAGTAACATCACATAAGATTTTGAGAGATGGTTATTGGTGGCCTACTCTCTTCAAAGATGCAACCCAGCTGGTTAGAAAATGTGATAGTTGCCAATGTTAATATGGAAGACTGAAAGCTTCAGGCGCCCTTCCTTTGCAACCTGTATCAATTGAAGCTCCTTTCAAGCAATGGGGGATGGACTTCATTGGTGAGATTTTAGATCCTTCTAGTGCTAGCCATAAATGGATCCTTGTAGTCAATGATTCTTTTACAAAATGGGTAGAGGAAATCCCCACCAAGAAAGTAACACACCAAATAGTTATGGACTTCTTATTGAATCAAATCATATGCAGGTTTGGAGTCCCATTCAAGATTATAGCTGATAATGCCATGTGCTTTAGAGCCAAAACTTTAATGGCAATTTGTAATGAATATGGAATCAATCTGACTTATTATTCAAACTATAACCCCTAAGGGAATGGACAAGCTGAGTCTAGCAATAATAATTTGTTGAAGATCATTAGAAAAACCTTGGAGAAAAACAAGAAGAAATGGGGTGAACAATTGAAATTTGTAGTTTGGGCTGATAGGATAACTCCTAAAAGAGCTACTGGTAAAAGCCCATTTGAATTGGTGTATGGAACTCAACTTTGCTGCCCTTACACCTGTAATTATCTTCATTTCAGTTTTCCCAATAGTTGGAAGATCAAGAGCTTGGCCCATATGAATCAAAAATCAATCATATTATTGAGCTTGATGAGGAGAGAAGAGCATCCCATCAAAGGCATGTTAGATTTAGGGAAAAATTGAAGAAATTGTTTGACAAGAAGGTCACTCCTAGAGCCTTCAATGTTGGAGATCTGGTTTTGTTGTGGGATAGTAGGCATGAAGACAAGGGCAAGCATGGAAAATTTGATGCATTATGGATGGGACCTTATACCATTGATATCAGAATTGGTGAGAATGCCTTTTTTCTCAAAGATTTAGATGGGGAATTACTTGAACTACCTGTTAATGGTAGGCATCTGAAGCATTTCTTGGATTAATCCCCAAATCTGAGGTATGCACCAATTGTACAATTGTATAGTCTTTGTTTTTTCTTTGTTTTTGCTATTTTTTTGGTGTGTGGTTTTCCCTTGTTCTTGGCAGCCATTCTGGTTAGTTTCTAAGCTCATTTTTAAAGGATGGTTCTGGTTTTTTGACTTCCTTGTGTATTGACTCTTTTACCCAATGGATATTTTGGCACTTGGTCTATGTTTTGTCCTTGTGGCACTCATTGGGAGTGCCCATCCCCAAGCGTGAGCTAATGTTGGTGCCATTTTTGAGATTGCACCATGTTTCCCTAAATTTTTCGAATTCTGTATGTGGTCAAAAATGTTTTACCCTTTGAATTGATGGTTTTAAATTCTTCCCCTCCAGTTGAATGATTTAAAATGCTCACAAACTTCTTGTTTTTCCCTAATTTGAAGGAATATTCCAGGTTTTCCCTTTTCTGTGCCCTAGTTTTTTCAATTTTGTGGGCTATGTCATTTTTTCCTTTGCTAGATCGTGGAAAAATAAAAATTGATCAAATCATACTTGTTTGTATTTGAAAATCCTATCCTAAGGTCGATGTACTACCCTGTTCGGCGTCGACTGCCGTCGTTGCATCCTTTCCCTATTGTGTGACATTGAATGTTGAATTGAGCACCCCTTTTGATTGTTAGGTGAATTTTACCTTGTTTGCAAAGCTATTTTTAGCACCCGTTCTTCTTCTTTCATCCGCCGCACCTTCTCATTCAGATGTAAGTGTGTTTTGTCACTAGGGCTCTTTCGTAACGTACTTTTCTAACATTCTTCAGTGATCTAATCGTGCCTTCGATCTATGGAATGCTTAATGTCGGTTGTTAAAAAGAGTTCTATTGGAATATTAAAATATTTACAAGTTGCTTTTAGACGTATTTATTAAAAGATAGCTAGTTGTTGAACATTTTTGTGTTAGATAATAATAATAAGAATAATAAATACATTAGTAAATTATATATATATATATAGATATATGTATATATAAGTATAATGGAATAAATAAAATAATAAAGGATACGTGGGTATTAGAAGTGAATGGAATAAAGAAAATAATATTTTATTTAAAAACTTTAATACTTCCCTCATGTTCCACCGTGGCCGACCTGATCTCCACGCATGGCCCATGTGCCTTGTTTAAAAAAAATACAAAAATTTAAAGGAGAATTTATTGTTGCCCCCTGCGACTCTGCCTCTTTCTTTATGGTTATTAATGAAAACTTCCATTCATATGATTTGATGGGTATGAAGCGCCTTATGAGAAGATAGCCACCTGCTCGAAATTTATTGCTTATTAAATGCATGCTCTATTTTTTCTTTTGGTGACCTGCTCACACCAATTATTGGCTAATCACGTGAGGATTTGGTGGAGAATATAGTTGCCTTTGTGGGTAAAAAAAATAAAAGGGGTTTGGAGCTTCCCAATGAAATGCGTGTAGCCATTACATTTCTGCCCACTCCTTTCCTATGCCAAGCATGGCTGTTAACGAAGTATGGACCTTCAACAAGCTGAGGAAGAGAAGTTGTGCATGTTGTGTTGCTGCATGCCTTACCTAGCTACGTGAGTTGTTGGTTGGAAGGAGTATTCTAATCAGGTCATGATAAGCTATTCATCCCAATACTTCTAGTAAATAAACTTTAAAATCCATCTTGGAAATGGAGGAACAGTGTATAGATTGTTTCTATGAATCCTGGTGACTTTCAGCAATGTGAATTCACAAGTGTGAATTGTGTTCTTTCATTGCTGCTGCTGCCTTTCTGTTCTAGACATGAAAGAAAATGGAGTATAGGAGTTCTAAAAAAGGAGAAAAAAGGGAAAGGTTGCCTATTATAGGAACTCGTGGCTCTCCTTGGGGTACGACTTGGGGAAAATAATGCATTACAGGCATTTTAGATGTCCTGCTTGTACATAGTTTTCTACCTTCTTTCAGTATCTTGAAATGAATATTCTTTCTTCTTGAATGGTAGCTAGCAAAGGTTTTTGTGGTTGTTAATTGCTTCCCGAATGTGCTGGTTGTTCCTTTAATCCCCTTTCTCAAACAAATCGACTGGATTTTTGCATGTATTGCTCTCTCTTCCCTTGTAGGTGGCTTAATTTTCTTTTCATGTAAGTAGAACCCTGGGCTTCTTGAATTTCATGGTATCTCTTATTTGAGTACCCATATTATATTTTGAAAAGAGATATTGTTGGGTTAAATTGTCTTGATTTCATAGAATCTATGAAATCAGTGTATTTATTTTGGATATCCAACTCCCTTTGATCACATTATTTTATTTGGTATTTTTATAAATAATTTTTTTGCATTATTTAACTTATGTGTATTGAGTGTTGAGTATGACAAAGATATTGGGTGTTGTGTTTGGTTGATAATGAAATCTGGCACGAAGTATTTTTTTTGAGTTACCATAATAACTGTAAATTTTTGCTCAGCTGTAAAACCTTGTCTAAGGTTTTAGATTATTTCTATTATGATCAATATTTTGATAACTTAGGGTCTCACCTAGATGCCTGGGATAATGATAAGACTGTGGCATTACCGTTATCTAGAATGCATTGTATATTTTTAAATTAAGAGGATTATCCTTGAAATTTTTGTTTTGGGAAAAATTATACTGGGTTTTTTGTAACCCCTCTTCTGGGTTTTAATATTGTGAACTTCTAGTTCACATATGGGGTAGAATCTATTGCTGGTAAAATCATTGAGATGATAACAACATAAAATGGTATACGAGTAGATCTTGATTAAGGGAATAGTATTTCCCTGGCTTTATTGTTTGGGCCTAAAGCTATTTTCATTAGCTTCGTTTCTTGACCTATATAGGTCGATTCATTGAATATGGACATGTAGCTATTTTCTCATCCAATACCCACAAGGGTTTATGTGGAAGTCACCTCCAACCAGTCAAGTTGAATGTGTTAAATGTCATTCTAAACATCTGTTTCTTTGACTTTATTCTGTAATTTTGTTGAAAGGTTGGGATACTATAGAATTTTCTTAAAGTGAATAGCTACAGATAGTTTTAGGTACTTTCAAGTTATTTAAGGTAAATAATCCCAACGAAATGTAACAATCTTTGTTGTGATGTCGTTAATACTGTGGTTTATGGGTGTCATTTTTACTTGGAATGATATGGTCTTCCCAAAGCCGTTATGGCATCGTGTGTTTCATTATATCTTTTAAAGAGGGTATTTTAGGGAATCATGCAAGTTTTTATCTTCTTTAACATTTGATTATATCAATTCCACTATTCGGGTCCTCGATAGGGATTGGTCTTAAGTCTGTGACCCATCCTATGGTAGTGTTTTCACCTTATCGTGTCAAACTCCTATTTCCTCGTGGTGAATGATCGTTATAAATAAGGATTGGTATATCTTTTGACTTCTCAACTTGTGGAAAATAATGGAACATGAACCTGTGTTTTGGGTGGGTAATATGCTTTCCCAGTCTCAGTCATCAACGAGTCGATACCCTTGTTCGATAAATTGTTATTGGTCACTGAGAAGAGTCCCATTTTGAAATTGCCTCTGGTTAAGGAAATAAGTTTTCATTTATTTTATTGAGATACCCTTTCTTGTCGGAAGTATGTAAAAATAAGGGATATTAATGACTTTTGGGGTTACCCTTCCTTAATGTAATTTAGAGAAGTTAACTCATGAGCATGAGGTTGTTGGTGGAATAATGTTGCCCTTTTTGTGAATCTTATGGAGTTACACTTATTATAATTGAGTGGATTTGAGTCATTGATTTAACATCATACTACGTCTAAGATGATCCTGTAACGATGTAGTTGTAAGATCCTTTGTTAACATAGAAACTATAGTTGTTTACTTTTAAGGGTGTCAAACCCATATAGGCGTATGAAACCTCCCTTCTTGAACGGATTGGTTAAATTACTGTTTTGTTTGTGTCACCTATGAACATAACTAGTATTATTTGACTTCTCTTAGACCCCCTATAGATTGGATGGGTTGAGTATTAGATTTCAAACATGTAATCCATAGGATTTCATGATTGAAATCCAAATACTCTTGACCTTTTTATTTCTAAATTTTAAGGTCTACGGTCTTACATGTTGGGATCAATTATCTTGTTGATTTTATCCTTGAGATGTTTGTTCATAACTTTTGGCTTCTTGCTTAGTTGGCTTGGTGATAATATCTCTTATCTTGTCTTAAGTAATTTTGGATTAGTGGTTTGTGATTTGACCCATTCTTGAATTATAACATTCCTTTCATGATATTGTTAAATGTTAGCTTATTGTTGCAATGTGTAGCCTTATCATGCTTAGTTCTTGTGAACTGACCCAAAGTTAATACTTGCGCAGATGGATTATGTGAGTAGATAAAAAGAAAGAGTTGTAAAGGTTTCATTCAGTTTGAATTATGAAGTTTCTTGTGCAAATGTCATAGTGTGTTGTAATTATTGCAATGGTACTTATAATGCAGTTAGAATGCCCCTTGTCTTGGATTGTTTGATAATTGGGAAATAAAGTTGTCTTGTTCTTTTTTTAGCTAAACTTGTAATAATCTTCGTGATAAATAATTTATAATATTTCCCATATTATGAGTATTCTTTTAGTAATGTATTTTATCAGTTGTGAAAATGTCGTGGCATGGCTTGACCAACATGTTACCTCCTTGTACTCAGACAAAGTTCTATTGATTCTTGTGGGTGCCTTTAGGTATGGGTGCCATGATGAATAGAAATGTTATAACCGTGTTCTAATCTCTCTCTCAATTTAGCTATGGCAGTTTTCTACTTCTCAAGTTATAAAACTCTCATGCTTTTATGACATTTCTCCATGGTCTTGACATCAGTGCAATCCTATGTATATTTTAGTGGGTAGAGATCCTTTTTCTAAAACAGATAATCAAAAGAATAATAAAAAAGAAAATGAATTCATAAGATGAATAGATAAATAAAATAATAAAGAAGTTGTGTTTCTTGATCGAATAAATTTAAGAGTTCTTTAATTGAGAACAGAAAAGTTTTTCTACTAGTGTTAAAAGAAACCTACATTCTAACCTTAAGCTATGGATTAAACTACGTCCTCATGTTGGGAAACGTTAATTAATTTTAAAAGTAATATCACTATTTTCTTTTAGGGATATCACTAGATCTTATCTAGTATGGGAGTTTGAATAAGAAAACATTAAGTATAATGCTTCCATGTTGGGAACCCCATTTGTATCCATTGTCAAAATTAATCAAGATGTTTGCTAAATGAAGCTTTTACCTAAATCCTATTGAACTCTTAAGTTCCTTTGAAAGACCAGCTAATAACTATATAGACCTTAATGAAATAAATTTATCTTCTCTCTCTAACTGTTACCATGGTACCTTGTAATCCTTTTCTAAGTTATGATAAAATTTTAATTCTTGATAAAAGATGATTAGGGTTCTAAACATTAATGATACTCCACTCCTTTTAATCTTATACTTGCCTCCTTATGTAATGGGGGTATGAAACGAGTTTCAATAGTGGGGGTTTAAATAGTTAGCCTTGTGGAATTGTTTGCCTCCTAGTTTTGTAAACAAATTAATCAAGAATTTTTCATATTATGGGTGATCCTGGGATAGAACTCAAGTTATATAAAAGAAAATAAACCTAACCCTATAAGAAAAATGGTAAGAAACATATCATGAACCTTCTAGAACGTAAGTTAAGATTTTTAAGACATCTCTAGTAAATCAGTAATCTTAAGAAGATTTTCACAGTGGGATGTCCTAAACTATAATTGTGTAATGTGGTTGGTATTTTGCCATGTCTTGTCATAAGAGAAGATTGAATTGTCCTTGATGGGTGTGAATGTTTCCTTACGGCCCTTGCGGTCATCCTCATGTCAAGTTGTTCATAGAGTTAGTTGTAACCTTGGTGACGGCATGTTGTGTCGTGTTATGTGTCAAGCAAGTCAAAAAAAAAAATCCTATAATTTACTCTGTTGTATTATTGTGTGTGGTTTTTGGGTCGTTATAGTTGAAAATGTTCAGAAATCATGCTTTAGTTGATTCATAATTGAAAAAACTACCTTCCTTGGTGAAAAAATTGAATTCTAGGGCATCCATGGAATTTTTTACGTTTTGACAGTTAGATGGGCGTCATTTTCCTGTCAAATTCATCCTTAGAAGGTATTGGCTACATGGTGGATTCTAATTGGCTGAGGAAAGGCGGGGAAGTGTTGTGACTTTTCATTTTTCACCTTTTTTGACAAATGGTGCATTTTCGGGCCCAGGGACCCATTTTTTCCAAATTTGCGTACGTGGCATGTTCTGATTGGCAAGGGGATGATAGGTGGTTGCGTTCCCTTAAGGTTTTTAGACCTTATTTTGCAAAAATGTTAAGTTTAAAATATTTCCCGAAACCTCGCAACCTACCACAGGAGGACACATGTCCAGGAAAAGTCAAAATGGCGAGGCGAAGGTTTTGGTGATTTTGAAGTTTTTTAACTTCAAATGGTTCAAAGTAAAATTTTGGGCTAAAGCTCCACAACAAATCAGGAAAGGACACGTGTCCATAAGAGGACAAGGCAGGTCAGTGGGTCAATGGATGTAGGAGGGAATTTTTTTCCTTTTGCAAAAAGGGCTCAAAATCAAAATTTGAAGCGTTTTCCTGTTAGTGAATCATCGAGCGATGCGTGGTAGAGGACAAGGCAGGTCACTAGGTCGACAGAGGTAGGAGGGAATTTTTTCCCTTTTGTAAAAAGGGCTCAAAATCAAATTTTGGAGCGCTAGCCTATGACAAATCACAAGGAGACATGTGGCGAAGGCAAAGTGGGTAGGCAGCCTGATGGAAGGAAAACTGAATTTTTTCCCTTCGCAAAAAAGGGAGTTAAAATGAGAATTGGGCCCACAGATTTTAGCGATAGAGGAAGTGATATGTGGCAAGGGAGAAATCGGGTGTGTGGGCTCGCGGGGAAAAAAGTGAATTTTTTCCCAAATTCCACAAAAGGTCAAAATGTATAAAATTGAAGCACGATCCCAATGGGATCCACCATGTGCCACATGTCAGCTCCAAAATTCAAAGGTGGAGGGGCGGGGAAAAATTCAAATTTTTCCATTTTTTCCAAAGGGTTGAAAAATAAAAAAAATGAGCCCGAATTTGTTTCCAATCAGTTTTTGCCACGTGTCCGACCTTATCCAAAAAATTAAAAAGGTAACTCAAGCTTATTTCTAAGTCTGCATCTTCCATGTGGAAGGCCAGGATTTAAAGATGGATAAAATTGACAGTTGTTGTGTATCCATTTGTTTTGACCGCCATGGGAGCTCCAGGAAGCTTGGAATAATGTTTTTTACATCAAAATTCATGAAATTTATAGTGATTTTGTGTCGTCTTAGGATTCTAGGAACATTGGAATCAGTTTCATGACTCAATATTTTGATTTGAGATGTTTTTGAAGTAATTTTTTCCCCTACCCGAGAAAACACATGAAATGTCAAATTATAAAGTTACAGAACCAAATTGGGAAAGGATAAGATGAAATAATGAGTGAAAAAGGTGTTTGCATGCCTCAATGATGAAAAACATGCCTCCAGGATGGGTAATGATCTAGATATTTGTAATGATTTAATCCTTTTGGGCACACCTAGCAACCTATGAATGTTTTTCTATTTGATGTCATTTTCATTGAATCATGAGGATTGTTTTGTAACAAAATTGATCCCATGGCATATTCTTTGCTTGGGAAAGAAGGATCCAGTTTGGCATGAGGTATATAATGCATTTTTGGAGAAATTGTAAAGAGGTTGAGAAGTTGAAAATCATGAGCAAATTCTAAGAAAAAGCTCATCTTCTGAGAAACCCACCAAAGAACCAGGATAATTTCTTCTGTGTTGGATCTTCATGTATGTGAGTTGGTTACAAGTGTATAGACATCACAAAACTCTGATATTGTTCATGAAACTCTCCCATGTTGATGAATCTAACAAGATTTTGAGTTAATCTATGTTTTTTTGGGTGATATGGTGTCTATTATCATTTTTAAATGCCTAAAAATAGTTTTCATTGTTCTTGTTACAATCTTGCATTGAAAGTATTTATATATAACACAGGATCTCCATTTCTGGTTGATGGTTTAGTGGCATTTGCAATCTCATGTTCAAAATATCCTTCATCTAATAAGGAGATAATGAAATTTAAAATCACTTTACCTTCCTTGACTACAAAGATTGCTTGTAATCCTTTGGGGGCACCTTAGGCGTGGTTTGATCAAGGATTTTTGTGTTTAATTGAGTTCTTTACTTCAAGATTTTTGGGTGAGTTCTCATAGATTGTGTGAAAAGTGCTTCCTGGGCTTCTATTTATGCCTCTTCTGGTTGAAAGGATATCCTAATTATTTGAAGCATTTTTATCTGATAGTTGTTCAAGTATTATAGAGGTTATCAAAGATTTGATATATCCTAGTTTGTCTCGTCAACACCCACCCAAAAAATTCATTCAAAAAAAATAATCCCACCCATACTACCCCTACATTGCATTTTGTGTCAACAAAAGAATACAATCCATTTACAAAATGCACAAAGCAAATCAGGATCATATAATGTCTCCAGTAACCCTTGCCTTGCATTGAAAATATCTCCATTATTTGGGAGTGAAAACTTGTGAAAGTCAGATTTGGATTGTTGATCATATTTTTCCAAGGCCTTTTCAGACTATTTACATAAATTGAGGGATATCTTCATCTCCTTTACCATTTAGGGGTTACAATGTAGGTTCTCTTACCTTAGTTGAAAGGCACAATGTAAAATAGTGAGGGTCAAATTAGATCCTTTCAAGGTGCTATCCATCTCTCCACAAATCTGAGTGCTAGTTAGATCACCTCCTTGGCTACAAAATGACACACATCATGATCTATCTGACTTCAAGCTTCATGCCATATCTCTAATGCTACTCAGACTGAAAAGGATAACAAATTTGGGTACCAACAATATATATATATATATAAGTTTGGTATATAATGCAATAAAATACCAAAAAAATCAATTATTGTCATCATGATAAAATGATGGGCTTCTATGAGCCTATGTCATCATATACATCAAAATCAGGGAGTAAAATCTACATCTCCTAGTATTGTACTAGCACTCCCCTCTCCTCCTGGAGCATGTGTGCCTCCAATAACACTTGTGTCTCTGTCCCCTCTAGGAGCACTCATAACCACTATCTCACCTCTGTATCTCTCCTTACCACTGTCCACTCTCTCTAGCCTCAGAGGTGGTTATCCCTGACTCATTGAACTTGCACTAGGCCTCACTGTTTCTTTGGTTGCCCCTTTGGAAGACACATAATCTACATAAAAAGTGGCATCCAAGTAGTTCTTGATGATCAAATACACATATTAGTCCCACTCTTCCCACACAGTATCATAGTAAGTCACCAAAATCATCCTAGGTGTATATGGTGTTGTAGGTGCTCCCCTCTTCCTGCTAGAATGAGCCATCATTGATAGCTCTACATTAGATATAGAAGTCCCTACGATCCCCAAGGCCTTCCTCAATGAATCCCTATGCACCTTATACTTATATTTATCTGGAGAGACCTCTATAAAATGCACATAGATACTATGTCACTGTCGTAACACCATATCCTTCTCGATAAGTAGTCCATCTCTCTTTACAATGAGCTTATCTTAAAAACCAAGAATATTGTCTCTCTCTCTCTCTCTGAGTTGCATCTATCTCTCCCTCTACTATGGTCTTCTTAGTTTTCATCACTACAATAACAATAACTAAGTCATCATTGCCATCCTCCTCCCCATCCTAAGAATCTGGCTCTTCCACCCTTTCATGTGCTCCTCCCTCTATCTGAGCACATACTCATCTCACCCACTACACAACCCTCTATGCTACTCCAGATCTATCAAATCTCCTCAATGCTAGAACCCACCATGCAATATTATTTAGGGTAATCCCCGCTTCATCGATTGGTATAATCACTACCTCCTCATTAGGGCCTATAGCCCCTAAAAATCAACAATAAAAGTAGGTCTTCTCATTGCTGCCCATTAAGTATCTATATTTGTCTCCTCTGACATATATAGAATAGGATCACCAGGAGCTCCCTACACTAGTCTAAATTATCTCTGAACATGGTCAAAATGAATCATCTCATGCTCACTCACTCTATGTATCTAAATCCTCATGGGATGATGTAAGATAAGTAACTCCTAAGGATACTCAAGCTAGGATGGTAATCCAGATAGGACCTGTTGTAAATATCTCCCCCCGGGTCGATATAGAAAAACAGGAGAATATAGAAATCAAAAAAGCTCAAATCCCTAACATTCCAAGGCACACAGAAGTGGTACATGACAATGGATGTCGATAGGGTAAAGGATGCACCCTTGGCGCATGGAAACGGCGCATGACAATGAGTGTTGACACTAAAATATATGCACCCAAGGTGCATAGAAGTGGTGCATGACAATGGATTTCGACAGGGAAAATGGTGTGCCTAAGGTGCACAGAAGTGGTGCATGACAGTGGATGTCAACAGGGTAAAGGATGCACCCTTGGCACACGGAAATGGTGCATGACAATGAGTGTTGACAATAAAATGTATGCGCCAAGGCGCAGGAAAGTGGCGCACAGAAGTGAGTGTCGACAATGAAAAGGTTACGCCCTTGGCGCACGGAAATGGCGCATGACATAGAGTGTCAACAGGGCAAAATTTTTTCCTTGGCGCATGTAAGAGGACGTCAACACACACACGGATGTGCCTATGGCGCACCTTTAGGAGGTGCAACATTTTGAGCACTGACAGGAAGCAGACCCTGGCGTAGATATTCAAATGGCCATAACTTTTGACTGGGAACTCGGATTCATGCAAGGTTGGGATTTTTGGAAAGCTTATGAGGTCCTCTGTCCAACTACGAATGGATATATTTAATTGGGTGAGAACAAATTCTTAAAAATTTGAAATACTGTTCGCCACTTTCTGTGTTCGCTAGGGTTCTCACCTACCAGCATAATGAGATAATTAAATGCAGTCTGGAGGTGGTTGGGGTATATTTCGATTTTTTCTCTTCTCCCTCTCTCATTCTTCCTATAAATTGTAAGGAGGGGATTCTTTCTAGTGGTGGTTCATCTTTTCAGCTTTACCCTCCCTTCTTTTTCTTCTCCAGGGTTGAAAAAATGGAGTTCGAACCTCCTCCCCTGCTCTGTAATGGCATTTTTGCCTTTTACGATTGAAATGATGTTCTGTGTAAACTTCTGAAACAAAAAAAATGTGTTTTGTGATGCATCTGTCCATCCTTGCTCGTTTTTCACTTGTTTTCCTCTTGCCTCTCTTCATTGCAGGTTTGGAGTTGTGTTCATGGAGTTTTGGGACATTTTCTGTGTGAAATCTATCCTTGGGCCTGTGATGCATCTTTCCATCCTTCCCATTGCTCACCTCTCTTTGTTCCATGGTAGTTTTGATAGATGTCCAACATTCTCCTTCTCTAGTGTGTCACTGTTTTAGTGTAGGCTTTGCTATTTTTCCCTTTTCTCTCTCTCTCTGTCTCCTTGGCATGGTTAGATTAGGTTTAGATTAGCTTGCCTACATTGGAATAGCTCGTGGCAGGTAGTTTAGGAGTAGGAACCAACCTTCTCTGGAGATTCCTCTCTCATTTTACAAGTCCCACACTTGTAGAGAGGTTTCAATGTTGTGCAATCACACTGGATGCTTCGAATGATCAACCTAGAAGCCTGATCTACATCCAGGGCTGCTGTGATTCTGCAACAATAGTTTTGACACACCCAGAGGGACCTTAGAGGTATTCCACTTCATCTTTTGTAGGTTGGTGTGTTCCTGTGAAGATTTCAGCCTTTGGAGGCACTTACAAACACATCTGGCAACTCCATCTGATCAATAACTCATTCTCTGAGTTACAGACCTGTTTTTCATCCATTCCCACCCATCTTTCTTTCCATCTCTTTCATTCTTTTCCATTCCATGAAGTTGTGCAATCATGACTTCATTTCCATCATGGAACTCACATTTACAACAGCAACAATATATCACACCTCCAACATGTTTTTTAAATCCTCCAAATCAGCATTTTGAACAAATTCAAAATCAGCATGCATACCCATATGAGCAGCAATGCCAAAATCAGTTTGGCTATGGCGCTTTCCAAGAGCAAGAGTATGCAGAAAATCAGATGCAAGATGCTGGTCTGTTGGAGAAAATCCAAAAGATGGAGGTAAAGATGGTGCAGTCCAGAGCAACAGCTCAAATGAGAGCTTTCAGAATTGGTTATAGGACTCCTTGTCTATGGGGAGGCCCTTTTCCAAGACACTTCAGCCCTCAGGAGAAGTTGGACTTCATGATGAAGATGCTACCCCAACTTGCACAATGGACAGCAGAGATAGAGGCCTATACACTTGTTGTTGAACAACCTTGTCAATGGGTAAGTTCTACACCATCATCTGGTTTTTCTCTTCCAATTACTCAAGCAACACCATCTCATTTGGAATTACAAATTCTAAATTCTCCATCTATTGTGCCAAGTGTTGAATCCATTTCTCCACCTCTCAATCTCCCACCACACCTCAATTCTTCCTTCCTTTTTTCTTCCAAATAGTCATCCCCTCCACAAGAGCTAAAAGAAATACCCCCTCCTCCAAAGAAACAAGAGTTTCTACCACCACAAAAAATTGCCAAATCAATTGAGTTATAACCCATCCCTCCTCTTGCATTCCCAATTCTATGTGGGGAAGAAGAAATTGCAAAAATCAGTCATCAAGGCCAGCAAGAGGAAGAGCCAAGAAGAAAAGAAATGACAGACAACTTGAGGGTTTGGGCTGCCAAATTTGGGATGACAAAGATCCCCTTGATGGTTAAGCCTTCAGAAGAGATGGGAGTTGGAGAACAAATGGTGGTCAGGACTGATTTTGTTGCAGCAGAAGAAAAAGATCTTGTAGTCCCAACTTGTCCTCTAGAGTAGTAGATTGAAGAGTTTGACTTGGCAAACTTCATGCTGGAGGAAGAGTTCGATCAAGAGAAAGATTGTCTTCAAACATTGGAGGAAGGAGAAGCTACTCCAAATCCAAAGCACATCCCAGCTGTGGAGGAGAAAAGTGCAGATCCAAGGGCTTTGAGCACAAAATAGGCTACATGAGAACCTTCAGTTCTTCTTTCTACTTTACCTCTCTCAAGTTCTAGTACTGAAAAGGAGTTTGATCTCTCAAACTCAATGTTGGAGGGAGAAAGAAACCAGGGTGGTCAAGTTGCAGATCAAGAGAACACCATGGGAGAGATTGAACATTCGCAGCAAGACAGCCATGAGGCAGTTTATCTGTCAGATTTGGAGGACTGTTTTGATGGAGAAGAGCCGGTTGAGTTTCCACCATTCTCTCTTTCATCATCCACATTCCAAACACAAGATTCTGCTGTCATGAAGGAGAACATTCATTTGCAGCAGCCTGCATCCTATAGTAGCTCTTTGGAATCAAGATTGGAAGATTTTAATCTTTCATGTTCTTCATTGGAGGAAGAGAAAGGACAAAAGAATTTCACCATTTCTTCCACATCACCCACTCAAGAAGGTCTACAAGAAGACTCCATTTTTGGAGTTGAAAATCAGAGCTATGGGCATATCAAACGGATCATACCTTTCCCAATCAGGTATTTGGCTTCATTAGAGCCAAAGGAGAAGTCACAACCAGTCATGCTTGTTTCTAAGCAGGAGGGTGAGCTGCAAAGTACCAAGGATCAGCTGCCATACCTCTTCAATCCAAATGTAGAGCAACTAAAAGAGGTATTGGATTTGTTTTCAGTTGACACCTTGATGATTTGGGTGGAAGATCAACTTCTTGTTGATTTTCCACTCATCCTAACAGCCATGATCAGTGCCAAATCAATTGCATGGCTGCCACTTTTGAGAAAGGGAAGCTATTTCCCACAACCAATTGTAGGGTTTGTTTAGCTTTCCTTTGCTCCACTTAGAGTAAGGTAGGTAGGTTTGCTTTCAGTAGAAGAAGTGCTTATGCACACTCTACATGTTCCATTTTGGAGCATGTATGATTTTCAGTTTTGTACATAGTTTTTGGTGTTGCTGGTTTGCTCTTGCACAGTTCATTTCAGTAGCATTTTGGTGGGAACAACTCTAAGTTCAATAGGTTTCAAGTGGCTCAGAAGGGATTTTTCAAAGTTCAGATCAGTTTTCAGGCTTGCTTATGACTCCATGCCCAATGGATTGCTAAAAGGCCACTGATCTTCTACCTAGCAGGCAGGTGACCCCGTTGAGTCACCAAATTGTTGTAAATATCCCCCCCGGGTCGATATAGACAAACAGGAGAATATAGAAATCAAAGAAGCTCAAATCCCTGACATTCGAAGGCACACAGAAGTGGTGCATGACAATGGATGTCGACAGGGTAAAGGATGCACCCTTGGCGCACAGAAATGGTGCATGACAATGAGTGTTGACACTAAAATATATGCACCCAAGGTGCACAGAAGTGGCGCACGACAATGGATGTCGACAGGGAAAACGGTGCGCCAAAGGCACACAGAAGTGGTGCACGACAATGGATGTCGATAGGGTAAAGGATGCACCCTTGGCGCATGGAAATGGCACATGAAAATGAGTGTTGACACTAAAATGTATGCATCAAGGTGCAGGAAAGTGACAGAAGTGAGTGTCGACAATGAAAAGGTTGCGCCCTTGGCACATGGAAATGGCACATGACACAGAGTGTTAACAGGGAAAAAGTTGCACCTTGGTGCATGTAAGAGGATTTCAACACACACATGGATGCACCTATGACACACCTTTAGGAGGCACAACATTTTGAGCACTGACAGGAAGCAGACCCTGGCGCAAATATTCAAATGGCCATAACTTTTGACTGGGAGCTCGGATTCATGCAAGGTTGGGCTTTTTGGAAAGCTTCGATTTTCACTCTTCTCCCTCTCTCATTCTTGCTATAAATTGTAAGGAGGGGCTTCTTTCTGGTGGTGGTTCATCTTTTCAGCTCTGCCCTCCCTTCTTTTTCTTCTCCAGGGTTGAAAAAATGGAGTTCGAACCTCCTCCCCTGCTCTGTAATGGCATTTTTGCCTTTTACTATTGAAATGATGTTCTGTGTAAACTTCTAAAGTAAAAAAAACATGTTTTGTGATGCATATGTCCATCCTTGCTCATTTTTCACTTGTTTTCCTCTTGCCTCTCTTCATTGCAGGTATTTGTGCATGTTTGAATGTTCATTACAGGTTTGGAGCTATGTTCATGGAGTTTTGGGACATTTTCTGTGTGAAATCTATCCTTGGGCTTGTGATGCATCTGTCCATCCTTCCCATTGCTCACCTCTTTTTGTTCCATGGTAGTTTTGATAGATGTCCAACATTCTCCTTCTCTGGTGTATCATTGTTTTAGTGTAGGCTTTTGTTGTTTCTCCCTTTTCTCTCTCTCTCTGTCTCCTTGGCATGGTTAGATTAGGTTTAGATTAGCTTTCCTGCACTGGAATAACTTGTGGCAGGTAGTTTAGGAGTAGCAACCAGCCTTCTCTGGAGATTCCTCTCTCATTTTACAAGTCCCACACTTGTAGAGAGGTTTTAATGTTGTGCAATCACACTGGATGCTTCGAATGATCAACCTAGAAGCCTGATCTGCATCCAGGGGTGTTGTGAGTCTGCAACAACAGGACCTCCATACAACATCCCCTACATGTAATCTAGAAAAAAAAGTCTCTATAGAATCTTTTCCATCTCCTCTTCCCCACATGAGCCCTATCTGACCTCCATCTCATTAAACTAGGATGTTGATCACTAATGCCCCATGGAAAAAATATTGGTCAAGCAATAACAATATGCTCCAAGGCCCAAGCCTATAATAGAAAACCAACATCAATAACATAATGTTTGTGAGCCCTCCAAGCCTAAAAATCTATGAACATCTAAGAAATTAAGGTAGGTCCCCACTCTCAAATAGTATGCTACATCATCATCTCAATAATAACTCTTGTCATCATTCATGTAAAATGACCACTCCCAAAGTATGACAAGGCATATAACATGATGTCCACCATTATCATGGTCATATGAACACGACCCTCTCTCTTAGGTAAAAATACACGGCCATAAGAAAAAATCCCTGACTAACATCTAATTTTTGTGACATCTTATCCATATAATCTGATCATCACACCATCTGTTTCTACCTCACTAATAGTATATACTATCACCCCACAGTTTGGAAATCTCAAAATGTGAAGAACATCCTTGAGAGTAATGGTGATCTATCTTGTGGGAAACTAGAAAGTGTTAGTGGAAAAGTGTGACCTCTCTAACAATGCCAATATAAAACCCACACATCTATCAATCCATCTGTAATATCTCATATCACCAAAACAAATAGACTCTACATGATCCCAATCATCATCTAACATATCAGTCCTCAACTCCTAAATCAATGGAATGTGATAGCTAATATTCAATTTTGCATCCACCTACAAAATTAAAAAAACTCATAATTAGTATCATCAATAAATATATCAATAAAATATCTAAAATCAAATCAATGCACACATCAATTTTTTTTTTTGCACAAACAACTTCTAAAAATATTCATGACTCATATTCCCTTTATCAAAAATAAATACTGTCAAAAATATAGGTGAATCACTAGTGATTCATCCCAATCACAAATGATTCTAATTTGAATCACTAGTGATTCATCCCAATTGCAAATGATTCTGATTTGAATCACTGATGATTGCATCAATTTCCAGTTATTCTGACTAAGGCACCCATACGCCCCAAAAACCTAAATCTACCTAAAATCACACAAAAACAAGTAAAATTGACTCACCTCTTTCATGCATGGTTTTCTCTACTTGCTGAAGGATGCCATCCTGATCAAATGAATCAAAATCTCTCAAAATCACGTCGAAATGCAAAAAAATTATTTGTCATGTCATTTTTACCACATGGTGAAAATGGAAGAATTGTAGATCTCAGGTAGTTATATACCCTATTACCACCATGATTGAATTGCTAACGATTTGTATCAATCACGGATGATTCCCCTAAATGCGAATGATTCACCCTATTTTAGTAACCATTATCATTTACATGCTTAAGCATGAAAAAACACTAATTTTACACAAGTGTGTCATTTCCAAAGGACCCAATCTCCTAGGAACATTTAAATAAAGAAAACAAAAACAACATCATCTTTTAGGACTCATCATACGACTATGGGACACGTGCCCTTTGGCCCCTAATCACTTGATTTTCATGTTGTTGTGGATCACATGTCTATATTCAATAACCCCTTGGCTTCCCTATCAAGCTTATCCCTTCGTAGCACACTTTGTTTTGGTACCCCCTCATTCTTGGGGAACCTTTGAAAAAATGAAAGACATACGAGAAATTGGTGTTACCTATATTACAAAACAACTAAATCAGCCATAAAACCAAAATAATTTCTATCATTTTTGTCTAACACCTTATTAGAGATGTCAGAAAAAAATGGGAAAATGTAGACACCAAAAATATGCACACCCTATTCCCACATAAATGATCAAATAAATTCATCCATCCACATCTTTACACCATTACATGACCTAATTTTTCCATTTAATTAACTTCATTAAACTCATAGTTTCACCATTTAAATGAAATCCCTAAACCTAGGTCATTTTCCTTACACCCTTTAAATTAAATAGTTAATCACTGACCTCACATTTCCTAAGTCGCATTCCCCCTCCCATAGCTAATTAATTTATTAATTCACATATTCCACTTCACCCCTACACCTCACCATGTGAACTCGTCATGACCCCCTTGTTAAATCTAAGGTACCAAGGAAACCTTCTAAATGTATGCCTATACCTATCCTAACCACCTCTATCCTTATATAACCTCACCCCACTCATCCCTATGACAAGCCCCTACTTCACCCTAGGTATGGATAGTTTAACTAAAGAACCTACCAAAAACACTCCTCATCTATCATAACCAAACTTAATCTCTATCCTAACCTATCAAACTACACATATTGACTTATCTAATTTTTCATATCATAATCTCTCAAAATCCCATGACACCAAAGTTCTTGTTAGCAAGATTATCCCTTCATATCTCTCACAAACTAAAACTAACCGAAAATGTCGGTAATTTCCTAATTCACCAATGATCTATACATATCAGTTTTATTTCCCCTCTTTAGGACCATTCATGATCATCCAAGTGAATTCACGAGCATTATCAAACATTTCCAAACTTCATTCAATATTATCAATGTTGTTCTGCATCTATCCAAAGCACGTTGATGATCATCAAATGTCTTGGAGCTATTTTGAATCTCGTTCATTGTCTAATGAAAATCTATATCACCCTCTCACACATCATCATTAATCAAGGTTTGTCACCATATTTTGAATCCATTTTTCATCCTAAACATACTTATCTGAGAATTATTAATCTCAGTATTTCCTGTAGAAGATCATAGTTTCATATTAGTCAATCAAATCACTTATTTTATCAGCTTGTCGAAATCTTAGAGAATCACTTGTGATTCCTAGGATCACTTGAGGTTTCCTATAATCACTTGTGTTTCCTATGTTTTTTGTTCCTTTAGTAGTCAGACTTCATTTAAAATTTCTTATCAATTGCTTTAGTCCCTTGTGTTTCTAATCTTCCATCAAACATAACTTTTGTTGGATGGCCATAGGCAGACCTAACCACCTAATCACAATCATCAACTCTCAGTTGATCATTCAACATCCTCTTCATTGGGAAAAATATAATCTTCTACATGAACTAGTGTTGTGCACTATCTACACATCTCCTGTCAAAAACTTAGAGACCATCTTTGAGTCCACCCAAAGAATCATTGGGGCCATCGATGAGATTTGGGAATGCTAATAAAAAGTGTAATGTAATCAGGATAACCTAGATTGGTTTGAATATCAACATGAGGTGGGATTTGACATCCCTGAAGGTTCTGATACCAAACCCAAATCGGACTTACGAAGAGAATCCAACTTTACAGATTTTGACTTTGATTTTGTATGTTAGTACAACACCAAGGAGGAGTATTTTGACTTTTTCATAGATGACTATATTGAGGATCCTGACTTTTACTTCTTTGAGGAGGATGATCTATCTTGTTCAATAGCTTCAAATTTCTAATAGAATCTAGATATTTATGTTTCACTAATAATTTGTACGCTTTCTAGGATGAAACAAATACAAGGTATATGGTTAAAGAGGAATACCTATGAGGTAAAGGTGGAAGGTAGAATGTGTGCATTTTTGATGCTATCTAAGTTAATGGTAGAGAACTCTTTTTTCCTAGGAATGAATACCTATAATGCAAAGAAAAACCACAAAAGAGTATTAAATAATATATGATAGTGGACTTCCTAGAATATGCTAGATTGAGAAAGCATGGTGCTTCCTAGAGAGGCTGTCAATCCACTATTTAATAACAATTCAATGTGAATAAAAAACTAAAATAAATAATTCCTATTGCAATGTAAAGATTTAGGTTCCTCATACACAAAATACACTAGATTTTATGCTAGATATAAAAAAACCTAAATCTAATTAGAACCGGGGTTTCTTCAGGTCAGATGAGTTTGTCAAAGGTCTGGTAAGGGTCTAGGGCTGATTGGTTGAGGTATGGGTTAGTTTTGGATGAGTGGGAAGCTTGTAGGTATGAGAATAATGACACAGAGACCAATATCTATCTAGTGACCGATGAAAATATGGGGACTAAACTAATGATGGTCAGGGAACTGACATCAGTAGGGAAAATAGGTAATGAAATATTAAAAATGGGTTTTTAGGCTATATGTGATTACATAGAGAGTGAGGGTATTTTTTTTTTGCTTGTAATATGGCTAAGAGGACTCAGGAACACTAAGACGGAGATTTATAACGATGAAAAGGATTAGGGTGGTTGAATAGTGGGTTGGTGGGAAGAAGATGATGTAAGGGTAACAAAAGAAATAAAATATTGAAAGAAGCAAGAGATCTACAATGGGATAAGAAAAAATGATTAAAATCACAATAATTCTTGGTATTTTTGAGATCCTATGAGGTGAGATGGTTGATGCTTGATCAGAGAAGAGGTCTTTGATTCCAGTGCCAGGAAAGTAGAACTTGTGTGCTCTCATGATTATTCCAATACCATGGAAGGAGAATCAACTACTTTTCTTGCACTGTGGTTGTGTGTGTTCATTATCTGGATTCAGGAGGGCTTGAAGATTCACGTTTGAATGTAATAAGTCTCTAATAACTAAATGAACAACCTAGGGTTGTAAAATTCAATATAAAGGAACTGATGGAGGTTTAGGTGATCAATGTCGGCTGAGGATAAACTGACATCAATTAGGGTGAAATAGTCCTAATTACAAAAAATAGGTATATCTTCCCATATTTGGTGTGCTTTCCTTGTTGGTTCTTCTTAGGGAAGTAGATTTCACGTGAGAGAAGGTAGGAAGATCTTACAAGTCCAATTAGCTTTAAGAAGAATTCTTAGTTAGTTAGGTCAAGAAGTGACTCAACACTATGAGTGATGAATTGGTCACTATGAGTTAAATGCCCTTAGAATGGGTCTAGGGTGAGGTGTAATGATGAGGTGGATGTGTGAGGATGAAATTAACTTAATTAATAATGTGAGTCTGAATATTAATATGGGATGAAGGGGTCATGATTAGTCAAATGTGTTACATTAATTAATTTAATGGGACCAAGGGGAGTGTGACCTAAATTTGGTTTCTAAGTTTTCCCTCTTTTGTCACGTAACTTGTATTGATAAGAAACACTGAAAAAAACAGGAAGTTGGTGCTCTAGGTATGAGTAAAGGTTAGGTTGCGCCAAGTGTGGGTGGAGGTGATCCCCCTCAAACTAGGAATTTATGAGGTGTTAAATGGATTCATTAAGTGGTTTGATAAATGGGGAAGTGATGAAAGTGAGGGTAGGTTTTTTATAGGTAAGGGTGATTTCAGTCAGGTAATAGGTAGTGCCAGTATAACACACGCACATGTATAAAATGGGATAAGGTACTAAGTTGAATAACTTGAAAACTCTACGTTGTCAAAATTTGATAGGTTTATCTGAACAATGTTGAAGTGGTTTTGGTATCCAAGGTATATGATATGATCTTGAAACATAACTAGGAAAGGTGTTATAATGGGAAATAGGTTTTTTCCAGGGCATCAAAGGTTAGGTCAAGATAAACAACATGACATTAGGCAAGGTAAGGTTAGTAGGATAAACAACATGAGTAACAACATCTTAAGGTATAATAATTAAATGAATTCGAGTGTCACAATGAATGAGGTTGGGTTGGGTGATTTAGGTAAGGTCATAGGTAATGCCATAGTAGGGGAAATAACATGCCCCAAATGAATTTGAGGTTAGGTGATATGTAATAAGGTCATGAGGGTGAGGTGTAAGGTTAGGTTCAATTTTGGGTTAGGTTGAAAAAGGCTTCAGGCAAGTAGAGTTAGTGCTATATGGTGGAATGACCTAAAAAATGCTAACCAATAGTAGTCATGGCCAAATAATTTCGGTCAAGAAAAACCAAGATTGGTGCACTAGGGAACATGAAAATGGATACATTTTTTCTTTTCCATTTGTTAAAATGACATGCAGAGAGGTTTTTTTGTACCATTGACAAAAGTGACTATGATTGGGATAGATTCTAGGATGATTTGGAGAGATGTGATTGGTTGGAGAGGTGTAGAGGCAGGCCTATGAGATATTTTGGCATGATTCGATTGGTGGAGTTCCAAGGGTTTGATTCAGACATGGTGGCAACAACTGGAGGTATGAGAGGACTACCAACTCAGAGACCAAAGATCATAGTGAGAAGATGTCAGCATGTAGAGGTAGGATTTAATCCTTTATGGTTATTTTAGATTGAATTTGTAGGAAAAAATGAAATAAAATGGGGGGAAATTAAAAATTCAAAATGTAGTTAAAAATGGAAGAATTTTGGTATGGGGAAGGTGAAAAGTAGATTAATTAGGTTTTTAAATGGAAATGAGTGGGGCTAGGTGATTTTTGGGTAGGGTTTAGGATTCTTTTTAAGTTTTAAAAAAATGGGGGCATGAGGGTTTGACTTTGGACTCAAACTAGAGATCGATGTCATTTAGGTCTCGATTGATGACAGTCTAACATGCCAACAACGGTGGGAAAATATTCAACTTACGTCAGTTCAGGGTGACCGCTATTGGTCATTGTGAAAATCGGCCTGGTTTGAATAGGTTAAGTTGAGAACACTAAAATGGGGGGAAAATGAAATTGGAGGGTAGATAGCTATTGAATGAGGGAAATAGAGGGGGATGAGGGAGACAAGTAGGTGGGTGATGTTAAATATAGGTAAATATACGTGGGTAATAGATGAATATTAGGTCATAGTGATGGAATGGGTATGGGAAGTTGGTAAGATAAATTAGAATAAATGATAGACCAAGGAAGTAGTTAGGAAATAAATAGGTGGGGTAATTAGGTTGTCAAGAAATGGGAAAATTAGTTTAGTCCTTGGCATTGTTAAATGGTATGGATACATGCACAACATTAGTTGATGATGTAAAACTATTTCCCATTGTTATTAGGGTAAATGTGTCCCAGCATTACTTAGGATGAGTGGATACATATGTGATATGTCAGATTGGTGGGCATTAGGCTCTATAGGTGGATTTGATGGGATCACATTCTCATGGTTGCACTCATCAATAGATAGGATACAATAACCAACACCTTTCATCTACCCACCGGCATGATGAACATCACACTGGAGGATGTATATAAGATTTTATGGCTGCCTATTGTTGGTTAGCTAGTATATTTAGTATCAATAGATCGAGCATTCGAGGTAATGAGTGAGGTATTTTAGGAGATGGAGAGTGACCTAACGTAACACAACACAAGTATTATTTATGGGGATTTGTATGCTGCACACCCGCATGAGACATAGTTAGTAGTGTTGATGATGGTGGCAGTGGGGTGTTATGCACTTCTTGATTCATAGGGTGATTGGTCTCCTAGAGGGCTGATGGGAGTCTTACGAGATGTGCTTGAGGATCAGGTCTTCTTTACATGGGCACCAACATATTTAGTGCCACTATACATGGAGTTTTTGGATTACCAGAGGATGCAATGCTACATTATCTATTGTAAATTGTTACAACACTACTGGACATACAAGAATATTATGGTAATGTGGCCATGAAGACTACTGGTACTAGATTGGCAGGATGGGGGATAAATAGTAGGTTATCGGAGGTGGGTGGCCATATGTGGTCATTATCTATTAGAGGAGATAGCTCATGATGTAGTATACTACAGGAAGGAGCTAGAGGTCTTGTAATTGATGGACATAGTTTGGTGGCACTCTGTCAGTTTTATAACTTTTAGAGGTATGGCACATGAGCTATAGGATTTATAGTTATTATAGTAGATATAGGGACGATTTGCTATTGAGCATGAGATGATGTCAATCAAAAAATTAAGATGTCAGTTGGGATTACAATAGGATGTGTCACCACCCTTCCTACATTATCGTAGGGATGATGTGGAGATACCTTTATCTCCACCTTGGCCCATAACCCCACAAGACAGGAGGAGGTACCAGTGCATATGAAATTTGATGATGTAAGGACCACTGTGGCATATAGAGAGTGGTGGGAAATGGATTTACATGTAACATCACCATGGCCAAGTTAGCTGGACTTAGCCATAATGATTGTTTAGAAGGATTCCCTCCAAGGGTAGGTGACTGTGGTGGGAATTAAGTTTACAGTAGCACAGACCCAGGTATTTACTTTGATAGGGCAGTTGACTAATTTAGAGGGCCAAATGACTTCTACCCAGGCACATACACAGGTACATGTACAGGCTCTTGCAGGGTATGGTGTATAGGTAGGAGTACTACATACATAGGTTACTAGTTTACATGGACAATTGGTAGCTATGTAGGCACAAGTAGCTGCATAGGTACTAGCACAAGCACCAATACATGGTCCCATAGTACAAACACCAACACCAAGATTGGGTTCTCCATTGGTAGGGTAGAGTTCACAGGTGGAAATTAGGCTGATGGAACTTCCCTAGACCGTATCCATGGTGAGTTCAGGGATGCCTTGAACGAGGCCTGTTATGAGCAGGACCATCTAGCCACTATAGGTATTGATGTTTCCTCATATGCTGAACATAGGGACCAAAAAGAAGCTAATGAGAGGACTAGGTCTATGACTCACAACTCAGGTAGTACAAGGGTTCATCATCCCTAGAGATAAGGTCAGGATTAGGTTACAATCTCTTAAAGACCGCGACTAGTAGAGGGCTAGGGTGAGTAGATGGAGGTAAGGCATGGACTAGAAAATGGTGGAGAGATGTTGGTAGGGCGATTGATAGGGAGAGAGGAGGAGACAGGTGAGAATGGAGTGGAGGGACTCAGGTGGGGATGAGATATTTATGAGATTGTATTATGAGTTTGATTTTGATAAATATATCAACTTATGTGCCAAATATTTTGTGAGATTGTATATGAGAGTGTTTGAGACATTTGTATCCCTGTGTGCATATGTATTGATACACATACAATCCAATTTTTATAGTTGACAATTATTAATGGATGGATGATGTAATGTATTTAATTTCCATTGTTATTGTGTACCACGGGAACTAAGTAAGCTAGGCATGATTGAGTTGAGGTCTTGTAGGCATGATGGAGTCAGGTATAGTCATGTTTTGGTTAGGTATAGGCATGGTGGAGTTAGGTATAGGTATGGTTTGGTTAGGTATAGGAATGGTAGAGTCAGGTATAGGTATGGTTTGGTTAGGTATAGGCATGGTGGAGTCTAGGTAATTTCCATGTTACTGATCTTATGGAAATAATGTATTGTATGTATGTTGTTGTTGAATTTTCAAGTAACTAATACCATGAAAATATGAAATGATTTAAGTAGAATATGGTCATGGTGATAAAATGGTAGGTACATATGTTTTTATGAGATGTTAATTTCCATGTTTTTGTGTAAATGGAAACTAATTAGGGTAGAATGTGAACGTAGAGGGGGGAAATTAGTTAGGGGTAAAGGTGGTCGAGCTAACCTCCATGGGCCACATACCCTTAGAATACTACCTACATAGCCTTAGAAAAAAGGGGCTTGAGGCCAATATAGTTCTCCCATAAGTTAGGGAATAATATGATAAGGGAGATGAATGGGTCAGTAGGTTTTAGGAATGATCGGGTCTAGGTCATTTAGGCATGGTTGAGTATAGGATGAATAGGAAATGTTGTCATCTAGGTTAAATAGGTGTGGGTGATTTTTGTGGGAAAGGAATTCTTAGAATGTTGGTGTCAAAGGTCTAGTCCTATGAAGGAGGATCAATATGTAAGAAAATAGGTGAATGGTAAGAGGAGACAAAAATTCACCTAATTGGTAAGAACCATTATGAGTCTATCATACTAAAGAATGGATTATTAACCTAAGACCATAAATGCATTGCATGATTGATTGTTCTAAGGGTGAAGAAAGTCACATGATCATGAAATGTCACATTTTCATAACATCCCTTGAGTAGGTAGAAGATTAGAAAGGAAATATGGTGAGGTGAAATTGGTTGATTTAGCGTAACCTTGGTGTGAGACAACATGCCTCTTTCGCAAGATACCCAAGACCAAAATAGGCAAGTCCATGATGAATTTTTTTATATTTTTCTTTTGGCATTTGTTTAATATACTGATCGATTTAGGAAGTCTATTTTGGATGAATAGAATATATCCTTGAGGTCTTCCTTAAGCTGATCAATGCGGGAAGCTTCAGAATATTTTTATTTTTATTTTTGCATAAATAGTCTTCTTTTTGTGATAGACTATGTACAATAGGGCTAGCTTTTTCCATAGTTGTATTTAAAGGGAGCAGTCTATTTATAGAAGCAAGATGGAAATATAGATTTCCTTTTAGAGGGAGTCATCTATTTACAAGAATTTTGACTCAATGAATTTGATTTTGAAAATCACATATATTAGTATTTATTTTTTATTTTTTTAGACTTTTAGGTCATGGACAAGACTATAAAGGAGTATAGGGTTATTTTATGAAGACAAAACCATAGCACAATGAGGTTAGCTATGAAAGAGAATTTTTAAGTCATGAACAACCATGGGATTCCATCCTGAAAAGGATGAAAAGTATCCATGAGAATCATGATATGAGTAGAGCCATGGTACTCATATTGAAGATAAGGCTTCAAGGTGATGGGTAATCAAATGATTCTTGTTTAGTCATTGATCCTTAAAATCAATAAGTGGAAGGGTAATTTTACTCAAGAGATAAGTGTTTAATAGACATAAGGTGATATATGACTTGATTCAACAATAGAATGGTTGAATATGCATGGTACTGAGGGGATCAAGTTCATGTTTATCTTCAAGTGAATATAAACGATAAGCACCTGATCCATAGGACTAACTAATGATATAGGGTCAAAGCAAATTAGGAGAAAACTTTCCCATTCACTTTTCTCCACTTTTGTTACATGTTGATTTTCCTTGAGAATGAGGTCATGAAAATTGAAGGTTTGTTCTTGGACGCGTTTATTATAAGCATGTTTGATATGTTTTTGGTAGATTTAAAGGTGATCGAGAGAATTTAAATCACATTCGTCTAATAGCTCAAGCTATGCCAAATGGTCACGGTGAAAATCATCATCTTTGAGAATATCTTTGAGTGAGATCTAAAGATATGGAATTTGGACTTTGAGAGGAAAGAAAACATCTATACCATACACCAAAGAGAAAGGTGTGACAATAGTTAAGGTGTGAATACTAGTGGGATAATCCCATAAGGCAAAAGGAATGTGCATGTGCTAATCCTTAAGAGTATCATCAACCACTTTATTAAGAATTTTATTTAGGGTTTTTTTTATTGGATTTAGCTTGGCCATTTTTTTTAGGATAATAAGGTGAAGAAAAACTGAGTTGAATTCCAAAGGCATCACAGAGTTTCCATAGGGTTTTGTTTTTGAATTATTTTCCATTATCAGTGATGAGGTGGTGAGGAATAATAAAGTGACAAATGATGTGATGGTTGATGAATTAAAAAAAAAATCAGCTTTTGTAGAAATGAGAAGTATGGATTCTACCCATTTAGTGTAATATTCAGTAGCAGTAATATTCCATTGATGATGTTGGGAATAATGAGAGTATATCTCTCTGACAAGTTCCAAACCCAATCGAGAGAAAGGCCAAAGGTCTAGTGTGACCTATAAGGCATTGCTAGAGGTGTGATAAATATTATCATGTTGATGACACTTCACACAATAATTGACATAGTCACAACAATCACCATTTAGGGTTGGCTAGTAATAGCCAAAGTGAAGGATGTGCTTAGGGACAACTAAACCACTGAAGTGACCCCCAAAAATCCTGTTGTGAACTTACTTGATGGTGTATGGAATTTTAGATATTGTAAGGTATCATAAAAGGATACTGTCAAATTCGTGTTTATAGAGAAGACCACCCATGATGACATAGCAAGAGAAATTTTTGAGAAATATCTTGAGGCAAAATTAAAAGGGAAAGGTAGTAAACAAACTGCTGATACCAAATGTCACGTGGGTTAGTTTCAATGTGTCCTAAAAAGTTAATGTCTTGGAATATGTAAGAAGGGGAGTGCAATCTTTGTACAGCGATAAATATTTTTTAGTAAAAGGGTGAAGTGGGTATTTGAGAAGCAAGACAGGCCATGTTTTCTGTAAATTTATTAGTAGAATGCACGGTGGTTTAAAGTTCATAATGGTAAAAGGTAGTCAAAATCATGTTAACATGATGTTTCTACTTTTGAAGTATATCGTTATGACACTAGTTTATACCATCAACTTGTTTCACAACCAATTTAGAGTCACCAAAGATATTAATTGATTTAACATCTAAGGTCAGAATGATTTGAATACCTAACATGAGTGATTCATCTTCGACAATATTGTTAGTATAATCAAAATATAGTTTGAAAGATAATGGAATAGATTCACCATTAAGAGGAATGAGGATATCTCCCATACCACCCCCACTCTGACATTTGGAACCATCAAATAATAAGGTCATCTGGTAAATAGTATCATCTAGGGAGAGGGTAGCGATGGATTCATCAAGGAAATTGAAGTTAGAATATTGGTTTCTTGAGAGAGGTGCATCTACAAGTTAGTCAACAATGGTTTATCCCTTGATATATTTCTGATGGATGAATTCAAGATCTATGTATGCAAGAATCATGATCCAACATGTAACACAATGATGTTGGTAGGGATTAGCATACATTTAATATAAGGGGTCAATATTGGTGACAGCGAAGGTTTTGTGGTTGAGTAGGTAATTAAAAATTTTAGTGGTGACAAAACTAAGGCTAGGAAAAGTTTTTTGGCATGAGTATATATATTTTTGTAGTCTAAAAACGTATGAATTATATAATAAACCAATTTCTCCCTATGTTGCTCATCGTGATGAACAAGCATGGCACCCAGGGAATGATCAGTAGCAGAAATGTAAAGGTAAAATGGTTGTTCATCCTTAGGTGGAATGAGCACAGGTGGTTGGAGGAGGTATTGTCTTAAGGCATTGAATGATTTGTGGCATTCATCATCCCATTTGAAGAAGATATTATTTTTGACAAGATGATGAAATGGATAGCAGCGGTCAGAAAGCTAAGAAATAAAGTGACGGATAGATTACAACTTTCCTTACTAACTACAAAGTTGATGAAGGTTAGTAAGTGGAGGCATCTTGAGAATATCCTTGATTGTAGTGGGACCAACTTCAATCCCACTCAAAAAAATGATAAAACCAAGGATTTTTTTGGAGAGAGAAACAAAAACACATTTCTTAGGTTGTAGGAAAATTTAGTATTTGATGAGACAGTCAAATACAACCTTATGGATGATAAGGTGTTCAACCCAGTGTTTAGATTTTTCAAGAATATTTTCAACACAATCTTCTAATATGTTACGCATGATGTCATGAAAGATATAATTCATATCCCACTGATATGTAGCATCGGCGTAATTAAAGCCAAAGGGAATGACATGATAGCAAAAGGTCCCCCAAGGAGTGATGATGGTGTTTTTGTGTTGATCTTTCAGGGTGAATAATATTTGGTTATAACCCAAGAAACCATCCATAAGTGATAACATGTAATGGCCAGTGGTGAGATAAACTATTTGGTCAATACTAGGTAGAGGAAAGTCATATTTGGGGCAAGCCAAGATAAGATCATGGAATTCCTTGCAAATGTGGAGTCCCCCTATCACTTTTGTGACTGGAATGATGTTAGAGATCCATTAGGGATAATCAATGGGTAAAATTAAGGAAACTGAAAGGAGGCGCTGGAGTTATTCTTTGAAAAGAAGGGAAATGTGAGGATGCATTTTTCATAGATTTTGTTTCATGGGTCTGGCATTAGGAATGGTTATGATATTGTGGACCACAATGTTTGGGTCAATATCAGGCATATCAGTGTAGGACCAAGAAAAAGTGTTGCAATGATCCCTGAGGAAAGAGATGAAAGCTTCCAATTAAGCAACATCTAAATATTGGCCTATTTTTTAGAATGTGTGGGTCATCCTGAGTGTGAATGTGTATTTTTATGGTCAATTCATTCAACACGGTTTGTGTCTCATAAGGTAAGGAATAATGTATATAAGAATCTTCCGCACCAACGTAGGTGATAAGAGAATCATCATCCTCACATTGAATGATGTTAATAGAAGGTGTATCGTCATCGATCATGTCAGGATATAGGAAGGGAATAAAAGAGAGAGCCTCACCATCATGCTGATAATTTAGAGGTCCCACATAAATGGTGTGAAAAAAACTGAAAAGTTAGGAGGAATGGATTATGGATCCATAGACTCTGTAGGTAAAGATGGTGAATGAGGCGAATGGGGTAGGGAATGTTTATCATCCTTAATGAGATCGACTTGGGCCTTCTTATAAGTTGGTTTGGAAAATACAACACCACTGCGGTCTTTATGCTTACGAGTGGTGTAAAGAATGAAAATATGGTGGCCTTGTTCATGGAAACCAAAGCCAAATCCCTTCCCTGCATAGCGATTGGGGAAGGTGTAGGTGAAGTGGTGGTTAGTGAGATGTTAAAGGTTGGAGGAAAATCGTTGAGTTTGAGAAGGTCACTCGAGTGAGTAGACAGAAACATAAAGTCCCCCATATGTTAATTTGGTGCATAGTTGAGGAGTACCATAGGGGAAAACCTTGCCTATGCGGTGATCATAGTGGGGATCTGGTGAAGGTTACCTTACTCTTAAGGAGTAAGGAATGTGTCAATGTTATAAAAGTGGTACTCCCCTAAAGTGAGGTGTTGAAAACAATTCTAAGGGATCAATAGCTGGTATGTGGGTAGTGGGAATAGATGAATTGCTAAACAACTAGGAAGAAGAAGCATTGGATGTTTGAGGAATAGATGGGTTGTTTGATGGGTCAACTATAGAAGTAGTGGGAATAGAGGAGTTAGTTTTGGAAGATGTAGCGATAAGAGTGGTGGATGAGGTAGTGGCTTAAGAAAAAGTTATAGAGGTTGTAGATACATTAACTAGTGGTTGATACAACATGTTACAAGTTTTGAAAGGTGAAGGTTTGGTTAGAATTCTATAGTTGTCCCATTCATGTTCACATTTTAAAAAATGATCTAAGGTTGAAGGAAAACAACCCATGACATGAATCGAGGGTCATCCAAGCAGCATGTTATACTACAATTCCCCCTCTAAGACATATAATAATTCAGGAATGGTACAGGGTCCCACACGAACTTGGAGAATGATGGTGCTGAAGGTGGAATTCATGGCATCATTAAATGAGTGCAACATAACTAGGTGATTATGCATGTAGTTGGTAGGGATGAAAATTTAGTTATATGCATAGGAGGAAATGTTGTTGTATCAACACCTTCATCAATCATAATGCGTTGAACATGTATATTATAAACATAGACAGAAATAAATAGGGTAGGGTCAAGATCATTTGATTGGAGAGGTACAATCTTGTTGTCATAGAAACTAAGAGAAACTATTTGATGAGTGGTAGTAGGAGCAGAGGAAGTGGATGAAATGGTGAGAGTGGAAACATGGTGAGGATTGATAATGGATGCAATAAGTGTAGCATAATTAGGTAGAACCTCAATATATTGCAGGACCTCAATGAGGGACTAAAGATGAGACTCAGAGGTTTGGACGAGGTCATACAAATACATTTTGAGAGGATATTGGTGTAATTTTTTAAGAATTGTATAATGGGAAACCCCATCGTAAATAGGGTATGTGGGTCCATGGATGGTGATTTTTGGTGTAGATTGAAGTGGAATATTGAGTAAAAGAATAGAAGATGAGATAGTTATTTTTTCCTTTACTTTTTCCTTTTGAGATTGAGTGGAAATTTGAACCATATTGATCTTTAGTGAAGGAGAAAGTGAGTCATGATAGGTGTAGCGAGAGGATGGGTAAAAATATGGTGGGGGCATATAATATTTTTTTTAAAAAAATGTAGCACATTATCATTTTGAAAAAGGTTTGGCTAGCTCTCTTATGTGGACCATATTGATCTCAAATGTTGGAGGGGGATAAAAGGGTTGTGAAGGTGGAGATGAAATTCATTGAATAGGTAATGGATGAGGATGTTTGGTGAAAGGTACAGGTGGAATAGGGTCCTCATTTAGAAGATCATCATCGTTAAAGTTTTCTTTGAGAGGACATAGCTAGAGAATAATAGTCTTAGTAGCCTTACACTTTTCCACATCATGCCCTAACACACGGTGGTAAGAATAAATTTGGTATCATCAAACCCTTCTAGTTTAGGTTTCAGTGGGTCAGAAATTCTAAGCCGTGGAAATGTAATGACAGAGGTTTCCAAAAGGTTACCTAAGATGTTGGCATAAGATCCTACTAATGGATCACAATGTGAAGTAAGTGTGGGTCTAGATGGAAGTGTGGATGAATTTTTTGGGGGAGGCATCACTGGAGGTGGAATCAAAGGTTTTGTAAATTTGGCCACTTGTTTCATAGATATTATGGTTTTAGGTTTATATTCTACCTTCTTGGGTAAAGGTGTAGCAGGTGAACTAGTTTTTGAAGGTGGTGTAGGTTTAATTACCTCTTTGGAATGTAGTGGGTTATTGGGATTTGGTTACACCTTCTTGGGTATAGGTTAATAAGAAGTGCATGATGTAGAAGGGAAAGTAGATGGCCGAAGGGGATAGGTTAGCCAAGGTGATAATGGAGGTGCAATGAAGGTTGTAGTAAGAGGAAATGTGGAAGGTAATTTTTGAGGGGAAGGGAATGACATGGGTAATGATGATGATACTAGAAGTGGTGTAGGTATACGAGGTAGAAAGGATGTAGGTGACATCAAAGGTGTAAGCTATGTAGGTAATTTGGGTATATTAGAGGATCCTGATGAGGTGCATTGTTTTGTTTGTGGTTTACTCTGGGTAGGAGGATCCTTGGCTAAGGTTAATGGGTGGGGACTTAGGATAGATGGAAGTGGTGAATGTGATAGAGGGGTAGTGGGAAAAGTCATTGTATGTGCCCAAAGGTATTGGTTATTATTCTTTGGTGTGGGAATAGTTTTTGTGATGGCTTATGAGGACATGGCTAAATATAGTTTGACAAGAGGATGGACTAGACTTGATGTCGGCATGAATTCTAATGTGGTAATGGTTCTAGACATGGATGAAGGTATAAGTGCAAGTATTTTTTTAGGTATAAGAAAAATTTCAGTTGTCGGTAAAGGTTTAGGTTTGGGCGAGGGTAATGAAGAAGGAGTTGTTGCAACTGGAGTGGGCATCGTGTGTTTGGTTTTCTGAAACACCTTAAGATAGATTAAGAAAGTATTAGCAGATAACATCTACATTTGAGTTAAAACATGCAGTCAAAGACATCCCCAAAGCATGGAATTGTCAACATAATGCAAGTGGTCTTCCAAACATGAGAATGGAACTGATATAGGGGGATGATGTTAATTTTATAGTAATCCTTATAAAAAATCTTTATGAGACAGGGAAATGGTTGGCTTTAGAATCTCTAGGTAAAAGAGATGATACACAATCAACACGATCCTTGAAAGCCAATGGAGAATTGCCACCAATAAGAAGGGATGTTTATGATGGATCCCTTGTGGGTAGAGGAGATGGAAAGTTGGATGAGGTAAGTTCATATTTTGGTGAAGAATAAAGTAAGAATGACTCTCCTGTGGGTAGAAGAGTAAGTACTATGGGTTGTCCCTTGGGTTGAGAGGTGAGTGGGGAAACTATATTGGTAGATATAGTGGAATCCACCATAGGTGAAGGACAAGTTAAGGGATAGTCCTCTACGAGTAAAGGAGCAGATGAAATAGGCCCCTCTGTGGATGAAGGAGATCATGGAAGAATCTCCTCGATAGATGGAGTAGGAGGAAATTGAGAAGGAAGAGATTATATGATGTCGAAAAAAACATGAACCTCACGAACATTACTATCATTAATCAAGGTTTTACCAGTTTGGTTAGAAGATGGGGTGTGATTTGGGAACAAATTCTTGAATATGTGAAGGTTCTTATTAGCTAGTGCATTAGGATTATCTAAGACGAGATCTCCATTATCTAACATTTCTTGGATGATGTTTTGGAAATTTATATAATTACCGTCACTATGACCTCTAATGTGATGATCATTGCAGTAATCAATTTATTTGTACCATAAAGGCACAAGATGAGAGGGGTCAAATAAATTATGTGGTTTGACATGTGGAAGAGTGACTGCTATCAATTTTAGAAGTTTTTATAAAACTAAAGAGTAGGATTCTCTTATGGGATTCTATTTTTATTGCTCCCACTTGAACTGAAAATCTTGAACAAGAGAAATATTGGAAGAAGGATTTGATTGGTTAGGTTGATGAGATGCATTAGTTTTCAAAACTACTATGTTGGCATATTATTTTACGGTTAGGAAGAAGAAGAGGTATCATTTGATTTAAATGCACCATTCTTGTTACGTAATTATATCTTCTTCTCTTCAATGGTATGAATTTCAAGTTTTCGGGCCATGGTGAATGCCTCGTCAAATGTGTGAAAGGTTTGAACTTAGAGAGTTGGTGAGATGTTTCTAGCACCAGATTTAGTGAATATTTTTATTAACTTAGTTTGAGGTAGTTGGAATGTGAGTTGGTTTATCAGGATTCGCCAAAAAATGACCAAATCTGCAATAGATTCATCTTCATATCGGCATGTTGTGTAGAAGTCAGTCATGGTGATATTCTTGATAATGTTGATAGAAAAATGGTCTAGAAAATCTTGAACTACCTGATTAAATGAAAAGATGGAATGCTTGAGTAGAGGAATATACCAATCTAAATTCGGTCCTACCAAGGACATTAGGAATGTTCGTAAGAGAAAAGCATAATCACGAGTGATCAGATAACACACATGTTTAAAAGACCGCAAGTGTTGTTGTGGGTATTCGTTGTTGTTGAATCAACTAAATTTAGGAATTTTCCAATGGGGATGGTATGGATGAATCTGAATGGATGGGTGAATCAGCTCATTACAAATATCATCTTATGTCAGATAGTTACATGATTCAGAGACGGATGCCTCTAATGTATGCATATTATCCATCATCATTTTGATAAGATCATTAGTATGTTGTGATGGCAGGACATCCCTTACAATATAAGAGTTATGATGAGGAGGTTATGGTGTCAGCGGAATTCCAACATGTGGTGGTGCGAAGTACAAAAATTATTAGGAAGGAACATAGGGTGGAATAGATGCAGATGGAAAGTATATTGAATAAGTGGCAGATGAAATAGGTGTTTATTGGTGATAGGTTTAGGTAGGTGGAGTGGTCGTAAAGACCCTTGTAACAATCAAAGGAAGGGACTGTGGGATGGAGAAGATTGTGTTTTGGAAGGGAGTGTGCATTGCTGACACAAATGGTGATTGAGATTCAATACATATATGAGAGGTGGCGGGTGCAGATAGACCTACAATAAAGGCAATTGATAATGACATGGTTGACATCATAGGATTGAAAAATGTCAAAGGCATGACAAATATCGTAGGTGTAGAAGATATTGATGATGTATGGTCAAGATGGGAAACCGCAGGTGGTAAGGTGGAAGAGGGTAAACCCAAGCTAGTAGTAGGTGATGCAAAAGTGGGTTTGATGGTAGGAAGAATTGACATAGACATGCCATATACAAGCTTCCTTGTTGAATCATAGGTAGATGAATGAGTGAGATAGTACTGCAGAGTGAGGGGGTTGTGATCAAGGAGTCTCACAAACTCCTCATCACCAATGGATATGGAAAGAGCTTGATTGGGGTCCATAGGTGATAAGATGGAAGTGGGCAATGGGCTACATGGGAGATACTGGTGGCTAGCATGAAATAGGTATTCTGAGATTCATCGATAATGCAGAAACACAAAAGAAATGGAGAAAAATGTGTTTAAAATGTGTGATTTGATTATTGTTCTTATTGGAAAACTAGAACAGAGAGGCTGACATCAGTTGGGGTAAGAATTGATCCCAGTATGAGGGGGTAACCACTTTCGGTTGACTAGACCGATGTCAGTTACTATGGAGAAATGAAAGATTTGTACATATGACAATAAATGATGAAGATGAAGTAGAAATGGACTCTAAAGGTGATATCAAGGACTCAAAAATATAGTAAAGTGACAAAGGAAGTCACAAAAAGAAACAAAATATAGATTGAACTCTACTTTGGTAGAAATGACAAAAATAACACAAAACTGATGGTGGTCAGTGAATTGATGGCCATGAGATGATGAAACTGATGGAGGTTACTGGACCCACATTGGTTACTGTGAAATATATGAAAAATGGAAAAAGTGAATTTTTGGTGATTTAGGTAAAATAAAAAGACCAAATTAGAGACCGAGTATGGTAATTATTAGTCCTAACACACTTAGAAATAATTGGAATACACCAAATATGATTGTGGAGTATGTAGGGAGAGAAAAAATGAAGAAAAAGAACTCACACCTCAAAACTCAAATCAAGCAAAAGCTAGCAAACAAAAAATCTTATGATGTAGATTTTTATGTTGTGGCTTATGCCATTTAGGAATGACTTGTTAGTAAAGTAGATTTTTTGGTTACTGAAAGTGTGTTATAGAAACGGACAACTATGGTTGGTTTCAGGTAATATTTGGCATGGGGGATCCTTATCTGATATGATAACTGGCCATAAAACCAAATGGAACCCACTGTCAGTCCTCTGATCATGTGATTGTTGATAGCTTCTTCTCAGAAATATGTTGTTTAAGAAATGTGTAGTTTTTTTTCAGTGATTTGGTATAAAGAGTTTACAAAATGTGAACTACGGTTTAGTTTGTTGACCATTAGCTTTGAATGACTTCCAACATATAGGTTGTCCACAATTTAGATGAGCTAGAATACAACATAAAACAAAGAGATGCAAATATTTTAAACCCAAATCCACAATGAAATTTGATGGGAGAAATAATGAATAGGAAAGAGTATGCCTTTCACTAATGCAATAAAAAATGAAAAGAAGTGTTCTTTTTAACCCAAAATATAGGCTTCACTGAGATAAATAGGAGAAGAAGAATGTGTCCCGGGGAAAATATTTTTAATGTGAAATTTCTTAAGAAGAAATAAACACACAGTGATTCCCTAATAATGAATAATGCAAAGAACCTCAAATGGGTCCCACCAGGCATGCCAAAATGTTTCACCAATAAGTTTTATAGTTTCTAGGATGAAACAGATAGAAGATAAATGGTTAAGGAGGTATACCTATGAGGCGAAGGTAGAAGGTAGAATGTGTGCATTGTTGATGTTGTCCAAGCTGATCGTAGAGAACTCTTTTTTGCTTGGGAAGAATTACTTGTAGATGTAAATGAATACCACAAAAGAGTATTAAATAGTATATGATAGTGGCCTACCTATCGTATGCTAGATCAAAGAAACATGGTGCTTTGTAGAGAGGTTATCAATCCAATGTTTAATAACAATTCAATGCAAATAAATAATTGAAATAAATAATTCATATTGTAATGTAATGATTTAGGTTCTTCATACACACAATACACTAGATTTTATTCTAGATATCAAAATAACACTAAATTTAATTAGAACCAGGGTTTTTTCAGGTCATATAGGTTTGTCAAAGGTGTGGTAAAGGTCTAGGGATGATTAGTTGAGGTATGGGTTTGTTTTGGGTGATTGGGAATCTTATTGGTCAGAGAATATAAAATGACACAGAGACCGATATCGGTCTAGTGACCGATGTCAGTGTGGTGACTAAACTTATGGATGTCAGGGAACTGACTTAGGTAGGGGAAATATGTAACGAGCTATTAAAAATGGGGTTTTAGGGTCTTTATGATTGCACATAGATTAAGGGTAGTGTGGTTTGGGTTGTAATATCGTTGAGAGGACTTGGGAACACTAAGAAGGAGGTTTAGAAGGATGGAAAGGTTTGAAGTGGTTAAATAGTGGGTTGGTAGGAAGAAGATGATGTATGGGTAACATAAGAAATAAAATACTGAAATAAGTAAGAGATCTATAATGGGATAAACATGAATGATTAAAATTAGAGTACTTACTTGGTATTTTTTAGATCATGTGAGTTGAGATGGTTGATGGTTGATTGAAGAAGAAGTTCTTGAGTCCAGTGCCATGGCATTACAACCTGTGTGCTCCCATGAGTATTCTGACACTCTATAAGGAGAACCGACTACTTGTCTTGAACTATGGTTGTGTATGTTCATCATCTGGATGTAGGAGGGCTTCAATATTTGTTCTTGAATGCAATAAGGCTCTAGTAAATTATATGACCAACCTAGGTAAAGGGTTATAAAATTCTATATAAAGGAAGTTATGACGGTTTAGGTGACTCACATTGGTTGAGGATAAATTGGTGTTGGTTAGGGTGAAATAATCCTATTTACCAAAAATAGGAAGGTCTTCCCAGATGTGGAATGTTTTAGTTTTTAGGTCCTCTTAGGGAAGTATATTTCATGTGAGAGAAGACATGAAGATCTTAGAAGAAGTCTAATTAGGTTTAGGAAGAATTCTTAGTTAGTTAGGTCAAGTAGTGACTTAGCACTAGGAGTGATGACTTAGTCCTAGTTAAATGCCCCTGGAATGGGTCCAGGGTGAGGTGTAATGATGAAGTGGAGGTGTGAGGATGAAATTAACTTAATTAAATTAATTAATAATGTGAGGATGAATTTTAATATGGGATGAAGGGGCCATGATTAGTTAAATGTGTTATGTTAATTAATTGAATGGGACCAAGGGCAGTGTGACCCAAATTTGGAGTGTACAATTGATCTTGATTCTGAATTTGAACTCTAGTTGTGTTTCTTTTGATTATGACATTATCAGCTGAATATTTGTAATAAGTTAAACAAGTTATAAACATTTGATAACATACTTTCATACATCATATACCATATCTCATTTTCATAAATAAACTTAACTGTTTCAAAGCTAGTTGACATCCACACAACGAAGTCCTGTGGCATTCATGGGTTCATGGGTTCCCTAAGTTCATCACAATCAGAGTTAGCAATCTTGAATGCACATAAACCATAATTAGTGACCACAATATATGGTCCTAACCAGTTTGTTTCAAACTTTCCTTTCTTTTCATAATCCTTGGTGGTATTAAACTTATTTTCTTGTAGAACAAAATATCCTACCTCAAATTAGTGAGGTATGATTGTTTTATTATAACCTCAACACACTATATTATAATAGAATTTCACGTGATCAAGGGTGTGAAACCACTTCTCATCCAATAGCTCTAGTTCTCCTAGTGGATCCACTCTCTAGTCATCCACTTTATCCAAGTAGTCTCTTAGCTCTATGTCTAAAGAGGGGATCTCAATCTCAAGGTGTAATATGGATTCTATTATGAAAATATGTTAATATGGAGTAGCACCCATACAAGTGTGGATGGATGTTCTATAATACTAGAGGGTGGGATGAATCTTTAAATGCTAATTACGACCAATTTTCTTCACCTTCTTCTCCAAAATATGAACAAGGGTTTTATTTGAGGCTTCAACCCTCCCATTACCTTAAGGTTAATATGGGGTTGAATAAATGAGTTGGATTTGAAATTGTTGACATAATGCCTTCAAATTTTTGTTATTGAATAACTTACCATTGTCATCTACAATAGAAGAGGGGATGCCATACTGAAAAATGATATTGTTCATTATAAACTTGGATATCTACGCACTAGTGACATAGGTGAGAGGAACAACCTCTACCCATTTTGTGAAGTACTTAGTGGAAGTAATAATGAACATATGGCCATCAGAAGATGTAGGGGTAAGATTGTGGATGAGATAGAGTCCCCAATTTGAAAAAGGCCATGGTGTAGTAATTAGTTGTAATGATTGCACCGACACATGTATGAAGTTTCCATCTTTCTGACATAGCAATCATTTCTTTACATAATTTCAACAATCAGTATCTATGATATGTATATAATAGCCTACTCTCAATATATTTTTAGCCAAGAAAATCCCACTTGCATGGGGTATACAAATGCCATCGTGCACCTCCTTAACAACTAAGATAGATTCATCTCAGTTTAGAAAACTTAATAGATTTCCATCATATCCTCTACAACAGAGAGTTCCCCTAAGTAAGATGTATCAGGTTATGCACTGGATAAGATTTCTTTTTTCAAAATAAGAAATATCTAGAGAGAAGGTTCCATCATGAAGGTATTTGAATATGTCAATGTACCAAGGGGAAAAGGGACTAACAACTTCACATACCAAACAGGACTCCAACATGTCATATGATGGTATCTGTAGATGTTCAATGAATAATGAAATATTGTTTTCAGGTGGGATGCTTAACATAGACCCCATTGTATCCATAGTATCTAATGCTCGATTCTATCCTCTAGGGATCTAATCAAATGTAATTTGATTAAAGAACTCATTTAGAGTGTTAACCATTTTTCATAGGGTATAAGTTTTTCATTCTTGAATTTTTACTTGTTAGTTACCTATTCATTGATCAACATGGAATAACCTATAAAATTGACTTGTCTAATGTCCCACATGACATCAAGTTTCATCCCTGTAATAAGAACTTCATATTCTACTATATTATTTCTACATGGGTACTCAAGTTGGAATTCCTGAGGGATAAAATCTCTGGAATGAGTGATCAACACAATTCCTCCACATGAACAATGAAATGTAAAGGAGACATCAAAGTATAGCTTCCATGTAACATATTCCTCATGGTACATTTTACAAGCATCTGGAAGTTCCAGACTAAATGATTCAATACCTGCTAAACGGACTTCAGCTAGTTGATCTACTAGCACCTACCCTTTAACTGATTTCATATGGACGTACTCAATATCAAATTCAATAAGTAGGATGATCCATTTTTCCATCCTTCATGTAAGTGCAAGTTTTGATAACAAGTATTTCAACAAGTCCACTTTTGATATGAGCTTGGTCTTATTATTTAGAAAATAATGATGAAGTTTTTGAAAAGAAAAAATGACGGCCAAGTAAGCCTTCTCAATCTACAAGTAGTTTAGCTTGTAAAAAATCAACGTACTACTAAGTTAGTAAACAAATTTTTCTTTCTACTATATATCATATTAGGACAACAATGCACCAATTTCAAATTGAGTAGAAAAATTGTATAGTAGTAGTGGTTCACCTACCATAGGCAACATTAGAACAGGGGGTTTAGACAAATATTCCTTAAGAAAAGAAAACACTTGTTGTTGTTCTAGAACCTAATGAAAATAAAAATCTTTCTTCAAAATATGTGTGAATGAGTGGTACTTGTCTATGAGCTGGGAGATGAAACTTTTGATTGATTGAATCTTCCCCTATAGACTACACAATTATTTGATGTTCTTTGGAGGAGGAATCTCTATTATAGTTGAGACCTTTGTAGGATATACTTCAATTCCTACTCAGGATATAATGAATCCTATTAATTTTCCTAATAACACACCAAAGACACATTTCTTCAAGTTACGTTGAATGTTATAATATCTAAGACCCTGAAATATGCATGAAAAAATAGTTGGGTGATCTTCTCTAGTCTTAGATTTACCTAATATGTCATCCACATATTCTTCCATTATGTCATTGAGCATATCGTGAAATATTATAGTCATATCCTATTAATATGTTGAACCTGCATTATTGAGGATGAAGGGCGTGACTTGATAGCAGAATGTCCCCCATGGGGTTGTAAAAGATTTATTATGTTGTTCTTCCTCATCAATCTTAATCTAATTATACACTGAAAATCCATCCATGAGTGATAAAATTTCATAACTATTTTTTGAATCTATAATCATGTCAATGTTAGGAAGAGGGAATTCATCCTTAGGACAAGATTTATTTATATCTCAGAAATTTGTACAGATTCATATACTAATGGGTTTCTTCTATATAGGGACTATGTTTGAAATCCACTTTGAATAATCAATAGGCCTTATGAAGCCTACTACCAATAAATTATCTAGCTCTTCTTTTACTAATAAGGCCATGTAAGGATGCATCTTTCCAAGAATTTGTTCTATAGGTGTTTCACCATTTTCTTTACCTTTTTGAAATAACGAAACAAATAAGAGTAAGGGCTAGGAGAAATACCTATTGAATGGGTTGGTCGATAGTTGTTGTGTGCATTCTAACTTCTTGATCCAATGCCAATTGTGAGAGATTCCTTTTTGCTAGGAGGAACTACCTGTAATAGAAAATAGGACCACAAAAATATAGTTAAATTATATATGATAGTGGAATGCATAGTGTATGCTAGTTTCAAGAAGTGTGATACTTCCTAGATGGTCATTAATCCATTGTTTAAAATGATTTAATTCCAAAAATAAAGGAAATCCTATTGTAGATGATATGATTTAGGTTTCTCATTCAAGTACAATAAGTAGATCTTAACATAACAGGCTAGGCTATCGTCATATCAAAAAGGTAGGTGGTTGTCAGGGTGTTAGGACTAGCCAGGGTTTGATTCTAGGTTGTTTAGGTCAATTGGTGTGATGATTATTGGGTTTGTTCTTAGTCAAGGTATAAAACATAGAGACTGATGTTAGCCAGGTATAACTGATGTTGATTTAGGTATAATTGGCAATGGTTATGGATAACTGGTGTTGGTATGGTCGAGGTAAAAGAAACATGAATAGATAAAATGGCAGGGGCTAATCTGAGGTAAAATGAGGTTGGGGGTGTGGATGAGAAGGTCTATGGAGATCTTATGTATGCTCAAAAATATATATTAGGTCAGAATGGTGATTTGGTGGTGTGGGTAAGGGAAGTGGTTGAATTACAAGCTAATAAGTAATGGAGGAATGAACATGCAAAGTATAAACTAATGATAGGAATGACAAAAGTTAACTATGCTGAAATAGTCAATGTTGGTAGAGATGTACTTACTGTGATGCAGGTTTTGATGGATGAATGGAGATGGTTGTTGATTAGAAGAATAGCATTGGATATTGTAGCAGTGACTCCCAGAAGGCTTCTATGAGTACAATGCTTCCAAAATCTATCATAGTGATGGCTCTGGATGTCTGGATGTATGAAAAGATGCTCGTTCTACTTCCATTTAGCTCTCTTCTCATCTTCTTGCTCTCAGAATGTGCCAACCCAAAAAATATGTTGTTTGGGTGAATAAATGGTAACCAATGGTAGTTCCATGTTGACCGACATTGGTTTAGGTGTGACCGACATTGGTTAAGTCAGGATTTCCTAGCTTTACTAAAATGGGTAGATCTTTTTGATTTCTTGGGCCCAATTAGTTTGTTCTCATGGATTAGAATGGAAACTTCCCTTCTAATGGGTGGGAATGTGGTTAGAGAGATTTTAGGGATTGATTTTATGGTTGGACCAAATCTTAGCTCATTGAGGCAAGTAAGATTAAGTCCTAGTTAGTTATGGAAACATGGCAAGAATAGGTCTAGGGTGAGGTGGCTAGATTAGGTGTCTAGTTGAGGTGAAAATTAGGTCAATTAATGTAAATAAATGATGAATATTGTGATGATGGGTATTAAATTAATTAAATTAATATTAATGTGGTGTGGAGGGGGTCGTGGTTAGGTGGATATATTTGAGCTATTTATTTGACAAAGGGCCAAGGGGAGTGTGACCCAATTTTGGTGTCTATATTTTGCCCCTTTTTGTTATGTAGATTATATTGGTAAGAGACGCTAACAAAAATAAGATGTGGTTGCCCCATGTGTAGGTGAAGGTGATCCCCCTCAAACTAGGAATTGATGAGATAGAAGATAGAATCAGTGAGTGGTTTGATAAAACGTGGATGTGGTGAAAGGGTAGAGGTTAAAAATAGGTAAATAGGTAAATGGTTATGGGGTAAAGGTATTGGTAGTCAAATATACACACATGTTATAAACTATGACATAGTTCCTGGTTTAAGAGCTTGTAAAATCTACATCGTCTAAGGTCGATAGGTTTATCTAAACAAGGTTAAGGTGAGTCCGGTATCCAACGTATAGGATATGGTGCAGAAGCACATCGTAGGCCAATATAGGAATGTTTAGGTATGTTCCAGTAAACCAAAGGTTGGATCAAGATAAATGACATGAAAATAGGTAAGGTAAGGTCACTAGGTCAAACAACATGGGTAACAGTGTCACAAGGTGTAGCGAGCACATGAGGTCATAGGTTATTAACAATGTTCTGGGTCTAGGTAGGTAGGTCACAGCATGGGCAGGGCTGAGGTATAGGTAAAATAAAAATTCCCTAAATGTAATTAACGAAAAGGATAGGTAATGTATACTTGGAGGTAGGTTGTGATAAGGGGGGTGAGGTTAAACGGCGGCCAGTTTGGTTAAATTTTGGTCAAAAGGGGGAAAGGGTATGGGAAAGAGTATGACGGGTAACAAATGCCGGTCATACATGATTGGTGATGGTCTAGGTAAGATGATCAAAATTTATTAGGGCATATGACTGATGTTGATTTGTGAACAACCGACCACGGTTTGCTATGGCACAGGACCAATGTCAGTTTAGGTATAACTGATGTCAGTCAAGTTGACATGGGTATATAAAATGAAAAAAAATCCATATAATACAGATTCATTTGTACGTCTTGGATTTTTTTAAAATGAGAGAGCACTGAATGAGTTGTGCTTTGTCGAGAGGAAAGGATGAGGGATGATATATTGCTAAGGTGGGGAGATCCAATTAGTTAGAGGATCCAAGTAGGTGGGTCCATGAGTACAAGGGGATAAATTGTGATTAGGTGGAGGGTAGGAGGATTGGATTTGGTGATTAGACATAGTAGAGGCTAGAAAAGGTTCGTGTGGTCCACCGATACAATGGCCAAACCTACCACTACGCTGATGCCATCGAGATGAGGTAGGATTCTATTTGACCCTGTGCTTTTGATTGAAATAGGCCATTTAAATGGGGTTGGGTGAAAATTTGGGTGTAATTTTATTATTGGGAATGTATGGGTAAGGAGGAAGAAAATGAGGGTTAGGAAGGTCCAATGTAGGTGAAATAGGATTGGGAATAAAGCTAGGCTAGGTTTGGGTAGGTTAGAGTGGAGGATCAGGGTAGATATTGGGAATTTTTGAAAAGTAGGGTAGGGTTTTGTGGTTATTGATGTCACGAAAGTGACTGACGTCAGTCATGTGTTGGCCGACGTTGGTGGTATTTGGCCGACATCGATCAAGTAATGGGTGATCAATGCTAGTTACACATGACTGATAACATTCATTATTGACCAGTGTCAGCTAGATTTATGGGAAAGTAGGGCAGTAGAGAGAAAGGGTAAGAGGTAAGGATATGTCAGGATCAGGGAAAATCTTTTAGTGAATATTCAGCGAATATTCCATTTTTATTTTGTGAATTTTTTGGCACGGGCCAGTACCTGTTTTTCATGAGAGAAAAATAGGGGAGTAGGTATAAATGGCATGAATATATTGGTCTAGCAAGGGTTAAGTGGTTAGTGCATCAATGGGTACAATAACAAGTGAGGGTCACTGGATCTGAGGTTTATGACGCGCGTCACTAAGGCCTATTGACACGCGAGGCTTGTTGACGCGCGTCACTTCAATAGGCCTTAGTGACACACAACAAAGGTACAACAGATTTTGACAATAGCAGACGCACAACAAAGAGTTGATGCGCGACACGGAGATTTTTTGATGAGAAAGTAGAGGTCGGAGGCTATAGGAGATTTTACTGTCGCGCTTCAAAAAAAAATGCAGTACGCGTTAAAAATTGACAGGTCCTATTAACGTGCGTCACTAAGGATTAGCGGTCACCTGACGCACGTCACTGCATTTTTTTTGACGTGCGACAGCAAAATCTCCTGTCGCGCATCTGCAGCATTCTGTCGCAGTGCTTGATAATCAGGTGAAATATTTTTTCATACAACCCCCAAAAAATTCACCTTCCCATAAAACCGGTTTCGGGGATATTCACCAGGTATTCTCCACCTCTGATTTCCAGGAGGTGAACCCATGTTAGGTTTCATGAGAGAAAAATAGGGGAGTAGGTATAAATGGCATGAATATTGGTCTAGCAGTTAAGTGGTTGTGGGTACAATACAAGTGAGGGTTGGACTAATGTTTAGTAGGGTAAGGTTTTGACAATAGTGTGTGAGCTGAGTTTGATGTTTTCTCTCATCGACTGATGGGACTCAGTGACCAATACCTTCCATTTGCCAATGGGTGAGATCACAATCACCCTAGAGGATGTGTACTGGATCCTGCATCTACCAATAGTGGAGATGTAGGTGTACTGTATTTCCTCACTGTGTTTGGCAAGAGGCTAGCAGAGTTGAGGTTCCATAGTGCCAGTATGAGATATGGTGATATGTACTAATCCCATCTAGAGGAGATGAGGTTGGTAGTGTTGTTGATGGAGGTAGTCTGCTGCTTTGCACTACCAGATGTAGAGGGTGGGAGATTTCCATGATCTTTGATGGGAGTTTTACACAACATGGTGGAGGACATGATCTATTTTTCCTAGGTGCCTGCATTCCAGGTACAGTTATACATAAAGCTATGGGATTATGGGCAACTATAGAGGTTTATCTTGTGTTGTACTTTCCTACTTCATTACTGGTAATATGAGCACAGTGTGTGTGTGTGTGTCTAGTTGGTATGTCCCAAGCTAATGCATTCAAACTGATGTTTTTTTGGGTGGGCTTCAGGAGACGGGTCCTGCGATTGTGGAGCACTAAGCTGCTAGAGCTACACATGATGTAGCCTATTACAAGTGTAACATTACCATTTTATGACTTTAGAAACAAGGGAATTTTTTTTTAAAACATAATGTTCTCTGTTCTAAATAAAAAATCATTTAGAACACACATTCCATGCCAATCAATCTCATAATAGATAACCATATGCAACTGTAATGACTTGGTATGATACTAATCTCTCATTCCATGACTCGGTTATCAACCGATCTCTCATGTTAACTTGAAGTATAGAATAATTTATGTATACTATGTATACTTGGTTTGCCTACCCTATTCTAGGTACTGAGTGATTTTTTTAAAGAATGTATTTGAATATTTATTACCAATATTCATCTGACATCATGTTGCTTTAAACTAGGTGACATAGGACAACGTAATTAGCAACTTGCGATACTTTAGCCAAAGATTTTCAACATACTATTCATGTTACTATTCCTAGACGACATACTCATCTTTTTCAGAATATGTCCTTCACATCACTCTTCCATTATCTTGAATGGTCTTTACTGACTACCATCAGTCACCTTTGCCCAAGGTTTGACCCTAGCCCAGGTTAGCAACATAATTTATTATAAGAAGATGCTCATGATGACTTAGGGTATATGGGCATACTCGGTTGACCTAAGTCAACTGGATGTGCCAAGGTACCCTGAGTCATTGAAAGCTACTACCCATCCTAAAATGTTACTAACTTAACCTAGAGAAAATAAGTTCAAGTACAAATGTGCATAAATCTAGATGAACAAATACGGAGGGGTGTTGCCACATGTCAACTACAACACTGTATCATCGAGATGTCATAGGAATTCTTGAGGGTACAACCCTATAGTTGGTGTGTGCTGACATCCGTTAGAACTAATTCATAAATATGTACATACCCCCCCTTATAGGTTATTAATCATAATTAAATTGGATTAAGATTCAGATTACAACCATGCCTAACCCTAATTCCAACATTTATTAAGTTCTTTACCCATACTTATCTTGATTAGATATGGAGAACTTCATTAATTCAAGTTTGCATTGTTGTTTATTAACATGGCATAACAAGTAGTTATCCCAAAAAAAAGACAACAAAAATCAACATTTAACTCTTAATGTAACCTAGTTGTCCAAATCAAGTGAGACATCTACCTAGATTCATCTAGTGTTTGCTTTATGGACAAAGTTAAAAAGATCAAGGATCATAACCACTATTCATTTTATCTTTCATTCTTTGGGAGAGGAAGAGTCTTCCTCTACATGGTTAAATGTTAGGTTTAACATAACCCTTTTATCGTTCATTACTAATATAGTTTAATTGTATGTCCCATGCATATTTCATTATTAAACTATAGTTGTGTAGTTAGAGAATGACATCTTTTGCAATTTAACAAGTTCATTATAATAAGGGAGATTATACTATCTCCTTAATCCAACTCAATATCTGATAACAACAATAGTATATAAACAAATATAAGGAATTCTACCAAGATATCACTATTATTTCCGGCATACAAGTACACAAGAATTCACATCTAAAATTAGAGTCCAACACAAAACCTTTCAATAAATGGTTTTAAATATACATTTACAAGACTATGCATTTCAGACATTCTGCATGTCAATCATAATTAAGATCTTAAAAGAACATCACTTTTATTTTCCAACACAACTCAAGAATGATTTGAAACTCTTTACATAAGATCCCAAATTAAATAAGCCAATGCATCATAAAATTTCTTATCTTCTTTTATCACTAACGATGTCCATATGCAAAAATTGCTAGCATGGGTTAGTTCAATGAATTGAGCAAAATAATCACTAAGCATTAAAGTTAAGTGTATTCCACTAATGGTTCCATTAAAAAATTCTACTTCAATGAAACAATTAATATATATCATACAAACAATCATAAGTAATAACCCCTAGGAAAGAAGCACAATTAAATAGTCTTAATTCACTATTAAGAAAAGAGCGTAATGTAATCTGCAACAATTGCGTTTATATCATATGGTTTAATTGATCCTATCAATTACTTTAAAACAGTTAACAAGGCTTGTCATCCAATTGTTTCATGATTCCATAAGAATAAAAATACACATTTATCTTTTCTAATAAGAAAAAGAAGTTAGTTACAACATATCTCATATCAGAATACTTAATCATTCCATATAAAAAAGGATGAAGAATCACTACATGCTATTTTCCAAACACTCATCATTAGTAAGGCAATTACTAGTTTGGGACACACAAATATTCCTCAATTCAAAGACCTGAAACAAAACGCTCCACAATAAATTTTCCATCTTAGAAGAAGATTTAAAATAGATAAGTCCAATCAAATGAACTTATCCAAACAACATAAAAAGGATCTCAAATATAAAAGGACCCAATCTATAATTCATTTCATTTATACTATGAAATGAATTCCCTTTTTTTTTACTTCCAACTTAGAAACTCTTTATCTAGTTCCCAAAAGAGAACACAAAATTGAAGGTACAATTAAAGAAATAACACTTCTAATTTTTCCATTACAATTCTATCAAACTAGTTTACCCATTTCCATCCACCAAGTTCAAGTTCAATTCAAATCTCAGAATGAAATTCATAGTATAGACTTTAAATAGTAGCTTGTCCCCTAGAGAACATATTCCTTTCTCTATAAAACTTGGAGATTCATTCAACGAATCCAAAAAGGAGTAGAAATCCTCAAACAGTAAAATATTAAAAGTGTAGAAGTAATCAAGAACTTAAGAATTGAATTCCCATTACACGTTTTCAACAGTTCAATATAGATAAGTATGTAATTTGTGTCCTAAACAAGAACAATAATACAAAATTATCTGAACCGAGATAATATATATCCTTTCATACAAGATTCAGTATACTATGTTTTAAATTCAACTTCCTATAAAACCTAAGAAACCAATTAAAAGGATTTGAAGAGAGTAAGAAACCTCCAATGATGTTTAAGTCCAAAGATGTTCTAATCTTACTTCCTACTCGGTTGAAACAGAATCACCACAAGACTTTCGAATTCCAGTTTAAAATATTATGACAGTGAAGGTAATTGTTTCAATGTCTAAAACAAGAAGGAAAGTAAATAATACATTTCCATAAACTCTAAAATTTTAACAAATGTTCTAAATGAACTAAGGATCAACCACACCCACAATAGGACATTTTTCTAGTCCATTTATTTCTATGAAAAAAAAGTCAAGCTTTCCACAAGACACCATTTCACTCAAGGTAGAGAAGAATAGGATACACTTCAAATTCACACACCCTATCAAGTTCAAGAACACAGTATAGTCTAAAAGACAGATGTAAGACAACCATTCTCTCTTAAGAAGCTAAACAGAGGAGATCTCAAAAAGAGGTTACCTGGTCTACTTCTGATAAAAAAACACTCAAGAACCCCTCGAGCAGACAGTCATAAATGAGGTTAAATATTTTCAAAACAAAAAAACCAACAAAACCTAGCTCGCAATACAAGTAAATAATCAAACACGTCGATTCCAACACAAGTTCAAAATATGTAATAATGGAATACCTATACAGTGTCAAATACGAGCTTAAAAAAAGTTCAAAACTTCAGAAAATTCTAATACTAGCTCAGACAAACATGAAGTTCAAATACGAGCCTAAAGTGAAATGTAAATCCCTAAATACAAGCTCATAACAACATACCAATGCTCTATTACTAGTTCAAGTAGTTTCAAATACTTGAATAAGATTAAACTTCCAACTCAAAGTATATGTACAAACCAAAACTCAACAACTCAACTACTAGTTCAACATTCGTAATAACTGAATAAGAGTACATTGTTGAATACAAAGATTCAACCAAAATTTCAGATCTACACCAAGTTCCATTCAGTCCAGAACAATCACAAATTTCCATTAAAAGCTCATAACAAATCACGAAGCTTCAACACAAGCTTAGAACAACCACGAAGCTCCACTACAAGCTCAATGAAACACAATACTAAAATAGAGATTCAGAACCATACAAACAACAAAGCCAGTTCAATCAACATCAGTCTTGAATATAAGTTACATAGCTTCAAATACAAGTTCGCATGAATATCACCATTAAACTAGCACAGAGAAAGTTCCCCAAAAACTATCATTACTAGCAATGGATTTACATTCCAAAAAAATGTAGAGATTTCATAAAACATACAAGTAAATAAATAGACACATCATGTAAAAATATATCTCAGGTGATCTGAATTGCTTTAATGAATCATTTAGAAGAAAGCAAGAAATATTAATGGGTAGAGCCTATCATGCCTGATAGTGCCTCTGCCAATTCAAAGGAGACTTCCAGCCAACTTTCTAATCCTTTTTCTTCTTCACGACAAATCAAAAACCAAAAAATTCTTCTTCCAATGCCTCTTATACATTCCCTTGATCAAGAATAGACCAGAGAAACCAAAAATAGCCAAGAAGAAGAAGTTGAACTACTGGTTCAAAGAACTAGATAGATCCATGTAGAGAAAAATTCATGAGGCATACAACACCAAACAACCTCTCACAAAGCCACCTATCATTTTTACAAGACAATTTGTACACAAAAACTGAGATTCATAAATGCCATAACTCCCAATTCTCCCACTTATCTCTCCTTGCCACCACCTCCCAAAACTAGCGAGTACCAATTCCAAATAAATATCCAATTCCATACTTAGCAAAGCCTCCATGTAAGCCCTGCTAAAATTTAACTATCCCTTTCCAAACTAGTGGTACTTCCCTTCATTTAAATCCAATCAAGTCAAATAAAATCCATCGGAACCGTCATCGTAGTTACATGCGACCTTAGGCCCCTTTCAAATAGTTTAGGATAGATGTCCCCAAAACCTAGGTTAGTAGAAAATCATTTCCTAAATAATTTCCTTAGGTTTATAAACATTGACATAGGTAATACCAACTTAGGTTATATCAAATTCACAACCATTAGTATTAGGCATTAGGTTAGTATAGTATCACCATAGTAATCTCCCATTCCGTTATTCATTTAGCACAAGAGCTTAGGTTAGGTCACCCCCCAACACATTAGAATAAGAAGCTTAGGTAAGATTATAATCCAATTAAATAGATGTAGATAGGAAGTAGGTGTTCTTACCTAGCTTAGGATACCATTAGGATTATCCTTAATTTTTTAGGATCCTAATCCCCTTCATAGTAATAAGATGACTATATTTTTTTTACGCCAATAATGTCCTGCGGAGATCAATCCTAGATACCCAAGCATAAAATTACAACCAAATGAAGACACGATCACTCAAGCCTAAAGAATTTGTAAAAATACAAAGTTCAGTCTGTTGTGTCTCTCAAAATATTGAATTTCAATTTACCATTCAGTCCATTAAGAATATTTAAACATTCCTTGGATCACTAAAATTGATCCAAGGATGAGTCAGTACAAGAGATAAGTTTGCAACTCTCAAAACCATATTGCAGCTTATCAATAAGAAGTGAAAGTGGATTCTTACAAGCCATAACATTTCATTCATATTAATCCAAGAATAGAAATGATTTATCCATAATAAGCATGATTTTCAACAATCAAGGAAAAACAAATATTCAATAAAATCACATGCCAACACTTTTAATGCAAAGAGAAATATAACAGTTTGTTCAAGGTGTTACAATAGGTGATTAATAGAGGGGTTTTCTGGTGTGGACATTATTTGGAATCCCTATATAGGTTTTCCCTCATATGGGTGGATAACAAAGGAGCTACAGGAGCTACAGCTACTCTGATTGATAAAGGGGTGACGTGCCAAAGAGCACGAGATGATACCTGTAGAAAGGGTTAGACAACAGTTTGGGATGCTTCAGGATATACCCCCTCCCTTCCCACAGTATAGGAGGGATGATGTGGAGAGCCCTCTGCCTCTACCACATCTGACCATGTCAACAGGGTAGGAGGAGTAGGTGATAGACCATTAGATAGATGATGCCATGGTAACTAATAAATACAAGCATTGGTGGGCTGCACATTTATGAGAAGTATCACCGAGGCTGGGGCATCCAGATTTAATCACCATCACAGTGTAAAAGGATGCCCTATAGGGCTAGGTGGTGACCCTGATTACATAGTTGGGTATAGTATAGGGTTAGCTGATAGGCTCAGAGGCTTAGGTGGCCACTTTATAGGCCTAGGTAGCACAAGGACAAGTACCCGCATAGGGTGGAGATGGAGATGGGGTATAGGTGGAAACCCTATAGGCACAAATTACAAGTTTATAGGGTTATTTGGCCACTGCACATGCATAGGTTGTGGCCCTTCAGGCCCAAATACATGTATGAGTGGGACAGGGTTCCTCAAGATAATCACAGAAAAAGGGACAGGGTCCCTCTTTACAGGTTCCAGCAGAACAAGCTCTCGAGATATAGGTATAGGGACGAGGCCAATGGTACCACCATAGACAATACCAATAGGTTGGTTGAGAGATCCCTTAGGTGAGGTCTGGTATTATCAAGATATTTTTATGGCCACAAGGATATATTTTCTATCATATGTGGATTATAGAGCACAACATGCCTCCAATGAGAGGATCAAGTCACGTACCCATAGTGTAGAGAGCACAAGGGGCCATCAAGCCTTGAAAAAGGGATGGGGAGAGTCCACCATTTGACAATGGCTAGCCCTAGTTGAGGTACCAACAGATATCTAGCCAAGACCGATGATGGGTGGTGATTTGCTAGTTAGATGTTGTATGGGGATAGTGGAGGAGAAGAAGACATGTGAGATATATATGGAGGGTATCCAATAGGGTGATGTCTGATAGCCATATATACCTCCTATTTTGTATAGTTGTGTAAATTTGATATATACCGTCCTGCGTGCCGAAGAGAGTGAGGATGTACATGAGAGTTTTTGAGATTTTTGATGATATATCAGCTTGCCTTCCAAAGATGGCAAGGATGTATCTGAGTGATTTGAGATGATTGTGATTATTATTGGGATATATGTTCACATGTATTTTTATAAAGACTATCTGATTTATAGATGATGGTGTTTATAGTATGGATAGTATACATGTGTTAATTTTTGTTGTTTTATATATATATAGGTGGAAATCAATTGGATTAGGCATGATAGAGTCAAGGTCATGTAGCCATGGTGGAGTCAGGTCAGTTTAGGCATGATGGAGTCAGGTCATAGGCATGGATTGATTCAAGCTGACTTAAGCATGATTGAGTAAGGTTGAGTTAGGCATGGTGGAGTCAAGTTGTAGGCATGGATTGAGGCAGGTTTGTTTAGGCATGGATGGAGTCAGGTCATAGGCATGGATTAAGTCAAGTTTGAGGTAGGCATGGTGGAGTCAGGTCATAGGCATGGATTGAGGCAAGTTTCTTTAGGCATGGATCACGTCAGAGTTATTAGGCATGGTTGAGTTTCTAACTCATTAATTTGTGCAATCAATGATGGTGTGGATCATGTTAAGATGATTTATAGGAAAATTTATGATTGTGGTAAATAAATTGTAGACAAGATGAAATAAATGTATGAGTGATGATGATAAAGATGTTAAGCAATTGTTTTTTGTTTGGCTTAATTTCCAATTATTGATATAAAAAGGAAACTAACTAGGGTAGAATGTGAATAGGAAAGGGGAAGAGGGAATTGGTTAGGGTAAAGAGTGACTGAGCTAACCCCTAAGGGCCCCATGCCCTCAAAGTGCCGCCTACATAGTCCCTACGAAAAGGACCTTAGCCCGATGTAGTTCTCCCATAAGCTAGGGAAGATTACGATGAAGTAGAGGAATGGATTGATAGGAGTTAGACATGAATGAATCTAGGTCATGGGCATGGTTGAGTTTAGGTTGTAGGCATGATTGAGTTGTTTTAAATATAAGTGATGATGAGTTGGTCATGTTATAGGATAATCAGTAGGTCATAAAAGAAGGTAGAAAAGTAAGATCTGGAAGAAGAAATGCCTAATTGATAAAAACCCTAATGATTCTACCATACCTAAGAGGGGCTCATGAACAAAAGACCCTAAAGGCATTGCATAATGGAATCTTCTAAGGGTGAAGAAAATTCACATGATCACAAAATGTCATAGGTACGACGAGTCCCTTGAGTAGAGAGGGAGTTAGGATAAGAAGTAAATGAGGTGAGAATGGGTGGTTTAGCATAACTTAGTGTATGATAAGATGTTTTTTTCGAAACAAGAAACCCAGAATCCAAAATAGGCAAGTCCATGATGAAAATTTAATCTTTTTATTTATTTATTTGTTTTTAATAGAATGATCAATGTGGGAAGTGTATATGGGATGGGTATATTATCTCCTTGAGGTCTTCGTGAAGCTAATAGATGCGGGAAGCTTCTGGATATTTATTATATTTTTGTAATGAATATATATAGCTATCCTTCAAGGGAACATTCTATTGATAGTGGTAGGATATAAAGAAGAGATGTCCCTTTTGAGGGAGTTATATTTTGTTGGAAGTTTAACTCAAGGAGTTGTATCCCCTTTTGTTTTTTAGATGTTTAAGTCATGGAAAAATACTATAGAGGAATATTAGGTTATTGTTTAGAAGACAAGACCATAACACACAAATATTAACTATGGAAGAGGTGGTTTCGAGTGTAGTCATTTTTACACCCACCAAGAACAAGGAAACCTCATGCACATTGACCTATCACCCAGCGGGCACTAGGAGCTCACCCAAGGTGCGCGAGAGGGAGCTGAGTCTCTATTTTATGTGAGTTTAGTGGAAGGAATACTTCATGATCTTAACTTAGTGATTTAAAAGAAATGAAAAAGATATAGATCTCAGAACAAATTTTATACCACTCCAGTTATAACAAAAGCAAAGCGGGAAACAAAATTAATAGAACTAGGAAGTTGTAAATCCAAAAATAGACTCAACATTCAAATAAGGTTCATACAAGATCAAAAGCATAGTAGAAAAATGTAGATAATATAGGAAGGAAATCTTAATATAAACATAGTGGTAACCTTATCATATTCATTTATAGTATTACTACAAAAAATCACAGAGAGGCAGACCATGGTTATACATCATATCTGGATCCATACATGTATGCTCACAAAACAAAATTTTCATTCCGTATTCCCTTATTACATTCTTCCTATAATCATCTACCCATTTTATCCCATATTTCTCATAGTAATTCTACAGAGCTCCGCTACCTCACTTGTGTCCCATTTTTATTTGCCAAGGGTGTGCATATAAATAGGCATCTGAGCTCTAACAAACTCTTCTACCACCTCAGATCTAGCCCCAAGTGTCAAGGTGTGGGTCACCCCAGGCGCATGCCTCTTCATGTAATGATTAGCTTATTGGATCTTCTTATCGCAAGGTATATTCCTTCCAGGACACCCTGTTGCCAAGTTGGAACCTTATCCAAATGGAACACATTCTTCATGTGTTCTATCCAAAAGGCTGAAAACAGATAAGTCCCGAATTGTTCTTCACGGGTGTGTATCCTTGATTCTCCAAGAACCCTTTTTGAATTCTTCCTTACATACCTTCACTTGCACGCTCCCTCTAGCCATGCATTCCTACGCACCTTTAAGATTTGGTAGCTACATTAGGGTCCCAACATTACCCCACACTTCACCTATTCTCCACCCTTAGGAACATATTCAAAGAATGTAGTACAAAAATGCAAGGCCTTTCCTTAGAAAAGAATGGAGGGAAAGAATAAAGAATGGGGGAGAGAAAGAATAGAAGAAAAACTTCCAAAAGAAGAAAAAGGGGAATTTTTTTCCATAGGTCGGCCTCCAATGTATTCCAAGCACTGAATTCATTCTGTGCTCACCTAGTCAAAGGTTAACCCTTCCCCATTTTTGTTTATGGTCTCTACCACCATCTCCAGTTCCTTTGCATGATTTTCCAAGGAATCCATCTTCCTTGTAATGACCTTGTAGAGCTCTTTTAGCTGGGTTTTGATTGAGACTTGAAAGATATCAATAGCTTCAGACTTCCTTTTCACTTTGGCAAGGATCTTTTCTCACTCAGCTCTATTTCCTTTATTATTTTCCCTGAAGTCCTTCAGCTCAGCCTCATCATTGGCAAGCAACATGCTTGTCACCTTGTCTTGGTCCACGCAATAGTCGTGTGTGACCCCAGTGGTTTATACAGATATTTTTACATTGGAAAGCACCTTATTGAATTCAGCTATGAGCATGATGACTTTCATCTTGTTCTCCTGCTCCAAGCATGCAGCTACATCCTTTACCGACTCCAAGGCCAAAGGATTCCTTTCCATAGTGAGGATCTAAATCAAGTCCTCAAGACACTCTAGGGAGGAACCATATTTTTGTGCGGAAGGGTTGAGGTCTAGGTGCTTCATGATAATGGCCTAGGAGATGAGCTCCACCTTCTTGGAAAATTCACCCACTTTAGCCTTCACCTCTTGTAATTCTCTCTGTAGTTGAGCGTTGATCAACCTTTTCAAGGCTGAGTTCCTTTGTTAGCTTAACTACTTCTTCCTTCCTCTTATCTAACAGGTCCTCCAAGACTTTAACGCTTTCATTTCTACAGAAGATCCTAGCCTCAACTTCCAAGGAGAATTTTTTGAGCATGTTACACACTTTCTCATCTAATAGTTGTTAGGTGTTTATAATGGGGTTATCTCCCTTTCCCTCGAACAACACTAGTACCGCTCCTTGGTTAACCTCAAACTCAAGCTCATCAAGGTGGGAGTCAAATGCCCATGATAGCATCTTCCTTGTGCATGGGTATCCACCCTCAGGATCAAAGGACTCCATGGTGGTGAGCTCCTTGGTGGGCACGGTACTCTGGAAACACACACGTAAAACTTTGTTGGGGTCATAAACATATCCCATCATTATTCTTCCCCCTTCCACACATTTACTTCCTGTGTGCATGACCTTGGGTATAGTTACTGAAAGAGTTGGGTATTTTTTTCTACCCACACTCTTATTCCTTTGCTCTTCCTTGAATTCACTAAGCATGAGCTTCGTGCTACACTCCAATTCCTCTTTGACCAAGGTATTAATTATATTCTCTGCCTCCCTTGTCACTTTCTCATTCACCTCCTCCTAAGTGAGCTTGGGCATATCAGGCTCCTTGGTACTTTCCCCCTCACCCCTTTCTTCACTCTGCACACCTTCCTCCCCTTGGGCACTCTTCATCCTTACAAAGATGAAAGCATCATTTGTATCTTCTGCTCCCTCTTCCCCCGAATCGTGGACATTAATCAACTCCTGATCCACTTCCAAATCTTCCTCTTTATCATCATCCTTTTCACCTATATACGTGTTCGGGTCATCTGTATCTTTAGAATATGGTTCTTCTATCCCCTATTCTTCTTCCCTTGCTAAAAACTCTAGAGTCGGGAATGTAGTCTTTTCTTCATTTGAGAGTTCCTTAGGGTATGGTGGCTTCATAGGTTCAGGGGTCTTCTCCTTGACCACCATTCTCTTCTTCTTCCAAACATAGGTACTTATCCCCATGGTACCTACATCTTGCTTCTCCACTTCCCTCTGTTCCTCTCTCTCTCTTCCCTCTCCTTATGCTTTGGCATGGGATTCCTTATTCCAATAGGGTCATATGGAATAGATATCTCATTCTTCACGTATGCACCCTTTTCAAACTTTGGCCTTATGCATAGGTAAATCCTTACGGCATTGCTCCTAACACTAGGTAAGGTCAAAGGCCTTACAATATGCACATCCTGCGACAGGTACCTTTTAATGTATGCATGCTTATCTGGGTAGAACATCTTCTTCCTCATTTCCATGTGCTCTCTGTCAAGGATGGACAACTCAAGGTATAATTTCTTTGACTCATTGTATCTATTTACCCCCGCTTGGAAAAATTGGGTAGTAAACAAGAATGGGAGTTTTCACCATGGACTCCAATTGCCATCCACAAAAATGAACCTGCCAATGCAGAAGTACTGGTAGACCACGAACTATGCTTCTCCTTCGGTCGTTATGGGGAGTTGTTCAGGGATCCACCATTTAGCCCTAAATGCATTCCTAAGGCAATTATACCATTTGTCTAAGTGTCCGTTGTGTACCCCTGTCATTGATTAACATGTGTATTTCTAAAATCTCTCCGTAGACAAGGGATCTTCAGCAGGGTACTCCCACACGAACTTATCAGATGCATCCGGCACCCTGATTTCTAAGAACATAATTGTCAACAGAATGTTTCCAAATAGGATCTTTCCTCCCTTCTCCATGCTACTTATGATTTCATCTACTATGTATTGGGAGAAGTTGTATATGGTGCCTTCAATGACCTTCCTATATAAATTCAACTAGATCTTTCTCACCTGGGTCCATCTTTCTTGTCCATTCAGCTTGGAGACAAGGTGTGCATCCATCTTCATCATCGGATCGCATATATCTGAGATGTCAAAGTACCTTGATCCCTTCTTCAATTCCTGGGATGTTATGGTTTCTTTAATTGCTTCCTTGTCCTGGAGGTCATTTATGAGCGCGTCCCCTTTATAGTCTAGGCCTGTGAAGTTTGAAATTAGTTGGGGAGTTATGCACATTTTGCACCCTATGAAGTAGAAGAAGTCTTCATGTACATGCATCATAAACCATTGGTACAAGCACTTAGGCTTCCTAAAATATGGTAACTTGAAAAGTTGGAGAAGCCCTACCTTCTCCATTTTCACCTTGACCATGTCACTATAGATTAGCAACCCGTCAGGTGTTCGTTTATTTGTGGGGCACACTAGCTCCAGTGCCATTTCCTTCATGATTGTACTTGACCGGTGATTATAGTTGATCACAGTCATCTGTCTTATGTGGGACTCCCACTCTTGCCCTAGCAAAACCCCATCTAGGTATTGCATTTCCAAGTACCATTCCTCATTTGTATCCATGGGTATTTCTTCTTGTTTCTTCTTTCCTTTTCCTTTACCATTTCCCTTCTTGGATTGTTTTGTAGGTTTACCAACTATTTTTGTGGCCGTCATTGCACCCTTTGCTTTCATTCCTAGGTTAACTTGTGAGTTGTTTGAGCATTTTCCTTGTGTGCCCCTTGCCCTAAAAAAAACCGTAATCTTAGATTTTTCTCCTCTAATCATGACGCTTCCTCAAAACATTCCTCACACCTGTGAATCACTTCTACTCTAGTTTTTAGATGCAACGGACCAATTTTGCCTAATTTTTTAGGATTTTCCTTCGCACGAGTCAGTTCTCAAAACCCTATCTTTTGAAAGAAAATCACTCTTCTTATGTTCGCAAAGTGAAATAATGAAATGCCCACTCTTGTATTTATAGCTTTTCCCACTTTTAAGCATTTAAGGCTAGGCTACCTACCACCGTACGACAATTTTTAATGCAGTGCTCTCAAAAAACACCCGACTTTAGCGCTTCACCTTACGTGTCCAATCCTTGCGCAAAAAGTTTGTCACCTGCACCCAATCCTTGCGTAATTTTTTTTTCACCCGTACCCAATCCTTGTGTGAAAGATTTTCCAACCTTCTAGTGCACAAATAATCCATCTTGACAGAAGACTCTTACGCGTGTGTTACCAGCACCAAAGGCACTTCTTCCATCTTCATGATTCTTTCTTTCGCCTACCTTGTGTTTTTGCACTTTTCTCCTTTGTACATGGATTTCTAATGTAACCTTTTCTTACCACCTATATTCATTCTTTTCTCCTAATGCATATTTTTAACAGGGAAAATTCAAATGGTCTACCAACCCAATCCTCCTAGCAGAATAACTCCATGCCTCTCTTTATCACCACACCCCACACTAACACGATGCACGATCCTCTGTGCATTCATAAGTCAAAAGTAATACGGTTACCTACACCCAAGGTGCAAAACAAAACAACAATGTGAAAGGAAAATACAAGAAAGGAAAATCATAAAAGGAAATTCTAAACTAACTAGAAAAACTTCCTTATTTACAAACACCAAGAAGCATTATTTATAGTAGGGCTTCAGCCTAATCCCATGAAGTGTCCAGGTAATTTTGTTCTATCCAACACTTGTAACTAGCATGCACACGAATCAAGGATGTATGAAATTACATAAGGACCCAACCAATGCACCTTCAACTTTCCAGGATGGCGTAGAAATTTTGAATCATATAGCAGTACCATTTGGCCAATCTCAAAATTTTTGTTCTTAATATGGTGGTCATGCCATGCCTTTTGCTTTTCCTTCTCAGTTGTTTGGCTCCATCTTGCTAGTGAGTTCCTTTCATCCAACTTTATCAATTCACCTATTCTTTCTTCCAACGCTTGCTCATCATCCAACCCTCCTGTGCACACTATACGTAGAGATGGTAGCATGAATTCGACTAGCAAATCTACTTCTATGCCGAACGCCAATTGAAATGGTGTGGCCTTGTTTAATATTTTATACATTGTTCTATATGCCCAAAGAACTGCTGACACCTTGTCATCCTAATCCTACCTACCCACATCACATATCTTAGTCAATGTGTGGCTAAGGATTTTTTTGAATGTCTCTGGAGTCCCATTTGGCTAAGGGTGATAAGGGGTAGTCTTGTGATGGGCTACTATGAATTCTACCTATAGAATCCTGATGGTATCATTTAAGAAGTGAGTGCCCCTATCACTTGTTAAACTTAATGGGCATGCATACCTACTGATAATGTTCTCCCACAAAAATCTAGTAGCTATGGCTGTGGTGTAATCCTTAGTGGGTGCATCCTCTTCCCACCTTGTTAGATAATCAGTATAGGTAATTATATACCGTGAGTTAGTCCTTTACGCAGCTAGTGAGATTGGTTCGACAAAATCTATTGCCCATTTCTTAAAAGGTTTCACTCTGGCGATGGGGTGCAACGGCATCTCATCCCTTCTCCCAGGTTTGTCAAGGCACTGGCAATGGTCACAGGCCTTGCAAAACTCAATGAAATCCTGGTGAATTGTCTCCCACCATAGTCCAGTGACTAGGATCTTACATGCGGTTACACTCCCCGCATAGTGTCCTCTAGCATTCCCACCATGTGCTTCTTCTATTATGGTGACTCATTCATTTTATAATACACACCGATGTAAAACCTCATCATGGCCCATTTCATACAAATCCCCATCAATCAACATGAAGGGCATGGGGCATATGGCTAACCTTTTCCTTTCTAGTGCATTCATCCCTTCGAGTGCCACACCTTCCTTGAGAAAAACAACAATGTCTTCTAACTCCGAGGGCATTTGCCGTAACCTAAATAGTTGCATGTCTAGCATGGCTTCCTTGATACTTTGCACATCCTCTCCCGAATAAATCCTTGATAAATGATCTGACCCACAATTGTTCTTTGTAGGTTTTACCACCACTCTGAATTCAAATTCCTAAAATAAAAGTACCCAATGACATATGTGCCCTTGCAATACTGCTTTGTTTACTAAATACTTCAAGACCATATGGTCAGCGTAGAATATGAAGGGAGTCTCTAGCAGATATTGTCTAAATTTGTGGAGCACGTAGATCAATGACAAGGCCTTGCGCTTGGTCGTTATATAATTTTGTTCTACTGGTGTCAACTTTCTACTTACAAAACACAAGGGATGATCACCAATCCTCTCTCCTGGTTGAGCAAGAATGGCTCCCATTACTGTACCAGAGGCATCCACATGGACATGGAAAGGTTTATCCCATGATGGGAATCATAAAATAGGTGCGGTGATAAGCCTTTATTTTAGAGTGTTAAATGCCCTATGCTGCACCTCTCCCCACTGAAAGGCACTCTTATGTCTGAGCAATATTTCCAAAGGCGCGGTGATCTTGGCATATCCCTTAATGAACTTTCTATAGTACCCAGTGTGTCTAAGAAATTTTTGCATGATGCTTTGGCTGGTGGGCTCCCCTAATCCTACAATAACTACAACTTTCATGGGATCCACCAGTAAGCCCTCTTTGCATATGATATGCCCTAACAACATTCTAAAAGGGGTTGCAAAGACACATTTCTTGATGTTGAGGGAAATCCTCAACTATCGACATCTTTCAAACATCAATCTCAAGTTATCACAATGGTCCCTTACCAATCCATACACTTTCCAATCATCTAAATATACTTGAAGGTACTTTTGGATGAAGTCCTTAAATGCTTGTACCACTATGCACAAAAATACAACGGGTGCATTCCTCAATCCAAAGGGCATAACCGTGTATGCAAAGCTTCCCCACTCAGTGGTAAAAGTTATCTTTTCTTGGTCTTCTATGGAAATCATTACTTGGTGATATCCTGAGAATCCATCTGTGAAGGAATAGACCTCACGCCCAACAAATCCTTCCAAAATCTCTTCAGTGAAGGGGGTAGGAAAAGGATTTATGATAAAAACAGTGTTCAACTCCCTATAATCCACACATATCCTAATCCACCCATCCTTCTTTATGCTGATCACCATTGGACTTATCCATTCTGATTCCTCCATAGCCTTAATGATACCAGATGCTATCATTTTGTCTAGCTCTTCTTTAACCATTACGTACATGTTGGGATTCATCCTGTAAGGCCTCTTCTTGACTGGGTGCACACCATCTTTCAAATTTATCCTCATTTCACCCAATGAATGGTGGATTCCTTTCAACTCATGGTATCCACATGGGAAAAAATCCTCAAATTCATGAAAGAGATTGATGATATTTGATACTTCCTTGTCTAACCAGTAGTCCCCTATGATAGCTTCCTTGGGCTCCTTCTCCGAGCTGATGTTAACTTTCTTAGTTTTGAGTGGTTCATGATACGCGTGCACACATACATCCGCACTGTCAACTACTTTGCGCATCCCAACTGAATGGTCAACATTCAGGCTCTCCATCTCCTCTCCATTAATAATGTATACCATCTTAGCTTTCTCCTTTTCAGTACACACACGCTTGAATTGTATGTCTTCTATTTCCTCCTCTTCGAACCGTGCTTCCAAGCTAGGTCCACCAAGTAAGTCTACTAACCTATCTTCCACCATGGCGTAATGCCCTAGAGTTAGGAATTTGATAGCCTACAATGCCTCATTAACCGATTGCTTGGTACTTCGGTACACGAATGTGTGAACCAGATTAGCTGCTAATTCCTGCCAATTTCCCATCTGGTAGTGAGTTTGAGAATGGATGTACCAAGCATGCGCACAACCTTATAGTGTCGAATATAACTTGTGCACCCAAAGGGAGGGAGGTAAAGCTTCTCCGCCTTCTCCCCAGACCCTTTCACATGCCTGGATGTGGGAAGAGGTGCGTTCATTACCATTGTAATCCTTGATACTGGTGGGTATATTACCCCTTGAGAATCAGAAAGTGAGCGTAATTCTAACTTCACGCCACTCCAAAAAAATTTCACTATGCATGGCCCACCACCTTGCTACTGTGCCTATTAGAACGTAACCTAACATACCTCGTCGCTTGTCCTCCGTCCATTAAGCTTCCATTTCTCTCAAAAAGACCTCAGGGTGTTCATCCCTAGAATACTTGGTTATTGCCTTCCCTGTAAGGCACAGAACTATACGTGCCATGGTTACCCTAGTCACCAATCCCTTCAGATGTCACCCAATCATTTCATAAGTCCCATGCACCTAATTATCATATGCTATACTATTAGTATCACTGACAAATTGAGCATCGTCAAACTGGATGACTCCTTCTGTAGGGTGGATGGTCTTTGGATCTCTTATATAGTGCACATATATTATGTCCAGGACTTCCTCCCTAAGGAGTTTAGTATAGGGGGTGGAATTTCCATCAGCAAGTAGTATAGCCACCCTCTCTTCCATATTTTCAAAGCTTATGTACCCCTTGTTAAACCAGAGATCTACATTATTCTTATAGCACCACGGGTGCGGAAGTAACGCTGGGAAATTTTTTGCCTCAGCAAGCACCAAGAATTCAAAATCCCCAGCGAACTTAGTCCCTTCAATTGTAATGGTGACATCCTTCAAGACACCTATGGGCATTGCCTTTGTCTTATTTTCCATATACAACACATTTGAAGATGGATGTAATGCAGGTCTTCCCATTTGATGCCATACATCCAGAGTGATAACATTAACCTCCGTGCCTATGTCAGTGAGGATGTTGCTAAGTAGCCATGCATCCACTACTACATTTAAGGTGATTTCTTTGTCATAATTAAGGCTATGAGGTGGAAGGTTTACATGCAGGATCTACCTTTCGGGTTCTTCCCCCTCGCGTGGAACCTTTTCTCTCAACCATGCTCCTAGTAGGGGAAAAACATTCTCTTTCCTCAACAATTTACACACCTCCTTAACCTCATCCAAGTCATCCTTTGGTGCTTCTACTGGTCTTCTTTTCTCATCTTTTCTAGTTTTCTCTTTTAAGCGTTCAATCTCCCCTTGTAAACTTTGAATTACATCCATGGTTTCCTGGTAGAATTATGTTTGGTGAGCTGGGTTTGGATACTTCCCATGTACTACTTCTTCCCTTGAAACCAGAGGTCTCTACCTAGGTGCTTCCCTTGTGCACAAAGACTCTACCCTTGTTTTTACCATAGCAGGATCTAGTTCTTATTCACGTATTACTCACGGGAGCCATTGTGCATCAAACTTCTTAATACTCACCATGGCAGAACCCTTATCCTTCTGGTGCTATTGAACTCATATGTTTGTATAACTCTGGGTACTCTTCATACTTATGTTTTTTTCCATACCAGGAGCATTGTAGAAGATCTAGACATTTGCACTTATAATGGTCTGTGGCTCCACAATTAAAGCATGTCCCACACGGGAACTCATTTCTTCCCCCACAATTTCCATGGCCATGAAATCCTCCATGAAATCCCCTTCCATGCACACCTCCATCTCCATGATCTTCATACCGACATTAATATCCTTTGTAACTACTGGAAATGCTATTCTAGCACACACCAAGATCAATTACCTCATGAATCTGGTCAATCAATCTATAATCCTTGGTGTCATGTGTGGTTGAGGTACATATCTTGCAATAACAAGATACATTTTTACAGATCACACGCTATAAAAGGGGGAACCTACTTGCATCATGGTCCCCATGACATATTTCACAATTTACCGCTACGACACATACCACCTTCCGAGTACATATCCCACCATTATCCTTTTTGTTCCCTTCTACGTTACAATCTGTGCACCACATCCCACCACGAGTCTCTGGAACTATGTTGGAGATAATTTCTCCAACTTCTTAGCCATGGAAGTGACCTGAGCCTCCATAAATGGGCTAACACCAGTGTCGACACTACCAACTACCTCAACTTACAAAGTAGCTTCCAATGCCTCGTGCGGGTCCGTGAATGTTTTATGAGACAAAGCCATCCTAAAGGGTGTGATCAACCCTCTGAAAAACCACTGATCATGTTGTGAATGGTGGATATCATAAGATAGTTTAGACAATATACTTTTAAAGCACACATCATATTCCCACATGCTCTCTGCCATCCCCTGCTAGATTTCTTTGAGGGAGCTGATGCTCTTCTATTCAAACTTAGGTATGTGGAATTCCACTAAGAATGTATTTCTTAGCATAGTATAATCCACAACAATCTGATGAGGGTCATACTTTCTATACAAACTATGTTCTCATCCTTGCATGGTTGTCACAAATTGACTAACCTTTCAATCCTAGGCCACGATTCCCTTCACGCACCATAGCAGCTCACACTTATGCACATGCTCTGTGGCATCTTCTATCCCACTGTAATCTGATAAGTGTAGAGAAATCTCAAAAAATACTTGAGGAGGTGGCTAAGGTCCTTGTCCTCCTGACATAGTCCCTCGATTTCCTCTGGTGTTTCCTCCTCTGTCAGACCCACTAGATCCTGAGCCACCAGCTCTACCACTTCCACCTCTAGATCCTCCTGTGTTAGGTACAGGGCCTTTTTTTGTCATGTCAAATGGTCCTATCATCCCACTGAATTGCACATCGATAGTTTGTGAACTAGTGCCACTCCCAGTCGTATTTCCTCCACCACTTCCTAATGCACTCCCAAAACCACTTGTATATGTGCCCACTCCAAACATTCCACCAAATATTGGAATAGTGTGTGAAGCCATAGAAGTCCCAAACAAGAAGTTGTATCTTCTGGGCACCGACCGGTTGCTTCCACTAATATCAAATGGATCAACTATACTTTTCCATTGTTCAAACAAACTAAGAACCAAGGTTTGGTCACTAGGTGGGGTTAGATCCAAGCCAATGACTCTTATTTCTCCACGTGACGAGATCTCATCAGAAGCTAAGGGGTTCTCTCTTTTGCTCTTGCTAAGGTGGGGTAACACAGACTGTTCAGGCTCCACATCCTCCATGTGAATATCTTCTCCCAAAAATGTCTGTCTCCATGGATCCATCGTAAATGTAACCTCATGTCATCTCATAATCTCCCTTTCATGTGCTTCACCATACTTAATCCGTCTCTCCTCTCTTTCCTTTTCAGTCATTATATCAGCCATATTTCCCCAACCTGGCTTCCTCACCAAATGCTCAGAGTGGTTTATGCAGCCATTGGGAATGCCTCTAAACCCATCATTACGATCAAGATTTTGATTGCAAGGGGGATAACATGTAGAAATTATCATTTAGGCTCTCGTAAAAACTCAAACTCAGCAACTTTTGGACAATAATACGTGGAAAGTTCATATTCCAGAGTGTAGCTAGCAAATTCTCCCTTCCACCAATGATCTATAGCACGGGTCCACGTTAGATCAACATCTTGTAATTTATAGTATGTTTCTTAGGTCTAAGGGTGTGATTTATAATACCACCCCGACCTAGATGCATATGCTGAGAGCCACTCAAATAACTCTACTTGGAAATAATAGAAGAAGGTTTCGTACAACTCATGATAAAGAGTGTCTTCCACCCATCTTCGCTTATCAAACTCAAGTCTAGTACTGAATCTCTGAGAAAAATTGTCCTCTATGTTGTTAAAATAATCTTTAACACCTTCAAGTGTTAAGCACTCCAACATCACTTTTCACATAGCTCATGATGTATGCCATGTTCCACTACAACTTTGAAAATAGGTCTCGGCAACGGAAACAAGTTGCACCCACCAAGAACAAGGAAACCTCATGCAAGCTGGCCTATCACCTAGTGGTAATTGGGCACTCACTCGAGGCACACAAGAGGGAGATGAGTCTCTCTTTTATGTGAGTTCAGTGGAAGGCATACTTCACAATCTTTACTTAGTGATTTAAAAGAAATGAAAAAGCTATAGAGCTCAGAATTGATTCTATACCCCTTCAGTCATAACAAAAGCAAAGTGCACAATAGAATTAATAGAACTAGGAAGTTGTAAATCCACAAATAGACTCAACATTCAAGTAAGGTTCATGATTACACAAAATCAAAAGCATAGTAGAAACATGCAGATAATACAAGAAGGAAATCTTAATATACACGCAGTGGTGACTTTATCATATTCATTCATAGTATTACTACAAAACATCACAGATAGGTAGACCACGGTCATACACCATATTTGGATCCATACATGTATGCTTACAAAAAAAAAATTTCATTCCCCATTCCCTCATTAAATTCTTCCTATAATCATCTACCCATTTTATCCCATAGTTCTCGCAGTAATTCTGCAGAGCTCTGCTACCTCACTTGTGTCCCCTTTTTATTTTCCAAGGGTGTGCATATAAAAAGGGATATGAGCTCTAACAAACTCCTTTGCAACCTCAGATCTGGCCCCAAGTGTCAAAGTGTTGGTCACCCCAGGTGCATGCCTCTCCATGTCATGATTAGCTTTTTGGATCTTCTTATCGCAATGTGTATTCCTTCCAGGACACCCTATTGCTAGGATGGAATCTTATCCAAAAGGAACACATTCTTCACGTGTTCTGTTAAAAAGGCCGAAAATGGCTAAGTCCCAATTTTTTCTTCATAGGCATGCATCATTGGTTCTCCAAGAACCCTTTCTAAATTCTACCTTGTGTGCCTTCACTTGCACACTCCCTTTAGTTTTGTGCACCTATTCACCTTTAAGATTTTGTAGCTACATTAGGGTCCCAACATCGAGTGATGAAAAACCATGGGATTCCATCTTGAAGAAGAAGAAAAATATGCATGAGAATCATGTTATGAGTAGATCCATGCTACTCATATTGAAGACAAGGCTAAAAGGTGACGGGTAGTCACATGATTCATGATTAGTCATAGATCCTCAAAATGGGTAATATGGAAGGTGAACAGTGCTCAAGGTATGAACGATCAATTGGACAGAAAGTGGGATATAGGACTTAATATCAACAATAGAATGGTCAAAGATGTAAGGCATTAAAAGGCTCAGGTTCAGGTTTACCTTTGAGTGAAGATAAATGATAATCACTTGATCCATAGGCATGGGTAACTATATAGGGTCTGAGAAAATTAGGAGAAAATTTGAACTGTTTACTTTTGTCTTCTTTGGTTACATGTTGATTTTCCTTTTGGATGAGGTCACCAACCTGAAAGGTTTATTCGTGAACCCATTTTTCATAGGCATGCTTGATACATTTTTGGTAGATTTGGAGATGGTCAAGAGCTTTGATATGATGCTCATCTAATAATTCAAGTTGCCCCAAATGATCCTGGTGAAATTCATTATTGTTGAGCATGTCTTGTAGAGAGGTGCAGAGAGATGGAATCTATACTTTGAGAGGTAAGATAGCCTTAGTACCATAGACCAGAGAAAAGGGGGTGGCATCATTTGAAGTATGATTACTAGTGTGATAAGCCCACAAAGTGAAAAGAATTTGTGTATGCAAATCTTTCCTAGTATCCTTGAATACCTTTATAAGAATTTTGTTTAAGGTTTTATTGGTTGATTCAACTTGACCATTGGTTTGTGGGTAATAAGGTGATGAGAAATTGAGTTGGATACCAAAATCCTCGCATAGTTTACATAGGGTTTTATTTTTGAATTGTTTTCCATTATTAGTGATAATGTAGTGAGGGACACCAAAGTGATAGATGATGTGATGTTTAACGAATTCACATATCTTCTCAGATTTAGTAGAAAAGAAGGGAATGTATTTTACCAATTTAGTGTAGTATTCAGTAGCAGTTATGATCAATTGGTGGCATTGTGAAGAATGGGGGTTTATCTCACTGACAAGATCCAAACCCCATTGAGAAAAAGGCCAAAGGTCTCATGCAACCTGTAAGGCATGACTAGCTATGTGATGAAGATTAGCATGTTGTTGGCATTTTACGTAATACTTGATATAATGAAAAATTTCATGGTTTAAGGTTAGCCAATAATAGCCTAGGCGAAGAATATGCTTTATGACGGCTAAACCACTAAAGTGACATCCAAAAATTCCAGAGTGTGTTTCCTTAATGGTGTAGGGAATTTTAGAACTCATAAGGAATTGTAAGAGGATTTCATTGAAGATGTACTTGTAAAGAAGACTGCCCATGAGGACATAATAGGAGACACTTTTAAGAAAGGCACATTGTCCATTACGAGTGAGATCAGTGGGTAGAATGGAAAGAGAAAGATACTATGCCAAGTGCCTATACCAAAGGTCACATGGGTTAGGGGAATATTTCCAATAGAGTAAACTTCATGAGGTAAATAAGAGGGTGATTGTAGCCTTTGTATAGTGATAAATATTTTAGAGTCAGCGGGTGAAGAGGGTATTTGAGAAGCCAATCAGGCCATGGTATCCACAAATTTATTGGTAGAATGTGGGGTGGTTTAAAGCACATAATGGTCAAAGGTGGTCAACAATATGTCTACATGATGTTTATTATTTTGAAGTTTCTCATTAAGGCACTAGTATATACCATTTACTTGGTTAATTACCAACTGAGAATCACCAAAGATGTTGATTGATTTAACATTTAAGGCATAAGTAGCCTGGAGACCCAATACGAGTACTTCGTCTTCAACAATATTGTTTGTACAATCAAAATCAAGTTTGAAAAATAAAGGCATAGGTTCACCATCAAGTGAAATTAGGATAACACTATCCCCACCCCCACACTGACACATGGAGCCATCAAAGAAGAGGGTCATTTGGTAAGTGGGTTTTTCTAGGGAAAGGGTAGCTATAGACTCATCTGGGAAATCAAAGTTAGAGGGTTGATTCTAGGAAATAGGTGCGTCAGCCAATTGGTCGGTAATAGCCTTTCCCTTGATGGAATTTTGATGAATGAATTTGAGGTCAGGGTCGGCCAGAGGCATAAGCCAACATGTGGCACATTAATTTTGATAATGTTTGGCATACATATAGTGTAATGGGTTAGTATTAGTAATGACGAAGTTTTTTGGTTGAGTAGGTAATGGTGGAGTTTGGTGGTGATGAAAAATAAGGATAGGAAATGTTTTTCGGCATGGGTATATCTAGTTTCTTAGTCAAGAAGGGTATGACTTATGTAATAAATTTCTTGCTCTTGGTGTTGGTCATCACGATGAGCAAGCATGGAACCTAGAGAATGGTCAATGACAGAAATATATAGGTAAAAGGGCTGGTCAACCTTAGGAGGAATGAGTAGTGGTGGTTGAAGGAGGTATTGTTTTAAGGCTTTGAAGGCTTTATGGCATTCATCATCCCATTTAAATGAAATGTCTTTCTTGAGAAGATGATGGAATGGTTGAGAGCGGTTGGAAAGCTGTGAGATAAAACAATGAATTGATTGCAACTTTCCTTGTAGGCTACATAATTGATAGAGATTAGTGGGTGGCAGAATTTCAAGAATAGCCTTGACTTTAGTAGGATCGAATTCTATGCCACGCAAGTAAATGATGAAACCTAGGAGTTTTCCAGAAAGTACCACAAAAATGTACTTATTTGGTTGAATACGAACAAAATACTTGATGAGGTGGTCAAAGATGAATTTAAGAATAGATAGGTGTTTGGTTTGATGCTTAGAATTGGCAACCAGATCATCTACATAATCCTCTAATATGTGATGCATGATGTCATGGAAGATGTAAGTCATGGCCTGTTGATATGTAGCACTAGTGTTTTTGAGGCCAAAGGGCATGACATGATAATAAAAAGTCCCCTAAGGGGTGATGAAGGTAGTCTTATGTTGATCCTCAAGAGCTAGAAATATTTGGTTGTATCCTGAGAAACTATCCATGAGTGATAACATTTCATGATCAGTGGTGAGATCAACTAGTTGGTCAATGCTTGGTAGTGGGAAATCATCTTTGGGATAGGTGAGGTTGAGGTCATGGAAATCCATGTAAATGTGGAATCCCCTTATCGGTTTCATGATAGGAATGATGTTATAAATCCATTGGGGATAATCAATGGGTAGAATGAAGGAAAATGAGAGAAGGCGTTGAAGTTATTCTTTGACTAGAAGTCTAATACGAGGATGCATTTTTTGTAGCTTTTGTTTGATGGGTTTGGAATCAAGAATGGTTAAAATATTGTGAACCATGATTTTTGGGTCAATACCAGTCATATCGGCATAGGACCAGGAAAATGCATTGATATGGTCCCAAAGGAAAGAGGTGAAGGCCTCCTATTTAATAGCATCTAAGGATTGGATGATCTTTAGAATATGTGGGTCACCCTGGGTATTAATGTTGATTTCGATGGTAAATTCATTCAACATGGTTTACATCTTAGAGGGTAACGATCGATGACTATAAGAGTCTTATACATGAAGGTAGGTGAGGATGGACTCATCGTCCTAATATTGAACGACATTAATCAAAAGCATATCATCATCAATCATGTCAGGATACAGGAATGGGAGAGAAGAGGGAGCCTTACCATCATGTTGATAGGTCAATGGTCCCAAGGAAATGGTGTTTATGAAGAAAAAAAGTTAGGAGGAATAGATTCAGGATCTATGGACTACTTGGGTGAAGATGGTAATGTGCGTGAATGAGAGGGGGGGTTTTCTCATCTTGGATATGGTTGATGTGAACCTTCTTGGAGGGTGGAGCATCAAAATAAATTCCACTACATTCATTGTGTTTACGAGAGGTACATGAAATGACAGTATGGTGGCCATGTTCATAAAAACCAAAGCCAAATCCTTTCCACATGCACCGGTGGAGGAAATTGTGAGTGAAGCGGTGATTAGTGAGGGATTGTAGGTCAAAAAAAAATTGTTGGGCTTGGGATGGAGGTTCAAGTTTATAGGTGGAATTATCAAGTCTCCCATACATTAGGTTGGTGTGAAGGTGGGAAGGGCCATAAGGGAAAACATCACCAATACAAATTTCATAGTTGGGGTGTTGATGCAGATTCCCATAATCTTTTGGGGTGAGAAAGGTATCGATATTATATATGCGATATTCCCCCAGAGTGAGGAATTGAAAAACACCTTATAAGGGATCAGTAGTTGATATGTTGGTAGTGGGTATAGATGGATGACTAGATGCTGGGGAAAGAGGGCCACCAATAGTAGAGGCTACAACTACAGTAGGGATAACAAGGTTAGATACAATAGAAGTAGTGGCAATGTTGGTGGATGGGCTCATGGGTGAAGGTGAAGTGGTGATAGTTGCAGAATCCTTGACCAACACAAGCACATCATTGGGCCGATATAGAATGTTAAAGGTCTTGAAAGGTGAGGGGTTGGTAGAGATGGTATAATTATGTCCCTTGTGTTCAAATTTGAGGCATCGATGTAAAGTCGAAGGGACACAACCCATAGCATGGATCCAAGGTTGGATGAGCAGCAAGTTATATTGGAACTCCCCTTCTAGAACATAGAAAAGTTATGGGATAGTGCAGGGTCCCATGTGGACATGGAGAACAATGGTACCCAAGGTAGAGGTCATGGTGTCATTGAAGGAACACAACATAGTAGGATTACCATACATGTAATTGGTAGGTATATGCATTTGGTCATATTCATGGGAGGAGATGATATTAATGCTAGCACCACCATCAATCATAACACGTCATATATGTATATTATTGATAAAGATGGATATGAAAAGAGAGGGGTCGGGGTTGTCATACTGTAAGGGAGAAATCTCTTTATATGAAAATATGTGGGTGGCCATTTGGTGAGTAGGTGGTGTAGAGGAAGGTGAATACCTACTGAGAGAGGCCATGTGGTGAGGGTTAATGATGGAGGCTATGGATGTGGGGTCATTTTGTAATAATTCAATAGATTGAAGGTCTTCCATGAGGGCTTGACAATGTGATTCCAAGGTTTGGATGAGGTTATATAAAGACATTTTGAGGGGGGATTGGTGTAGTTGTTTAAGGATTGTGCGATGTGTGACCCCTTTAGAAATAGGATATACAGGACCTCTAATGATGACTTTGGGTATGGGTGTGGATGGTATGTTGGGTATAGGGTTGGTTGTTGGGCCATTTTTATTTTTCCTTACCCTTGTATTTCTAAGCACGGGTGACAATGTTGATCATGTTAATATGAGGGCAAGGTGTAAATGGAGAAGGTGTAGGATGAGTCGTATAATGACATGATAGGCAAAAAACTACTAGGGGACAAAAGCCTTGTGAAGTGAGCTGGGTGCAATGACATTTGGGTTGTGATTTGGCCAACTCTCTTATATGAACCATGTTGATCTTAAATCTCAGGTATGGATCAAATAGTTGTGGGGGTGGATTTTTTTTCATTGATTAGGAAATGGGGGAAGATCTGTGGAAATTGGTAAAGGCAAAATGGGGTCCTCATCAAGAATATCATCATCATCAAAATTTTCTTCGGGAGGACATAGTTGGACTAGGTCAGTTTTTAAGGCCCTACAGTTCTCTACATCATGTCCTAACACACGATGGTAGGAAAAAAAAATTGTCTCATCACACCCTTTTGGTTTGGGTTTGAGTGGGTTATAAGGTTGTAGAGGTGGTAATGCTATGACAGAATTTTTAAGAATATTGGTTAATATTTTGGCGTAGGACCCTGTTAGTGGATCACAATAGGAGGTAAATCTAGGTTTGGGTACAGGTACAGCTGATTGTGGAGAAAGAGGCTTGACATGAGAGGGAATGGGTTGGTTCACTATTTTGGTGTGTGGAGTGGTCTCAGGTCTTGGTTGCATCTACTTGGGTAGGGGCAAGGTAGAAGAACTAGTGATGGAAGGTTTCGTTGGTTTAACTACCTTATTAGAGGGTAGTGGTTTTTTAGCTTTAGGTTGCATCCTTTTGGGAAATGATGACACATGTGTATGATATGTGGAGGGAAAAGCTGATTGTGGAAGAGGATGGCTTACCCATGTGGGTAATCAAGGTGTTGTGGAGGTAGGTGGTGTAGGTTGGGTAGGACACGTGAGTGGAAGAGAAGAAAATGTCATGGGTAGTGAAGTAGTTATGGATGGTAGTCGTTGTATGGGTGGTAAGAAGGTTACAGGTGATGACAAAGGTTGTGTGGGTCTCTTGGGTACATTAGAGGTTCATGATGATGAGGTGGGTTGATGTATTCTTGGTTTACTAGTGGACAAGGGTTGTTTTTCAGGGTCGAGGGGTGAGGTCCTAGGATGGACGACATGGGTGAAGGTGATAATGGTGTGGTAGAAGAGGTCGGTGTATAAGGTCTAGGTGGTTGGGTATTCTTTTTAGGAGCCGACGTGAGTTTAATTTTAGTTTTGGAGGATGTTGCTAAATCTAATTTCATGGGTGGGTGAGTAAGGATAGTTGTCGATATGACCCCTAAGGTAGTCATAGGTTTAGGTAAGGGAGATGAAATAAGCATGGGTAGGTGTTTAGGTGTAGATGTATGTTGGGCTATGGGTAGAGGTGTGAGTTGGGCCATGGATGGTGACATGGAAGGTATTGCCATAGTTTTAGTTGTGTTTAGTTTGGTCACTCGAAACACCTTTGGATAGATAGTGGAGGTGTCAGCGAGTGACAACTGCATTTGTGTTGAAACAAGAAGTAGAAGGCATCCCTAAAGTAAGGCTATATCAACATAGTCTAGGTGATCAGCCAAACATGAGAATGGTACTGACATAGGTGGGGCTGATGTGGATCGAGTGGAAATCTCTCTAAAATATTTTTTGAGATATAGGTAAATGGATAGTCTTGGACTTTGTGGGTAAGAGAGCTGAAATTATATTAGTGGGATCTTGAAGGTTCAATGGTGAAGGGTCATTTAAATAAACTGGTACTTATATATAATCCTCCATGGGTAGATGAGATGATGGGATAGATGAAGTAGACTCTTCTTGTGTTAGTGTAGGTGGTGGACTTGCATCTTCTATGAGTAGGATACGTTCCACTTACAACTGCTTAGAATTTTGAGGGGTCAAAGATGACATGCTAATTATGGGCTCTTCTATGGATGAAGTAGAAAATGAAGGGGGTGCATTTGTGGGTAGAAGAGTAGATGAAATAGGATCTTGTGCAAGTAAGGGAGCTCGGGATGATATTTCATCTATGGAAGGCACATGAGGCAATTGGGAAGTAACTGGTATGTCATGAAAAATAGCGTGGACCTTGTGGACATTTCTATCATTGTTTGAGGTTGCACCAACTTGATTAGAAGATGGGGCATGATTACGGAATGGATTCTTGAAGATATGTAAGTTTTGGTTAGCGTGTGCATTCGGACTATCCAAGAGTAGATCTCCATTTTCTAACATTTCTTGAATGATATTCTTGAAGGTGATGTAGTTATTGTTACTGTGACCTTTTACATGATGATAGTTACAAAATTCATGGTCCTTATACCATGAGGGCATGGGTCACTTAAGGTCAAAACCAATATGAGGTTTTATAGGTGGAAGTGTAATAGCACCAGCCTTAACAATATTTTCCAAAATAAAAGAATAAGATTCTCTTATTGAAGTGTACTTTCATTGTTCACGTTTGAACTGGAAAGATTGGATGGGGGAGAGATTATAATGAGTTTTGGCTGGTTTTGATTGATGAGGGGGGCTATCTTTGAGAATTACGGTGTTAGCAGAACTGTTGGGATTTAAATATTTGTTTTGGGGTTTTGAAGATGAAGATGCATCATTGGATTTGAACGCGATGTTCTTGTTATGAAGTTGAATCTTCTTTTCTTCGATAGCATGAATTTCCAATTTACGTGCCATGGTGAATGCCTCATCAAAAGTTTGAAAGGTTTGCACCTCCAGGGTTGGTGAGATGTGTCTAGCACAAGCCCAATTAAATAGATCTATAAGCTCAGTCTGAGGTAGTTGGAATGTGAGGTGACTAATTAAACTACGACAATAAGAAAAAAAGTTAGCGATAGACTCATCGTCATATTGTCAAGTGGAATAAAGATCAGTCATGGTAACCTTGCTTACAATATTAATCGAGAAGTGGTTTAAGAAGGATTGGGCTAGTTAATTGAATGAGTAGATGGAATGTATTGGTAGCCCACTGTACCAATCTAATGTAGGTCTTGTCAGGGACATTGGGAAAGTCCTCAAAAGTAAAGCATCATCATGGGTAATTAGGTAACACCCATTTTTAAAGGACCACAAATGTTATTGTGGATCCTCTTTGCTATTGATGTGGTTGAATTTTGAAATTTACCAATGTACGGGGTATGGTCAAATAGGAATGGATGGGTGAATAGGATCATTAAAAATTTCATTATAGGTGAGGAAATTGTGAGGCGAAAACCAATACTTCTAGTGTCTACATATTTTCCATCATTAACTTGATGAGGTCATTAGTATGTTGGGATGGAGAGACACCTCCTGTGGCATAAGGGGGTAGATATTAAACCTGATAGGGAGGTTGAGAATAGGGCATTGACATAGAAGGAACATATCTCGAATGGGTGACAGATGAGATAGGGGTGGTTGATAGTATGTGTATATAGGTGGCACGGTCTTGGTGACTCTAGTAGTGATTGGGCACAAGGTTTGTGGGATGGATAGGAAAAGCTTATGAAATGGGGTAGGGGTAACTGACACCATGGGTAGTTGTGTTGTAATGGGTATTTTTGAGATAATGGGTGAAGATTGGGCTATGGTATGAATGGTTGATGAGGGGACAATAGATATGACAGTTGCGAGTGATACTGCAGACACAACGATCATGGCGAGTATGGGTCTTTACTGTGAAATTACTGAGGGTGAAGCAGGTGAGGGTAACACCACATTATTAAGGGATGATGTAAAATCAAAAATGAAGACAGGAGAGATGGATACATATATGTCGTATATCAACTAATCTGAGGAGTCTCAGTGGAAGAGTGGGAAAGGTAGAACTACATGGTTGTGGGATTCTAATCAAGGACTCGTGTAAATTCTTTTTCACCTACAACAATGGTTTTAGGTAAGGTTAGATCCATGGGTGATAGGATTGAAGGTGGTGAGGGACTAGGTGGGATTGGTTGTTGAATAACGTGGAATATGAGGGTGTTGATCTCACTATGAGTCAACAACATGTGAACAAGTGCTAACGTGGTAAGACTATATTCTTTATATGACTCAAAAAATAGTAGGAACATAGAATAATGGGATCTGAAAGGTGAATCTGGTCAATGTCTAGATTTGGAAATCAAACACAAGAAACCAATGATGGTTAGGTTGACCGGTGACAGTTGAGGGCAAACTGATGATAGTTATTGAAACTGATACCAGTCACTTGAAGAAAACCAATCACAAAGCATGAAACAAGAATGTTGGATGGGTATAGGGGAAATTATGTATGATAGTTGGTATCAACAGGGGAGAAATATGATGATTCCCTGAGGGCCAGAAAGAAAATAGAGATAGTGAGGAAGGTTATTCTAGGTAAAGTAACTAAAAATCTAGAAGCCAACACCAGTTAGGGTTTAACCAATGATGGGAAGATGTGAATCAGTGATGGTCACTGGAACGACATCGGTGATTGTGAAACTTGAAAGAAATGAAGAAATTAGGTTTTGTGAATTAAATTAATTGAAGAATGAAACTTAGAAACCTTAGAATGAGGAGATAGGGCCCTGACACACTCAGACAAAGAAAAAATACTCCAACTATGATGGTGGAGTGTGCAAGGAAGAAGAAAAATGGAGATTCATATTCTGACACCTCAAAACACAAGTCAAGAAGAATGTTAAGAAAAAGCATGATCCTAATAGTTATTTTCTTATGTTTGTTTAGCTTATGCTATTTAGGACTAACTATGTGTATTTAGAGAAAACATTTTTGGTTAGGAAGACGTCCTATGAAGAAGGATATCTAAAAGGAGAGGTTTCAGGTATGTTATGGTGGGGGTGGGCCATCCTCTGAGATTATGGCCCAATAAAGGCAATGAGCTAGGGAGTACCTGCCTATCTAATCATGTGATCACGAACATGTGTTCCTAAGTAAGATGTTGTTTAAGAAATATGTGTATATTTTAATTTTGTGCAAGTTTGGCAAGACAAAGAGAGAGAGATAGAGAACATGCTTTCTACGATTCTTTGTGTCAACCATCAGCTGGGCATGACTTCCAGCATATAGGTTTCCCTCATATTATTGTGAGCTAATGCAGCAAACCAGAATGTAATACAACCAATTTTAAGACTAAATTGAAAGATTATGTTTGATGACACAAAAATATGAATAGGAGAGTGTAGGCTATTTCACTAAATGCAAAAACAAAGAAGAATGGTTCCTTTTAAATGCACCAAAAGAAAATGTAACCTTTATAGTATTAGAAAGAAGAGTAGATTACCAAGTTGTAGACACTAAAATTAGGTCACACTCCCCTTTTGTCCCTCGACATATAAACACCCTTTATTACATTTACCTAGCCATGACCCACCCCACTAATATTAGTTTGATTAATTTAATGAAATTAATGCTTTATCGTCACTATATTTATTATTTAAATAATATCTACACATACAGTTCACTTAGACACCTCATCAAGCTAACTCAACCTAAGACCTAGTATTAACAAGTTACCATAACTAACTAAGACTTACCCAAACCCTAAAAATCAATGCCTACCTTCCCTTTAACCATATTCATGCATGCTCATAAGAAGATCTGAGTCTAATCCACATGATAATGACACGAGCTCTGAGGGAATCAGGGGGATATCCCTAAGTTTAGTAAACCTAGGAAATCCCACCTTGACTGATGTTGGTTACCCCTAACCATCGCCAGTTAAGCCAGACCACTGTCGGTTACCCCTTTTAACCCAAAACAACCTTATTCTCAAGGTTGGAACTTGGAACTTTGAATTTGGAAGAAAGAAATTTTATGAACAATAAAAAATCTTAGAGAGATAATGCATCTTTAGGGAGCTAGTTCTAGCAAGAACTCACATCCAAGGAAGGAGATTGAGCATCTTCTCCTACACAGCTAGCCCAGCCACATTCTGATCCATCCAAGCAAAGAGGAGTGTGAATGCAGCCCATCCAGAAGATTTTATTCAGTTGGTGATCACTTGTAGCCTTCAAACCTATCATCAGTGCCTCCATCCTTCACACACAGACCTTTAGGAATGAAATCCAAGTAAGTACAACATCATACTTTCCTGGTTATTTCATTTCATCATTATTTTATGATCCATTGTTTATCTTGCTCTCTATTGACCTTCTCCAACATTTTCACCTCCATAGACCCATCAAAACATTGCAAAGGCCTATTTCAGTCACCCAATACCCCATCCCGACCCACCAAATCCTTTGTGCAATCACAAAGGAGACCAAAACCCCATTCTGTGACATTTTCAGATCTCAAAGTAACTACCGCCAGTTATACCTAACCATGTGTAGACACCAAATTCGTGTCTTACGACCCCTTGTGACCCGCATCCCATTTCGCAATCTAACCTCATTACCTAAACCTTGCACAATTATTTATTAATTACCTTATAAGTGATAAATCCACATTACCTCACCTGCCACCTCATTTTGTCACCTCATCATGACATAGCCCTGATCCTAAACTAACCTAATTAAAACCTAAAACTTGGTCCACACCTACACCCATAACTAATGACCCCTTTCTCGCACCCAAAACTGACCTTCTAGTCACTTGACCAAGCCCGCAACTGATCTCTCGGGAGAAAAGTAGGGAAGGTGGGCTATTTTACTAAAAATAGCCTACTTTTTCCTTACCGATGCCAGTTCCTACTCGACCGCCGTCGGTTACGAAACCACCATCGGTTCCCTGTAAATGGGCTCCCCAAACCAAAACAACGGATCGGAATTTCATTTTTGGAGATCAGTCAAAGGATTTCTGGATCAACAGAGAGCATTGCGAGTGAGGAACAGAGTCCAGATCTTCACTTGACAGAGCAGAGACGAGTGGAAATACCAGAAGTGTTTACAACCAAGGAGATCAACTTGCATCTTTGTCAAAACTAGTAAGTCACATCTTGCATGTCCTCTGTTATAACATTTGTTATGCTCTATGAATTTCAGTCCTCCTAAATCCGTCTCTGAATCTACTACCCAACGTGTCATTGCATCTAACTGTTATTCTTTTTCTTCTAATCATCCCATTTCCTAATATCATCCATAAACCAGCCTTACAAAACACCATAGCTACTAAGAAGATCCTAGAACCCACCGGTATCGGTTATCAGTAACCGGCATCGGCTATCAGTAACCACCATTGGTTCCTCTGATCAAAACCAGAAAACCAGCCTTTCCCCTACCCAGTTCAATGAAACAATTTAATTGATACTTTACAGTCTTTTGCGTTAATTCACATTAGCAGGGAAACTGACCACCTTCGAAAGGAAGTTTTATATTTCCTGGGCCCAAGGAAGTTTCCTCATTTATTGTTTAATCAAATCTTGTGGTCTTGTGTTCTTATTTGCAGGTAGTCCTTCCAAGACAAAAAGGAGTTCTTTGCAATCAGCCCGATCTTTCTCTACAGTACGCGCACACCATCTCGACATTCTACAAGTATTCCTCCTAGCACCTAACTCTTATCTGTTTCTATAGGAATGAGTCATTCCGAGTGAAACATTTTGGCACGCCCGGTGGGACCCATTTTGGGTTTCTTTCTCTTGCTTATTTTCATTTTAGGAAGCATACTTGTTGTTGCTGCTTTTGTTATATATGTCGTAAAGAATTTGTCTTGCTTTCCTAGTTTCACATTAGTGAAAGTCATCTCTCTTGCTTCATCGAACATAATTTTCGATTTGGGTTTAAAACACATGCATTGCATTCCTGCTTGTTGTTCTTCAATTCTAGTGAACATAGATTAAGTAACAGGTCGTACACGTGGGGGTGATATCCACGGTATTGACAGGAAATTAACCCTAGTTTCACTGCACAACACATACCGAATCACTTCACAATTAACACAACAGCTCAAACATCCCCCCTTTTCCGTGGTATTCCTCCGCCCAATTGAGGTAACCTTATAAGCCAAAAAAAACTTGACATTTCCCCTAGGTCTTATTGTTTAGGATTCTGACATCATCTTACGTCTAAAGGCATAAGCCCATGATAACTAAAATTAACCCTAGGATTAGTCTCTGGATTTGCGTGTGCATCTTGCTTGTTTTCAAATTCTGTTTTCTCTGTCATACTTTGTCTTCTGTGATCAATAAGTTGACAAATATACTCAACGTTGCTAAAAATCAAATTAGCAGCCTTTTATATCTTCTTATCCTATACTTTTGACATCGGCATCGGTTAACTGACCGACGTCGTCTGCTCTCTGACTGACACCTGTTATTAAACCGATATCGGTTACTGTCTTCATCAGCCCTTGACAAACCAGCAACTTGCCAAATTCATCATTCTGAGATTGTTTTTATTCTTGATAGATTGAAACTTTCCTGTGTGTTCTTGTCCATGGTTGTCATCACTCGGAAGCAAGCCGCCACCATGGTTTCACATGCCTGCTCTGTGTCTTTGCCTGAATCACCCCCCTTCACATTCTATAGGGAACCCTACGGACACCAGTGAGATCCCCCAAAATTCCTGTAGGAGACAAGGACTTTGCCAAATTTCTGGATGCTAATCCTAGCACTTTACAATACTATTTGTCTCATGCCCCTGACCGTACGCCTGATGGTCAGCTCCTTGTTGGCATGCCTATTAGTATAGCTGCTCATTTAGCTCCCACTCCTCCTGATAACACCGCCTTACTTCCTGCATCTCTAGCCCCGTCTCGCAATCCGACAGCTTCAGAGGTTCATACGACCTCGATTAGCTTTCCTTTGGTTAATCTTGGACCCCACATATCACTACCACCGAATGCCCCTACCTCATCTTTCTTGCAGACTGCTCCGTTCATGACTTGCTCTCTGCCACCTATCCACACGAGCTTTCCTTCTCAAGCTCCGCCTACCTTCTCACTCCCATACACGTATCCAGTGACCTCAACATCCTATATGGGACATCCCTATTCAGTTGCCTTAACATATTCATCCTCCACACCTTACCAACACTTAACCCCACCAGTGTCTAGCGGTGGTCCTTGGCCCAATTTTCCTCTGTTTATCACAATCCCACCATCATCTCATCCAACTACTGATCTAATTAAACAAATGATGGACAAAATGCAAAACCTAGAGGCTTTTGTTTCAGGAAGTCGTAGCGCCTTGACATACGAGCAAGTTTGTCGAGAGCCCATTCACCCTTCTGTCCCCCTTCATTCATATCCTCCTCAATGGGAGTTGCAAAAATTTACTCGTTTTAACAGTAAAGAGGATCCTCAACAACACTTGCGATCATTTAGACACGCTTGTTATTTGATCGCCCATGATGATGCCTTGTTACTCCGCACCTTTCCCATGTCCTTATCAGGACCCGCCTTGGAATGGTACAGTGCTTTAACCCAGCACTCGATCTTTTCTTTTAACCAGCTAGCCCAATCTTTCTTGGATCATTTCTCCATTAACATTGCCAAGAAAGTATCTATCACCGACCTCTATGCCATCCGACAATTTGAGGACGAATCTATCGCAGATTTTGTTGGACGATGGCGGGGCCTTATCAACCAACTTACGTATGCCTTACCTCAAACCGAACTTATCGAACTGTTTACGTGGGCCTGCGCTAAGCACATCTCCCCCACCCTCCAAATTCAAACTTTCTGCACATTCGACGAGGCCTTTACCATGGCCCGAAAATTAGAAATTCGAGCCTTAGAAGAGGAGAAATTGTGGTTACGTAACAAAAACCCCAATTTCCGAACTCCTGATTCTATCAATAAACCAAATACCGCCACTCCTCACACATCCACTTCTTCTAAATCAAAAGGAGTTGTCCATGCGGTGATGGTCAAATCCCAACCACCGTCTAATACCCCACCAAAAACCACTTATAAGTATAAAGCAGAACCCATCAACTACACTCCCTTGGGAGAAACATATGGTGTGATATTGGAAAAATTGCTCAAAGCAGGAGCCATTACCTTACCTCCTGTTAAACCTCATTCCGGGTTTGATTCCACTCGCGCCATACCTTCCTGGTACAAAGAAAATGACTTTTGTAACGTTCACCGCGTAAAAGGACATAGTCATGAAAACTGCAAGATGTTGAAAAACATAGTGCAGGAAATGGTTGACGCAGGGGATATAACCCTCGATAATCCTAACGCCCCTGCTAACCGAAATTTGAAAATCTTTAACAAACCATTCCCGAATCACTCTTCTAATAGTAATATAAACCAAGATATCTTAGCCGAGGAGAGTGTTCATGAGATCCATGCCGTCTTCGATTCCCAACCAAAAGCTTCTATCGAAATTTTTTTGAATCAAGCCTCTTCATTGACACAGGATCCCGAACCTCCTTCACCACCATCAACACAAGGCGAAATCATTCCTTTACCCATACAGGAATCAACCACCCAGGATTCTCGTTTCACCGATGAGTCTTCTTACACCACATCCCTGCAAGACTGCGAACACTTGTTAGCTAACCTATCTATTTCCCAAAGATCCCCTTCTACAACTCTTACTACACAAGAGGAGAGCTCGCCACTCCATTTGTCACCTTTAGACGAGAAACTTCTTACACCGACATCACCAACTTCTTTAACCATAACGGACCCTCTCAAACATGCCCTCTTACCTATTAGTTCTTCATCGCCTAAATATTTTCAACGACCGGTTGACCTCTTAACATCTATTGATACAGTGCCTCATCTACCTCCTGTGTCACACCCATAGTGGACTGGAATCACAACCCGTCGTTCTTCCGTACAAAAGTTCATATTCACACGTGAGGACTGTCATTCCACAGAAGATAGATAGGCCCTATGGGAACGTTTGAGTACCCCTTTTTCTACTCAAATGCAAATGACTGATCCTGATGTCTCCACCATATACCCGAAGTGTTTACAGAATCTTAAAATACCCCTGTTCTCACCTTCACCCCCCTCACCTCTACCAAATGCCCCGTCCACTTCTATCAACTTAACCAGATCTTCCCCTATGCTTGGGACCTCACCAATGCCCATTCTAACGCACCCGCCTAAGCAACTCGATCTATCCAAAAATAAATCCGTCCAGCCACCTAGGAGACAAACTCAATCCGTGCCCCTATCACAATCAAAACCATCATCGTCATACCTACCTTCCATATTGGGACCCCATCCCTCTACCTTACATCAATATATCATACCTCCTGCGTTTTCTTCAAAACAACCTATGCCTTCCGCACCCATACAGAAATTCCAGGGTATAGCAACACCGTCACTCCGCGTATCCTGTCCACCTATCAACCCTAAACAAATTCCATCATCAAAAGATTTGTTTTCGGTCACTCCTATTTCCCTGTGGTTGTTTTCTGATACCACATCATCTGTGGCCTCAACATCCAACATAGCTTCTGTGCCAAAGAAATCACGTTTAGTGAAAACCACGTATCAACACCCCTCGGCTATACCACCACCCGTGCGAACCAACCACACCCAAACATTACCAAAACCTGCACAACCAATACCCTCATCCTCTTCCGATTTTGACCCACTCAAAGGATCTTACACCAAAATCCTTGCTATGTTGGTGGAGAATGCGACCATTTCCCTACCTCCACTTAGACCTTATGACCCGTCTAAACCCTGACCTATGGGTTACGATGAGTCTAAAATCTGCGCTTATCACCGCACACCAGGACATGATGTGGAGGGATGCAAAGCTCTAAAAACCATCCTTCGTCAGTCACCTCTCCCGGATAGAAAGATTAAGAAAGACAACTTACGAAGGGAGAGACCTTTAGTTTCCATTCCCTCTCCTATACCATCTGTCCCCGCCTCACCAAGATCTATCATTATTACAACCCCACCTCTTGAAGACCATGAGTTATCCCAACCATCTTCCTCATCTCAGGTCTACGAGATTAATATGATTAGTGTCGCTACTCGAGGGCAGAAAGACAATGGGAAAGCAAAAGAAAACACACCTGCGGCATCTCTTTCTCCGTCAAACATCCCGATTGCACCACCACCTAAAGTGGTCATTCGCGGACCCACCTATCCCATCTCTAATGGCATTGCCCACCGAAATATGATTAAACAGCTTCACCAATCGCCCGTAAAAATGACACTGTATGATCTCATTCAGACATCTGAATCTCATCGACAAGCTCTCGTTGAGATCCTTCAAGGGATAGAGGTTTTACCTAATGAAACCCTGCCTGTCGCCTCCATTCTAACACCCAATCACATTGCTTCTCTCACCAAACAACCCACTGCCCCAACCACTTCTATCTCTGTACAACAAGCTGCTGCAGTCAGTTTCTCCGAAGACGAAATTGTTGACTTTGGTACAGAAGATCATGACCCTGCTCTTTTCATCTCAGCTTAAATCCGGGACATTCGGGTACGTCGTGTTATGATTGACGGGGGTGCTAGCCTAAACATCATCTCTTCAAAAGCCTTCCAATAAATGAATATCCCTTCTAGTTGCATGTGTGCCAACCCCATCATGTTGCGGTCATTCAATGACGCTATTACTTCTACCTTAGGCACCGTGATCCTCAACATTCGGGCAGGACCACGTACTTTACCCAAACTCTTCTATGTCTTGGAGGGAGAGTTCCAATATAATATATTGCTGGGTCATCCTTGGATCCGAGCCATGGGATGTGTTCCCTCAACATTACATAGATGCATAAAATTTGAGTACGAGGGGAAGTCCTACACCATAAAAGCTGACCCTCCCCCCTTTAAAACTTGCAATATGTTATACCGCCCTGACGATGTGCTTATACCAATCAAGACACCCATACATTCAACCCAACCATCCTCTTCAAATGTACCTCAACCATCCACCTCAACCGCGCCTACGCCTTCAACTGATGAAACCACCATCGCAAAGACTACTTCCCTTCCCGCAGCTAACATTCCAACCTCCGACCCCTTAGTAGATGTTTTTCAGTGCCTTACGCTGGGGGAGTACTGCCTATATAACGTTAGTTCTTTCCCTACCCCGCAGGAGTATGGACAATTACATGCACATCCCACCTACGACCGTCGCGTGGGGGAGGTAATCTCTTACGGACCACCCCATTGCTACACTAACCTAACGTATGGGGGTGTTGACGCATCCTCCATTACCCCTGAACCTCCTCTTGGTGTGGTTCCCTTCCAATCCGATTTTCAATACTTGACAAATCATCGTTTTGCCCTCACCTTCTTGACTCGCTGTGCGTGGAAAGGCTTTGGTTTTGGCCTTTACGAACAAGGCCGAAATACACTCGTTCCCATGACTACCCGTAAACATAATGATCGTAGTGGTCTCAGTTTTCCCGAAACACCTACACAGGAGACACCTCCTGTCAGCTGTATCCTGGAAGAAGAAGACGTCGCCCCTACCAAACCATCATCACCCACTTTGCCATCATCACCCACAGAATCTATAGACCCTGAATCCATCCCTCCTAACTTTTTTTTTTTTCATAAATGCTATCTTCATAGGTCCTCTCACTTATCAATGCGATAATGAGGACCCATCTTCTCTTCCCCTTCTGTATCCAGACATGATCGAAGAGGATTCACCTTTGATTAATGTTGTTGAATTCCAGGATGACGACTCCATTCTCACTTACCTTGGCGCAGATGATTCTTATATTCAACGAGCCTTACCATCTGAAACCCAAACCATGTTGAACGAATCTACCATAGAAATCAACATCCACACAGAGGAGGATCCTCACATTGTGAAGATTGGACAATCCCTTAACACATCAGAACAAGCCGCCTTTACTACCTTTCTCCGTGCTCGCAACCAAGCTTTCACATGGTCTTACGCTGACATGCCAGGAATTGATCCTACCATTGTCGTCCATAATATCACCCTAAACCCCGATTCCAAACCAGTCAAACAGAAATTGAGAATAATGCATCCACGCATTGCTCTCTTGGTCAAAGAGGAGCTCCAATGACTCCTTTCTATTTCCTTCATCTTGCCTATTGACTATCCTCAATGGATTTCTAACATCGTACCTGTCACTAAAGTGACAGGGGGGCTTCAGATATGCACAGATTTCCAGGATCTTAACCTCGCTTGCCCTAAGGATGACTTCCCCTTACCTAGCATTGACCAACTTGTTGATCTAACTACAGGTCATGAGATGCTCTCTCTCATGGATGGCTTTTCAGGATACAACCAAATTTTTGTTGCCCCTGCCGATCAACACAAAACTACCTTCATAACTCCTTGGGGAACCTTCTGTTATCGTGTCATGCCATTTGGCCTTAAGAATGCTGGTGCTACCTATCAGCGGGCTATGACCTACATTTTTCATGACATTATGCACACTATCCTTGAAGATTATGTCGACGATCTTCTCGGCAAGTCTAAACATCGTAGTGAACATCTCAATGTTTTAACCATTATTTTTGATTACCTGTTACAATATTCTGTCCGCCTTCAACCAGAAAAATGTGTCTTTGGTGTTCTTTCGGGAAAACTTCTTGGCTTTATCGTCTCTTTGCGTGGCATTGAGGTTGATCCATCTAAAGTCAAAGCTATCCTAGAAATGCCCCCACCCAAAAATCTCAAACAATTGCGTAGTTTACAAGGTAAGCTCCAATCTATCCGACGTTTCATCTCCCAACTCTCGGATCGGTGTCAACCTTTTCATCAGCTTCTTAAAAAGGACATTACCTTTCAATGGAGTGAGGAGTGTCACCAAGACTTCGAAGCTCTCAAATCCTATCTCTTGCAGCCACCCGTGCTTATCCCACCCCAGGACGACCGCCCTTTCTACCTTTATCTTTCCGCCACTGACCATGCTATAGGTGCTATGCTCGCACATCGGGATTCGGCACGACGAGAACAGGCCGTTTATTATATAAGTCGTACCCTCGTGGATTATGAGACTAGGTATACACATGTAGAAAAATTGTTCCTTGCCCTATCATTTGTAGCCACCAAACTCTGACATTACCTCCTGAATCACAAAAATTTTGTCATCACCAACACAGACCCCATTCATTATATGTACACCAAACCGCATCTAAACCAATGTATCGCTCGATGGCTTATGCTCCTCGCTGACTTTGACCTTGAATTCGTACAACAGAAGTCAATCAAAGGACAAACTCTTGCAGACCAACTTGCGGAGGCCCCTTTACCTGGGGAATAATTTACCAATTTTACCTTCCCCGACGAACTCATCGCCACTCTTTCACTCTGGGAAGAGTTGTATCAAATGACCCTCTTCTTCGATGGATCTAAATGCCAGCACGGCGGAGGAGCCGACGTTGTTCTCATTCCTCTCGACGCTGAACCTATGCCTCTTTCATTCCGGCTTGATTTCCCTTGCACTAATAATACAGTGGAATACGAGGCCCTTGTTCTGGGTCTCCAAGTTGCGTTACACTTAGGCATCAAATCTATAAACATTTTTGGCGACTCTCAATTGGTAGTCAATCAAGTTATGGGCGTCTACCAATGCAAAAATGAGGAACTTCAAAAATACAAACACTACGTGGATTCACTTCTACCCTTATTTACTCACTATTTTATACAAACCATTCCACGCTCCACTAACAAATTTGCGAACACTATGGCTTGCTTAGCCTCGCAAATTCCCGCCGCACCAACTGACTCTGAATTATTCGTCGTGGTCCAACAAATTTTTGTCCCATCCTATTCAACCCCGGTAGTTTGTACAATAAATACTGTGTCTACTAGTTCGCAGGATACCTGGTACCACCAATTTCACGACTACCTTACAATCTCTGTCCTCCCACCTGACCTTACTAGTAACGGCAAACGTGCTTTTCTTAAAAGTGTTTTACGTTATGTTGTCATGGGGGGACTCCTCTATAAACGTGGCTTTGATGGCATCCTCCTTCGCTGTCTAACTGGCGCGGAGGCCACTCATACCATCCAACAGGTCCATGACGGTATTTGTGGTGGACATTTTAACGGCCTTGCCGTGGCCAAACAAATCCTTCGCCTTGGTTATTATTGGCCTACTCTCAATAACGACTACTATGAATATGTTAAGCGTTGTGTTATGTGTCAGCAACATGCCAACCTTCAACATACTCCTAGCCACCCGCTCCAGGTCGCTCGAGATCTTTGGCCCTTCTCACAATGGGGTTTAGACCTTATTGGTGAGATTCACCCGACCTCTTCACAACGTCATCGTTGGATAATCACAGCGACCGAATATTACACAAAATGGGTGGAGGCTATTCCACTCATTTCAATCAAAAAAGAAAAAATTGTTGAATTCATTAACCATCACATTATCTGTCGTTTTGGTATTTCTCATCGCCTAATAACAGATAATGGTAAATCTTTTAAAAACAAGTTGTTACAAGACCTTTGTGACAACTTTGGTATCAAACTTAGTTTCTCATCACCTTACTATCCACAGGCCAATGGTCAGGCTGAATCTTCTAATAAAACCCTAACCAAAATCCTCATGAAAGTTGTCAATGACTCCGGAAAAAATTGGCACGATCACATTCCCTTTGCCCTTTGGGCTTATCGTACTAGCATTCGTACCTCTACTAATGCCACACCTTTTTCTTTGGTATACGGTTACCGAGGCTGTTTTGCCTCTCGAAATACAAATACCCTCCCTTAGAATATCTCTTCAGGATATTCTCACCAACGATGATTTCCGTCAAGAGCGGTTAACCCAATTGGAGCTTCTTGACGAACGCCGTCTTACAGCTCTTGATCACCTTCAAATCTATCAAAAACGCATTAAACGTGCTTATGATAAGCGACTTCATGAGCGTACCTTTAAGGTTGGTGATCTTGTCCTCAAAGAGAATCAACATGTAACCAAACTAGAAAAGAGCAAACGTGGAAAATTTGCTCCCAATTGGATTGGGCCTTATATAATCACTCACACCTATGGATCTGGTACTTATCGTTTAGCTTCGCTTAATGGTAAACCTGAGCCTGAGCCCCTTAATGCCTTGCATCTTTGACCATTCTATTGTTGAAATTAGTGTTATATCACTTCTTATCCGCCTACTGCTCGGTCCCTTGAGCTCCCATACCACAACATGCACTTGTTTCCTACATCTCGAAATAAAATCAAGCTCACCCCTCACCTCCCCTTAACGATGCCTTCCCCTTTTTAGTCTAGTCCATGACTTCAACGTATTAAAATAAGCCGTATTCTTATGGGATTTTCTTGAGTCGAACTTCCTACAAACCTAGATGCTTCACGCTAAAAAGAACATCTAGTCATCTAAATTAAATATAGACTACTCCCTCGAAGGACAGCTATATGCCAAAAATTATTGCTGCTATTATCTCTATAGACTGCTCCCCTCGAAGGACAGCTATGCACTAAAATCATATCTGCTACTATAAATAGACTGCTCCCTCGAAGGACAGCTATACACAGTCAGCCTCTAGCAGAAGCTTCTCGCATCGATCAGCTTCGTGAAGACCTTAAGAATAATACAATCAATATCCCTTGTAGACTTCCCACATCGATCAGTCTACATTCAATAAAATAAAAGCCTCATTCAAAAGAACTTTTGAGTCATGGACTTGTCTATTTAGGGTAGGTTCTCTTCCGTCAGAACACTCACTTTGTAATAAGTTCTCCGTACCTCAGCTATATCATCCACCTCACCTCACCTTTTGTTTCAACTCAAGGGACGTAACGTACACCTCGATAGGTTGTGATCATACAACTCTTTTCACCTATTGACTTCTTGTCTATGCACAGGTACTTTGGGCTCCAAGCTCATTCTATGTTGTGTGGTTTGTTTATCTGTTTTCACCTACGGAGCACTCTTTCTGCTTTACCTTGCATCTAGGATTGTGTGTTGACCTTAATCAGGATATGGTTCCCTTCTACTTGGGTAGGCTAACTTTCACTTCCCTTATACCTTTTACAACATCACAAATTCATTACCAACACCATCAACCTTACCTTTACCAATATTAATATCAATATTTTTACCAACCAACCAATTGCCTAAACCATACTAAATTGCCTGAATTCACCTCTCCCTGATCCTAAGGGAGAACTACATCGGTCTGAGGCCCCTCCTTGCTTTGTGCAATGGGCTATGTAGGCAGCACTTCGGAGACATGGGGTCTCCCAAGGTTAGCTCGACCATCCCCTACCATAACCTATCATGTGTGGTAAATATAAATATTTTTGTGTATTTCTATTTCATCACATTCCTCTTTATCCTTTTTTCAAAACACCGAAAATCAAAACACAAACATTCTTATTTTTATCGTAACTCAAATCAACATACATATTCAGCTTTATTTAGATGTTAAACAAATACATCTTCTCTATCATCGACACACAGGTCAGCATCCTTATTTATTCTTATACCTTGCTAACATTTACTCAGACCATCACGCCTCATCCCGAACTAGGTGATGATCGTGATCGTCGACCCCTCTCGCCGGGCCTCTCTGTCCTCAAAGGTACCACGACTATTGGTACCACCCACTGATCTGCCAATCTCTCCTGTAACATATGAATACGCCCTCTCGTATGGAGGACTCCAGCCTCTAGTCTCTCCGCCCGTGCCTCCGCAACCGCTAACAATCCTCTTGTCTCATTCACCTACGTTTGGAGCTGCTGAACTAAATGCTGCAGACGATCCCTCTCTACTGTAATCACAGCTATGTCAGGATAATCACGTATACCTCGCAGCTCCGCTGCCCACCATAATCTATAGGCCTCTGTCGTTCCTGCGTCCATTACCCTGCAATCGGCTACTACCTCTTTAGGACCTTCTGGAGGTGTTGGCCGGGGAGGTGAGAATGCTGCCTCAGCGTCGATCCTCATATATGGTTTATAAGCCAGGGCTATATCCTGCACAAATCCAAATTGTCACCGCACGCGATCTATAAGAATCCTCTCATATTCACCTGGCCTGTGCCCCGCGATCCACCTCATTCGCTCTACACCCCTTAACTCCTCAGCTATGCTCTCTGTTACCATATAGTTACCGTAAGGCCTCCAACAGATGTTCTGTAACCGTCACCCTCTCCCATACCTGCCTGTAATACACAATATCACCCATCATAGCCTGGGATCTGGCCTCTTGTTCTATCTAGACCCATCGTCTGAATCCCAACCTCTACACTCTGGTTTCGTCCCGACTGGATGGGTCGGCCTATTGGTCGCACACAAACAATGTGCTCATAGGCCCAACAGTGTAATAAGTATGAACTATCCAGTGTCGTCCTGTGATTTCACCTACAAGCCCATAGACCCCTGTATAGCTCTGCCAAATATGCAGGTGCCCATGCAAAAGTCACGTTCCTTTCTATCATCTCCTAAATAACACACATCAATGCCTTTGGAAATCTTCCCTCTTCTGCCCTCGGTAATGCATAATACCCTACCGCTATCATTAATATCACTGCTAACCTTGTCTCCTCAGGGTGTGCTGCATACATTACCCCATACGTAAATGATAAACTTCGCTGTGTCAAATCTCGTGCGTATGGACCAAATACTGCTGTTATCGCTGCCCACGTGCTGCTGCTAGGTAGTGCCTGATATAATGGTTCTCCTGTAATAGGGAGTCTCAAAATACGGAACACATCTTCCAATGTTACTGTCATCTCCCCTGTTGGCAGATAAAAGGTATTTGTCTTGGGATTCCATCTTTCAATCAATGCCTGTAACACAACATGGTTACGTGTGATTCGTGAATAATAGTAGATTCCACTTAACCCCAAACGATTTATCAGTGTCCATTTAGCCGGCATTACATCCGCTCGGATTCGTGACAACAGCGCTGGTACACTATCATTCATCCTCAACCCTGCCTCTGCCTACATACGTTCCAAATAACAAACAACCATTCAATTCCTCAAATCCCCCCGGGTTTTTTCTCAAATTCTGGAAATTCCTACAGCAACCGATATCAGTTATACAGCTAACCAATACCGGTTGAGTAACCGATACCGGTTATCAACTAACCGATATCGGTCACTGTCCACTTTCATACGCCTTGCCTAAAACAACCACCTACGACAATAAATTGCTCGTTTATTCCTCTCTGTATACACAGACATACCCGAAACCCTTGAATTACCTACCACATAACACTCACCTCATTTATAACCCTTGTTATCATCTTTTCTTTCTCATATCTACCCACATACTTCTCCCCCATCTTATTCACAAAACATGCAGAAATCAAATCACAACCAAAACATGATACCTCTTGGGATTGCAGTAGCTTGAGGTGGCCCTTGCCTTCCCTCTTGTCCCTGCCTGCTGGATGTTTCTCCTCGTCCTGCCATTATCACCACTCTTTTCAAATTCACCTTTCTACTTTCTGAATCTCAGATCGCATTCACCTTCCCAGTCTCTTTTCTTATCACCCAAATCTCTCATGCAATTTCCTGTCTCTTTTCTCCTTATCACTCAAATCTCTCATGCAAATACCTGTCTCAGTCATCAAAAAGCGTCGCGTTCGCGTATTTAACCTCTTGCATGGCTCTAAAATTAAAACTTAAGTTGCCACCCTAGCTTTTCTATTTTTAGAAAAGCCCATACCTAAATAACCGGTATCGGTTACTTAACCGATATCGGTCTATCAGCTACCGATATCGGTTCCTTAACCGATATCGGTTACACACCTATCTTTTATCAACAGCGTTCTTTTCTTCATTTATCACCTAAATTTTTGTCGCACCCGCCTCTTTTCCTGCATAACAACACCATTTACCACATTTGTTCATCTACCACACATAGCATTACAATCTCATTAACATCATTTATTTTATACAAATACACAAACCATCAACTATGGATATCAAGAAACTATCAATCTATACATCATTTGGATCCAACTCATCAGTTACATATATCACAATGACACAAAACCACCAATTCATCACATAACCTCACATTCATATATACGTACAAAAAAACAAAAACATCAGCATCATCCATCTATCAACACGTCAATTAAACTCATCACACATTCTATATATTACCAGCCATTAACCAAATATTTAAACACATTTTGAACACTGCATGTGGATCAAAACATCGTCTCTATATATATATATATATATACAAGTTTTCAAAAATACAATGTGCCCTACATCGGGGCCTCTGTGATCTCATCATACAACAAAGCCGGCACGCAAGGCCGCAATAACTGTAAAAAAATCTCGACTCGGCTCGCAGGCCGGGTCCCTCATATCAAAAATAGCTATATACTCGGCTCACAGACCGGTATACACTATACAACCCCTACTCGGCTCGCAGGCCGGTATACAATAAATGAATGAATGAATACATGAATAATACATAGGCACGCAGGCCTCTATCAACACACCTGGTTCGCAGACCGGTGCCCATCTCTAAAATACAAAAACCATGTCTGGGATCTCTCAGCTCTCCCCACCGCCCCTCGGCACCTCTCCCCGCTGGTCCCTGTGGTGCCTCTCGCCTCCTGCCCGTCACGGACACACCAGTTGTGGCTGCACCTCCCTGAGATCTCTAGTTGTGAGAGGTCTCTGCCCTATGCACTGCATAAGCCTGATACTCGACTCCTAGTACCATCAAGAATATCCTGATAATATCGGGCCTCTACTCTAACCTCCATATAGCGCTCTCGAGCCACTGAAGGAGCTGGGGCTGGTCCCCTGACGCCTAACAACCAATGCCCCCTGCGCCTGTGCTGGTGCTGTTGGTGGTACCTGTGGCCGCGGTGGTGCCCGGGGGTACCTGTGCTACTGCCTGTACCTACACCTGTGGCTGTGGTGCTAGTGGTGGTGTTGCCTTTGCCTGTGCCTGAGCCTGGGCTAGCTGCCCCTGTAAGACACCTATTTGTGCCTGTGCCGCAGCTAGTTGCCCCTGTAAGAGCTGCACCTGACCCCTGAGCTGATCTCTCTCTCCTATAACTGCAGCCAAGTCTGGCTGTGCAGGCGGGTACTATCCTGGCTGCTCTCTGCCCAGCCCACCACACCCTGTATGCTCCCGTGCACCCAGCATCATCTACACCCTCACCTGCTGGCCTCTCTGCAACCCAATCTGGATCCAAAGGCTGTGGTGCAGGAAGTGGGGTCTTTACATCCTCCCTCCTGTACTGAGGGAAGGGAGGTGGGCTCGTCCTGTCGTAGCCCCATCTGCCTGCGTACCCTCTCCAGGGGTATCCTGCTCGTACTCTCCTGGCCTCCGTCCTGCTATCCAGAATGTGTACAGGATTAGGCGCAACTGTAAGTGGGCTCCTCTGCCAAGGTGGTGACCCCTGTAGGGTCTCCATACAATGTCTACTGTTGTAAGGCCCTCTAGCAAATGTCTATAGTATGCCACATCCCGACCTGCAACAACTGCTTGTGGCTGGCCCACGACCCCCAACCACCTCTGAAAGCCATATCGGTATATGACCTGTGGCCCTGGCTGCTGGGGTAACCCTACTGGCCTGATACATACGATGTGCTCGTATGCCCAACAATGCAAAAAAAATGTAGAGCAAATACCGAATCGCCTCCTCCGGCGATAGCCCCATAGCTCCCTGTACAATTACACCAGATATACTGGTGCCCAGGCGTAATAGGTGTGCTCCTCCACCATCTCAAGCAGCACCCCCATCAATGCTCGTGGGAAGCGGCCTCCCTCTGAGTCCGGGAGGGCGAAGCAGGTGATCCCAACCATCATCAACATAGCCAGTCATGTCTCGTGACGATGCGCACGGTACATGTCACCGTACTTGATACTCGCGCTATGGTAGGTCAGTAGCGCGGCTGCATCCCCAAAAACCTACAGTATGCTGTCCATGGCAGTCTCTGAATCTACCTGGAAGACTGCCTCTCCCTCGATAGGTAACCTAAGGATGCGATACACATCCTCCAATGTGACGGTCATCTCCCCAGTCGGGAGATGGAACACATTGGTCGCCGGATCCCATCTCTCGATGAGGGCGACCATCAGGCTGTGATCTCTCTCTATCGCTCTGTACCTCTGGACTCCACCGAGTCCCACCTCGCGCATGATGGCCCAATGAGCCGCAGATACGTGTGGCCTCATCCACACCAACAGCGGGGGCATCCTATCCCGCATCGTCAACTGCTGACGTGCCTGCAAAACCAACCCACATCCTTAGACCTACTCTTTATTACAACATCTACTTTATCATCTAAACACCCTTTTTTATCCCCCCGACCATACCCTGACTCTCTACCACCCCCCTCTAGCAACCTACCACCCTAAAAACCCAAAACCATCCCACCCAAAACCAACAAAAACAAAACCCAAACAAAACACATGCAACCCAACCCCAACACAAAACCAACCCCAACACAAAACCAACTCCCACACAAAAACCCCCAACCCAACACCCACAACCCAACCCAAAAACCCAAAACCCAACCCTACACCAAACCCTTCTCCCACCTCCAACTCAAACCCAACCCAACCCTACACCAAACCCTTCTCCACCCCTAACCCAACCCCCACACAAACCCTTCTCCACAACCAACCCACACCCACCCACAACCCAACCCAACCCCCACACAAACCCACACCCACCCACAACCCAACCCAAAAACCCAAAACAACCATCCCACCCACACAACCCACAAACCAAAACACACAAGCCACCGACGCTGGCCAATACATGACCGACGCCGGTCACCAACAACACTCCCTTTCCCTAAAATTTTGTGATCGATGCCGGTCGCTTAGTGACCGACATCGGTCATTGTCTTCTCCCGGAGCGGAACCCCCGCGCGGCCCCCACAACCCATTTTTTACCTATTTCTACCCATCTACCCACCCAAATACCCTAAAAACTTACCCACCTACCCACCTTAGCCTATCTAGCCTATCTACCCTCTCCCTTTTTCAAATCATTTCCATTTTCTCATTATTTCCTAAAAAAAGGTTAATTCCTACCCAAACCCCCAATTTAGCATGATACAACCAAATCACCAAATTAAAGAGTTTCGAATCTACGCCGAACGACGACACGTCGTCGTGGTGGGATGGGTGGTGGCGGGTCTAGCTGGTCCAGCCCCTCCAGCTCCTCCTGCCTGTGCCATGGCTCCAATCTCTGACTCTGCTGGGTCCCCCGGCCAATCAACTGCTGCCTCCTCCTTAATCGGGCCCACTATCAACTCTCTCCGCCAATACAATAGCTCCACCTCACTCAATCAAGCCTCTAATCCCAACTCTCCACGTCAGATAAGTCGATTTGGTTTGCAAATAACAAAAGTGACAATGACAAGCCGTATTTTTCTTTTTATAGGTTTTTCGCCTTTCACCGATATCAGTTTCATTTTGCCCTAAGGAACCAGTATCGGTCCCTTAACCGATATCGGTCATGCTAGAATCGACATCGATTTTTCTCCAACGTCCCCCATTTTAATTTTTATTTGCCCTTATTTATCATTCGCCTATATCCACCTTTGCTGAACACCATTTGTTCACCTCTTTGGCCTTACCCAAGGCCTCAACCTACCCATCCGGCCCGACCCAAGGCCTCAACCTACCCATTTGGCCCGACCCAAGGCCTCGCCCTAACTATTTGGCTCGACCCAAGGCCTCAACCTACCCATTCAGCCTGACCCAAGGCCTCGCCCTAACCATTCGGCCTGACCGAAGGCCTCAACCTACCTATTCGGCCCGACCCAAGGCCTCGCCCTACCCATTTGGCCCGACCCAAGGCCTCGCCCTAACCAATTTGGTCTGACCTACGGCCTCAACCTACCTATTCTGGCCCGACCTAAGGCCTCAACCTACCTATTCGGCCCGACCCAAGGCCTCACCCTACCCATTTGGCCCGACCCAAGGCCTCGCCCTAACCAATTTGGCCTGACCAAAGGCCTCAACCTACCAATTCGGCCTGACCCAAGGCCTCGCCCTCACCATTTGGCCCGACCCAAGGCCTCAACCTTTACCCTATCCGGCCCGACCCAAGGCCTCAACCTACCCATCCAGTCCCAGCCAAGGCCTCGCCCTAACAATTTGACCTGACCCAAGGCCTCACTCTACCCTTATGACCTGACCCAGGGCCACAACCCAACCACTTGGCCCGACCCAAGGACGTATCACTTCAATACCATACCCACAATCAACGTTTTATTCCACCCATCCGATCATGTACCTTTTGTTCAATCGAGCTCACCTGTTCATGTTTTAGCATGATTAGGGTCCTTGACTTGATCTGTCGACCAACTTTGCCCAGACCTAGACCGTGACGTTTATCTCAACCAAACCAACCTTTTGGTACTGCCGAACATGCCTAAACGTTCCTGTACCTTACCTGTTATATACCCTGGGGCTACTTCCTATGCCTTGGATACCAGGATTATATCACCCTTATTTGGATAAACTATCGACCTTTGCCTACACATTGCTGGTTTTCTCGTCAACTCACGTACCCTAGTCGTACTATTGCATTTCAACATGTGTCTGCTTCCTTGGACCTACCCCACCACCTTACCATCCTCTCTACAACATGTACCCTTTATCAACCCTATCCCTAATTTCCCGTTCACTCAATCTGCGATAGATTTGAGGGGGATTACCTATATCCTTAACATGAGAAACCACTTCATATTATTGTCCGCGCAGCTTTACAGAACAAGCTACATGACAATAAGGGGCTAATGTAGACACCAAATTTGTGTCTTACGACCCCTTGTGACCCGCATCTCATCTCGCAATCTAACCTCATCACCTAAACCTTACACAATTATTTATTAATTACCTTATAATTGATAAATCCACATCACCTTACCCGCCACCCCACTTTGCCACCTCATCATGACCTAGCCGTAACCCTAAACTAACCTAATTAAGACCCATGACTTGGTCTAGACTCTACATCCATAACTAATGACCTCCTTACTCGCACCCAAAGCCAACCTTCTAGCCACTTGACCAAGCCCGCAACTGATCTCTCGGGAGAAAAGCAGGGAAGGTGGGCTATTTTACTAAAAATAGCCTACTTTTTCCTTACCGATGCCGGTTCCTACTCGACTGCCGTCGGTTACGTAACTGCCATTGGTTCCCTGTAAATGGGCTCCCCAAACCAAAACAACGGATCGGAATTTCATTTTTGGAGATCTGTAAAAGGATTTTTGGATCAACAGAGAGCATTGCGAGCGAGGAACAGAGTCCAGATCTTCACTTGACAGAGCAGAGACGAGTGGAAATACCAGAAGTGTTTACAACCAAGGAGATCAACTTGCATCTTTGTCAAAACCAGTAAGTCACATCTTGCATGTCCTCTGTTATAACATTTCTTATGCTCTGTGAATTTCAGTCCTCCTAAATCTGTCTCTGAATCTACTACCCAACGTGTCATTGCATCTAACTGTTATTCTTTTGCTTCTAATCATCCCATTTCCTAATATCATCCATAAACCAGCCTTACAAAACACCATAGCTACTAAGAAGATCCTAGAACCCACCGGTATCGGTTATCAGTAACCGGCATCGGCTATCAGTAACCGCCATCGGTTCCTCTGATCAAAACCAGAAAACCAGCCTTTCCCCTACCTAGTTCAACGAAACAATTTAATTGATACTTTACAGTCTTTTGCGTTAATTCACATTAGCAGGGAAACTGACCACCTTCGAAAGGAAGTTTTATATTTCCTGGGCCCAAGGCAGTTTCCTCATTTATTGTTTAATCAAATCTTGTGGTCTTGTGTTCTTATTTGCAGGTAGTCCTTCCAAGACAAAAACGAGTTCTTCGCAATCAGCCTGATCTTTCTCTACAGTACGCGCACACCATCTCAACATTCTACAGGTATTCCTCCTAGCACCTAACTCTTATCTGTTTCTATAGGAACGAGTCATTCTGAGTGAAATACCACGATCAATCACCCCTAACTGACGCCGGTCTCTATGCTTGCCCACACAACTCCTAGATTATTTCATTTCATCATCATTTTATCATCCATTGTTTATCTTGCCCCTTATTGACCTTCTCCAACATTTTTCACCTCCATATACCCATTAAAAACTTGTCAATGCCTACTCCAGTAACCCAATATTTCACCCCAACTCACCAAAGTCCTTTGTACAATCACAAAGGAGACCAAAATCTTATTCTGTGATATTTCTAGATCTCACAGTAACTGGCACCAGTCACACCTAACCACTGTCGGTCACCCCTGACTGATATCGGTCTCTGTATTTTCTCATACAGCCCTGAACAGAGACCTACCCACCAAATTTCATCTCACCCTCATTCACCTGTGATCTACCTAAGACCTCTATTAGACCTGTAGAACCCAGAACCAATCATTTAAACTTTGGATTCTATTCTAGCTTAGCATGTTAGATTGGATCTATTTCTTATTATGTTTTAAGTGAGATACCTAAATCATTTTAAATAACAATAGGATTTACTTTGTTTACAGCATTAAATTATTTAAAACAGTGGACTGATAGCCATTTAGGAAGTATCACACTTCTCGGATCTAGCATACGCTAGGCAGTTCACTGCCCATATTGTTTAATTCCTTCTCGTGGTCTTGATTCTTCATTACAGGTAGTTTCTCCTAGCCAAAAGGAAGCTATCACAATCAGTTGTGGACTCAGAATTCATATGTGCACAATAACCCATCAACCAGCATTTGAACAGGTATTCCTCCTATGCCCGTTACCCTATCTGTTTCATCAACACTTCAAATAAATGATCTAAGAATTAGGTGAAACATTTTGGCACACCCGGTGGGACTCATCTGGGGTTCCTTGCATTTCATTCATCCCTAGGAAAAAATTGTGTGTTTATTTCCCTTCTAAAAAAAAAGCGTACACACTAAATTTATTCCTTGGTAACCCACCTCTTCTTTCTATTTGCTCTAAAGGAAACTTTTTCTTTTGGTGTAATTAAAAGGAACCATTTCTTCATGTTTTCTGCATTGTAGTGAAAGATCATCCCTCTTCCTCTTCATATTATTGTATCATACAATTTCACATTCTTGATTTGGGCTTAAAAATAAGTGCATTCCATTCTTATTTATTGCATTAGATCACATTAATTGAGGGAAACCTACACGCTCGAAATCATGCCCAACTGATGGTTGACAAAGTGAATCGTAGAAAATCACTTTTTTCCTTTTATCTTTCTCCGAGTCTTACCAAACCTTACAAAAAAATTCAAAATACATACATTCTTAAACAACATCCTATCTGGAAGAAGTTTTAGGTGATGGCACCACGATCAATGGCACAATGGGTACCCAGTTTGTTTCTATGTCGAGTCATACTTCAAAGCGAAGCCCGCCCCTACCATAACATACCTGAAACCTCACCTTTTAGATCTCCTTCTTTGTAGGTATCCATCATCACCAAAAAATTCTATCTCACAATTCATATGTCATTCCCTAAATAACATAAGCTAAACAAATATAATAGAAAAGGAACTCCTAGGATCAAATTTTTCTTAGTGTTTCTGCTTGGCTTACATTTTGAGGTGAGATATCACATTCGTCACTTTTTTTTTGTTAATCCTTGCATGCTCCTCATCACAGATAGTGTATTCTATCTTCACCCGAGTGTGTCTAGGCCATATCACAATCATTCTCAGAATTCTTGGTCTGATTCTACATTAGATGTTAATTCACAACCTCTTTTCTTTCATCACTATTTCAATTTCATAGTAACTGTCGTTGGTTACCTCTAACCAAATGCCATCGGTTATACCCAACTGACATCGGTTCTAGGTCCTTTTTCTAACCTAATCAAAAAGACATTTTACTTCACTTGTCTTCCAATTTTCATAGTTCTTTGTCACTGTACCAGTCATTCCCATTGACATTGTAAACATCATAAGATTTGGCATACCTGTCAAATTTCACCTTCTGCCTTGTTGTTCACTCATTGTTCTATTTTCTACAGTGACTGACAGTGGTTACCCTGATTGACATCAATTTTCCCTAACCGACATCGAGTTAGCCTATTTCACATTCCAGCCACCATTTGGTACTAAATCCACTTTTTACTCACCAGATTCACCTATTCCTGTTGTTCTCTGTGTCATTTATAGAGAAGCAACCCTACCTGATCAGTACTGGTTCACATGGTGCTGACCCAAAGACAAGCAAATCACCTCTGTATTTCATGCAAGTTTCCAACCACTCCAACCTAGTCCTTCACCACCTTCCATTTTATCACCAGCCATGGATCCATCTAGCCTATTACTATCGTGCTACTCGGAGATGAGGAGTTTGCACACCACTCCTTGACCAGAACCCTGCTGCCTTGCAGTTTTACCTTTCCCACTCATCCACTCGAGAAATTCCTCAGGTCAGTTGATATATGTCATGCCCGTATATCTATCCCCCTGACTCTCACTACCCACTCCTGCATCAGCCCCATCTGACTCTATGCTACCCTGTATCTACTTTACCCCTAGTTGTTTCACAGTTAGGTCCTATACCCACTATGACTGTCACGTCTGCTACCTCTGTGGCACCTATTACATCCACTGTACCCTTGAAAATTACCCCAAACACAACCTCATCCACCCCTAATGTCTCACACATACTGTAGCTACATAACCACCTCCAGTGTTGGTGACCCCTACCCCATTTCAGAATGTGGTCCTTTCCATTCCATAATCATTAGCCCCTATTGCCACTAGGGTTACCACGACCCTTCCACCCCCATATACATACTACCAACAACCTCTCGTTTCATCCATTATACACATTCTGGATATGTACCCCCTATTTCACTACCTTATTCTCCATCAGCCTACATGGCAAGCCCCATACACTGGAGTGCCACCCCTATTATATGCCCAAAACCAACCTCTCACGCTACAGGAGGCATCCAATCATCACAACCCACCAACGACCTAATTAAATTGATGTGGGACACGATGCAGACATTGGAGGAATCAGTTTCTGGCTCCCGCAACACTCTCACCTACGATGAGATTTGCAATGAGCCTATTCACCCCATCCATTCCTATCCGTTCACACCCTATGCATTGGGAAATGCCTAAATTCAATCGTTTCAATAGCAAAGAAAACCCGCAACAACATTTGCGGTCATTCAAACATGGGTGTTATCTGATCACTCATGATGATGCCTTGCTCTTGAGAACCTTTCCCATGTCCCTCACTGGACCTACATTAGATTGGTATAGTGGGTTACCTAGACACTCTATATTCTCATTCAATCAGGTAGCCCAAGCCTTCTTGGATAATTTCTCTATCAATATCGTCAAGAAGGTTACCATGACCGATCTATATTCCACACGTCAGTATGAGGATGAATCTATCACAGATTTTGTCGCTCGCTGGCGTAGCCTGATCAATCAACTTACCTTTTAACTACCACAAACTGAACTCATTGAGATCTTCACATGAGCTTGTGCTAGACATATCTCCCCGACCTTGTAGGTCCAAACCTTCTGAACATTCGATGAGGCATTCAATATGGTACGAACGTTAGAGATTCAGGCCATCAAAGAGAAGAAAATCCAATTACGACAATAAGAATTCGGCATTCAAGTTCGAATGATACCTCTTCTTCTTCCAAAACACAAACCAATTATTCAAATGCTAAGGGCACCACTAACACAGTGGTACTCAAGGCTGGCCCATCTCATCCATAAAATTAGGCTACAACTGCATCGAATCTCTCACCTATCCAGAATTTTCAATTCAGGCAAGAGCAACGAAAATATACCCCAATTGGGGAACCTTACTCTTCTTTCTTAGAAAATATTATCAAAGCTGGTAGCCATCACCCTTCCACCCATAAAACCACACACTGGTCTTGACCCTTCTTGCCCCATGCCACATGGTATAAAGAACATGATTTCTGTAACTATCATCGAGTAAAGGGTCATAGTGATGACAACTACATCACTTTCAAAAATATTTTCCAAGAAATGCTCGAGAAAGGTGAGTTAACTGTGGATAATCCAAACGCCACCTACCAACCAAAATCTACAAATCTTCAAAAAACCATTTCCCAACCATGCCCCTTCATCCAATCAAACTGGTGAGACATCAACTCATGATACCCATACCTGTGAGGTTCATGCTATCTTTAATGAGGTACATGTCACCTCCGAATTACCCCACATCCCTTCCATAGAGGAAATCCTAGCCTGAAATCCTCCTTCCACATTGGAACTAACCTCCCTATTCCTTCACCAATAGAGGAACACCTTTCATCTCCTTCATCACCTATGGAGGAGTCTATTCCACTAACATTGAGACCATCTCACCCCTGGCTTCTCCACTTAGAGAACCTTTACGTCCTCAACATAGATAATCTCCCATTACCTCCTCCACCCATAGAGGAGCACTTATTACCTCCTCCACTCATAAAGGAGCACCCATTACCTCCTCCACCCATAAAGGAGCACCTATCTATTCCTCCACTTATAGAGGAGCTCCTATCATCTCCTCCACCCATCATCGACCCAGTTGAGATACCTTTTCCTCTTGGTGAGAATTCTCCATTAGCTACCCAAAATCCTACATGACCTACTTTCGAGCTCTCTTACCCACCGGAAGTTGAAGCTAGCCAATTCCCCATCTCTAAGACACATTTTATGGGAATTTCCATTAGGTCCTCACCAACTCCACCCACAAACATGCCATTCTCACGTCATTTGGCTGATCACTTAGATTATGTGGATAGAGCCTTACTATGGGGGCACCTCTTGCTCCCTTGTCTCAACATAGATGTAGAGATCCCTTGCAATGATACCTCCACTATCTATCCAAACATATTTCAACCCATCAAACCACATACCCAACCACCTCTATCACAAACCCCTTCCATGACACCTATTATAGCTCAAACCACACCCTTACCCATAACCCAACCTACATGCCAAAACCCAAACCCATACCCACAACATTTACCTCCACTAAACCTATTACCACTTTAGGGGTCACCCCGACCACAAACCTTACTCATCCACATATTAAAATGGATTTAAATACATCATTCAATGTCAATTTCACACCTACCCCAACACCCAAACCAAAGAAACAAAATCATTGGCCTCATACGCTAACTACACCAATCACATTGACACTTGTCTTGTCTTCCTTAAGACCTCAGCTGCCCAACATGGTCAAGCACCCTTCACCCATCCATAAACCAATAACACAACAACCTATTCCTTCCTCACAAACCTCTAACCTACCCAGGCACACAACACGACTCATACCTACACCTGCAGTATATTTACCACCAATACCTTCGATACCTTCATCCATTTCTTCACTACCCACTACAGTTCAGTCATTATCCCTCACTCCCCAAGTATGACCTGCATCATCTACCTTCATAGCACCCCTGTTATCCCCGTGGGTAACTCACCCTCTTCCTCCATCTGCTTTTCCTTCTAGACCTCATACACCCACATCACCTTTACCCAAGAAGGTGCAACCCAAAAACAAAACCCAACTACCCCACAATAAGGTAGTCAAAACAACCCCACACACTCCTACCCATCTATCTACTATACCTCTACCCAAATAAACTTGAATGATACCTCAAACCACACCGGTGCCTAAACCCATAGGTCGACCCATTCCTATACTTCCAATAACAATTCCCCGACAACCAACCACACGTACACCCAAACCCACATTCAATTCCCATTATGACCCACTCACAGGGTCCTATGCCAAAATTTTAACCAACCTCCTCAAGACTTCTGTTATCACATTACCACCACTCCAACCTTACGACCCCCTAAAACTCAAGCCAAAGGGGTTTGATTATATTTTTGCGCATACCATCATGTGCCAAGGCATGATGTGGAGAACTACAAGGCCTTGAAAACCATCCTTATCTAATTGTGTCCACCCGAAACCAACTTTGATGACGATGACCTTCTTAACAAGGATCCTACTTCACCAACACCCACTCAACAACCACAACCTCCACCCTCACAACTCCCAGAAGCACACAAAAAACTTGAAATTAACATGGTTCACATCAGAGAACTTTCCACGCCACCACCCAAATGTCATTGTACCTAACTAACCTCACAGGGATTTTCTCCTCTAGTAGGTTCTTACCCTTCATGTCATTATAGCACTTAGCCTACACCTTCTCCATTTGAAAACTTCCCTCAAATCAACATGATACATGTCACTTCATGTGCACGAAAGGGTAAAAAAATAGTAGTTGACCCACCAACCAATCCTATACCCAACATACCATATACCCCCATAACTAGAATAACTATCCATGGTCCTACATACCCCATTTCTAATGGCGTCACACATCGCACCATGCTCAAACAACTACACCAATCTCCCCTCAAAATTTCCTTATATGACCTCATCCAAACCTTAGAATCCCATTGTCAAGCCCTCATGGAGGTTCTTCAATCTATCGAGGTTTTACACAATGACCCTACACCCATACCCTCCATTATCACACCCCATCATGTAGCCTCTCTCACTAAATTACCACCTTCATCCTCACCTCACCTTGTTCACCAAGTGGCCTCCCTCAGATTCTCAGAGGTAGAGATCATGCCATACCAAAATGATGACCTAGACCCAGCCCTCTTCATCTCTATCCACATTGATGACATATAGGTATGCCATGTGATGATTGATGGAGGCACTAGCATTAACATCATTTCATCTAATACATTTTCTCAAATGTGCATACCTGACAATTACATGCATAAACATCTAGTCATGTTTCATTCATTCAATGACGCTATCACCTCCACACTAGGCACTGTCATCCTTCACATTCATGTGGGCCCCTGCACTATTCTAGAATTTTTTTATGTTGTAAAGGGGGAATTCTAATATAACTTGTTGCTTGGTAGACCTTGGATCCATGTCATGGGTTGTGTTCCCTCTTCTTTGCATGGTTGTGTAAAGTTTGAACACAAAGGACACACTTATACCAATCTAGCTAACCCATCACCTTTAACAACATGCAACATGCTTTACTGACCCAACGATGTGATCATACCTGTCAAGCCATCTACTTGCGCAACCAATACCACTTCACCTATACTCCCACCTACCAGTACAACCACTTATTTCACTACATATACCTCCTCTATTCCTACCATTGTTGTAACCTCCACAAATGACCCATTAGCTTCCCAATATGTTAACTCCACCTCTGCATCAACCTCCGACACATCATCCATACTAGCTACCTACATACCAACCATTGATCCCTTAGAAGGTGTTTTTCAAAGCCTCACTGTAGGGGAGTACCACTTATATAGTGTCAACACATTCCTTACTCCACACGAGTATGGAAACCTTCACCAAAACCCTCGCTATAACCACCATATAAGAGAATGCCTCCTTTATGGGGGACTTGATACTACCACCTACACACTTGAACCACCATCACAACCTAACCCATTTTCTGTTGACTTCCAATCACTTAGCAATCGCCATTTTTCCCACAGCTTCTTGCACCACTGCGTGAGGAAGGGTTTTTGTTTTGTCTTTTATGAGAAAGCCCACCATATCGTTATTCCATGTACCACTTATAGACATAATGACTGGAGTGGTATTGGCTTCCCTAAACCTCCTACCAAATAGGCCTGCATTGAACTCATTGCAGACCCTAGCCCTTTTTCACCTTCATCACCACCCTCACTGACGAAGTCGATGGATTCTGAATCTATCCCTCCTAACTTTTTTTTTCATAAACACCATTTCCTTGGGGTCTTTAACTTATCAATGTGACAGTGAGGCCCCTTCCACTCTCCCATTCCTGTATCCTGAGATGATCAACAATGACACACCTACAATGTCGTTCAATGTCAAGATGATGAATCCATACTCACCTACCTTGGTGTAAAAGACTCATATATTCATCGGTCATTACCCTCTGATACACAAACCATGTTGGATGAATTAACTATTAAGATCAACATTCATACTCAGGATGACCCACACATCCTAAAGATCAGATAATCTTTAGATGTTGTTGAACAAGAAGCCATCACCTCTTTTATCCAAGATCATAAACACACTTTCACTTGGTCTTACGTAGACATGCCTGGTATTGGCCCCACCATAGTGGTCCATAATATCGTAACCATTCCCAATGCCAAACCTATCAAACAAAAGCTAGGGAAAATACACCCTTACATTTCTCTTCTTATCAAAGAAGAACTTCAGTTCCTTCTTTCTATTTCCTTCATCCTACCCATTGATTATCCTCATTGGATTTCTAACATTGTCCTTGTTACTAAAGCAACACGGGGACTCCGCATTTTCATAGACTTCTGAGACCTCAACCTCACCTACCTGAAAGATGACTTTCCCTTGCCCAGTATTGATCAACTAGTTGACCTTACCACTGGTCATGAGATGCTCTCACTCATGGATGGATTCTCAGGTTATAACCAAATTTTTCTTGCCCCAGAAGATCAGTACAAGACCGCATTCATTAACCCTTGGGGAACCTTTTTCTATCAAGTGATGCCTTTTGGCTGTAAAAATGCTGGTGCTACATATCAACGTCTATAACTTACATCTTCCATGATATCATGCATCACATATTGGAAGATTACGTGGATGATCTCTTGGCCAAATCTAAACATCAGGCCGAGCACCTTGCTATCCTCAAAACTGTCTTTGACCACCTCATTAAATATTGCGTCCATATTCAAACTAAAAAGTGTGTCTTCGTACTTCTCTCAGGAAAACTCTTGGGATTTATTGTTTCCTTCCATGGTATATAAGTTGACCCTACTAAAGTCAAGGCCATTCTAGAAATACCTCTGCCCACTAACCTTAAACAACTCCGTAGCCTGCAAGGTAAATTACAGTCCATTTGTTCTTTCATTTCAGAACTATCTGATCGGTGTCAACTATTTCATCATCTACTTAGGAAAAATGTCTCCTTTAAATGGGATGATGACTATCAAAAAGCTTTTGAAGCCTTAAAACAATACCTTCTCCAACCACCCATACTCATTCCACTGAAATATGATCAACATTTTTACCTATACATATTAGCTACCGATCTTTCCTTGGGAGCCATGCTTACTCATTGTGATGAACAACATAGGGAGCATGTGATTTATTACATAAGCTGTACTATTTTAGGATATGGAACCCGATACAACCATTCAAAAAAGATTTTCTTAGCCTTAGTTTTCATCACCACCAAACTCCGCCATTACCTACTCAACCACAAAACCTATGTTGTGACCAACACCGACCCTTTACACTTCATGTACGCCAAACCTTATCAAAATCAGCATGCCGTGTGATGTCTTATGCTTTTAGCTGATCTTGACCTTGAATTCATTCACCAAAATTTTATTAAGGGCCAGGCTATAACCAACCAACTGGATGACGCACCTATTTCCAGGGACCAACCCTCTAATTTTGACTTTCCTGATGAGTCAATTACTACACTTTCCCTAGACAAACCCCCTTACCAAATGACACTGTTCTTCGATGGTTCCAAGTGTCAGTGTGGGGGTGGGGCTGGTGTTATCCTCACTCTTATAGATGGTGAACCCATGCCTTTGTCTTTCAAACTAGACTTTGAATGCACCAACAATATTGCCAAATATGAAGTGCTCATACTAGGTCTCTAGATCACGTATGCCTTAGATGTCAAATCAATCCACATCTTTGGTGATTCACAATTGGTCATAAACCAAGTAAATTGTATAAACATCATGTAGACATACTGTTGACAACCTTTGATCGTTATACCCTTCAAACTATCCCATGTTCAACCAACAAATTTACAGATACCATAGCCTGCTTAGCTTCCCAAATACTTGTTTCCCCTGCTGATTCCAAAATATTTGTCACCATACAATTCCTCCATTCACCTTCTTATTTACCTCATGATGTTTACTCAATTGGAACTGACACCCCTGACCCGAGTGACCTTTGGTATAAATAGTACTTTGAATACCTTTCCCTCTCCATCTTACCTCCCGATCTACACAATAACAAATGTAACACCCTGAACTGTTGTTACTTTCTCCTGAGCATACAAGTGTTGATATGTGATTTCTTGTAAAAGGATGTGTTCCTCGATTTAGAAATCATGCTTGATATGTACTGTAATTTCTTTGCAGATTACAGATCTTGACTGAGTCAGAATATGATTAGACTCTTTTATCTATTTTATTTTGTATCTGAGTTTAATCTGATCTCGGAATAAATTATAGAGTTATCCATCTATAATACCTAGTCTTGGATCAGTGGAATTGATCCAAGTATTGCTTTAAGTTTGTTCGTGATGAATTAAAATCACCGACCTTGAACAGGTTGCAAGGTCTAGAAGCATTTAATAAGCTAGTTAGGAGTATGACTCAGGCTGATCAAGTGAAATGAAATGGTTCCCGATATGGAAGTATATCTGGAAGGTCTCGATTGTGGACCAGGTAATAATTTGGTTACATACGATTCTGCAGCCTAAGGCAGAACAGGAGCTAACCCTGTTCAGGAAGGTATGATGTAGGTCTTTTTCTGAGTATACAGAATGTAGACCTAACAGGAATTATTAATTATTAGTAACTTAAGACTAAACCTAACCTAGGGGTTATATTAGTGTTAATCTAACGTAGACCTAGGCTAAGTGTTAATGTCCTAAGTTAGTATCTATGTGTAATATGGTTAGAATATGTATTATCCTAAATTCTAACCTAAGATACTAACCTAACTATGATCAAGAATGTAAAGGGGCCTATGGAGGGGTGCGAACCATGGGCGGCGTTTTATATGTTATTAAATGCATGGGATAAGGATGAAGGACAGGTCTTGGTGGAGGTTTTGGGAACGGCTAACTTGTACCGAAGTGGCAATTCCCCAAAACTGGAAATGGACTTGAGATTTCATTTGTCTGTCGCCAACTTTGGCGGTCGGTGGCAGTGGAGTTTGAGTGGGAAAGTTGGTGTAAATGCATTCAATGCGCTCGATAGTCGAGCTCGGAACTCGCGTGAAGGCATGCAAACTGGGAAGTTGTTGGTTTGTTTGGCTTATCGTGATTTTTGGTTTTCTCTCTGCTTGTTCACTGGTTCTTCGCACCAGTCTTCTTGGAGTTGCATGGCGAGTATGAGGGTATCTAGCTCTTTTTTCTGGCAAGGAGAATATATATGCCATGGAGATAAAAAAATTTTGTTGATCGCTCTAACTTGGAAAAGGAAAAGGAAGTCTGAGCTCTTCCAGTGGTCTGCTTCGGAATTTTGAGCAAAAATCCAAGCATGTTAGGCCCTAACCTTTAAAAATCTTGTTGTCTTTCAAGTGATTTCATTAGAACAACTCTGTTCAAATGATTTAAGGAATTAGATGTTTATCTATGGATGTCTTGTGTGATTTTCTTGGTACAGTATCTCTTCTGGTTCGAATTTTCATTTATCCTTTGATGGGTGTTTATTAAATTCGAACTGTGGCAATATTTCTTTGTGTTTGCATTCTGGCTTAAATATGCGAAACATATGAAATGTGGGAATGCTCAGCCTGTTCGGTGTGAGCCCATTAATCGTTCCTGTAATGGGTATAGACCATTGTTATGTTTGTCGATTTTTGGTCGTCAATTTTGTTGTGGAAACAGTCGGGAAGGATACTGATGTACCTGTTTTATTGTTCAGTGTTTTGGAATCTTTGTAAGCTCTGTCATGGGTTTTGATGATGGTAGTTATTGATACTGTTGGGTTTCGTTTCTGTCTTGAAGGCTGTTGTGAATAACATCTTTCGGTGTGAGAGTATCTTATTGCAACTCTTTTGGAATTGTTTCCTTTTTCATTGGGGTAACGAGATTTAACCGTTACAGAATGCATTATGGATGTATGTATATTATACATTGGAACGACTCTGTAGAGTTTAGTGAATGATTTGTATAAATGGATCACTGAGGAAGTTATACATATTTATATATGAATGTTGGATATGTGTATTATATTAGAACGGCTCTGTGGAGTCCTCTAAACAAATCGTATACTATGATCCACTGCTGAGGATATGGATACCTCCTTGAGTTTTGTTAACTTGAATTCCATTGGAATCTTGTAGAAGTAGCAGGTCATGCAACCTCTATTATTTGTAAGGGAATTTAGTACTGATTCCCAGGGTTTACATTTATGTCTCCTTAGGTGTAAGCCTGTTCGAGAATTTTGACGAGATTCAGTTGAATTCTTTGTTATGAAAATCGGTATTTGAATTGCTTACACTTGGTTTTTGTCGAATGCTTACCTCAATTGGCATAGATTGATTCTTTATCTATTTTTATCTTATACTATTGTTGGGTTCTGTGGTTATGGATAATAACCCGTTAACAATATGCAATGTAAATATAGATTCATATTCGTTTTAATCAGAATGACTCCATGGAGTCTATTGAATGATTTATATGTTTAAATCATTGTTCATGGTTGAAAATAGATGAATATTGGAAATGGTTGTTCCAGCGACTTAAGGGAATAACATGTATTTTGATCTCTGTTATTTCGTAAGAATACCATCGTGTCACAAAGACTTTGTGGTACAGATTCTTTTGGTATATTTTTACGTCTTCAGTCTTTGCAAATTTGTGTAAAAGATTGGCAAGGGTGCAGTCGGAGTCCTTGTTTTGAAATCAGTAATTAAATTTGCTTGCCTGATTTTTATTATGCTCCGTTGATGAGCTCAGTTGGAATCATATACAATTATTTGCCTTGTTACCATTGTTTGGAATCATTTGAATTCTTGAAAGGTAACCTGTATTTCTGTCTCTTATTGAACCTGATATTTGGACACTGTCGTTTGTCATTGTTTGATTTCCTTGAGTATGGAAAATTAGTTCGTGTTTTGGCTCTGTTGAAATGAGTCGCGAATACCATACTTTATACTTGCATGCACCAAGGTTAGAATAGATTTGCTATATTCTTTTCCGTTTACTCCTGTCTGACTGAGACCGGGCATGTTCGGAATTTTTGTGTGATTGTCTTGGCTTAGTCTTAGGGAAACATCCAATAGCCTAATGCAATGTAGTCTATTGTTGACTGCAATTCTAGAGGTTCTTTGATTTCGAACTTGGGTCGTAAAGCCTTGTTGTGTTCGATTTTTATATTGACAGTAATTCTTCTTGTGGTTTGACGGACTTGTTCTTATACATACTGGATGAATGAATCTCATATGTGTAGACGGTACAATAGTGAACTTGTGCAAAGGGAAGTATGAAAGATTTGGTTCTTTCTCTTCTATTATTCTAATACTTGTTGATATCTGCCTAACAGTTGGAATTGTTCTTGTATCTTATTGGTGGAATCATGTTTACTTGTTTGGATAATTGATCTCATTTAAACAGGGTGTTTAATGAAAACAATTGATGGATTGCAATTGTTTTAAGAGTTAGTGCTTATCATGCTCAGTTCATTGAACTGACTCATGTTGACTATTTTTGCAGATGGTTGCCGTAAGAGGTAAAAGCAATGCAGATCTGACAGGTTGATCAGATTATTTAATTTGTTTTATAATGAATTACTGCTGGAATTTATAAGTGTACTAAATGTGGAAAGATGTTTCTTTTCCGTTAGTATTGTAACAAGTATGTTTCTTGCATAAAATGTAATTGTATAGTTCTGAAAGGAATGGAAATAAGTGGTTGTTACTTATGTGTTGTATTCTATTTCTGATAGTTGACCTTCTTCGGTTTTTATACCAGAATGGCAATGTTATTTTTGTGTGATTTGGATGCTTTTGTGATTGACAATGAAAGCTTAAAGAAAATGTGATTGAAATTATATGAGTGCTTAGCAGATCTTATTGTTCTAGCGAAAGCAATATTGAATTTAAATAATTGTCTTTCTAAAAGATAGGTTAAAAAAATGAACCTAAGCAGAATGCTAAACAAGCTGAATTAAATTACTGATCCCTAGTCTTGATTATGACAGGACATCACTTAATTGGATTCTTAATCATTTATATCTTTATACTAATAAGTATGATATAAATTCAGTTTAGAGAACTGATATAAATCAAATGGAGTTCAGATGGCAATCTCAAGTAAAGGTTATGAGATATTGTCCAATTCTGTTGTTTTAGAATCATGGATATTCTAATGAATCCTTGATGAGACAATGACCTTAATAACTCCACCATGTAATGGGTTTTATTGAGAAAGGTCATCTTAAGGCGAAGAATCTAGGGATTTGGGAAGGCTAACCTATGGGGGAAGTCTTACAAGTAATTTAATACTCAAAGTGCATAACGCATATTAATAAGTAGATCTTTTCGAGGCAGATTTAAAGGTTGACGGCACAAGACAACTGCAGGATTGTACCTCCGAGAAGATTAGGATCTTCTCAAAGTTACAACAATGCAGGTGACTTATGGCATTACCCTTTGCATTGATCACTAAGATTGACAGCTGCTGATTGCGTTGTCCTAATTCACCTAGTCTAAGGGATGAGATGCCGATGAATAATAGTAACAATTATTTAGTTAGGTTCCTTGGACAGAGCATTCTGAATCCCAGAGTAGGGAAGAGAACCGCAAGAGTAAAGTGTTAACTAAAAACACCAACTCTTATTACTCATGAATAGATCGGTAGATTACCGAGTCATGGAATGAATAGATTGGAAGTACTCTGAGTCATTACGGCTGCATATGGTTGTCTGTTATATGAATGGTTATTTGATTTGTGAGTTCTAAATTATGTATTTAGAACCAGGATGTAATTATCAAAAAAAAAAAAAAAATTACTTGTTCTTAGGTATAAAATGGGGATGTTACATCTTGGTATCAGAGCTGAAGGTTGCAGCTCTTGGATCTATTGTGTCCATAATCTGATAAAAACCTAAATTTTCTTGTAACAGAAAATGGTTAGAACAAGGGGAAACGTTGCGGGTAATGCTCCACCTGAAGGAGGAGCGGAAACAACCCAGAAACTTGATGAGATCCTTGCTGCCCTGTTAGACACAAGAGATCGCTTAGCTGTACTTGAACAGCAAGTGATGGGAAATGAGGAGGATGAAGAAGCTGATAATAATAATCAGCAACCTCCTGAGGACAACCCCGACATGGGTGTTGATGTTAATGCTGGAAATGCACCTGCCCAACCAGAAAATAAAAAGGCCAGGTTGGCAGCAGAACTCACTAATGATATAAAAAGGATAAGTCCACCTAAGTTTGATGGCACCACATTAGGAGATGGAGCTGAGAACTGGCTCAGCGAAATGGAGAAGTACTTTGCAATAAGGTACTTCTCAGAGGAAACCAAAGCTATTTGGGGAGCCTATCAGCTTTCTCACGAAGCATCTTCGTGGTGGGATAGCCGTAAAGCTGAATTAAACATTGATGAGACCAATATTACTTGGGATCAATTTAAAGGCTATTTTAGGCAACGTTGGCTGCCACAACTTTTCTATGATCAGAAAATGATAGAATTTCAGAACTTAGCTCAAGGGAAGCTAACGGTAACTGAATACTGGGAGCGGTTTACAAAACTCCTCAAGTATGTACCACAGTATCAAACTGACGAAAATTTCAGGATACGGAAATTCATCATGGGATTGAATCCCGTGATAGGGGGAGAGGTCGATGTTCACAGTCCAACCACTATGGAAGGAGTTGTTGAAAAGGCCATAAGGCAAGAACAGAAATTAAAGGCTATTTTTGCTCATAAGGAGGAAGTGCGGAAGAAGACTGCAAACCCTTCTTTAACCTCTCTTGCACCCAGAAAAGGACCATGGAAAAAGTTTGGAAACAAGAGTAAGTTTCCAGGGGATAACAATAAGAAAGCAGCAGTAAATAAGCCTGCTGGAAACGTAAAGGATAATTTTGCTAAAAATTATAATAATGGGCAGAAGCCCTATGGAGGACAGCGTGACAATTACAAAACTGGAGGCAACTTTGAGCCTAAAAAGGGACCTGTAGGAGGCTGCTACAATTGTGGCAAGGACCACTATGCTAATCAATGCCCTTTGAAGAAGGATGATCGTAATCAATAGCATAAGATACATGCTGCAGTAGCAGACAAGCAAGCTGAAAAGCAAGTAACACCTATAGAAGTTCCGGGTAAGTTATTCGGCATACCTGTCACAATTCTTTTTGATACAGGAGCTACTGAATGTTTTATTTCTAATAAACTTGCTTCTAAACTTAAAAGAAAAGCTAGAAAAATGGATAAATCTTGGACTGTACAGTATGGTAATAATTCTGTTCATACAGTAAGTATGTGTCTTTTTGGGGCAGTCCTTGACTTACCTAACTTTTCCACGGAAGTTGACCTCTATGTTACACCTTTGGGATCGTATGACATTATCATCGGTGTCAATTGGTTAGCTGACCATAAGGCAAAGGTAGATTGCTATGAAAATAACATAAAGTGTTTAGATGATCAGCTGGAAACAACAGAGATTCAAGGGGTGAAACGGGAAATTTCAGTTAGGAAACTGTCAGCTATGCAGCTTAAAAAGGCTAAGAATAAAGGTTGTACTCTTTATGCCATAAAGATATCAGAATCTTTAGAAGAAGATGGTGATTACATGAAGCAAATTCCTCTGTTACAAAGTTTCAGGGATGTTTTTCCTGAAGAATTACCAGGGTTACCACCCAAGAGAGAATTTGACTTCACCATTGAAATCAAGCCAGGAACAGAACCTATTTCCAAAGCGCCTTATCGGATGACTACTACTGAGTTAGTCAAGCTTAAGGCACAGTTGCATGAACTTTTGACAAAAGGTTTGATTAGACCAAGTGTTTCACCTTGGGGTGCACCTGTAATATTTGTGAAAAAGAAGGATGGAACACTAAGGCTATGTATTGATTATCGGATGTTGAACAAAGCAACAATCAAGAACCGATATCCACTTCCAAGGATCGATGATCTGTTTGAGCAAATGCGTGGAGCAGCAGTTTATTCTAAGATAGATCTTCGATCTGGTTATCATCAGTTAAGGATTAAAGAAGAACACATTCATAAAACAGCTTTCCGAACAAGGTACGGACATTATGAATTCACAGTTCTACCCTTTGGATTAACTAATGCACCCGCAGCCTTTATGAATTTAATGAACAATATATTTCAAGAATACCTGGACAAGTTTGTACTTGTATTCTTGGACGATATTCTCATTTATTCTAAAAGCATTGAGGAGCACAATGAGCATTTGAAGATAGTTTTGGGAATTTTGAGAAAGAGGAAGCTGTATGGTAAGTTATCCAAATGTTCTTTCTTTGATTCAGAAGTTCACTATTTGGGTCATGTTATAAGTAAAGAAGGAATTGTTGTAGATCCTTCAAAAATAGTGGCAATAACTGAGTGGCCTGCACCAAAGAATGTGCACGAAGTAAGAAGCTTCCTGGGTCTTGCTGGTTATTATAGAAAATTTGTAAAGGATTTTTCTAAAGTAGCTGCACCAATAACTTCATTGCAGAAGAAGGATAAGAAATTCATGTGGAATGATAAGTGCGAAGCGGCTTTCAAAAGTTTGAAAGACCAGTTGACTTCTGCACATATACTAGCTGTACCAGACCCTAATGGGATTTTTACTGTTGTAACAGATGCTTCTGGGGAAGGCCTTGGACGTGTTTTGTTACAAAATGATCAGGTCATAGCATATGAAAGTAGAAAAATTAAGTTACATGAGCTGAATTAAGCCCCTCATGATTTGGAACTTGCTGCCATTGTTCATGCACTTCAAGTCTGGAGACACTACTTACTAGGGAAACCTTTTGAGTTGAAAACTGATCACTTAGGACTGAAATATATTTTTACTCAGCCCAATCTGAACGCCAGACAGAGAAGGTGGTTAGAATTTTTATCACAATATGTCTTTGATATTAGCTATATCAAAGGGAAGGAGAATAGAGTAGCTGATGCTCTAAGTCGTAGGAGGCACATTTCTACTCTTATAACATTAAGAACTTAGTTTAAAGATGAGGTAAAAAGTTCCTCAGAATCAGATGCATACTTTCAGCAAGTAAAAGCAGCGCTTGCTACAGAACCTAAGGATATAAGGTATAAAGGTTTTCATTTCGATAATGAAGGAATCTTGCGTTATGAAAACAGGGTATATGTACCTATGCTGAACGATTTGAGAAAGAAGTTGTTAGTTGAATTTCACAATTCACCTTTCTCTGGACACACAGGTATCACAAAAATGCTTGCTGATTTAAAACAGCAATACTTCTGGAAAGGTATGAAAAAGGATGTGATTAATTTTGTGACTCATTGTTTGGAATGTCAGTGGGTGAAGGCAGAGCATATGCACCCTGCTGGACTGTTATATCCTCATAGCGTACCGCAGTACAAATGGCAAGTAATAACCATGGATTTTGTACAAGGACTACCTATGTCCAGGAATAAACATGATGTTATCCTGGTAGTTGTAGATAAACTGACCAAGGTAGCTCATTTCATCGCTGGAAATCTAAAGGATGATTCACCAGTGCTGGCCAAAAGATTCGTACACGAAATTTTCAGGTTACATGGTGTACCAGAACTGATTATATCTGACAGGGATCCTTGAATGACGTCAAGGTTTTGGCAAACGCTTAACACAGCTCTTGGAACGAAACTAAACTTTAGTTCTGCTTATCATCCGGAAATGGATGGATAAACTGAGAGGGTAAATCAAGTGTTGGAGGACATGTTGCGAATGTATTGCATGGATCAACAGTATAAATGGGAAGAGTATCTTCCATTAGTTGAGTTCGCATACAACAATACTTATCACTCATCTCTTAAAATGGCACCATTTGAAGCACTTTATGGAAGAAAGTGCAGAACCCCTGTTAGTTGGGACAGTGTTGACGATAGAGTGGTAATTGGACCAGAGATTCTCACAGAAATGGAACAGCAAGTTAAGCTGATTCGTGAACAACTAAAGGAAGCAGCGGATAGACAGAAGAGCTATGTTGACCTTAAGCAGGTTGATAGAAGGTTTGAGCTTGGTGATAAGGTTTTTCTTCGTGTTAAACCCAGAAAGAGTTCTATAACTTTTGGCAAGGCAGCCAAGTTGTCACCTCGATTTGTGGGACCTTTCGAAATTGTCGAAATAATCAATCCTGTAGCTTATCGTTTAGCATTGCCACCTGATTTATCTCACATGCATGATGTTTTCCATATTTCTTTGCTTAAGAAATACGTTTCAGATCTGTCACATGTTTTAAATTGGAATTCCTTGCAGGTCCAAGACCCAGGAATAATCGTGGTTAAACCCACACGAGTGCTGGAAACTCGCCATTTGCATTTAAGAAATCATGATTTACAGCAATGTAAGGTCCAGTGGGACCAGTTTAGCGAGGAAAGTGCAACTTGGGAAAATCTGGAAGAGATGAAAATTGCTTTTCCTTCTCTTTTTCAAACAGAATGAAATCTGTTGACAAAACATACTTTTATGAACTTATTGTTTTTAAGTATTTATGAAAGCCAGATGAAGGCATACTTTATTCAGGTTGAATAAAATGTGCTGTGACATTGATTTCTGGAACTATTCAAATATGAAATAGGTGCATTATTTGTGTACTGATAAATTGATTGACCTAAATTAATTTAATATGTAATTCATCGGGATGATGAATCTTTTTAGGAGGGAAGCATGTAACACCCTGAACTGTTGTTACTTTCTCCTGAGCATACAAGTGTTGATATGTGATTTCTTGTAAAAGGATGTGTTCCTCGATTTAGAAATCATGCTTGATATGTACTGTAATTTCTTTGCAGATTGCAGATCTTGACTGAGTTAGAATATGACTAGACTCTTTTATCTATTTTATTTTGTATCTGAGTTTAATCTGATCTCGGAATAAATTATAGAGTTATCCATCTATAATACCTAGTCTTGGATCAGTGGAATTGATCCAAGTATTGCTTTAAGTTTCTTCGTGATGAATTAAAATCACCAACCTTGAACAGGTTGCAAGGTCTAGAAGCATTTAATAAGCTAGTCAGGAGTATGACTCAGGCTGATCAAGTGAAATGAAATGGTTCCCGATATGGAAGTATATCTGGAAGGTCTCGATTGTGGACCAGGTAATAATTCGGTTACATACGATTCTGCAGCCTAAGGCAGAACAGGAGCTAACCCTGTTCAGGAAGGTATGATGTAGGTCTTTTTTTGAGTATACAGAATGTAGACCTAACAGAAATTATTAATGATTAGTAACTTAAGACTAAACCTAACCTAGGGGTTAGATTAGTGTTAATCTAACCTAGACCTAGGCTAAGTGTTAATGTCCTAAGTTAGTATCTATGTGTAATATGGTTAGAATATGTATTATCCTAAATTCTAACCTAAGATACTAACCTAACTATGATCAAGAATGTAAAGGGGCCTATGGAGGGGTGCGAACCATGGGCAATGTTTTCTATGTTATTAAATGCATGGGATAAGGATGAAGGACAAGTCTTGGCGGAGGTTTTGGGAACGGCTAACTTGTGCCGACGTGGCAATTCACCAAAACTGGAAATGGACTTGAGATTTCATTTGTCTGTCGCCAACTTTGGCGGTCGGTGGCAGTGGAGTTTGAGTGGGAAAGTTGGTGTAAATTCATTCAATGTGCTCGATAGTCGAGCTCAGAACTCGCGTGAAGGCATGCAAACTGGGAAGTTGTTGGTTTGTTTGGCTTATCGTGATTTTCGGTTTTCTCTCTGCTTGTTCACTGGTTCTTCGCACCAGTCTTCTTGGAGTTACATGGCGAGTATGAGGGTATCTAGCTCTTTTCTCTGGTAAGGAGAATATATATGCCATGGAGATAACAAAATTTTGTTGATCGCTCTAACTTGGAAAAGGAAAAGGAAGTATGAGCTCTTCCAGTGGTCTGCTTCGGAATTTTGAGCAAAAATCCTAGCATGTTAGGCCCTAACCTTTAAAAATCTTGCTGTCTTTCAAGTGATTTCATTAGAACAACTCTGTTCAAATGATTTAAGGAATTATATGTTTATCTATGGATGTCTTGTGTGATTTTATTGGTACAGTATCTCTTCTGGTTCGAATTTTCATTTATCCTTTGATGGGTGTTTATTAAATTCGAACTGTGGCAATATTTCTTTGTGTTTGCATTCTGGCTTAAATATGCGAAACATAAGAAATGTGGGAATGCTCCGCCTACTCGGCATGAGCCCATTAATCGTTCCTGTAATGGGTATAGACCATTGTTATGTTTGTCGATTTTTGGTCGTCAATTTTGTTGTGGAAACAGTCGGGAAGGATACTGATGTACCTGTTTTATTGTTCAGTGTTTTGGAATCTTTGTAAGCTCTGTCGTGGGTTTTGATGTTGGTAGTTATTGATACTGTTGGGTTTCATTTCTGTCTTGAAGGCTGTTGTGAATAACATCTTTCGGTGTGAGAGTATCTTATTGCAACTCTTTTGGAATTGTTTCCTTTTTCATTGGGGTAACGAGATTTAACCGTTACAGAATGCATTATGGATGTATGTATATTATACATTGGAACGACTCTGTAGAGTTTAGTGAATGATTTGTATAAATGGATCACTTAGGAAGTTATACATATTTATATATGAATGTTGGATATGTGTATTATATTAGAACGACTCTGTGGAGTCCTCTGAACAAATCGTATACTATGATCCACTGCTGAGGATATAGATACCTCCTTGAGTTTTGTTAACTTGAATTCCGTTGGAATCTTGTAGAAGTAGCAGGTCATGCAACCTCTATTATTTGTAATGGAATTTAGTATTGATTCCCATGGTTTACATTTATGTCTCCTTAGGTGTAAGCCTGTTTGAGAATTTTGATAAGATTCAGTTGAATTCTTTGTTATGAAAATCGGTATTTGAATTGCTTACACTTGGTTTTTGTCGAATGCTTACCTTAATTAGCATAGATTGATTCTTTATCTATTTTTATCTTATACTGTTGTTGGGTTCCGTGGTTATGGATAATAACCCGTTAACAGTATGTAATGTAAATATAGATTCATATTCGTTTTAATCAAAATGACTCCGTGGAGTCTATTGAATGATTTATATGTTTAAATCACTGTTCATGGTTGAAAATAGATGAATATTGGAAATGGTTGTTCCAGCGACTTAAGGGAATAACATGTATTTTGATCTCTGTTATTTCATAAGAATACCATCGTGTCGCAAAGACTTTGTGGTACAGATTCTTTTGGTATATTTTTACGTCTTCAGTCTGTGCAAATTTGTGTAAAAGATTGGCAAGGGTGCAGTCGGATTCCTTGTTTTAAAATCAGTAATTAAAGTTGCTTTCATGATTTTTATTATGCTCCATTGATGAGGTCAATTGGAATCATATACAATTATTTGCCTTGTTACCACTGTTTGGAATCATTTGAATTCTTGAAAGGTAACCTGTATTTCTGTCTCTTATTAAACCTGATATTTGGACACTGTCGTTTGTCATTGTTTGATTTCCTTGAGTATGGAAAATTATTTTGTGTTTTGGCTCTGTTGAAATGAGTCGCGAATACCATACTTTAAACTTGCATGTGCCAAGGTTAGAATAGATTTGCTATATTCTTTTCCGTTTACTCCTGTCTGATTGAGACTGGGCATGTTCAGAAATTTTGTGTGATTTTCTTGGCTTAGTCTTAGGGAAACATCCAATAGCCTAATGCAATGTAGTCTATTGTTGACTGCAATTCTAGAGGTTCTTTGATTTCGAACTTGGGTCGTAAAGCCTTGTTGTGTTCGATTTTTATATTGACAGTAATTCTTCTTATGGTTTGACGGTTTTGTTTGTATACATACTGGATGAATGCATCTCATATGTGTAGACGGTACAGTAGTGAACTTGTGCAAAGGGAAGTATGAAAGATTTGGTTCTTTCTCTTCTATTATTCTAATACTTGTTGATATCTGCCTAACAGTTGGAATTGTTCTTGTATCTTATTGGTGGAATCATGTTTACTTGTTTGGATAATTGATCTCATTTAAACAGGGTGTTTAATGAAAACAATTGATGGATTGCAATTGTTTTAAGAGTTAGTGCTTATCATGCTCAGTTCATTGAACTGACTCATGTTGACTATTTTTGCAGATGGTTTCCGTAAGAGGTAAAAGCAATGCAGATCTGACAGGCTGATCAGATTATTTAATTTGTTTTATAATGAATTACTGCTGGAATTTATAAGTTTACTAAATGTGGAAAGATGTTTCTTTTCCGTTAGTATTGTAACAAGTATGCTGCTTGCATAAAATGTAATTGTATAGTTCTGAAAGGAATGGAAATAAGTGGTTGTTACTTATGTGTTGTATTCTATTTCTGATAGTTGACCTTCTACGGTTTTTATACCAGAATGGCAATGTTATTTTTGTGTGATTTGGATGCTTTTGTGATTGACAATGAAAGCTTAAAGAAAATGTGATTGAAATTATATGAGTGCTTAGCAGATCTTATTGTTCTAGCGAAAGCAATATTGAATTTAAATAATTGTCTTTCTAAAAGATAGGTTAAAAAAATGAACCTAAGCAGAATGCTAAACAAGCTAAATTAAATTACTGATCCCTAGTCTTGATTATGACAGGACATCACTTAATTGGATTCTTAATCATTTATATCTTTATACTAATAAGTATGATATAAATTCAGTTTAGAGAACTGATATAAATCAAATGGAGTTCAGATGGCAATCTCAAGTAAAGGTTATGAGATATTGTCCAATTCTGTTGTTTTAGAATCATGGATATTCTAATGACTCCTTGATGAAACCATGACCTTAATAACTCCACCATGTAATGAGTTTTATTGATAAAGGTCGTCTTAAGGTGAAGAATCCAAGGATTTGGGAAGGCTAACCAATGGGGGAAGTCTTAAAAGTAATTTAATACTCAAAGTGCATAACGCATATTAATAAGTAGATCTTTTCGAGGTGGATTTAAAGGTTGACGGAACAAGACAACTACAGGGTTGTACCTCCGAGAAGATTAGGATCTTCTTGAAGTTACAACAATGCAGGTGACTTATGGCGACACCCTTTGCATTGATCGCTAAGATTTACACTTGTGATCGGATTAGTTACTCAGGGACCGATTAGGAATGTGGTCAGGTTATAAGGCTGCGTAGGAGGTTCGAGGTATCTTGACACATTGGTCTAACTACAGGGTTAAACCATTATGTCACCGAATCCCTAATCCTCATGGGCATCCATATAACATTATCACCTTGTTAATCTATCTCCGAGTGATTAAATTGTGAAAGGAAGGACTGACAGTAGTCAGTGTAGGACATTCTATATAACATAAGAATGGGGTGAAGGGCGTATTCCAGATTGACAAGTATGTCGTTAAGGAATACGAGACATAAACAGTATGTTTCAAATCTTTGGCCAAAGTATCATAAGCTGCTGATTGCATTGTCCTAATTCACCTAGTCTAAGGGATGAGATGCCGATGAATAATAGTAACAATTATTCAGTTAGGTTCCTTGGACAGAGCATTCTAAATCCTAGAGTAGGGAAGAGAACCGCAAGAGTAAAGTGTTAACTAAAAACACCAACTCTTATTACTCATGAATAGATCGGTAGATTACCGAGTCATGGAATGAATAGATCGGAAGTACTCCGAGTCATTACAGCTGCATATGGTTGTCTGTTATATGAATGGTTATTTGATTTGTGAGTTCTAAATTATGTATTTAGAACCAGGATGCAATTATCAAAAAAATAAAAATAAAATTACTTGTTCTTAGGTATAAATTGGGGATGTTACAACAGACAATGCACCTTCCTTAAAAATGTCTCCCATTTCATTATCCTTGGAAGACTCCTCTATAAGTGCAACTTTGATGGTATTATCTTACGATGCCTCACAAGTTCTGAAATTCCTTATACCATTAAGAAGGTTCATGATGGCATATGTGGAGGTCACTTTAGTGGCCTTGCTATTGCTAAGCGTATTATTCACCTAGGCTACTACTGGCCGACTCTTAACCATGATTGTTGTAGCTATGTCAAATGCTATGTGAAATGTCAACAACATTCCAACCTTCATCATACATCCAATCATGCCTTATAGGTCGCTCGTGACCTTTGGCGCTTCTCTCAATGGGGTTTGGATCTTGTTAGAGAAATCAATCCTCATTCTTCCCAACGTCACCAATGGATCATAACCACTACCAAATACTACACAAAATGGGTGGAAGCCATACCACTCATCTCCACTAAAGCGAAGAAAATATGTGAGTTCATTAACCATCACATCATTTGTTGCTTTGGTGTCCCTCATCACCTCATCACTGACAATGGAAAACAATTCAAAAACAAAACACTACAAAAACTTTGCGATGCCTTTGGCATTCAGCTTAGTTTCTCCTCACCTTATTACCCATAAACCAATGTCCAAGCTGAATCCACTAACAAAACCCTTAATAAAATTCTCATGAAAGTGGTTGATGATACTGGGAAGGATTGGCATACGCACATTCCTTTTTCCTTATGGGCATACCGCATTAGTATTCACACTTCCATTACGGCTACACCCTTTTCACTGGTCTACGGTACCAATGTTATTCTATCACTCGAAGTCTAGATCCCCTCACTCTGAATTTCTCTCCATGACATCCTCACTGATGATGAATTTTGTTAGGATCACTTAGTATAACGAGGGTTATTAGATGAAAATCATCTTAATGATCTGGATCACCTTCAAGTTTACCAACAACATATCAAACATGTTCATGAATGAACCTTTCAAGTTGGTGACCTTGTCTTGAAAGAAAATTAACATGTAACTAAAGCACAAAAAATTAAATGGGGAAATTTCACTCATAATTGGCTTGGACCATACATTGTAACTCATATCTATGGATCAGGTGCCTATTGTTTGTCCTCACTTGAGGGAAAACCTGAACTTGAGCCCCTTAACATATTGCATCTTCGACCATTCTATTGTTGAATCATTTTCCTATGTCACCCTTCCTCTCTCTCCACGCTCATCCCTTGAGCACTATCCACTCCATCGATCTCCCTAACGATTAAACAAGAATTATGTGAGTACCCGTCACTTGTTATCTTCTCTTGAATATGTGTACCACGGCACTACACATAGCATGATTCTCATGGATACTTTTCATCGACCTTTAGATGAGATACCATGGTCGTTCCACCTCACCTTTTGAAAAAGAGTCCTATCCTTCACCTTTGTCTTGTCCATGATTTCAAAGACCTCCAATGGGACCAACTCCTTAAGTCGCACTTCTAATAAAAAATATGACTCCCTTAAAAGGACATCTTCCTCTCGACCAAATTGCTACTATAAATAGACTACTCTCTTGAAGGATAGCTATGTGAAGCTTAAAAAAAAAAAATCTTCCCACATCGATCAGCTTCACGAATACCTCAAGGAGTACCATGTTATTTATCCCATATAGACGTCCCACATTGATCAGTATCTCAAAACAAAAATTCTTTTTTAGTCATGGACTTGCCCATTGTGACATTGGACCTCTTTCCTAAAAGACTTGTCACTCATAACGTATACCATTAACTACCTTTCACCCACCTTACATTTCTACTCTCACTTCCTAAATTACCTCAAGGGAAATCTTTGACTTTTGACATTTTGTGATCCTATGACTACTCTCACTATAGAACAATTAATCATGCAATGCCTTCTGGATCTTGTGTTCATCACCGCCTTCACGGTATGATATTACCCAATCAAGTGGCTCTATTACCCCCCATCTAATCTTTTAACCATCTTTTTTTACATTTTGATTACCTTATAAAGGACTTGGTCCTCACCGCTTACCTTTGGGTTCATTCTCCTCTTTCACCATAATAACCTTCACCTAAATCATTTTACCTATAATATATCCCCACCTATTAAACCCAAACCCACAACATGCCCAAAAACCTACCAACTCATTCTCATATTCTTCCTTAGCTTATGGGAGAACTACATCGGCCTAAGGTCCCTTTTCACAAGGACTATGTAGGTAGCACTCTGAGGGTGTGGGGCCCTTAGAGGTTAGCTCACCCACTCTCTACCCTAAAAAATTCATTAACCATGCCTAACTCACCATTTACCCCACATTTCACTTAGTTACCCTTTTCTAACAAAATTGAAAATTATGCCACATACATAACAAGTTGTTTACCCTAGCATACATTTATTACACCTACCATCACTCTATCATCACTATGCATAGATTATACAAAATTTCACATATGATCCATAGTATCATTCATTGCAAACTTGACTCAATCCATGCCTAAACCAACCTAACTCGAATCATGCCTAACCAAACCTAGCTTGCCTAAACCAACCTGACTCGATCCATGCCTAAACTGACCTGACTCGATCTGTACTTAAACTGACCTATCTCCGTCATGCCTAACTCACCTAATCCATTCATATCATAATGAAATTAAAATAAAATACACATCACAACACATAATCATCTGAACCTTTACATCTCATCATATAAATACTAGTGTATAAAAATAATGTACACTCATCTCAAACATACATGTGTCTCTCATACATCATCAACTCACAGGCCACTATCAAATACACAAATATCTTCAGCTCGTAGGTTGGTATCATGTACACAAAATTCATACTCAATACAAAATCTCTTTAGCACACAGGTTGGTCTCATATATAATCCATACAAAAATGATTCGACACACAGGTTGGTCCATAGTAAGTCAATCATCTCTCCATATGATGTCAGGGAATGCTCCATATGCATGTTTCTCTCCTGACCCCTCTGTTGCACCTGTCTGGTATCACCTCGTACTGGTGGCCCCTCACTTGGGGTTGGTCTCTACACACTAGTGGCCTCACCACGACCCTGTCCCTGGGCTCGTTGGCCCCTTGTACTCTCTAAACTCTGAGTGTGGGATCTAGTCCTCTCACTAGAGGCCTATTGTGCTCTATACTTGACATAGGAGGGAACATCTAGCCTGATAGCTAACAAATGATCTTGATAATATCATGCCTCTACTAGGCCATCCCTGAATTTAGCCATGGTCACTATCTGTGGAGGTTCCATGGGTCTCGCTACCTGCATAGGTAAATTTACAAGGGGACCCTATCCCTAAACCTGCACTGAGCCCTATGCTAGTACTAGAGCCTAACTTGGCCTTGGAATCTATGCATGTGCCTGTATCTAGGCTTGTAGGGTAGTAATTTGTGCATGTGTTATTGTTAGCTAACCCTACAAACCCGTAACCTACCCCTGCTCTGTGGCCAACTAGCCCTGTAAATCCATTACCTGTGGCTGTAGGGTGGCTATATTCTCTCCATCATCACCTACCTCCTCTCCATCTCCCCCTTCCTCTACCTACGCAGGTACCTTTCTCTGCCCTACCTGAGCATGCAGCATCGATATCTAAGCATGTAAGATGGCAACTTGTGCCTCTAAACCTATGAGCTACCCCAAGATGATCCCAAGCCATGCCACCAAAGTAGCCACCTTCCCATATAGGGTGTCTCTTTGAACTGTGATGGTGGCTAAGTCTGGCTACCTTAGCCTTGGTGGTATGGATCTCGACTATGTTGCCCACCATTACCTGTATCCATCTGTAACCCTAGTATCATCAATCTATGTATCTACTGGCTACTCCTCCTGTCCAATCGACACTATGGGTCATGCTGGAGACATAGGTCTCTCCACGTCATCTCTCCTATACTGTGGTAAGGGTGGTGGTACACCCTGGACTAACTTGAATTGGAACCTAACCCACTCTATGAGTATCCACTTATGCTCTCTCGCTCTCCTCCCCTCTATCCAAAAATAAAGTTGTAGCCCATCTAGCTCTGTGGCTATTTTTCTGTATGAGGGGAAGCCCACATACGACCTCCAAATGATGTCCATCCTAGACAACCCCTCTAGTAACCTCTTGTAGTAAGCTACATCATGAGTAGCTCTATCACCTCAGGCCTCTCCCATGGTCGGTACCCACCTCCTATACCCAAATCTCAAACCTCTCTATGAGAATGCATCTGCCTAGGCCATCCCCACTGTTCAAACACAAACAATGTGCTCATAAGCCCAACAATGCAGTAGTATAATGTAGTAGATGTTAAACCTTTGTAGTCACCCATAGGCCCATAGCTCTCTATATACCTGTGTCAACAATGTAGGTGCCCATGTGAACTGTGTCTGATGTATCACCATGTCATGAAGGACTCCCATCGGTGACCTCAGGAATCTCCCACTCTCTGCATCTGGAAATGCGTAGCAGCACGCTGCCTCCATCAATAGTACCACTAACCTCATCTCCTCTGGATGATCTCTATACATCACTCCATAGCTCATGTGAGCACTATGGAATGTTAGTTCTGCTACACCCTCACAAAAAATGGGTGTTATTATCTCCTCAGATGCCTCTCAAAAGATAGACTAAACCTGGGTCACCAATATGGGCAACCACAGGATCTTATAGATGTCTTCTAGGGTGATCATCATCTCACCCGTCAACATGTGGAAGGTATTGGTCGCCGAGTCCCATCTATCAATGAGGGAAACCATCAGACTCACCTCCCTAACTACATGTCGGTAGCACCTCACCCCTATCAACCCCGCCTCTACAACATGTTGCCACTCCTCCTGTGTCATGCTTACCTGTATTGTCAATAATAAGGGTGGCACCCAAGCCCTCTTCTACAGCTCATCTCGAGCTTGCATCCCATATGAAAAATGTATTAGTATACCTTCCCAACTTACCCTATTTTCACACCACATCCCGACCTAATCTCTAATCAAACTTACCCAAACCCATCTACCCTACCTATCTACCCTAACCCTCACCCAAACCTACCCAAACGTATCTATGCTACCTATCTACGCTAACCCTCACCCAAACCCATCTACCCTACCTATCTACCCTACCTTTCTACCCTAACCCCCACCCAAACCCATCCACCCAAAACTATCTACCCTACCCCTCAACCCTTCTCGTCTCCCTTAACCCTTTTCCCTCTCACATGACCTACCCCGGTTTTCCCTTGACCAACCATGGTCTCCCCTTGACCGGCATCAGTCACTATTCTTGTGACCAATACCGATCACTACCCACTGACATCAATCATAATTCGACCGATGTCGGTCATTGTTGTGTCGCCCACCACAACTTCCCAACCCTACTTTTTCCCTCCCTAGTCATTCTACCCACCCAACTCACTCCTTACACCCCTAAATATCCCTCTATTACCTTCTTGCTCTACACCCCACCCTTCCACATTCCCTTTTCCCTCTCTTTTTCCCATTTTGAAATTCTTCCCCCCAAATCCCCCATTTTTCATACTTTCTATATTTTACATCAAATTTACCAAACAATACATCAAAAGGTTTGGAAATTACCGCATCCCAATGCCACCATCATGGTGGAACCTCCAGCCTCCATGCCACTCCTCTTTATCCCTCTCCAGCCTCCACCATCCTTGAATGACCTCTCACTCTCCCAACCAATCACCTCACTTGATCCAATCTCACAACCCCACCTCTCACCCAATCAATCTCCCCTATGTGGCTTGCCAACCAATCTCTCTGCTGCACTCTTTTCTCCTCTTCCTCTTTTCTCTCTTCTTGTCCTTTTCTTATTTCTTACAATGCACAAATGAATTTTATAACTGAGGGTTTTCCACTTTTTATACCCCACCAGACTCAACCGACATCGGTTTCCCCTTGACTGATATTGGTCATATGCCCTCATTCACCGACATCGGTTCCCATAGACCATCATCGGTTCATAACAACCGATGTTGTTTACCCTGCATAGTCATTTCCCTCACATTTACCTAATTTTCCTTACCTCCCCCTTCTTTTACCTCCCTTACACCTACCTAGACCACTTTCCCTTCACCTTTGGCCCTCCACCTTCTTCAACCTCACCTCATCCTCTATTGACCCCTACCTCAGCCTTACCCATGCTATGACCTATCTACCTAGACCTGAAAAATTGTTTGTGACCTCTGAGCCAATGTGCTCTCTATACCTTGCGACACTGTTACCTGTGTTGATTGACCTAGCTACCTTACCTAGCATATTATTGTGTTGTCTATCTTGATCTTACCTTTGGTGTACCAGGACATACCTAAAAATTCCTACACCTAACCTACATTGTGTTTCCTGACCTTATCATATACCTTGGATACAAGATTCACTTCACCCTTGTTTGGATAAAATTATCGACCTTATACAATGTAGAGTTTGCCTGCTCTTCAACTTGGTAGCGTGCTACAATTTATACATGTGTGTGCATTTGACTGTTGCTACCTTTGACCCTGACCCATTCCTTAGATTTCCTGAGTAGATGTTTCACCCTTTTCCCCTACCCCCACTTGTCTTTCCCTCACATTTACCTTTTATCAAACCACTCACCACTTTAGCATGTTGCCTCGTCAGTTCCTGGTTTGAGGGGGATCACCTTCACCCACACATGGGGCAACCACATCTTATTTTTGTTAGCATCGCTTACCAATACAAGCTACATAACAAAAAGTGGAAAAATGTAGACACTAAAATTAGGTCACACTCCCCTTTCATCCCTCGACATATAAACACCCTTTATTACATTTACCTAGCCATGACCCCCTTCACCCCACTAATATTAATTTAATTAATTAAATATTAATTAATTTTTTATCCTCACTATATTTATTATTTAAATATCTTATTTAAATAATATTTACACATATAGTTCACTTAGACACCTCTTAGACACCTCTTCAAGCTAACTCAACCTAAGACCTATTCTTAGCAAGTTACCATAACTAAGTAATACTTACCCAAACCCTAAAAATCAATGTCTACCTTCCCTCTAACCATATTCCCGCATGCTCACAAGAGGCTCCGACTCTAACCCATGGGATAATGACATGAGATCCAAGGAAATAAGGAGGATCTCCCTAAGTTTAGTAAACCTAGGAAATCATGCCTTGACCGACATCAGTTACCCCTAACCATTTCCGGTTAACTCAGATCGTCGTCAGTTACCCCTTTTAACCCAAAACAACGTTATTATAAAGATTGGAACATGGAACTTGGAAGTTGAAAGCAAGAAATTTAATAAACAAGAACAAATATCAGAGAGATAACACATGTTTAGGGAGCTAATTCTAGCAAGAACTCATAACCAAGGAAGGAGATTGAGCATCTTCTCCTGCATAGCCAACCCAAACACGTTCTGATCTATCCAAGAAAAGAGGAGTGTGCATGCAGCCCATGCAGAAGATTTTATTCAGTTGGTGATCACTTGCAACCTTCAGACCCATCATTAGAACCTCCATCCTTCAAACACATAACTTTAGGAATGAAATCCAAGTAAGTACAACATCATACTTTCCTAGTTATTTCATTTCATCATTATTTTATCATCCATTGTTTATCTTGCTCTCTATTGACCTTCTCCAACATTTTCACCTCTATAGACCCATCAAAACCTCGCAATGGCCTATTATAGTCACCCAATACCCTGTCCTGACCCACCAAATCCTTTTTACAATCACAAAGGATACCAAAACCCTGTTCTGTGACATTTCCAGATCTCACAGTAACTGGCGCTGGTTATACCTAACCATAGTCGGTCACCCCTGACCGACGCCACTCTCTGTGCTTGCCCACACAACCTTAAACAGAGACCTACCCACCTAATTTTTACCTCACCCTCACTCACCTGTGACCTACCTGAGACCTTTATTAGACTTGTAGAGACCCATAACCAATCATTTGACCTTTGGATTCTATTCTAGCTTAGCCTGTTAGATTAGATCTATTTTCTTATTGTGTTTTTAAGTGAGATGCCTAAATAATTTTAAAATAACAATAGGAGGTACTTTGTTTATAGCTTTAATTTGTTTTTAAAAATGGATTGACAACCATCTAGGAAGTATCACACTTCCCGGATCTAGATCACGCTAGGTAGTTCACTACCCATATTGTTTAATTCTTTCTGGTGATCTTGCTTTCATTACAGGTAGTTCCTCCTAGCCAAAAGGAAGCTCTCACGGTCAGCTATGGATTCAGAATTCATACGTGCACAATAATCCATCAACTTAAATTTGAACAGGTATTCTCCTATGCCCATTACCCTATTTTTTTCATCAATGATTCAAGGAAACAATCTAAGAAAAAGGTGAAACACAAGGAAGAAGATTAATGTGTAAACTTTTTGAAGGGAAACAAACAAACAAAATTTTTCCTAGGAATGAAGAAAATACAATAGAACCCTTGATGGGTCCCACTGGGTGTGTGAAAATGTTTCATTGTTTTCTTTACCTTTTGAAAATGATGAAATAGATAAGGGTAAGGGCTAGGAGGAATACATGTTAAATGGGTTGGTTGATGGTTGTTGCGTACATACTAACTTATTGATCTAATGCTGATTGTGAGAGATTCCTTTTGGCTAGGAAGAACTACTTGTAATAGAAAAAAAGACCACAAAAAGATAGTTAAATAATATATGATAGTGGACTGCCTAGCGTATGATAGTTCTGGGAAGTGTGATACTTCCTAGATGACTATCAATCTAGTGTTTAAAATAATTAAATGCTAGAAATAAAATAAATCCTACTGTAGATGATATGATTTATGTTTATCATTCAAGTACAATAAGAAAATCATAACATAATAGGCTATGTTGTGGTTAGATTAGAAAGGTAGGTGGTTGTCAGGGTGTTAAGACTAGTTAGGGTCTGATTCTAGGTTATTTAGGTCAACTGGTTAAATGATTATTGGGTTTGTTCTTTATCAAGGTATAAAACACAGAGACCGATGTCGATCGGGTATAATTGATGTCGGTTTAGGTAGAATGGACGACAGTTGTGGATAACTAGCTTTGATATGATCAAGGTAAAAGACACTCTAATAGATCAAATGGTAGGGGCTGATCTGAGGTCAAATGAGGTTGGGAGATTGGATTAGAAGGTCTTTGGAGATCTTAGGTATGCTCAGAAATGGATATTAGGTCAGAATGGTGATTTGGTGGTGTGGGTAAGGGAAGTGGTTAAATTATAAGCTAATAAAAAATGGAGGAATAAACATGCAAAGTGCAAACTAATGATAGGAATGAAAAAAGTTAACTATGCCGAAATAGACAATGTTGGTAGAGATGTACTTAATGTGATGCAGGTTTTGATGGCTGAATGGAGATAGTTATTGATAATAAGAATAGTGTTGTATATCGTAGTAGTAGCTCCCAGAAGGATTCTGTGAGTATAATGCTTTTAAAATCTATCTTGATGATGGCTCTGGATGTATGGATGCGTGAAAAGATGCTCGTTCTGCTTCCATGCAACTCTCTTCTTGTCTTCTTTTTCTTAGAATGTGCCAACCTAAAAACATGTTGTTTCAATGAATAAATGGTAACTGATGACGGTTCCAGGTTGACTGACATTGGTTTAGGTGTGACCAGAGTCAGTTAAGTTGGGATTCCTGAGGTTTACTAAAATGGGTAGATCTTTTTGATTTCTTGGGCCCAATTATTTTATTCTCATGGATTAGAATAGAAAATTCCCTTATAATGGGTGGGAATGTGCTTAGAGAGATTGTAGGGATTGATTTTAGGGTTAGACCAAATCTTAGCTATTTAAAGCAAGTAAGATTAGGTCCTAGTTAGTTATGGAAACATGGCAAGAATAGGTCTAGGGTGAGGTGGTTGGATGAGGTGTCTAGGTGAGGTGGAAATTAGGTCAATTAATGTAATTAAATGATGAATATTGTGAGGATGGGTATTAATTAAATTAAATGAATATTAATGTGGCATGGAGGGGGCCATTGTTAGGTGAATATGTTTGAGATGGTTATTTGACAAAGGACCAAGGGGAGTGTGACCCAATTTTGGTGTCCACAGTAGGGTTTTCCTCTTTGTGCACAACCAAGTTATGCACTACTAATTCCATATCTAACTTTGGCATGTCCGCATACAACCAAGTAAATATATCAAAGAATTCATTCAAAAGCAACACAAAGGTTTTTTGTTCTTGGGATGAGAGCAAAGCCCTCAACTTGACCATTTTAGTAATTTCCTCTATACCAATGTTTGCATATATGGTATCCTCCACAAGAAAGTTGGATTCTTCCTCCATGTGCGTAGGATTATGGGGGAGATTGAGATATTCTTCTTCTAAGGGTGTCTCAATGTGATTTTCATTGTTAGGCTGGTTAGCTTTTTTGTCCACTTATTTTTCTTTTTATTTATCCCCTAGTGCCTCGAAAAGGTTTTCACTATAGGACTTTGACCTATTATTGTTGCAAGGATTCTCTATGGAAATATTTCACTTAATTTTTTTTTTAACTTTGATGACTGTAGAACTCATTCTCCTCCCAGAAATATGTGCATGCGTTAAGGTTGATGGAGAAGCCCTTATTATGATCACCAACTAGAATGTATCATGAAGATGCATAAAATCACCAATAGCTTCATCATTTTCAAATATGTCTATTAGTACATGTTTTCATTGGTCCTAGTTAACAAATGATGGGTAGAAAAGGTGTAATGTTGGAATCATAGGGGATGTGCTAGGGGTTAACTTATTATAATTAACATAGCCATGTCAAAAAATAGGTTCATAGAGGCAAGGTCTTTGAAAATAATACATCAGTAATCTATTTCAATTTCGTATTTAGAAAAGATATCTTCACATTCACAAGAGGAAGCCTCAAATTTTTGGGGATGAGACCCACATGTCTTAATGTCAATACCATATTTACAAAACTTACGATGTGGTATCGAAAGAGATTTCAGCATACCTTGTTCATTTATGTCACAGCCATATCCTTTGTATCCCTTAGGATACATCATTTTATTGGGGATAACATACTTGGGTGATTGGTAGCATGGAGCCATCTCAACATCCAAAGGTTAGGAGACAATATTGATAAGCATTATTTCATCAGCTAATAAACCACCAAGAGTGAAATTTTCTATTGTACAATTTTCAATGGAATGTTGATATTCGTGGCAAGGCGTACCATGCACTTTGGGTCATAGGGGATCTTAGAAACTTAAAGTTCCTTTTGGAGATCATATTCTCTATAGTAATTTGCAACAAATTTCATCTCCCATGAAGAAAAAGGATAATCTGATGTAGAAGCATTGTTATCATTAACAAATAAGGCATATGGATCAACTCATGAGGTGAGAACCTTCGATTGAATTGGAATGACCATATTTATAGAAGGGCATTTATAAGTCATGGGAAAATAACCTGAAAATGTTCTACAATGAGAAAAGGGTTGAGAATCCCCCTGAATATTGATTATTTTCCCTTCATGATATAACTTCAAACACTGATGATATGTAAAAGGTATGACCTACATGGTGTAAATCCATGGGTGACTGAGTAGTATCTTGTAAGGATGCTCCAAGTATAAAACATAGAACTTAGTATCATGAGTAGTAAGCCTTGATAGTAATGACCTTAGTTTCTAGATCAATTTTAGTGTGACCTTGTTATGAAACTGGTTTCAAATTGAAAATATTCAAACCCGATCTTCCATCCACAAGCAGACTTTATATCTTCTTATGATTGATAATGACCTTGATGTGTAATGGTAAGTTATGGGTAGGATCCTCTTCATGAGTCTATTCATGACTAAAGGTTATGTGCCCTATTCGATCAATGTGCACGCAACCATGGCTTGGAAGTGTCTAGGATTAATATCAACTGACACTCCTAACCCCTATAAGATTTTACAAAGGATGTCCTTGTGAAAATTAAATATTTTAAGAAGATTTAAGATTGAAATCTTAGTTGTAGTTTTGTAAAGTTACTTTACAATAGCATATTGTCCTGAGGATTATATAGAGGAGGTTATGAGATAACAAGGATTACAATGCATTTCCATGGTAAACTCATTCATTTTAATCTTAATGGTGTTGATATTCTCAAAAGTTGGGTTAAAAAAAATAATTAGGGCATCAAAAGGATTATTTATTCTTGCAACATAATTATCATTTTTGGTTTGGGACAACTATCCTTGATCTAAATTTTCCTTTCCTTTATTATGCTTGGGGAAAGGTTCTTTGTAAATTCTAAATTTTTTGTTGAAAAATTTATTAGGGGAAGAGGAATCAATTTACATTTCACCACTATCAATTAAGCCCTACATGAAGTGTTTTAACTTTATACACTTATTAGTTTTATGACCCTTGACACAATGAAATGTACAATATTCATTTTCTCTAAACCATGATGGATTAGGTGCATCATCTCCATAGGGTATATTTTTTGGGTATTTAACCATATTGACTACATCTAACTATTTTAATATCGATGACATAAAGTCAAATAGAGGGGTGAAAATGTTACATTTGTACTTAGGGGATTGATGTGCCTTAGAAATTTTGAAAGGAGCGTGATTTTGAATTGACTATACTCTTTTAGATTATGTTATACCATCACGCATGATGTTATTATTCTTATTTGGAACAAAATTTTATTTGATGTTAGGATTTCAATCATGAGCATCATGTGAGAAGGGTTTTAAAGTCCCTTTTTCTAAAAATGCTTTTTCAATTTTACTACCTTTGTCTATTACCTCTTTGAATGAGTTTCCACAATGCATATAAAATTGGAAAGTAATCTCGGGGTGAAATTTAAGTACAAATATGATGACCAATTATATCTATGGTATGGTTTAAGGGAAGCGACTAGCGATCCCTTGCCATCCTTGCAAGAAACTAGTGAAAATTTCATTGTTTTTTGTTTTGCATTGCACAAATCTATCATCATAACATCATTTTCCATGTTATAGGAGAAGAGATGTACAAATTTTTCTACTAATTGTGCCCATGTAGAAATGGACCATTTAGGTATATGTAAAAACCATTCAATTTCTTGGCCCCCTTAGACTCTATGGGAAAATATGAATGAGATAATTATCACTAAAAGAGACCTCTTGACATGCCATTTAAAATTATATAATGTCATCTCTTCGATCACCTTTGCCCTTGTATTTTTCAAATTTGGTAAAATAAAAGTGACAAGGGAAATGTACCTATGACATATCACTGTCAAAGGGATATGCGAATAGATATTCAAACTAATACTTTTTACTATTTCCTACATCACCTTATTGTAAAGCAGTAAGGGAAGTCTTCATGGATAACCACTCTTGATTGAATATTTTCCCTTGTGAAGGTGATGTTAGGTTATATAAATGATTAATTATAGTTTTATTAACACTATTATTATCTGTGTATAACTCCTCATATGATTCTTTACATTTTTTTGGATGAGTCCAGTTGTATTATAAAAGTCATGATGTGAATCTTTAGATTTTTTATTGTCTAGGAGTATTCGTTGATTCCTTATTAACATGTGAAGCCAAGCTTTCTAATTGGTGAGAAAGGGATTATATTTTTTGTTATAAGGTAACCTCTTGGGTTGGTATCTCTTTACGATTTTCACAAGAGGGAGGTTGTTCATGATTAGCATATTCTTCATGATCCTCGCAATGAATTTTCACAATGGGGATGTGATACTTGCCATCATTTTGAGAAGGAAATTCTTCCTCATTTCATTGGCTAGAAGTAGAAGTATGTTGTGGATTTAGGATTTCATCAATGTTATGTGGAGGATTCTCTACTTCTTCCTCTTCTTTAACCATGTTAACAAGGAGAGAGGGATCAAATGTAGATGACAACTTGACCCCTAACTCTACAACACACACAAGATTCTCATGTCTGTTTTGAAACAAGAAGTGGTCTATTTGGGTAGGGCTAAATTCAAATTTCGACTGAGGATGATTATCCTCACCACCACTATGATCAACCATGGTGTTTTATTCAGAAAGTGGGTTTATCTTGTCATTTATAAATGGGTTTGACCCTAATTTTCAACGCCCCATCCTTGTGATAGGAGGTATAACAAGAAATTTTTTAGTAAGGTTGATTTAAAATGGACCCTAGAATAAAATAAGCAGTGTAACGACATCAAATCACAATAAAGAATGTCAAATAATGAATGGAAACCAATCCAAAGGATCAAGGCAATATGAACCAAGAATAACAAAGGATAAATAATGACACACTTATTAAGGTACCATATAAAAAGAAGTATCTAGGACAAAATAATCAAGTACAAGACTATGATCTAATCACAAGAATAGCTACTCTCTACATTCTCAAAGATAGTTTTGGTGACAATAATGACAACACAATATCAAAAATTATGTCAAGTTTAGAATTAAAAAGGCCTAAATACTAAGAAGGTATTGACTTGATCTTCTAACAAGGTATCGTAAAAAAAGTTTAGATATAAACACAGTCCAATTTTTTGAAAATGGAGCTTATAAATGTGAGCAATGCAACAACACTATTTAGACATGTTAATCAAGTTTTTTACATAGAAAGATTTCAGTATCAAAATGATGTTATCACAATTTGAGCAGTGTAACGATGACACTTTCCAAAACTCAAGTAAATTTAATGATCAAAACTAATTCTAAGTATATTAAGAAGTTTTTTTTAATGCGAGCAACATAATAATACAATGTAGAGAATTAGATCAAGTTTCACAAAGGAAATAAGATGTAAGTACCATAACTATATTGATATAATGTGATTAGTGTAAAAAATCAAAGGAATTTAATGATGAGATAACCTAGCTATAATGGTAATGAGTCTTAATATGGGTGTGAGACAAAGGGATTGCTAGAACTTGAAGACATACCATTCACACTTTCAAAACTCACATTCCTACCATGACATAGTCATGTGAGTAGAATAAAAAAGTGGCAGACATGATTATTTCTAGCGATATCCATGTATGTTGTTTTATTTTGTCCCAAAAATGGAAATAAGAAAAGAAAGGAGTATACCAAGTGATGATGAAAAATACTTAGCGTAACTTTGGTAGAGCTTTGCCTTGTCTTAAGGCAAGTGAAAAAATAGGACAAAGTAACACTTTATAAGTTTCGTGATGAATAAAATGGGGCTTCAACTTTGATGGACTCTCTCCTTGTTTGAATAACAAGGTTTTGATGGTGCAAACATCATCACTCTATGAGAGATATTTTAAACAAAATGGATAAAGTCAAGTTGGCCCAAATCCAAAAAGGTTCACCTAGGCTTTTGTTCACAAACTAGCCAATTCTTTCTTAGAGGAGGTACACATTTCTAGAATTGATTCTAGAGAATAGACAATTACCCCATGATAAAATTAATTAATGGGGCCCCATACAGGAAACATGATGATTTTATCACAAGGGTTTTCAGCTAGTCAGGTGGGTAGCAGGGTAGTTCCCATTTTCTCCACCAGTTCTCGGTAGGTTTGGACTACTTTGGGGGTCTTGGGGTAATCATCACAATAATTTTTATGGCTTATGCAAGAATATTTCCCCTAGTTTAAAGTGGACAAGCCATAGCTCTTAATTGAAACTTTGAAATACAGTGTGTTGAATAAATTGGTGTATTTTTTTATCTTTGATATTAATGAGGTTTAGTACACCATTGGCAACCTACATAATGTAGCCAAATTCTAAACAAACTTAATATACTTCAGATAATATGAACTCCAAAAGACAATAGATCTACTTATTTGTTATTAAATAATGAATCAAAATGATTCCTTAATAAGAAAACAAATCCTAACTCAAGTTATCAAGTAAACTCTAACCAACTTTGACTAAATCTAATCTAGGTGGCAGAAATTGCTATTCTTAGCAATTTACTAGAACCTGCTATTCTTAGTAAGTTTGCATGCTTAATCATACAGAAAGAAAAATTTCCATGCATCTTCTATATCCCTAAATTAGAGGAATTTCCAACTTACTAACTCATAATGCAACTAATAGACTAAAATTAACTAATGCCAAAAAATAGGAAAAAACCAAACTACAACTTAAATCCTAATTTTCAGCCTCAAGATGGCGGATTTAGGTTTTGAAAATGTGCCAAAACTTTCTCCAGCCAATAGGGATGGTTTTTGGTGAATTCTTATCATTGAAACATGTGGTTTTAAAAAAATGGAATCAAATGGATACCCAGAGATCAAGTTATGACCTTGTCAAGTTCCTGCTAATTTTTGTGCATCATTCTCCCCTGCTTGAAAAAAAATGTAGCTCCTACAATTTTTCTTCATCAAAATTCTTCCATTTATTTGCATCAAATTTCCTAATCTCCCACTCTATGACCTAATTATTGTCCTCTTGTTCCAATCCTTTCCAATTGACCAAATATTTTTTGTATTTCCCATGTCACGTGTCCATTGTTTTCTTATCTAGAATCTAATCCACTTCTATCTTCTTCACTAGAACATGTTGCCTCCAATCTAATACTTCATCAATAACATCCCATTCTAAACCATCCCCATGAAAATAATACAAATCTAAAACATTAAACACTAGAAAAATATTAAAATTCCCTGGCAATTCTACCTCATAAGCATTATCATTTATTTTTTTCACGATTTTGTAGGGACCAATCTTCTTGTACTTCAGCTTGTTGTAGGTTCCTTTTGGAAACCTTTCCTTCCACAAATATAGCATAACCAACTAAAAAACTTTAAATAAATTTGTTTGTCTATGCACATCTTCTATATCCTTATACTTATCATTACTATTTTGCAGATTCTTCTGCACTTCTTCCTGTAATTGTTGTATATGTTTGGAAAATAGTTTTACATCATCACTAACTCTACCATCAATAGGTAGCTATACCAAATCTAACACTCCATTTGGATTACTCCCATACACAATTGAAAATGGAGAATTTCCCGTGGATCTATTTATGGAACTATTATATGCAAACTCAACTTGTGGTAATGCTAAGTCCCATTGTTTCAGATTTTCCCCAATGATGTACCTTAAAAGTTTTCCCAAACTCCAATTTACCACCTCTATTTTCCCATCAGTCTGAGGATGATAGGTGCTTCTGAACTGTACTTGAGCTCCCAATTTCTTCCATAAATTCCACCAGAAGTGACTTAAGAACCTTGTGTCCCTATCTGAAGTAATGGTTTTTAGAAAACCATGCAAATGAATAACTTCTTTGAAAAACAAATCAGCTATGCTTGTCGCATCACTTGTTTTCTTATAGGCAATAAAATGAACCATCTTAGAAAACCTATCAACAACCAAAAAAGTGTAGTCATTACCTCATTGTTTGTTTGGTAATCCCAAAACAAAATCCATACTCATATCTATCCACAACCCTTTAGGAATAGGAAACTACATATACAACCTTGTATTCTATGCATGGCCTTTCGAGACTTGAAAATTTTGAAACCTCTCCACATGATGTGATAATGGTGCATGAGATTATACGTTTTATGGATACTAATAAAAAAGAAAGAATGGTACTTAAACTTGACATGAATAAATCCTTTGATAAAGTCTCCTGGTCTTTTCTTGACAAGGTTCTGGCCAAATTTGGTTTTCTCAAAAAATTCAGAAGAATTATGAAGGCTTGCATTTCTAATACTAGATTCTTTGTGGTGGTTAATGGTGAACCGGTGGGGTACTTTAACAGCAATAGGTGTTTAAGATAGGGGGATCATATATCCCCTTTGCTCTTAATTATTATGGTAGATAGCCTCAATAGAAAAATTACCAAAGAAGTTAAAGATGGTCTTCTCAAAGGCACTAAACCTACCTTTACAAATCAAATGTATTCTCATCAATAATTTGTGGATGATACTATCATGCTTTTACTAGAATCTATCCTAGAAGCTAAGATGATCAAGTCCATTCTAAAACTTTATGAGTCTACTTCTAGGAAAGAGATCAAATTTGATAGAAGTAAATTTTTCTTTTTTAACACACCTATGGAAATACAACATAGAATTGCTAAAATATTAGGGTGTAAAATCAATTCACTTCCTACTACTTATTTTGGGCTCCCCCTTAGTACTAAAAAAGTATCAATCAAAGTTTGGAATGATCTACTCGAAATATTCCAAAATAAAATGGTTGGATGGAAAGGGGTCATTCTTTCTAGTGCTAGTAAGTTTCTGCTTATCAAAAGAACTCTTCAAAATCTACCTATCTACATTATGTCTCTCTATAAGATTCCTTCTTCCTTCAGAAAAAAATTTGAAAGGATCCAGAAACTCTTTTCATGGCAGGGAATGGAGGAAAAATTCAAATATCACCTGGTTTCTTGGGATCAAGTGTTCACTCCTAAAAGGATTGGGGGACAGGACATTAAATATATAAGAAAAATGAATATGGACTTAATTGAAAAAATGGGTTGGAGAATGCTCTCATAGGAATAACCATGGATTGATCTTATTAAGGCCAAATATCTTGAACAAAAAACATATTTATCTTTCCTTCATGACGAATAACTTCCCCAAGGTTCCATTTTCTGGAATAACTTGATTCTAGTATGGAATTTCATCAAGTAAGACATCAATTTTTAGGGGATAATTGGTATAATTTTAGCCTCAATGAAATATTTGGTGCAGCCAAGGATAGTCTTGAACTTAAATATGGTACTAAGGTCATTGATTACATGAAAATTGATGGAAACAAGAAGAGATGGAAACAACTCTCAGTGGATAGATTTGAAATGAACTCCATGTTTCCCTCTCTTCGGGAACAACTGCACCTCATTCCCTTGAATCAATTGGAATTCAAGGATGAAATTTTCTAGTACAATTCTAGAGATGGTGATTATATGGTTAAATATGGTTATAATTATTACTTTGAGAATATCCAGAGTTATTTTAATTGGAGCAAGATTTAGATGACTGAACTAACCCCTAAAATTAATTTTTTATTTTGGCTTGTTCTCAAAGGCATAATTCTTACTAATGATAACCTGATGAAGAAAGGATTCATAATGCCTAATAGATGTGACCTTTTCAAAAAAGAGTCTGAGGATATTAAGCATCTTTTTGTCCACTATGAGTATGCTCTATGATTTAGAGCTATGCATTTCCCAAGTTCAATGTTTTCTGGACTGTTCCAAAGGATTTCAACTAGTTTTTGATTCAAAGCAATCCTCCTTTTAAGAATTGTGTTGTGAGAAGACTTTGGAAACTACTCATTCCCCATATTATCTGGAGGATTTGGAAAGATAGAAATGACATCATTTTCAGAAATAATAAATAGCATTGGAAGCTTAGCTTTGTTAATATTTGTCATGCTATTAAAGATAATATTGGGATATTCAAACCTCCCAAGAATAATAAATATCCTAAGAATGAAGAATATATTCTTTCCAACTAGAAGATAGGGTCTAAAAATTTGCAGATTAAGAATAATTCAAAAATTGATAGGTCTCTGATTCATTTGATCCCTCCTGAGATTAACTGGAATAAACTAAACTTTGATGGTGCCTCCAAGGTTAATCCTAGAATTTCTACTGGGGGAGGTGTAATTCATGATCATAAAGGTTGTTTAGTTGTTGCTTATGCTAGAAAAATGGGGATTCATAAAAATCATTATGTAGAAGACCTAGCTGCTCTATGGGGGCTAAGGGTTGCCAATGATTATAACATACAGAACATAATTTTAGAAGGAGATTCACTAAACATCATCAATCACCTCAATCAAATTTCTCCTCCTAGCTGGTCTATCAAGGATTTTATTATGGAATCCATAAGTATTTGTCAAAATTTCAAGAATATCATCATTAGGCATACTTATAGGGAGGGGAATAAGGTTGCGGATACCTTGGCCAATTTTGACATCAATAATAATCTAACCATTTGGGATAAGGATAATTACATTCCTAAGGAGGTACATAAGAGCATTAATGCAGATAAATATGGGAAATCAAGCATTGATTAGGAATAATAATGGAATGGAGTGGGCTTTAGCAAGTGTGAAAGATCAAACATGTAAGAATTATCATCCTAACTAAGGCCATATTAACACCCATGATCCTCGAACAGGGGGCTGGGTTCTTAACAATCGGGACAAACATAAGGAAGATAAAGATTCAAACGAGAGTTTTGAGTAGAAAAATTGTAGGAATAGCATGGATAAGGAGATGGGTGGTGCCTTGTGCTAATTGGAGCCTTGGAGTGATCCGAATTGGAAGAAAAATGAGGAGCTATGGAACCTCCTATAAAAGGTCAGCGTTTTAAATTTTATAGAATACATTCAGAGGCACGACCAGAATCTTTTGTTTCATTTCACAATGGAATGGAAGGATAGAAAGGTGGAATATGGTGGTCACCATGTTACTATTAATGAAAATTTGATTGCTAAGGCATTAGGTCTTGAGTTGGAGGAATATCATTTTTTCAACAAAAGGATTGATAGGGCTGTCGAGGCTAAAAAATTATTTGAAGAGGGAGAGAAGCTTAAATTTGTTTCTGCGGGTGTTAGGGTAACCTCTATCCCCAAGCCATTTGATGAAGTTACAAAAATGATGGTTAGGTATATTTCTTTAGAAGGGAGCTACAAAACTATCCCTTTCAAGCACCTGGTCTTTCTTAATCACTTTAGAAGGAAATTTGCAATCTCCTTCCCTCATTACCTACTAAATTCCCTTCAGCACTCTTGTGTTATCCCTCTCCACTGGGGCCTCATCTTCCTACTTCATAAGCTCTGTGTATCCAAATTTTATGGCTTCATGTCCTCTCCTAGCAATCCATACATTACTACCTCCACTTCTCCCATTCCTATTCTAGACACCTCTTTCAAACCTAAGACTAAGAACCCAAAACTTCCTAAAACTTACATCCCTCACTCTGCTCGGGTTCTTAGAAGCACTAAGGAGCTGGAATTTACACATATTTTACTACATATCAGTAATTCCGGCTTGGATACGACCCTGCATCAGGAGGGGAATAACATACCTCATAGGTTAGAATCTCTGGAGAAAGAGATGAAGTAGTTAAAGAAGGACCTACAGTGCATGGACAAGTACAAAGGCAAAAGAAAAAATGATGATGATATCAACAATGGAAAGGATCAGATTGTTGACATTTACAATAAATTGAACTCTTTGGATAATAGATTGGGGAGAACCAAAGACATGCATGATCATAACATGGCTATCTTTAATGTCATTAGTGACTTCTTAAATAAGCATGTTCAAAGCAGTACAATGCTTAGTGGGATCCCCGAAACTATTTGGGGGACTAAAAGAGAGAGAATCTAGACCATATCGAAGCTAAACACAACTGACCCCATGCACATCACCACTTTTGTGTTGTTCACTTTGTTGTAAACATTCCAATCAAGGATCGACAAAGCTTCTAAGAAGTAATCTCCCTTGGGTTGGATGGAATTGTTCTAGTTGCTGCTTTATTTAGGTCTTTTTACTGCTTCTATGCTTCTTTTTTGATGTGTTGTTGCAGTTTATATTTTGTTTTTTTTTTACTTATAACTATATTTTGGTTACTATTATACATAGTGTTTTATCTGAATTCTAATCCTATTTTATTGTCCCTTTATAGTGTTATTTGGCTATTGATCCCTTTTTGTAAGAGGGTATAGTCCCTTCAAAAATATTTACCAATAATAAAAAAACATCACACCAAATCTTATCCGTGTAACTGTTCCCAATAGAAAAAAAATTTAAACATCTCTTATGAATAGTAACTTTATTACCCTTCTTAAACCATGCAATACGGTAAGGGTTAGGATTAATCTCACAATGCAGACCAAATTTCTCTACCATATCATTTGAAACCATGTTCTCACAACTACCACTATCAATAATAACATTACATACCTTTCCTCTTGAAGTGAATCTTGTTCTGAAAATATTTGTACACATCCATGCATCCCCCTTGATATCCATTCTTGGAGCAATCATCGTCTTCTTAATCATCATATTTTCTCTAACATCTGGTAGAATTTCTAGGTTTTGTTCATCTTTTACTTGTTCAGCTTCAAAAAGATTTAATCTTGGAGCATCTCCTTGCCTCTTGTCATGTGTATAAGAATGCCAACATTACAAATCTTTATGCCCCTCTTCATCACATCTGTAACAAACAAATGGTCTTTTTGGATCCTACTATCCTCTATCACAAGAATATCTTCTACCCCTAGAATATCCTATGCCTCTTTGTTGATTTTGGAAATCTTGTCTTAGATATTTTTGATTTTCCAATCCATTAGATGATTCTCCCCTACTTTGGTAGAAACCAAGTCATACCTGAAAGGAAGATGAGGCCCCCTATACATTCTAGGTGATCTTCTATAAATTTGATGATTTTGTTTTTCCTCATCCTCCATGCTCTTAATCCTATGCATACTTATCACATCTTGAATAGAAAATTTTAATCCATTTACATACCTTACAACTATTTTTTCCTCAATTTCTTCATGCTCTACACAAATGGACAGCTTGTAGAACTCATCTGTGTATTCTTACATTATTTGTAAGTTCTGTTTGAGATTTTAAAACCTCTTATAAAGGGTTTGTGCTAATCCACAAGGATAAATTTATCTTCCAATTTCTTCTCCATATTACTCCACATCTTAATTCTTTCTTTCCCCTTTCTTGACCGCTATTTCTATAGGTGATCACACCATAACATAGCATGACCTTTCAATTTCTTGCATGTAAATTTTACCTTCTTTTCTTTTGACATAGCCTTCCACTCAATAACTTTCCCATGCTATTCAACCAGTATATCAACTCCTCTATTTTTAGAATACCACCATACTCTAAAACATCAACTCTTATCCCACCATTCTTTCCTTCTAATGGTCAAAGCATATTTTCTTCAAAAGTTAATGGTGGCGCTTGTGTTTCCTCCTCTTCATAAACTTCTTCTTCATCTATGACATCTCCACCTTGATTTTCACTATGGGTTATCATTTCAGCAAGCACAACAACTTACCTCTGGAGATCTTGTATATTTCTATTCATCTGAGCAATACTGCCTCCTCTTCCTCTTCCTCTTCTTCTAATTTTTTTAAAGACTCGAACGTACTCTAATACCAGATAATGTAGATAAATTCTAAACAAACTTAATATACTGCAAATAATATGAACTCTAAAAGATAATATATCTCCTTCTTCATTATTCAATAATGAATTAAAAAATTTCCTAAATAGGAAACAAAATCCCAACTCAAGTTTCCAAGTAAATTCTAACCAGCTTTAACTATAACTAATCTAGGTGGCAAAAATTACTATTTTTAGTAGTTTACTAGAACCTTCTATTCTTAGTAAGTTCACATACTTATTTGTACAGGAATAGAAATTTCCACACATCTTCTACATTCCTAAATTAGAGTAATTTCCAACTTTCTAACTCATAATGCAACTAATAGACTAAAATTACCTAATGCCCAAAAATAGGAAAAAACTGGACTACAACTTAAATCCTAATTTTTGGCCTCAAGATGGTGGTTTTAGGGCCCGAAAATGTGCCAAAACTTTCTTCGATTGATACATCTGGTATTTAATGTTTTTTTCTCATTGAAACATGTGGTTTAAATAAAAACAAAGTCAAACAGATACCCAGAGCTCAAGTTATGAGCTTGTCAAGTTCCTGCTAATTTTGGTGCATCATTCTCCCTTGCTTGAAAAAAATGTAGCTCCTACAAGTTTTCTTCTTCAAAATCCTTCCATTTATCTTTATCCAACTTTTTAATCTCCCACTATGTGACCCAAGTTTTTTCCTCTTGTTCCAGTCCTTTCCAATGGACCAAATATTTGTTGCATTTCCCATGTCGTGTGTCCATTGTTTTCTTACCTAGAATCTGATCCACTTCTTCTTTCTTCTTCACTGGAACCTGATACCTCCAATCTACTACTTCATTAATAACATCCCCTTATACACCATCCCCATGAAAATAATAAAAATATGAAACATTAACTACCTCGTAATCATGATCATTTATTTTTTTTCACAATTTTGCAAGGACCAATCTTGTTGTACTTCAGCTTGTTATAGGTTCCTTTTGGAAACCTTTCCTTTGGCAGATATACCATAACAAAATCACCAACTGTAAATAGCTTTCTCTATATGTTCACATCTGGTATATCCTTATAATTAAGAATACTATTTTGCAGCTTCTTCTTCACTTCTTCCTGTAATTGTTGTATATGTTCGGAAAATGATTCTGCATCCTCACTGACTCTGCCATCATATAGTAGTTATACCAAATCTAACACCCCATTTGGATTACTCCCATACACAATTAAAAATTTATACTTTTCATGTATATCTATTTATTGAACTCTTATATGTAAACTCAGCTTGTGGTAATGTTAAGTCCCATTGTTTCAACTTTTCCCATAGGACGCTCCTTAATAGGTTTCCCAAACTCAGATTTACCACCTCTATTTACCCATCAGTCTAAGGATGATATGCACTACTAAACTGTACTTGAGTTCCCAATTTCTTCCATAAATTATGCCAAAAGTGACTTAAGAACCTTGTGTCCCTATTTGAAGTAATGGTTTCTGGAACACCATGCAAATGAACAACTTCTCTAAAAAATAAATCTGCTATGACTATCGCATCACTTGTTTTCTTGCAGGGAATAAAATAAACCATCTTAGAAAACCTATCAACAACCAAAAAAATTGATTCATTACCTCATTATTTTTTTGGTAACCACGAAACAAAATCCATACTCAGATCTATCCACGACCCTTAAGGAATAGCAAACCGCATATACAACCCTGTATTTTGTGCATGGCCTTTCTAGACTTGAAAAATTCAACACCTCTCCACATATTTCTCTGCTACCAATGCTATCATCTTATCTTTACCAAAATTCCCAGCCAATCCTCCAATATGAAACTCTTTCACTATATTCTCTCTCATATACCCAACTGGAATACATAGTTGGCATCCCTTGAATAGGTAGCCATCTTGTAAAATGTACTCATCCAGGACATCTCCTACATTGTCTGAAAATGGATTAATTAACCTTTCAAAAATATCCTTGAAATCAGAATTAGAAGAATACAAACCCTTTATTGCTTCAAAACCCACCACCTCATTTTCCATAGTGGTAAACAAAGTCACATGCCTACTCAATGCATCTGCAACTTGATTTTGTTTTCCTGATTTATGTTTTAGAGAAAAAGTATAACCTTGCAAAAATGATACCCACTTTGCATGCCTATTATTCAATTTCTTTTGTGTATTCACATACTTCAGGGCTATGTGGTCTATAAATAACACAAACTCCTTATGCACTAAGTAATGCCTCCAATGCCTTAATGCTTGTACAATTGCATAAAATTCCACTTCATAAGTAGAGTAGTAAATTTTTACCTCATTCATTTTCTCACTAAAAAAAGCTACTAGCTTTCCACCTTGACTTAGAACAACACCAATACCCACATGTGAGGCATCATAATAAACCTCAAACACTTTATCAAAATCTAGTAGTGCCAAAATGGGTGCCCCTAGAATATCCTATGCCTCTTTGTTGCTTCTAGAAATATTTTCTCATATCTTTTTTCTTTTCCAATCCACAAGATGATTCTCCACTACCTTGGCTGAAACCAGATCATCCCCAAAAGGAAGATGTGGCCCCCTATTCATTATAGTTTATCTCCTATAACTTTGATGATTTTGTTTTTCCTCGGCCTTTAAGGATAATTGATAGGCATCCTCCATGCTCTTAATCCTATGTATACTTATCTCATCTTGAATAGAAATTTTTAATCCATTTACATACCTTACAACCATTTGTTCCTCAATTTCTTCATGTTCTACATGAATGGGTAACTTGTAGAACTCATCTGTGTATTCTTACACTATTTGTAAGTTCTATTTGAGATTCTGAAACCTCCTATAAAGGGTCTGTTCTTAATCCATAGGGAGAAATTTATCTTTCAAATTCTTCTCCATCTTACTTCACGTCCTAATACTTTCTTTCTCCTTTCTTGACCACTCTTTCTATAAGTGATCCCACCATAACATAACATGACCTTTCAATTTCGTGCATGTAAATTTTACCTTCTTTTCTTTTGACATAGCCTTCCACTCAAAAAATTTCCCCATGCTATTAAACCATTCTATCAACTCCTCTAGTTTTAGATTACCACCATACTCTGAAACATCAACTCTTATCCCATAATTATTTCCTTCTAATGATCGAAGCATCCTTTCTTCAAAAGGTAATGGTGGTGCTTTCATTTCCTCCTCTTCACAAACTTCTTCTTCATCTATGATATCTCCACCTTGATTTTCTCTCTAGGTTATCATTGTAACAAGTGCAACAACTTACCTCTACAGATCTTACATATTTCTATTCATGTGAGAAATACAGCCTCCTCTTCCTCTTCCTCTTCCTCCAATTTATTTTTAAAGACTTGAATGTGCTCTAATACCAGATAATGTAGACAAATTCTAAACAAACTTGATATACTGTGAATAATATGAACTCCAAAAGAAAATAGATCTCCTTCTTCGTTATTCAATAATGAATTAAAATTTTTCCTAAATAGGAAAACAACTCCCAACTCGAGTTTCCAAGTAAACTCTAACCAACTTTGACTAAATCTAATGTAGGTGGTGGAAATTACTAATTTTAGTGGTTTACTAGAACCTGTTATTCTTAGTAAGTTCACATGCTTATTCGTATGGGAACAAAATATCCATTCATCTTGTACATTCCTAAATTATATGAATTGTCAACTTTCTAACTCATAATGCAACTAATAGACTAAAGTTAACCAATGCCCAAAAATAGAAAAAAATCGAACTACAACTTAAATCCTAATTTTTGGCCTCAAGATGGCAGATTTAGGGCCCAAAAATGTGTTGAAACTTGCTCCAACTAGTAGGGCTGGTTGCTAATGCATTCATCTCATCAAAACATGTGGTTTACAAAAAATGGACTTAAACTGACACCCAGAGCTCAAGTTATGACCTTTTCAAGTTCCTGTTAATTTTGGCGCATCACGACAACACATGTGTAGTTAGAGTTTGTTGAGATCCCAAATCTTTGATAAGAGTATTAGGTCCTATGAATAAAATATTTAGTAGTTTCCAATAGAAAGTGAACCAAATTTTCTTTTCATTCTCAATATCATCCAAGGATGCAAGAGAAGAGCATACACAATAAATTGATCCAACTAGATTAAATGCAAAGGAAAACTATAAATTAAATAAAATTTGAACAAGTCTTGATAAATTATTCATTCCCTTAAACAAAAAATGAAAGATTAAGTTTCCAAATTAATCAAATGTTATAAAAATGAAAAATAAAGCTTCTTTTGATTCTTAAGATCACCCTAAGGTGTAAGATAAAAGCATACACAAACTTTAGTCTAACTCAAGTAAAGCATGGAAACATGATTTTCATTAAATCTTAACATGTTAGAAATCTCATTAAAAAAATTAAAACCTATAGAAAATAGTTAGGAAAACCTGTAAAACAGTAGAAAAGTAGAAATTCAGAATCTGAAGCCTCGAAAACTAACCAACTATCAACACAGAGCTCTAGCACAAGTTTGTGCAATAGTAGCGCATGGATTGAAGCAGGGACACAAGGATAAGCCTGCTAGTGTAATGTAGCTTTTCACTTGTGCAATGATAAAATCAAAAACACATGTCTGAGATAGAAAACATAGAAATTGTTTTGCTAGCATAGGCATAAGAGCAGCAGGACAAGAAAAGTAAGTAGTAATGTGTGCCTATAGTGCAGTAGTGCATGCTGTACACAGAGGTGAAAAAATCTAGTTTATCAAAAATGTAGGCTAATTGGTGCTAGTGCTAGCCTACCAAATGGTAGCACATGGGTTTTATTACTAGTGCAATCTTCAAAGAAGTAGTGCAAAGGTTATTTCCACCAGCACAAGGCATATGTGTAATCACAAAAACAGGGGATTTGAGGATAAAAAATGTCAAAAAGCTCACAAATTTATCAATTTTATCTAAATTTGGTAGAACCTCGCCTCCTTTATTCCTACAAAGAGAAAAAAAGAAGGCAAAATCAACTAATATAGTAAGAGAAACACCATATTTATCTAAAATATACTAAAATGAGCATTAGTAACATAAATTTGAAACTAATCTAAAAAGCTTGAAAATGAATGCAAAGGACAATGGAGTATGTCCTATCGGGCATGCCAAATGTATTCATGTTAATTTTAGTATGATAATTGAAAGGAACCAACACCTATTATTTTCTAAGCAAATATAAATTTACCATTAACATTATGATTAGAGCTTAAAGGAAACTAGCTATTTTGCATAAACATGAATTGAATCAACTCATACTAACCATTCCTACTCTATTAATGTATGATTACTTCTAAAACATGAGCCTCTTTTGATTGTGAATAACCGAATCTATGTGTTTGATCTCTAAAGAGAGGGAAGGATCTCACCAGGAAATGGCTACAAGGCCAACCTTATATCTTCCTTTCTACTAAACAATGATTAGAATGGGTACAAAGATGAAGTAGTTATTCGAAAGAATGGAGAAGGATTAAGATTGGAAAAATCACTACCAAAAGTGTGGTATAAGTTGTGAAGGAAGGAGCTTGGTCCTTAATATATATTTCCATTTGGGTAAGATAATTTAATCCCAATGAATGTGGGATAAAGGTACAGTAGATTTAGACTTGTTAAAATTGCTTAGAAGAATTAACAAGTGATTAACAACTCATGGGAGTTGGAGATGATTTAATTAATCAAATAGGATTAATAAATAGGATAGAATAAGCTTTTTACTCTATTTGGATGTGATTTAGGAGGAATTTGATATGATTTGAAGCATTTGAAAGCAGAATTTAGCCAATAAAAAGAATTTATTGATTAAATACATTGTTAGAAGGCTTAATTAATTGATTCGGAGAGGAATATAACTAATGGAGTGCCCTTAATTAGCATAAAGAATGTGATAAAGGATAGTTAATTAATGAACTATCGTTAATTGAGAAAAATAGAGGGAAACGTTAGTTAATTAGCAGAAAATCACTAATTATAATCGAAATGATAGGAAAGAGGGTAATTAGTACAATTTTAGGAATAAAACTATGTAAGTGAATTTTTTATTAGATAAGGTAAAAAAAGGGATCGGGTTCTAAGGGCCTTACAAAAGGAGGAACAAAAACAAACAAGCAAGAAAGAAATAGACAATTCCTCAAAAGGAGTTAAACATGCTTAACTCATATAATGAAGATTATGACTTTAAACAAAGAGAGTAAAATAGAGAAAAGAAATTGTCCCTAAACCATCAAAAATGTAGAAGCTCACCAAAAGTCTGCCAACAGTCTAGAAAACCTAGCTAATTTCTAGGAAAAACTTCACTACTTCCAGCATGATTACCTTTGATCTTAGCACCCTCAACACCCTTGTCATTCATGTCTTTCTCCATCTCTTCCTCAGAAATATTGATGCACAAATTGAAATTCCTCCTTTTACTTCCTTCCTCCATCCCATCCAACCTATCACTCATATTTTTGACCTGAAACTCTAGCACTAGAACCTTTTGTTTGGACTTCACCTGGGATGAGACAATTTTCTTAGAAACATTAATGAAATCCAACATGGTTTCCATTTAACCAACATTTGTTTCCTCCATCGCCTGAAGCACCCCCTCTAAATACTGAACCTTTCTACTCCTCCTTGAAACCCTTAAAATTACCATCCCAACCCCTCTTTCTCAAGGTGCTCACATCACCATGACCTTCCTCACTCTTCTCTATTTCAGAATCCTCCTGCACATTTTTACATTTCCCATCCTTCATCTTATTAAGGCATTCCGCAAGAGTGATATCATCCTCTTCCACCTTATCTTTCAGAGAAGAATGCAGAATAGGTTTCCCATTTTCAAAAAATAGAAGGATGCACCCTTCATGCAAAGGCATCTCCACCTTCTCTTGTTGGAATGCTATCAAATAATTTTTCAAAGAAATAAACAGAAATATAGGAATGCTCACCATGACCTTATGGCGAAACATATTCAAAAGGGTCATATGATGAGTATGGATTTTTTTGTATTTTCCTTCTAGAGTGATATACTTCATGATTTGAAGGAAAACTTCTCTCCATATTCCCAGGATACATGACCTAGCAACACCATCAGTAAAGAAGAAGAACCTTTCCTTACCCATGAAGAAAAACTCAATTTCATGATATTTATGGGTTCTATCCTTAAATATTTTGAGCTCATCCATTTTCATCTCTATCGCAAGGGAAATGGTGGACTCTGAAACCTTAATTTCCATTCCTCTGACCTTGAAATTTCCCTCTTTCCAAGATTTTCCAAAATCCTTTGATAGGGAAGGGTCATGACTATGTAATTTAGCAATGAAATTAGTGAAAACTCCAATCTTAAGCTTGTTCCACAAATATTGATTAAGCTTCAATGTTTTGGCTAGCTAGTTCAATCCTGATTCTATCACCACCCATCTTCACGAAACAAAACTTCCCCTATTCGCTAACACTTCTAAAATTCAGACCCCCTTTCACACCAATAGAAACTGAGGAATAAAAATTATTATGTAATTTTTCACAGATCTGAAACTCACTCATTCCAACATGATAAAACTTAGTGTCGTCTATCTCTAATAATGATTTCATTAATATTTGTGGGTAAATCATCTCCTTTACACTAGATATTATAATCATTACTAATAAATTTGTAATTAGCCATATTATATGTACACTTATTCCCTTGATGCAAAGTATGATTATAAGAAACCTTTACAAAATATTTTAAATTTTCCTTAACATCATTGAGGATATTTCTTAAGGGCCAATTAATGGAACCCTAATTTTTAAGAGTATTAATAATGATGAGTGAATCACCCTCAATCTGGATGTCCTTGAAACCTTTTTCTTTTGCCAAAAAAATCCCCCTGGGAGAGGTCTAGCTTCCACCATATTGTTTGTTTTCCAACCTAACAGACCATCATAAAAAAACAACCAATCACCTTCAATGTTTCTTAAAATTCCACCTCCCCCAGCTTGACCCAAATTCCCTTTAGACGCCCCATCAGAATTTAACTTAACAACATTTTCCTCAAGCTTGATCCAAATGGATTTCTTTTTAGGTTTGTGTAATTCGTCTCGTCCAAGGGTGAACTTATCAAGAAATTTCTGCTCTCTTTTTGGGCAGGGTTTCTTTTTCTTTCCTTTAAGGAGTTTGATATTTTCCTTGATGGAAGATAAAAATTTCTTTTAAATTTTAAGAGAAGAGCTTTCTGGTCCCAAAATATACAATCATTCCTAGTCTTCCATAAACCCCAAAAAAATGAGGGAGGGAAATATTCCATGGCCAGACCAAGATGGGAAAACATAAGGGGCTCTCCCATTTAAAATAACAGTCCTCAATAGTCACGGGAAAAATCCATTGGATATTAAACAAATCCAAAATGGAAGTAAAAACATCATGGGAAATGGAGCAACCAAGAAGGATATGGTTGACATTTTCCTCCTCTTTCCTATAAAGAGAGCATTTATTGGAAAGCTTCATTCCCCTTTTCTTGAGATTATCCACAATTAGAATTCTCTTTTGGACAGCCAACCAGTAAAAGATATTAACCTTAGGGATAAGATCCTTGACCCAAAGCCTACAATAATAGTCCATTTGTATATTATCCTTTAAATTTAACATATAGGAAGATTTTACTGAGAAATTTTTGAAATATTCCTCTTTCCATTTAATGGATTCCTCCATCATCTAGAAACTGAGGATTTCTTGTTGAGAACCTAAAAGGGTTGGATATCTCCATCAAATTCCAGAGGAGGATTAATGGTTTCCCACTTGATAGTATTCTCCTAGATCCAGAAGTCTCTTATCCAAAATAATCCTTTTCCCTCATAGAATTGAGCAACCCTTTTCCATTTTTCTAGGTTAGCTAAGGGGAAATCCTCAATCCAACAATCATATCAGAAACTAATTATAGTACCTTTTCCTATCTCCCCATTATACCTTTGGGTAAGATTTATTTAGAGGCCACAAAAGAGTTCCAAAAATAAGAACCTCTTGGAAGATTGTCTTGATTAAAAATGGATTCCATTCTGCCTATATTCTACAAATATTACATCTTCATGATTTCCACCCAAAGACCTTCCTCTCTAGTAATCCTCCAACTAGCTTTGGAAATCAAGGCCTCATTCATAAGTGAAATATTTTTTAACGCCAAACCCCCATGAAGCTTTGGTTTAGTGAATTTTTCCCAAGCCACAAGAGGGAATTTAAACCTCTCCACAGATCTCATCCAAAGGAATCTCTTCTATATTTTCTCCAAGGACCCAATAATTTTAGTAGGGAGCTTGAAAATTGACATCACATAAATGGGAATACCTTGAAGGGATCTCTAGAGCAATTGAATCTTACCAGCGTGAGAAAGGAAGAGACCCTTCTAAGACAAAAGTTTACTATTTACTCTTTCCAGTAGATAATTCCAAACTGAAATGTTAGGATTCTTTTGGATCAAGGGCATACCCAAATAAGAATCCTGAAAATCCTTAATCCTACACCCTAGGATGTGTGCTAATATAAATTGAACCTGATTCTACACATTAATGAAAAAAACACTTGTATGGAAATTAACCATCTGTCTTGAAACCAACTCATAATCATTAAGAGCAACCTTAAAATTGGAGGCTTCATCGAGAGAGGCCTTACCCATCATAAAGTTATCATCCACAAACTGATTAAGACAACTAAAGGTGAAACCATTAGATATTTTTATACCCTAGATATAGTTAGAAAGCATAGTGTGTTAATAAATTATAATCAAAGATTCAGCCATTATAACATAAAAGAAGGGTGAAAGAGTATCACCTTAACTTAACCTTCTACTTGCTTCAAAAAAACCTTCTGGTTTACCATTTACCAAAACTGAATAACTAACAGTGGATATGAAGGTAATTATCATATTTACCATAATGTTATAAAAACCAGCCTTTAACATGATAGCATGGAGGAAGGACCACGTTATCCTATCATAGGATTTATGCATATCCAACTTAAGAAACATTTCTGATCTACCATAACTTTCAATGGAATGTATGGCTTCTTGAATCATAATAATGCTATTAGTAATTTACCATCCCAGAAAAAAATCTCCTTGATTTCTAGAAATGAAGTTTGGAAGAACCATTGTAATCCTCCTAGCTATGATTTTAGTTAGTAATTCATAACTGGTGTTGCAGAGACTTATATGTCTGAAATCCTTAACTTCTTTAGCTCCAGTAATTTTTGACACTAGGACCAGGAAAGTGTTATTCATTTGCCTTAGAAGATGACCATTGTTGAAAAATTCTTGGACCATTTCAATGACCTCATGCTTTATCACCTCCCATAATTTTTGAAAGAAAAATATGGGGAAACCATTAGATCCCGTAGATTTATCTAGTTCCATATTAAAGACCGCAAAATGAATTTTCTCCTCTGAGGGAATCCTTAAGAGATCTCTATTTTCAAGAGGGGTGAGAAAATTCTAGAAAATATCCAAGAATTTATTGTGAACCAGCTCCTCCACCCTCTACCGCTGCTTAAAAATCTCGTTGAAGTAATTTATTATAATAACATTGATATCCTTACTTTCCGAGTAGATCCTAGGTGTCTATAGTGTGAATGAGTTTTTGAGAGATCCCAATGAACTCTATAAGTTTCTTGAGCATGAGAAATAACATGAAATCCATGAATGTGTGAAATGTGATGGTGCAAGATTAAAAAGGTATGCTATTTTGGTATTCATAAACTCTTTGTATAGAGGAACTAAGATTTATCATGCTATAGGCATGAGTTTAAGCCTATGTGTGCTCAGAATCTCTCCAATAGTTTTGCATAAGCCCAATTGAATTAAGGTTATGTTCAGAGGGAAAACAAATTGATCTTCATATGTTTTTATTAAGGAGAAGTGATGCTTTGATGATCCTTTTACAAGTGACAATGTGTGTAAGTAGTTCCATGATTGTGTTGAATGTTGAATGATGATAGATACAAGTGAGAAAGTAGTTTTACTTCATTATTTGATGTTCTTGAGGCTAAATATGTTGAATTATGCATATATAATGGTGTTAGGAGCTCTGATGATTGATTTTAGACCTTGAAAGTCTAATATTTTTCATTTTCTAATCGCTATAAGAAATGACAAGATATAGGTTTAGGTTATGGTTGTAAGGGAGAGCATGAGACTTGTACATACAAGAGGAGAATCAAAATATCTTGAGGTGATTATTCTACTCCAATAACATGAAAGCGATAGTGTCAATCAGTATTATGTGGATCAAGTTTATAAGTCTCACTTAACATTGGATTGATATTATTCATAACTGAGATGAAGTTGTGACAAGCTATAGGTACAGATGCAGAGTATGACATTTGGGAATTCTCTTCAGGTGTAAGATATGTTCTAAGCTCAAGTTGTAATATCTCTTAATGATCCATATGGTGTGCATATCTCTCAAGGTTTCAAATGGGTATCTAGTGACAGTGTCATGATTGTATATTACCAATATTTTTCATCAATGTTAACCTATCGGCGTGTAAGTAGTCAATGTGATTTTATGGTAGAGTTCTTGATGGAACATAGTGTTATTTATATCTCTATAATGACAAAAATGATGGTGGAGGTGTGAAAAGTGGCTTAAGGTATTCATGCTCAGACAAAATTTTGGATCATGACCACAAATCAAACTATTACAGTGTTACAGTGGTCTGAAATCTTGCTCCTACAAGTGTAATTGTTAACTCAAGGTTTGCTAAAGCTATTCATGTCAAGTGTGTCATGACATTAAACTCTGGTAAGTTGAAATGATGTTCTCAAGACATGTAAGATATGGTTTCAGATGTTAGTGTATTTTAAGGCCAAAATTTGTTATGTTTTAGTCAAATATGACTATTAAGCATTGAGAAGATGGTTTAGGTCTAGGCAATAGTATTGAAAGTGATTTTTGGCTATGATAGTAAGGTGAGTTGCTCAAATGTGTGCTTATGGGATAGAAATGGAGGTCTTAATTCCAGGGGAGATATGGTATGTATGTTGTTTTAGAACTTGCCAAAGTTTATCCTAGAACTACTAAAGGGCTACTTCCAGGCTCTTAGTCCTAATGTCGCATGAAAAGTAAGAAAGTGTATTGTAAAACTAGTATTATGACTAGAAAAAATGGAATTTGGTCAAAAAAATGGTGTGATGGTTAGACATGGTCATTTATGAAATTTTTGGCATGTTCGTAGTGTTGGTAGCTCAAATAGTACTTTGGTACAGTTAATTCTTGAAGGCAAAAATAGGGTTGAGGAGAAAATAACACCTTTTGCATGTCTAGAAGGTTGAATATGATGTCTTAGCTCTAAATAAGGTAAGATAATGCTTATTATTGATTTATTAATGATTATCAGATGATGTAGATGCTCATCCCAATGGGAGAATGGTGATTACATGCTTGCAAAGAAGGAAAAATTGGGTTTTGGGTGCAAATTTCAAGATCTTGAGATTTTTTGAGATCTTTAGTTGAAAATTCTAACCAAAACATGATGCTAGGAAGCTATAAAATATGAATATTGTTCTGGTACAATATGCATTTTTCATTAATGTAAAAGGGGAAGAAGTTCAAATAGTTTTTCATCAATGACAAAGGGGGAGATTATTGGCATATTGTCCTATAGGTGTTGTCATTGATAAAAAACCACATTAATGAAAAATTGGATGATGAAGTACGAATAGATGATGCTTTCGATGATGTTTATATGATGGTTCAAATTTTTACTTGATGACACGAGCAGATTCAGTGAGGATTACTTGCTCTTGTAATATAATTTAGGTGCTTAGGTGATGTTGCATGGTGGTATGATCTTCTTGGTTGTTTGAGAAGCATTCTGGCATGATGGATAACATGTAAGAGTATTTTTAGGGACTCACATCAGTTTTCAAGGTGGATATACAAGTGATTAACCATGATTTAGGTGCTCATTTGGAGCAGGTATGGATGCTAGGAGGTATGAGATTGAGTTTTTAAACTACTTCAACTCATTGATGCATGTACGTAGGTTTATTATGGTGTACCAAGTATGTTTGGGTGATATTTAATGCTTTCATGATGTGTTACAATGTTTTCTAGTTAACCCTATCTTCTACAATACAAAACCCTAAGGGGTTGCTATACGCATTTTATTGTGTAGAGATTTTGAGGTATTCTTATGACATTATGATGATTGGAGAAGTTATTGTGGTTTTTTATGGTAATTTGAGAAAAATGTTAGGTTCCCGTGAGGTTAATTTTGCAATATGTGCCAGTTTTGGTGAAACCTAGTCAAGAACTTGTACACTTCCAGCTATAATTAGAATTATTAACACTCACCATAAATTTTATGCTATTCATAGGACCTTCAGGATTTTAGGGATGTTTGTAAATTGATTCTAGAAGGTTTCAAAAAATTAATGAGGTCATTTCATTGTCAAATTTTTATGAATGAATTGTAAGAAGGTAAACAACTGTTTATGAGTTTGAAACCCTAGCTTGAAAGTGGGATGGAAGAAATTATTTCTAAGTGACCAGAAATGATTCTTAGTGCATGGATGATTATTTTGACATTTATAGGACTCCTTTATATTTTAAGAAATGTATGGTAGAGGTCATGGTGATGAGTGGGACCCACTCAAACATGTCAGATTATGAAGAAGAGTGTTTTGGGAAAAAGTTGTCCAAAGGTGTTGTAAGATAAATTGAAATTGTAAATTTTACGTAAGTTTTTATTGATTTCCAAATAGTTTTAAGGAAATTTTGATGTAGGTACATGGTTAAATGAGCTCCATTTAGGTTGACTGGTCAAAGGGCAATTTGGAGGCCATAAAAAGAAGTGTTTAGTAAAATTGGCATAACTAGAGCTAAAACAAGAGTTGGAAGGAGATTCAATTTATTTTGGAAAAAGGATTCAGATATATTTCCAGTGATGTGATTTTTTTCCCTTGACAATTATTTTTTATAAGTATTAAAGTTAAATTTTTGGATAGAAATGTTATTTCCAATGAAGGACATGATTGGATCTGCTAGACATTTTGAGTTGTTTGGAGCATGAGATGGATTATGTGATGCTTAATATTACCTTTAATGTGAATTTGGATGAATTGGGAATCCAATTAATCTATTTTTTATGTTTTGGAAGTGACAGAAAGTGTGTTTATCAGTTGTTTTTGGAAAATAGGTTTTTGGGAAGCATGTTTTAGTGAAGACAAATGTTGTTGTGGTTTGAGCAGGTGATTGTTTCAGGGATAATAAGTTACTTGGAAGTGTTCTACAGGTTTTTCCATTTTCATTTAGTGGTCACATGAAATATTTTTTATGTTTCTATGTGATATGGTGGCCTAAATAAATTTTCAGGTTCTTAAAGGGTGTAGCAAACAACTATTTTGACAAGTACAAAGAACAATGAGCCAATTAAATGAAATAATTTTATTTTTTATATAAATTTCAACCATATAAAAATTTTAAATGTTAATTTAAACATGTTTGGTGATTTATGGGTTATGAATAAGTATGGTTTTGATGTTAGGGTATTTTTATCTTTGTGCCCATAAGGATTTGTCCATTTTTAAGCATGAAATGTTGTTTTTGGCTAGGACGGCCTACTTGTGTCACTTATGACTATTATATTTAGAATTTGAGTTTTTTATGATGCATGGGATGAGATAAAGGAGGTAAAAGTTTTGTGTTTTAATTTTAAATGAAGAGGAACTTAAAAAAACATTGTTTTGGGTACTTTTTGAGGTTAGTGGTGTGTGTGCAAGAAGTGAAACATAGATGAGAGATATTATCAGGTTTTAAAGCATGAATTGAGGTCAGATGTTTTATATTTTTAATAAGACAAAAAATCATGTGTGCATGTGTTTGAAGCTTGAGAAGTGAAAAAAGTGATTGTATATAAGAGATTGAACACCTAGGGTTTATATGAGGGTTTGGAGAAGAGCAAGCAAAACTAGTGGTCTCTATCAGTTGTGACAGAAATATTTCATATATCATAACATCATAATGTGTTTAAGTTGGTACTTGATCATATTTGGGGGTTGTATCCTTCTTTTGGAGTTGGTGCTTCACAAAATTAGGGGTTTGTGCTCCTTGTAGGGTTGTAGCTCTACTAAACTAGGGGTTGGTTCTCCTTATAGGGTTGGTGCCTCAATAAAATTGAAACATATCAATATAAATATTTTTTTTGGTGATTTTCATTACCATTGATGGTTTCCTACATATATATTGTGTCTTTTGTTGATATCTTGCTTATGGTTTCTTACACATATGAAAATTGATTGTATGAACACATATATGGATGGTTGAATGTTTGTGAATATTTGAATAAGAAAATCTAAAATATAAACATAAATTTTTTTAAGGACTGATTCATCCCCTCCCTCTCAGTCCATTCTTCTTCTAACATGTGGCTCATCTCTTTTCGTTGTGACTCTTCTACTTACATTGTGCATATCCTTCCATAGCATTCACATTGTTTTTTTTCTTCCATTAGAATGTCCATATGTATAGATTGCATTTTTACCATGTCTAAAGGAAGGTTTTTTCCCATTTCCATAAACAATCTTATACTTATTTTTTATCATGTTTTTATCAGCCAACTTGCACTAGGGAATGCTTGCTCCTTCATAGCTCTTCATTAGCTTGAGTTCATCATCTTGTTGAACCTAACTCTCTTGGCCTCAATCCGACTTATCTTCTTCTTATATATTGGCATCATATTTTCCCTTGTATATTCTCACCTCTCACTAAGGGTATATTTACATATTTTCCCCGCTATACATAGTTATCTAAAACTTCAAAAAAACCCTCAAAATTGTAAAAATATTCAAAAATCCAAAAACATTGGTAAAATATAAAAAATCCCAAGACATTCGAAAAATCTAAAAATCTGAAACATTCACAAAACAAAAAATCCTAAAAATCAAAAACTATACCACATGACATCTTACTTCAAAGCTCACTCATTCTAGTGCATGACATGTGGATTATCTTGTGATCTTCCTTCATTGACAACATTATTTTTCTTATTATGTCTGTCTTCCATGCATATATCGTTGCTCAGGGTAGTTTCATAGTGCATGTTATTTTTCATGGGACTTTTATGTCCTCCATCTAATCCCTTACATTTATCCTTTATTGGGGAATCATTTCAACTCTTTTCATATAACTCAAACATTTGGGAACTGCATTGGGATAAAAAAAATATTGTTACGATTGTCTCAAGTATTGGTTGTTTAATTTATTTTTCTTATTTTTTGTTGTTTTTGTATTCGTTTAATTTCTCGTATTACATGTTACTTATGTATATTGATTTGAACTAGTCCTTTAGCTTTGCACAAAAAATATGTATTATGAATTATCATGTCATTTTACCCATTTGGTGTATGCTTATATAAAATAAAATGTACTTTCAATCTAACATGGTACATACACTACATCATGATCTTTCTATTTATCCTATATCTTTTTTTGCATTCTAATTCATAAACCATTATACCTAACTATTCCCTCTCATCAACCTTTTCCATTTTCTCTATTATATCAAATGCTTTCTTGTTCCCCTCCCACCCTTCTCTAACATGTGTTGTGTGAGGGAACTTAAATATATTAAATCAAACTATTGGTGGCGAATCACAGCACCCCTGAATGTCTACAACACGATGGGTTGAGACTCTCAGTACGATTACATAACATGGAGCTTTTCCCGAGTGTGGGACCTTGCAAAATCAGAAAAGCTCTTTGGATGAAGGCCGGTTCCTATTCCTTTGTTCAGATGCTCACGTAAAAAATTCAGATGGTTTGCTCAAAACCTAACCTAAATTTCCAAGGAGATAGGGTAGAAGATACATAAAAATAAAACCTAAACTACAAAGGTGATGCACTGAGGAATGAAGAACACATGTTTTGCCAATAAACACAAACCATAAAAAACGCAATGCAAGATCATGCACAAATAACCAAATTCACAGTGAAAGATCAGGAGGATGCAAATGAAAAAAGAGAGGGTTGAGAATCATCCACAGACATGCATTAATTTTCTCCAAATATTGATACAACACACTGCAAAATGCCAAGAGGCAAAGTTGCATTACAGTTTCAAATGGGAGGCTTGAACTCCACAAGTTCACCTGCCAAAGAGAAGAAGGGAGGGGCAAAAAAAAAATGTCCAACCTTTAGAAAGAAGCCCCTCCTTACAATTTATAGGAGGAAAAAGGGAGGGATAAGAGAGGAATTCGAAATATGCCCCAACCACCTCCAGACTGCACCTAACTCATCTCATTATGGCGGTAGGTGAGATCCCCAACAAACTCAAAATATGGAAAATTGTATTTTGAATTTTTAAGAACTTTTTCCCACCCAATTAAAGATATTCAGTCGTATTTGGGTAGAGGACCTTGCAAGCTTTCCAAAAAGTCTAACCTTGCATGAATCTGAGCTCCCTGTGAAAAGTTATGGTGATCTGAATATTTCCCGCGTCAGGGTCTTCTGCCTGTCGGGTTTGGAGGATGCCTCAACATGTGTTTGATGCTTATGTTTTCTCGAAACCCACTTCTGCCAGTATTTCCAAGATCTCCTTTGTTTCGGGTTCGGAAACTTGACTTGCATATGCATCGGGTTTGGAAGGTGGCTTGACATGTTTTCACCTCATGCTTTCCCGAATTGTTTCCCTGACTCCAAGACCTAATTTGCCTAGGTAGTGTTTTGGGTTTGCGGAACTCTCAAGCATCGGGAAATCCTTTGCGATTTGCATGCTTCATGTCTCATGTTTCCCAAAACCTGAAACCCGAATTTCCTTTGTGTCAGGTTTTTTGACCTCCCCGACATATTTTCCTTTGTGTCAGGTTTTTTGACCTCTCTGACATATTTTCCTTTTGTGTCGGGTTTTTTGACCTCTCTGACATATTTTCCTTTTGTCAGGTTTTTTGACCTCTCCGACATATTTTCCTTTTGTCGTTGTCTATATTTACCTGGGGGTAAGATATATACAACACAAACACTGGCTAAAAAATCCACATTCAACTCCCTAATGGCATGATGAGCTTGTATTTAATTGTAATACTTTCTCCTCTTATTTTTGAGAATCAATCAACCTCTTCTATCACCCCATCAACACTCAACATGGCATCATCCATCCTACTAATTTTTCTTCTACTCTTACAAAATAAAATTGTCTAAACTTGTCTACTATCTTTGAAATGGTGTCACTTGCACCACACCACGTCAAAGAGGAAAAAATGTAGACACATAAATCTGAATACGTAGTTATAATACTAAAATTACACTAATTTTCCTCTTTCTTTTCATTTCATTATAACTAGCAGTTTCCCAGTAATTAGCTAATAGTCCCCTTCATCCTAGATGTTAATTAAAATCGCTTCATTAGTTATAATCCTCTTTTACTTAATTTATTGACCTTTATTAATTAATTAAGCCTTTTAATCTCATATTTAATCAATAAACCCTCTTATTGGTTAAATGCACCTTTCAAACCCTTCAAATTCTACTACTTTTCCTCCAAATGGATTTTATAATCTTAATTTCACCTATTAATTAATCATATTTGATTAATTAAATCATCCCTAACTCATATGAGTTACTAATCCCTAATTAATATCTTCTAATCATAATTATCCCTTTCTAATTCTACATTCCCTTTATCCCACAATCACTAGGATGCAAGATTCTCCAAAACTAGAAAACTATATAAAAAACCAAGTACACCATGTTTCAACTTACACCATGTCCTTGAAAGAAATTTGTACTTGATAAGAGCATTTTCATTTGATTCTTGATAAAAGAATTTTAATGTTATTTGAAAGCTTTGTTCAAACCCTCTTTCTTCTTTGCCAAGAGTAGTAAGAGAAGATCCAAAAATGGCAATCAAGCCATATTGGTGAGATCTCTTCCTCTTCCTTAAAGAAGTCCTTGATCATGCATAGTGTACATTTTTCTCAAAAGAAAGTATCTACAATCCAAAATCACATACAACAATAAAAGGAGGTTTTCATTTCATGTTATATTTAATGTTTTATGAATTTGATTAAGCTTTTATGTATGCTTTATCATGATTTTTTTGCTTATATTAGACTAAGCTAGAATGTATTTAACCATAATTTTGTTTAATATGGACATTTTACTAAGAATCTAGATTTATAGTATTATAATTTCTATTTTTATAATTGTTGAAATTGGATTCCTAAATTTCCATTAATGGTTTTTATCTAGTGTGATATCAGATTCCAAGATGTTTATTATTGGAGTTCAATTAGTGTAACATCAGATTCCAGTATTTACACTATGCCATACAAGTATGTTCCTAATTCTATATTGATTTTATGAGAATGGGAATATGCCCATTCTTAACATAGTCATAGTCAAACTATGTTCCTAATTATTTTTATGTGTATATTTTTTATCTCAATTCTTTTTTCTATGATTCCTATATGAGGCATTTTGATCCCTTTTGAAAATTACAACAATGTGATATGGGGCATGTTGTAATTTGGGCCCCAAAATTTGGATAAGTACAAGAAGGCACATGGGTGTGCATGACCTATTTGAAGAAGGGCATACGGGGTGAAGGCGCATAGGGAACGATTCTAGTTGGGTGTTGTAGAACACATGGCACGCATGTGCAAAGAAAGGAAGGTTTTGGGAATTATCCATATTCGGCATTCTAGGAAGCACACGAGAAAAGTGTTACCCGTCTAGAATGCGGAATGGATAAGGTGCCATCCTGGCATCTATAGGATCAAAAAGGCAATATTCGATGCATGCGATGGAAGGTTCCAGAAGAAAATCATTTGAAAAAGTGGAGAGCTTGGATCAATGGATGCATGCTCCATTAGAGGACCACTTGGACACTTGGTAACTAATCTGTTACTGTTAGGATAAAATATTATTATCCTAATATTAATTATGCATAGTTTAATTATTTAATTAATTTTATTAATTAAATAATAATGGTTATTTTGTTATATGGTTCATAAACCATATTTGTATTTTATTCATGTTGTTATATTGTTTTGAACAATATATTTGTATTTATTCATTTGTGCTTCCCAGTTGTTATTGGAAGCCTATATATTTAGGAATTTGGTTCACCTGTGCAACTTAATAGTTTGTTTGTATTTGGCTGTGCAATATCTATAAATATTGCAGCCCATTCTCTATAATGGTTGATTGATTGAGATTAATAAATTGATCAGGCTTCCATCCCTGTTTCTCAATCTACATTTGGTACCAAAGCAAGAATATGGACCTGTAAAGGTGTGGAAGAGAGAGCAGCAGAGAGAGAGGAGATTGGAGAAGTGTTTGCAGCATTTGAGAGCTTGTGTAGCCTCGTGAAAATTCCCAGCCCCATCCCTGCCTCCCCCACATCCTCCTGTTCCTTCCAGGTGCTTGGAAGGAAATTTTTTTTTGCACTGGTGCTGGTTGCACCAGGAAAAAATCGCTGCAGGTATATATATTTAAAAAAAAAAAAAATTCCCCATTCAAGGGTTACTGAGCTGGTTGCATTGATAAAGCCACAGAAAAAGTAAGGTGAGATTGAGCTGTAGGAAGAAGAGCAGCAATTTCAGCGAGGGGGATTCGTAAGGCGCCGAGGATCAGCTAGAGTGGGATCGAATCTCCACCAGCCCATACCACGTCAATCCGCGTTCAAGTTTTATAGCTCCGGATTATGAGCGGGTTCGCTGTGTGGAAACTCGCCATAGGACTGTGGAGCGACAGGTAACTGCAAAAAAAAAAAGGAAAAAAAACATTTCATTATATAGTTTATCACATTTGAAGAAGCCGAAAGAGGAGATAAAAATAGTAGTTTCAGATATTTCTTTTTTTTTTGAGTTTGATTTAGGGAAATTTATACTGCACATGAGCACATAAATGTAAAGTCTCTGGATCAGATTACAGTTTGGATCGGTAGCTTTCTATCCATAGAGTGGACTGTTAGACCTACGCACGCACCTGCACAAAGAAACAATCAATAAAAAAAGAAGCTAAAGCAACAAATATTAGCGGCGCCTGGTGTAGAAGGAAATACAACTCCAAACTGTCTCTGCGTCCTCCTCATGCCGGAACTGCACACAAAGAAATGGTGGATGAGTATCAAAAAGGTGGCCAAATAAAAAAACACAGTGATCAAGATCAAAGGCACATCATTTACTAGTACATCATCCCACGCACCTGCCAAATCCACGCACCGGACCAGCATACTTGCAACCTACACAAGAAAACAAACGAAGAAGTATTAAAAAAGAGGCAGCACAGCAAGTAAAAAGTGGCCAAAGCAAGGAAGAAGCGGCCAAAACCAAAGGGAAATCAAACAAGGAGATAAAGAAATAAAACGCCTCAGATGCATTTAAGGAGGAAACCCTAAATTCCCACCGAGCTCCACGTAAGCGCCACATGGACTCTCTCCTCTGCCAAGTCACATTTCCAAAAGGTAAGTCGATTTTACTTGTCTATAAATACAAGTTTGTTCATTTTCATATGAAGTGCCCTTAAGTGGCCAAGTTGGTTATTGGATGCACCTTGGGAGTGAGAGGTGTGGGGGTCAAATCCTGCCCCAACACACAAAAACTCACTTTTTTGAAATTTGGCAGAATTTCTGGTGGGACTGCTAAATTTAGTAGATTTTTTGAATTTAGTTATAACTAACTAAATTTAGCGGAGAAATCCCTAATTTAGGGCAAAAAAAAATTTCTCCCATCTGGTCTGTTTTTTCATTTCAGACATTTTTTACAAAGGGACACCCATCTAAAAATTACATCTTTAGCTTCTTTTTTGCAATTTTTAGCATTTTGGGTCGTATTGGGCTCAGGACGCCACCAGGACCCGCGAAACTAAAATTCTTTGCCTACCATTCAAATTGTACAGTTTTTTGAATGTAAATTGTATACTGTTGCATATTGTACTAATTTACAGGTTTCCATAGTTAACTGCAAACTTTGTAACTGCTCAAAAAATGGCAGAATTGTAATAAAAAATAAAAAAAAATTTGGTTCTGTAACACTCATGAGATCCTAGATCTCATTCGCAGCATTCGGTATATACGGTGCCTCTGGGAAGCACTTACGGGTAAAGCCGTCGTGACTACTACTGCACTTAACGTGTAATATAGCTGCATCAACATCGTCTGAGCATCGTCCCTATAAATCGACGGGGAGTAATAAGGTCACAATGCACACACTATGAACCATCTCATCCGTCTGTGAACAATTGCAAGACATAAATCCAGACTAAGAAACTATCCAAGTATATACCGAAGTTATGCGCACGTATGAGGATATTTCTTTGAGCCGGTGTCAATAATTGCACAGACCCCATCAGTACTGTCTTGGTACCACGTATTGAATTCTTTCACGTACGTTAACACCTCTTTCACATACCACCGGGTATATAGAAAGGGCGAGCTTCTTCCACGTACCAACGGGTATATCGAAAGGGCGCGTATATAGAAAGGTTTGGTATATCAAACTGACGGTATATAGATTGGGAGATCTAATAACTGGAGTGATAAGAGCCAAACCCTGTCAGTGATCTCTGTAAAATGGGCACCAATGCCCCCAATTTTTTTCTTCTGGATTCACAATTTCTCAGAGGAAGCAACTATGTTGCATGGAAGACAAAAATAAAGACACAACTTGAGTTTGAAGAAATCTAGCCTGTTGTGAATGGTACTCTAACCAGATCACCAACTGATGTAACACAACAACGACAGTTTGATAGAGCAGATCAGAAAGCAAAACTCATCATCTTGTTTGGAGTGTCTGATGATGTGTAATCCCACATTCGAGATGCCACAACAGCAAAAGAAGTGTGGGATAAGCTGAGCACAATATATGAGGCCAAGAATAAGAATGTCATACTAAATTTGTAGAGTCAGTTACATACATTGAAGTTCAAGCAAAATGAGAAAATTGAAGGTTTCCTCAGAAGAGTTGTAGAGTTGAGGGCTTCACTTCTAGCCCTAGGAGAAGAGGTCAAAGATGAATCTCTCATTCCCATTGTTTTGAGAGCTCTCCCTTCTTCTTACCACATTTTTGTCACAACTCTAAACTTGTCAGATACGACAATTAGTTTTGACAAGCTAGTAAACCTATTGCAACAAGAGGAAGCAATGCACAATAAGGATGATGAAGAGGAGCAGGAACTGTCTTCACATCAAAAATGGAAAGGAAAAGGTAAAGGAAAACCTAAATCCTATCAAAAGTCCCAACATCAGAATCAGTATCATGGGGACAATCAACAGAAGAAGCAATTTCCAATTTGCAAAAGAGGACATGACTTAAAAGATTGTTGGTATAACACTTATAATAAAGGTTCATCAAGCAACTCTGGACCATAACAACAACAATCTTACAAGGGACATTATAACAACTATCACAGGTAGAAAAAGGGGAACTGGAAAAGAAGACCCCACCAACAAGGTAATATTGCTGAGCAACAAGAATAGTCAGACAATGAAGACTTCTTGTTCACTGCTCGATCAAGTGAACCATCCACGTCATCTAGTGATGTCTGGTATGTTGATTCAGGTGCCACTTGACACATGACTGGCCACAGAGACTGGTTTATTTCAATGAGGGACACGCCATCAAAAAATCATGTTTCGTTGGGAGATGATTCTTCATATACAGTTCAGGGGATTAGAAACATTTCTCTACCCCTTGGTTCACGCAAATGCAGACTATCAGATGTTCTATATGTCCCTGGGTTGACAAAGAATCTTCTTTCGGTCAGTCAACTCCTAGATCACAACCTAAAAATTGACTTTGATAGTCAATCCAGCAAGAAAATGTGTTTGATTCGAGATAAATCCAGAGGCTCGAAAATAATTGTAAAAGCCTCAAATGTGGGACGTATGTTTCAACTTGATTTCATTCACAAAAATGATCAAGCACTTGTGGCTAAAAATTCCACCTCAGCCCAGTTGTGGCATCAGAGATTTGGTCATGTAAGTTTCAAATATCTCAAAACACTTCGCCGGTGTAATATGGTACATGGGCTATCATCTCTTCAGAAGGATACAGAAAAGTTTCCTCACTGCTTAGTAGGAAAACAACACAGAGGTTCATTCTAAAGGAGTACATTCCGAGCTCATGGTAAACTTGACCTAGTTCATACCGATCTTTGCGGTCCACTGCAGCCAAGTCATTCTAGGTTCCAGTACTTCATGCTTTGTGTTGATGACTATTCACGGAAAATGTGGATTTTTTGTCTTCGCAAGAAAAATGAAGCCTTTAAAACATTCAAAAAGTTCAAAGTAGCAGTTGAGAAAGAAATTGGTCATCACGGTAGACACCAAATTTGTGTCTTACGACCCCCTGTACCCCGCATCTCATTTCGCAACCTAACCTCATCACCTAAACCTTACACAATTATTTATTAATTACCTTATAATTAATAAATCCACATCGCCATACCTGCCACCTCATTTCGCCACCTCATCATGACCTAGTCTTAACCCTAAATTAACCTAATTAAGACCTATAACTTGGTCCACATCCACACCCATGACTAATTACTCCTCACCCGCACCTAAAACCAACCTCATAATGACTTGACCAAGCCCACAACTAATCCCTCGAGGAGAAAAGGAGGGAAAGCTGGCTATTTTACCAAAAATATCCCGCTTTGACCTGACCGATACCGGTTCCTACTCGACCGCTGTTGGTTGCGTAACCGCCATTGGTTCCCTATAAATGACCACTCCAAACCAAAAACAAAGGATCAAATTTTCATTTGATTGGAAAGAGGAGAAATCATTGAAAGGATCCGGATTTGCTTGACCGAGCAGAGACAAGTGAAGAAACAAGAAGAGTTTACAGAGAAGGACATCAAGCCCAAAAACTGCAACTGAGTAACCAGAGCCTTGTGACACTCATCCGAGTATCAAGAGAAGAGATAGCTCATCTTGGATTGTCAGATCATCCTACTTGAGCCTTGTCTTCATCATCACAGTCCCAGAACCTACATTTTCCATCAGGAACTAGTAAGTAAGTCTTATACGTTCTTTTAATAACATTTCTTGAACTTCTGAATCACAGCCATCATAAGTCTATTCCTAGATCTACTACCTAGCAACACACTACATCTAACTGTCATTCCTCCACCCTTACATTACCCCAAGAACACCTCCCGTATTCTCTGAGTCCTTCTCATCACCCAATTACCTAATCCCACCCATTCATCAGCCTTATAAAAGCAACACACCCACCTTACAACCAACCTTCACCAAAAGCCCCTAAAACATTGCCCCTACCGATATCGGTTAGCACAAACCGATACCAGTTAAAGTGACCGGCATCGGTCACCTTGATTCTAAACCAAGACCAGCCCTTTCTCTATTGTTCTAACAAGCTAAACAAATTGTAATTGGAAAATAGCTTATTTGTTAGAATTTGTGTTAATTCATATTAGCAGGGGAACTAACCACCTTCGAAAGGAAGTTTTATATTTCCTGGGCCCAAGGCAGTTCCCTCATTTATTGTCTAATTAAAATCTGGTGGTCTTGTATTCTTACTTATAGGTAGTCCTTCCCAGACAAAAAGGAGTTCTTCGCAGTCGATCTGATCTTTCTCTACGGTACGCGCACACCCTCTCGACATTCAACAGGTATTCCTCCTAGCCCTAACCCTTATCTATTTCTTAAAGGAATGAAAGGATAGAAGCAACTCTATTCCCAAAATTTGAAACATTCCGTGCGAAACATTTTGGCACACCCGGTGGGACCAATTTCGGGTTTCTGTTTCTCTTGCTTGCTTTCATATAGGGAGCATACTTGCTGTTTTCTTCTTCTAAAGATATTCACAAGGTATTTTGTTATTTTGGTAAAAGAACTTGCTTTGCTTTTACATCTTTGCATTAGTGAAAGTCATCTCTTTTGCTTCATCGAATATCATTTTTGATTTGGGTTTAAAACACGTGTATTACATTCTTGCTTGCTGTTTTCAATTCTAGTGAACATAGACTAAGTAACAGGTCGTACACGTGGGGGTGATTTCCATGGTATTGATAGGAAATTAATCTTACTTTCACTGCACAACACATACCGAATCACTTCATAATTAACACAACAGCTCAAAACATCCCCCCTTCTCCGCGGTATTCCTCCGCCTGATTGAGGTAACCTTATAAGCCAAAACAAACTTGACATTTCCCCTAGGTCTTGTGTTTAGGATTCTGACATCATTCTGCATCTAAGGGCATAAGCTCAAATTGATAAACACTAATCCTAGGGTTAGTCTATTAATTTTTTTGTGTATCTTGTTTGTTTTCAGTTCTATTTCTCTGTCATACACTGTTTCAGTTATCACTTCAGAACAATTTGATAGATGTACTAAGCATTGTTAAAAAATCAAATCAGCAGCTTCTTATATTTTCTTATACCAGTCTTATTACACCGACATCGGTTAACTGACTGACGTCGGCTATAGTCTAACCAACATCGGTTAGCAGACCGATATCGGTTACTGTCTTTTACAGTTCCTGACAAACCAACAACTTACCAATTTCAACATTCTGAGGCTATTTCTGTTCCTGATAGATTAAAACCCTACTGTGTACTCTTGTCCATGGTTGTTATCACTCGAAAGCAAGCCGCCACCATGGTTTCACATGCCTTCTCTGTGCCTTTTCCTGAATCACCCCCTTCACATTCTATAGGGAATCCTACGGATACCAGCGAGGTTCCTAAAATTCCTGTAGGAGATAAGGAATTTGCCAAATTTTTGGATGCTAATCCTAGCGCTGTACAATACTATTTGTCTCATGCCCCTGACCGTACGCTCGATGGTCAACTCCTTGTTGGCATGCCTATTAGTATAGCTGCTCATTTAGCTCCTTCTCCGCCTGATAGCTCCGCTTTGCCTGCTGCATCCTTAGCCTCGTCTCCCAATCCAGCGGCTTCAGAGGTTCATACGACACAGATTGGCTTTCCTTTGGTTAATCTTGGGCCCCACATGTCATTACCGCCGACTGCTCCTACCTCGTCTCTCTTGCAGAATACTCTGTTCATGACTTACTCTCTGCCACCTATCCACACGAGCTTTCCTTCTCAAGCTCTGCCCACCTTTTCATTCCCACACACGTATCCAGTGACCTCAACATCTTATATAGGACATCCCTATTCGGTCACCTCAACACATTCGTCCTCCATACCTTATCAACATTTAATCCCACCATTGTCTAGCGGTGGCCCTTGGCCCAATTTGCCTCCGTTTACCACAACCACACCATCATCTCATCCAACTACTGATTTAATTAAACAAATGATGGACAAAATGCAAAATCTGGAGGCTTCTGTTTCAGGAAGTCGTAGCGCCTTGACATACGAACAAGTTTGTCGGGAGCCTATCCACCCTTCAGTCCCCCTTCATTCATATCCTCCTCAATGGGAATTACCAAAATTTACCCGTTTTAATAGTAAGGAGGATCCTCAACAACACTTGCGATCATTTAGACATGCTTGTTATTTGATTGCTCATGATGATGCTTTGCTACTCCGCACCTTTCCCATGTCCTTATCAGGACCCACCTTAGAGTGGTACAGTGCTTTAACCCAGCACTCAATCTTTTCTTTTAACCAACTAGCCCAATCTTTCTTGGATCATTTCTCCATTAACATTGCCAAGAAAGTATCTATCACCGACCTCTATGCCATCCGACAATTTGAAGACGAATCTATCGCAGATTTTGTTGGACGATGGCGGGGCCTTATCAACCAACTTACATATGCCTTACCTCAGGCTGAACTTATCGAACTTTTACGCGGGCCTGCGCTAAGCACATCTCTCCTACCCTTCAAATTCAAACTTTCCGCACATTTGACGAGGCCTTTACTATGGCTCGGAAACTAGAAATTCGAGCCTTAGAAGAAGAGAAATTGCGGTTGTGCAACAAAAACCCCAATTTCCGAACTCCAGATTCCACCAATAAACCAAACACCACCACTCCTCACACATCCACTTCTTCGAAATCAAAAGGAGTTGTCCACGCGGTGATGGTCAAATCTCAAGCACCGTCTAATACCCCACCAAAAACCACCTATAAATATAAAGCCGAGCAAATCAATTACACCCCCTTGGGAGAAACTTATGGTGACATCTTAGAAAAATTGCTCAAAGCTATAGCTATCACCTTGCCTCCTGTTAAACCTCACTCCGGGTTTGACTCCACCCGCGTTATACCTTCCTGGTACAAAGAAAATGACTTCTGTAACTTTCACCGTGTAAAAGGACATAGTCATGAGAACTACAAGATGTTGAAAAACATAGTGCAGGAAATGGTTGATGCGGGGGATATAACCCTCGATAATCCTAATGCCCCTGCTAACCGAAATTTGAAAATCTTCAACAAACCATTCCCGAATCACTCTTCTAACAGTAACATAAACCAAGATATCTTAGCCGAGGAGAGTGTTCATGAGATCCATGCAGTCTTTGACTCCCAGCCAAAAGCCTCTATTGAGAAAATTTTGAATCAAGCCTCTTCACTAACGCAGGGGCCCTAACCTCCTTCACCACCATCAAGACAAACTGAAATCCTTGTCGTTCCTTTACCCATCAAGGAATTAACCACCTAGAGTTCCCTTCTCACAAACGAGCCTTCTTACACCACATCCTTGCAAGACTGTGAGCGGATGTTATCTAACTTGTCTATTTCCCAAACGTCTCCTTCTACCATTCTTATTGTACAGGAGGAAGGCTTGCCACTTCTTTTGTCATCCTTAGACGAGAAACCTCTTGAACCAACATCACCACATTCTTTAAACATGACGGATCCTCTCAAACACACCCTCCTACCTATTAGTTCTTCATCGCCTAAATCTTTTCAGTGACCCGTTGACCTCTTAACGCCCATTGATACAGTGCCTCATCTACCCCCTGTATCACACCCACAGTGGACCGGAATCACAACCCACCTTTCTTCCATACAAAAGTTCCTATTCACACGTGAGGACTGTCATTCTACAGAAGATAGATAGGTCCTATGGGAACGTTTGAGTACGCCATATTCTATTCAAATGTAGATGACCGATCCAGATGCCTCTACCATATACCTGAAGTGTTTACAGAAGCTTAAAATGCCTATGTCCTCATCTTCACCCCCCTCATCTTTACCAAATACCTCATCCACTTCTATTAACCTAACCAAATCTTCCCCTATGCTTAGGACCTCACCAATACCCAGTCTAACACACCCACCTAAGCGGCTTGATTTATCTAAAAATAAAGCCATCCATCCCATTAGGAGACAGACTCAATCTCCTCAATCTATGCCTCTATCACAACTAAAACCCTCGTCGTCACACGTACCTTCCATATTGGGACCCCATCCCTCTACCTTGCATCAATACACCATACCTCCTGTGTTTTCTTTAAAGTGACCTACGCCTTCTATACCCATACAAAAATCCAAGGGTATAGCAATATCGTCACCCCGCGTATCCTGTCCACCTACCAACCCTAAAAAAATTCCATCATCAAAAGATTTGTTTGCTGTCACTCCTATTTCTCCATGGTTATTTTCTGATACCACATCATCTGTGGCCTCATCATCTAACCAACTAAACATAGCTTCTACGCCAAAGAAGCCACGTTTAGTTAAAACCCATTATCAAAATCCCTTGGCTAAACCACCACCCATACAAACCAACCATACCCCATCATTACCACAAACTACCCAGTCAATAGCCTCATTTTCCTCTGACTTTGACCCACTCAAAGGTTCTTATGCCAAAATTCTTGCTATGTTGGTGGAGAATGCGACCATTTCCCTACCCCCACTTAGACCTTATGATCCATCTAAACCTCGACCTATAGGTTATGATGAGTCTAAAATTTACGCTTACCACCGCACACCAGGACATGACGTAGAGGGATGTAAAGCGTTGAAAGCCATACTTCGTCAGTCACCTCTCTCAGATAAAAAAGTTAAGAAAGACAACTTACGAAGAGAGAGACCTTTAGTTTCAATTCCCTCTCCTATACCACTTGTCCCCGCCTCACCAAGATCTATCATTATTACAGCCCCACCTCTCGAAGACCATGACCTATCCCTACTGTCTTCCTCCTCTCATATTCATGAGATCAATATGATTAGTGTTGCTACTCGAGGGCAGAAAAACAATGGGAAAGCGAAAGAAAACACACCTGCGGCATCTCTTTCTCCGTCCACCATCCCAATTGCACCACCACCTAAAGTGGTTATTCGCGGACCCGCCTATCCCGTCTCTAATGGAATTTCCCACCAAACCATGATCAAATAGCTTCACCAATCGCCTGTAAAAATGACACTGTATGATCTCATTCAAAATTCTGAATCTCATCGACAAGCTCTCGTTGAAATCCTTCAAGGGATAGAGGTCTTACCTAATGAAACCATTGCCTGTCATCTCTATTCTAACACCTAATCATGTTTCTTCGCTCACCAAAAAACCTATCTCCCCAACCATTTCTATCTCTGTACAGCAAGCCACTGCTGTCAGTTTCTCCGAAGATGAAATTATCGACTTTGGCGCTGAAGATCCTGAACCTGCTCTTTTCATCTCAACTTATGTCTGGGACATTCGGGTGCATTGTGTTATGATCGACGGGGGTGATAACCTAAACATCATCTCTTCAAAAGCCTTCCAACAAATGAACATCCCTTCTAGCTGCATGTGTGCCAACCCCATCATGTTGCGATCATTCAATGATGCTATTACTTCTACCTTAGGCACCGTGATCCTTAACATTCGTGTAGGACCACGTACTTTACCCGAACTCTTCTATGTCCTTGAGGGAGAGTTCCAATACAATATTTTTTTATGCCGCCCTTGGATCCGGGCTATGGGATGCGTTCCCTCCACCTTACATAGATACATAAAATTTGAGTACGAGGGGAATTCCTACACCGTAAAAGCTAATCCTCCCCCCTTCAAAACCTGCAATATGTTGTATTTCCCTAATGATGTGCTTGTACTAGTCAAGACACCCATTCATCCAACCCAACCATCCACTTCAACCACACCTCAACCATCTACCTCAACCGCACCCACGCCTTCAACCAATGAAACCGCCGTCACAAATACCACTTCCTTTCCCGCAGACAACATCCCAACCTCTGACCCCTTAGTAGATGTTTTTCAACGCCTTACGCTAGGGGAGTACCACCTATATAACGTTAGCTCTTTCCATACCCCGCAGGAGTACGGACAGTTACATGCGCATCCTACCTACGACCGTCACGTGGGGGAGGTAATCTCTTACGGACCACCCCATTGCCGCACCAACCTAACGTATGGGGGTGTTGACGCATCCTCCGTTACCCCTGAACCTCCTCTTGATGTGGTTCCCTTCCAATCCGATTTTCAATACTTGACAAATCGTCGTTTCGCCCTCACCTTCTTGACTCGCTGTGCTTGGAAAGGCTTTGGTTTTGGTCTTTATGAACAAGGCCGACATACACTCATTCCCGTGACTACACGCAAACACAATGATCGTAGTGGTCTTAGTTTTCCTGAAACACTTACACCGGAGAAACCTCGTGTCAGTTGTATCCTGGAAGATGATGATGTCACCCCTACCAAACCATCATCACCCATTTTGCCATCGTCACCCACAGAGTCGATAGACCCTGAATCTATCCCTCCTAACTTTTTTTTTTCATAAATGCTATCTTCCTAGGTCCTCTCACTTATCAACGCGATAACGAGGACCCATCTTCTCTTCCCCTTCTATATCCCGACATGATTGAAGAGGATTCACCTTCGATTAATGTTGTTGGGTGCCAGGATGACCACTCCATCCTCACTTACCTTGGTGCAGACGACTCCTATATTCAACGTGCATTACCATCTGAAACTCAAACCATGTTGAACGAGTCAACTATAGAAATCAACATCCACACAGAGGAGGATCCTCACATTGTGAAGATCAGACAATCCCTTAACACATCAGAACAAGTCACCTTTACTACCTTTCTCCGTACTCGCAACCAAGCTTTCGCTTGGTCCTACGCTGACATGCCAGGAATTGATCCTGACATTGCTGTCCATAACATTACCCTGAAACCCGATTCCAAGCCAATTAAACAGAAACTGAGAAAAATGCATCCACGCATTGCCCTCTTGGTCAAAGAAGAGATTCAATGACTCCTTTTTGTTTCCTTCATCCTGCCTATTGACTATCCTCAATGGATATCTAACATTGCGCCTATCACTAAAGCGACGGGGGGACTTCGGATATGCACGGATTTCTAAGATCTTAACCTCGCTTTCCCTAAGGATGACTTCCCCCTACCTAGTATTGATCAACTTGTTGATCTCACTGCAGGCCATGAGATGCTCTCTCTCATGGATGGCTTTTCAGGATACAACCAAATTTTGGTAGCCCCGGACGATCAACATAAAACCGCCTTCATAACTCCTTGGGGAACCTTCTGTTATCGTGTTATGCCATTTGGCCTTAAGAATGCTGGTGCAACTTATCAGCGGGCTATGACCTACATTTTTCATGACATTATGCACACTATCCTTGAGGATTACGTCGATGATCTTCTTGGCAAATCTAAACATCGCAGTGAACATCTCGATGTTTTAACCATTATTTTTGATCTCCTATTACAATATTTTGTCCGCCTTCAACCAAAGAAATGTGTCTTTGGTGTCCTTTCGGGAAAACTTCTTGGTTTTATTGTCTCTTTGCGTGGCATTGAGGTCGATCCATCTAAAGTCAAAGCTATCCTAGAAATGCCCCCACCTACTAACCTCAAACAATTGCGTAGTTTACAAGGTAAGCTCCAATCTATCCGGTGTTTCATCTCCCAACTCTCGGATCGATGTCAACCTTTCCATCACCTCCTTAAAAAGGATATTGCCTTTTAATGGAGCGAAGAGTGCCACCAAGCCTTTGAGGCTCTCAAAGCTTATCTCTTGCAGCCACCCGTGCTTATCCCACCTCAGGACGATCGCCCTTTCTACCTTTACCTTTCCGCCACCGACCATGCTGTAGGGGCCATGCTCGCACATCGTGACTCTGAGCATCGAGAACAAGCCGTTTATTATATAAGTCGTACTCTCGTGGATTATGAGACTCGGTATACACATGTAGAAAAGTTGTGCCTAGCCCTATCATTCGTGGCCACCAAGCTCCGACACTACCTCCTGAATCACAAAACTTTCGTCATCACCAACACGGACCCCATCCATTATATGTATGCCAAACCTCATCTAAACCAACGCATCGCCTCGATGGCTTATGCTCCTTGCTGACCTCGATCTTGAATTTATACACCAGAAGTCAATCAAAGGAAAAACCATTGCCGATCAACTCGCGGAAGCCCCTTTACCTAGGGAACAATTTACCAATTTTAATTTCCTTGACGAACTCATCGCCACTCTTTCACTCAGGGAAGAGTCGTATCCAATGACCCTCTTCTTTGATGGATCCAAATGCTAGCGTGGCGGAGGGGCCGGTGTTGTTCTCATTCCTCTTGACGCTGAGCCTATGCCTCTTTCATTCTGGCTCGATTTCCCCTGCACTAATAATACAGCGGAATACGAGGCCCTTGTTTTGGGCCTCCAGGTTACGTTACACTTAGGTGTCAAATCTATTAATATTTTCGGCGACTCTCAATTGGTAGTCAATCAAGTTATGGGCATCTACCAATGTAAAAATGAGGAACTTCAAAAGTACAAACATTACGTGGATTCACTTTTGACCTCATTTACTCGTTATTCTATCCAGACCATTCCCCGCTCCACTAAAAAATTTGCGGATACTATGGCTTGCTTAGCCTCGCAAATTCCTGCCTCACCAACTGACTCTGACATATTCGTCTTGGTCCAACAACTCTTTGCCCCATCTTACTCAGCCCCGATTGTTTGTATGATAAATAATGTGTCTGCTAATTCGCAGGATACCTGGTACCACCAATTTCACGACTACCTTACAACCTCCGTTCTCCCACCTGACCTTACTAGTACTGGAAAACGCACTTTTCTTAAACGTGTTTCTCGTTATGTCATCATGGGGGGACTCCTTTATAAACGTGGCTTTGATGACATCCTCCTTCGATGTCTAACCGGCGCGGAGGTCACCTATACCATCCAACAGGTCCATGACGGTATTTGTGGTGGACATTTTAGCGGCCTTGCCGTGGCCAAACGAATCCTTCGCCTAGGTTATTATTGGCCTACTCTCAATAACGACTGCTACGAATATGTTAAGCATTGTGTTATGTGTCAACAACATGCCAACCTTCAACATACTCCTAGCCATCCGCTACAGGTCGCACGAGATCTTTGGCCTTTCTCACAATGGGGTTTAGACCTTATTGGTGAGATTCACCCACCCTCTTCGCAACGTCACCGTTGGATAATCACAGCAACAGAATATTACACAAAATGGGTGGAGGCCATTCCACTCATTTCAACCAAAAAGAAAAAATTGTAGAGTTTGTTAACCATCACATTATCTGTCGTTTTGGTATTCCTCATCGCCTAATAACAGATAATGGTAAATATTTCAAAAATAAGTTGTTACAAGACCTTTGTGACAAATTTGATATCAAACTTAGTTTCTCATCACCTTACTATCCACAGGCCAATGGTCAGGCTGAATCTTCTAATAAAACCCTAACCAAAATCCTCATGAAAGTTGTTAATGATTCTGGAAGAAATTGGCATGATCACATTCCCTTTGCCCTTTGGGCTTATCGTACTAGCATTCGTACCTCCACTAATGCCACACCATTTTCTTTGGTATATGGTACCGAGGCTGTCTTGCCTCTCGAAATACAAATACCCTCCCTCATAATATATCTTCAGGATATTCTCACCAACGATGATTTCCGCCAAGAGCGGTTAGCCCAATTAGAGCTTCTTGACGAGCGACATCTTACTGCTCTTGATCACTCTTCAAATCTATCAAAAATGCATCAAGCGTGCTTATGATAAGTGACTTCATGAGCGTACCTTTAAGGTTGGTGATCTTTTCCTCAAAGAGAATCAGCATGTAACCAAACTAGAAAAGAGAAAACGTGGAAAATTTGCTCCTAATTGGATTGGGCCTTACATTATCACTCACACTTATGGATCAGGCACTTATCATTTAGCTTTGCTTAATGGTAAACCTGAGCCTGAGCCCCTTAATGCCTTGCATCTTCGACCATTCTACTGTTGAATTCCGTGTTATGTCACTTTTTATCTACCTTGCACTCGTCCCTTGAGCTCATTTACCACCGCATACACTTTGTTTCCTACATCTCAAAATCAAATCAAGCTCACATGGTTTGATTATCACCTCCCCTTAAAGATGCCTTCCCCTTTTTAGTCTAGTCCATGACTTCAAAGTCTCAAAATGACACATTCTTAATTAAACACTTATGGGATTTTCTTGAGTCAAACTTCCTACAAAACTAGATGCTTTATGCCCAATGGACAGCTAGACCTCTAAATTATACAATAGACTGCTCCCTTGAAGGACAGCTATATGCCAAAACTATTACTACTATTATATATAGACTGCTCCCCCCGAAGGACAGCTATACATAAACACCACATCTGCTACTATAAATAGTACTGCTCCCTTAAAGGAAAGCTATACACAGTCAGCCTTTATCAGAAGCTTCTCGCATTGATCAGCTTCGTGAAGACCTCAAGAACAACAAAATACATATCCCTTGTAGACTTCCCGCATCGATCAGTCTATATTCAGCAAAATAAAAGCCACATTCAAAAGAACTTTTGAGTCATGGACTTGTCTATTTAGGTTAGGTTCTCTTTCGTCAGAATACTCACTTTATAACAAGTTCTCTGTGCCTCAGCTACATCATCCACCTCACCTCACCATCCGTCAAAACAACAAAACTCAAGGAACGTGACATATATCCAATATATTGTGATTATACAACTCTTTTCACCTATCGACTTCTCGCCTATGCAAGGTACCTAGGGATTCAAGCTCATCCTACATTAATATGTGGTTTGTTTAGCTCTTCTCAACTACGGGACAATCTTGCCTCTTTTGCTCGACTCTAGGATTTTGTGTTGACCTTAATCAGGACACGATTACCTACTACTTGGGTAAGCTAACTTTCGCTTCACCTATACCTACACTTACAACATTCCTTACCAACACCAACAACATTACCCTACCAATATCACTATTTTTACCAACCGACAACTTGCTTAACCACAGCTAAATTACCTGAATTCACCTCTCCCTGGTCCTAAGGGAGAACTACATCGGTCTGAGGCCCCTCCTTGCTTTGTGTAATGGGCTATGTAGGCAGCACTTAGGAGACATGGAGTCTCCCAAGGTTAGCTCGACCATCCCCTACCATACACTATCATGTGTTGTAAATATGAATATGTTTTAGATATTTCTATTTGATAACACTCATCTTTATCCTTTTTCAAAACAAAAAATTCAAAACACAAACATTCTTATTATTATCATAACTCAAATCAACATACATATTTAGTTTTATTTAGACGTTAAACAAATACATCTTCTCTATCATCGACACGCAAGTCGACATCCTTCTTTACTCTTATACCTCGATAACATTCACTTAGACCCTCACGCCTCATCCCAAACTAGGTGATGATCGTGATCATCGACACCTCTCGCCAGGCCTCTCAGTCCTCAAAAGTACCATAGCTATTGGTACCACCCACTGATCTGCCAATCTCTCCTGTAACATGTGAATACGCTCTCTCGCATGGAGGTATCTCGCCTCTAGTCCCTCCACTCATGACTCTGCAACCGCTAACAATCCTCTTGTCTCATTCACTTGCGTTTGGAGCTGATGAACTAAACTCTACAGATGATCTCTCTCCGCTATAATCATAGCTATGTCAGGACGATCATGTTCACCTCGTAGCTCTATTACCCACCATAATCTATAGGCCTCTGTCATTCCTGCATCCATCACCCTACGATCGGCTACTATCTCCTCTGTCATTCCTGTTGGCCGGGGAGGTGAGAATGCTGCCTCTGCGTCGATCGTCATATATGGTCTATAAGCCAGGGGTATATCCTACACAAATCTAAATTGTCGCTGCACACGATCTAGAGGAATCCTCTCATACTCACCTGGTCTGTGCCCCGCGATCCACCTCAATCACTTTAAACCCCTCAACTCCTCAGCTATGTTCTCTGTTACCATATAGTTCTCGTAAGGCCTCTAAAAGATATCCGCAATCATCACCATCTCCCATACCTACCTATAATACTCAGTGTCACCCGTCACGGCTTGGGATCTTGCCTCTTGTTCTGTCTGGACCCATCATCTGAATCCCAACCTCTGCACTCCAGTCTCTCCTGACTGGATGGGTCAGCCTATTGGTCACACACAAACAATGTGCTCATAGGCCCAACAATGTAATAAAAATGAACAATCCAGTGTTGTCCTGTGATTCATCTACAAGCCCATAAACCGTTGTATAGCTCTGTCAAATATGCAGGTGCCCATGCAAAAGTAACGCTCATTTCTATCATTTCCCAAATAACACTCATCAATGCTTTTGGAAATCTTCCACCCTCCGCCCTCGGTAATGCATAATACCCCACCGCTATCATTAATAGCACGACCAACCTTGTTTCCTCAGGGTGTGTTGCATACATTGTACCATACGTAAATGTTAAACCTCGTTGTGTCAAATATCGTGCAGCTGAACCAAATACTGCTGTTATCGCTGCCTACCCCGCGCTAGGCAATGCCTGATACACTACTTTTCCTATCATTGGGAGTCTCAAAATACGGAACACATCTTCCAACGTCACTGTCATCTCCCCTATTGGTAGATAGAAGGTATTCCTTTCTGGATTCCATCTCTCAATCAATGCCTGCAACATAGCATGGTTACGTGTGATTCTTGAATAATAGCAGATTCCACTTAACCCCAAATGATTTATCAATTCCCATTCAGCTAGTGTTACTGTTGTCAAAATTTCCCCCCCTGGGTAATTTTGATAACATGCATCAGAATATTCAAGTCCCAGGAAAATTGATTGATTCGGGGCCAAAAATCATGTTGCTAGAGTCCCCTCAAATATTTTCTAAGTTCCCTGTCTGAGAGGAAAAGAGAAAGCTCTGAGAAAATGCAAAAAGAAGTTGCAGAAAGGCAAATAGGTTAATCCAGGAAAAATCATGAAAATCGGCTAAGTCCTAGTCCTAGGGGCAGTCAGGACATTTGGGAAAAAAATACGCGGATCGGCCGAAAAGCCTCTAGGCAGCCCAAGTGCCATCTGGGACAAAAGTACGCGGTGGGTGCGAAAAGCCGATCCTGCCGAAAGAAAGGAAAAATCAACTAACTGCTGAGAGGGGTAGTCTGGGACGTTTGGGTCAAATGGACCCGAATCGGCCGGTTCGGCCGAAATCAGTCAAGGCAGTCCAAAACAAAGTGGGCCAAGTGGAACAAAAATACCTGAACTGGCCGAATCGGCCGAAATGAGTCCAGAGGGTCCAAAATCAAATGGGACATCTGGGACAAATGGACGCGAAATGCCCGAACCGGCCGAAATGAGCACAAAGGGCCCAAAGTCAAATGGGACATCTGGGACAAATGGAGGCGAAGTACGCGAAGGACCTGGCAGGACCGCGGACTAATCAAAAGCTGCCACATGTCCTCACAGGAGAAAAAGTCAAAAAGTCAAAGGGTGAATTTTCGAGCACCAAGCCGAACAAATAGGATCGTGCCACGTGTCCCATTTAAGGGCCCACGAGGAAATTTCAAAGGAAAGCCCACGAAAAGGTAGAGGAGAGAGAATTATTCAGTGAATCAGAGCTTGCCATGTGTCATCCAGGTGGCAGAGCGCGGGAAGAATTTCAAAAATCTGTTTTCGTCTGTTCCGTGCCCTAAATCTTCAGATCGCCATAACTTTTGATCCAGAGCTCAGATTTGCGTGCTCTTTATATCAATGGAAAGCTGGTAAAATTATCTACACGTTTCTAAGGCCAATATTGCATTTTGGTTCAGTTTGGAGGATGAAAATCAAGAAACACCTCTAGCGCGAATAACCAAACAGAAGTGATGCGTCAACAAACAATTTTAATGCAGCAGACAGTTCGCCGCTCCTATTAGGCAGCCCGCTGTTTCGCCAGGATCCGCCGCTTCTGCCATGATGAGATGAGTTAAATGCATTCAAGAGGTGGTTGGGGTAGATTTCGAATTCCTCTCTCTTTTCTCTCTCATTCTTCCTATAAATTGTAAGGAGGGGCTTCTTTCTAACGGTTGGACATTCTTGTTTTGCGATTCCTCCCTTCTCTCCTGCTTACAAGAGAATTCATGGAGTTTTCAAGCCTCCCACATGGACTGTAATGCCACTGTTGCCTCTTAGCCATTGCAATGTATTGAATCGATTCTCTGAGCAATATATATGTCTGTGATTAAATTTAAATCCTCTCATGTATTCATTGTTGTCATTTTGATCTCTCATTGCATTTCGGTTACCTGTGCGTGGTGTGGTATTGCGTCTATATGGTCTGTGTTTATTTTTGCAAAGCTTATGTTCTTCATTCCTCGGTGCATCACCTCCCTAGATTAGGTTTATTTTTATGCATTTCTCTCTCCATGTCTCCTTGGTAGTTAGATTAGTTTTTTGGGGTAAACCTCTGCGTTTCATTGGTGCATCTGAACAGAGGAATAGGAACCAGCCTTTCTCTGGAGAATCCTTCTCATTTTCAAGTCCCACACTTGGAGAAAGGATTCAATGTTATGCAATCATACTGGATTCCTAAGAGATCAATGTAGAAACTTGATCTGCAACCAGGGGTGCTATGATTTTGCATCAACAGTTACATCCGCTCAGATTCGTGACAACAACGCTGGTACAGTATCATTCATCCTTAAGCTTGCTTCCGCCTGCATACATCAAAACGACACATAATTATTCAATAAAACAAATCTCCACAGGTTTTTTCTCAAATTCTGGAAACCCCTACGGTAACCGATATCAGTTATAGATAACCGATACCGGTTATCTCTAAACGATACTGGTCACTGTTAAAAATATACACCCTGCTTAAAAACATACACCTACGATAATTATTTTACCCGTTTACTCCTATCTATACCTAAAAACATACGTGACCACCCTATTTACCTACCCCATAGCACTCACCCCATCCCAAACCCTTGCCTATCACCTTTTCTTTCTCATCTTTACCCACTTACACATCTCTCATCCTATTCACAAAACAAGCAAGAATCAAATTACAACCAAAATGTTTACCTCTTGGGCTACAGCAGCTTGAGGTGGAACTTGTCTTCCCTCTCATCCCTTCCTGTTGGATGCTTCTCCTTGTTCAGCCATGTTCACCACCCTTTTCTAATTTTCCTTCCTGCTTTCTGAATCTCAGCCCACATTCACTTCATCTGTCTCTTTCCTCCTTATCACTCAAATTCTTTCATGCAATCACATGTATCAGTCGTCAAACAGCATCGCATTCGCGTATTTAACTTGTTGCATGACTCTAAAAATAAGAATGCTCAAAATAAGAAATTCAGTTGCCACCGAAGCTTTTCTATTTTTAGAAAAGCTCATATTTGAATAACCGGTATCGGTTATATAACCGATATCGGTTTATTGCCTACCGACATCGGTTATCTAACCGATATCGGTCACATACATACTTTTTTTTTACACATAGTTCTTTTCTTTATTTTCTACCTAATTTTTGTGGCGCCCGCCCCTTTTTCCTGCATAAACAACACCATTATCTATAATTTTTCATCAAATCCATATCTCATCACAATTTCATCAATATCATCTATCTATATTACAAAAACCAACATCCCATCAACAAAAGACATCAACACCATCAATATATAAACCATGTGGATCAAACTCATCATGCATTAAATATCACAAACCAGTGACAAAACACATACAACATTTCATAACACAACATGTCATTTAACCTCATCATCTATCTATACATACATCCCATCAACAAAAGACATCAACACCATCAATATATAAACCATGTGGATCAAACTCATCATACCTTAAATATCACAAACCATCGACAAAACACTTAAAACATTTTAAACATAGCATGTGGGTCAAAATTATCATATCTATATCTCAAAAGTTTCAAATATACAATGTGCCCTGCATAGTGGCCTTTGTGATCTCATAATAATACAAAGCTGGCACGCAGGCCGCAATAACTGTCAATAATCTCAACTCGGCTCGCAGGCTGGTCTCTTATATAAAAATATACTCGGCTCACAGGCCGGTATCTACAATAAATGAATAAATGAATGAATACATCATATGTAGGCACGCAGGCCTCTATAAACATAACCGGTTCGTAGACTGGTGCCCATATCCACTGTACAAACCCAAACTATCTCCTTTGTAGGGATCCCTCAGCTCTCCCCACTGCCCTCTGCCTGTCTCCCTACTGGTCCCTGTGCTGCCTCTCGCCTCCTCCCTGTAATGGACCCACCGGATGTGGCTGCACCCCCTGGGATCTCTGGCTACGTGAGGTCTCAGCTCTGTGTGCTGCATATGGCTGATAGTCAGCCCCGCTACCATCCAGAACATCCTGATAATACTGGGCCTCTGCTCTTGCCTCCATATAGCGGGCCTGTACCACCATCGCTGTTAGGGCTGGTCCCCCGACTCCTAATAATAGTGCCCCTTGTGTCGGTGCCTGTGGCCATACGGGTGCCTATGCTGGTGCCGCTGGTGGTGCTTGTGGTGGTACCGCTGGTGGTGCCTGTGGTGGGGCCTGTGGCTGTACCTATGCCTGGGCTAGCTAACCCTGTAAGACACCTATCTGTGCCTATGCAACAGTAAGCTACCCCTGTAATAACTGTACCTGGCCCCTAATCTTGTCCCTCTCTTCTATCACTACCGCCAAGTCTGGCTATGCGGGCTGTGCTCTCCTCGTGGCTCTCTCTCCTGCCCACCATACCAAAAATGATCCTGTGTAGCCGGCGTCGTCCATGGTATCATCTGCAGGCCTCTCGGCTACCCAATCTAGGTCCACGGGCTGTGGTACAGGCAGTTGGGCCTCTACATCATCCCTCTGGTACTGAGGGAAGGGAGGTGGCTCATCCTGTCGTAGCCCCATCTGCCGTCATACCCTCTCCAGGGGTATCCGCTCATGCTCTCCTGGCCTCCATCCCGCTATCCAGAATGTAAACTGGATCCACCGCAACTGTGATCATGCTCCTCCGCGGGGTTGATGACCTCTGTAAGGCCTCCATACAATATCCAGGGTAGTCACGCCCTCTAATACATGCCGGTAATACGCTACATCCCGTCTAGCGAGAACTGCTCGTGGCTAGCCCATGACCCCCAGCCACCTCTGAAAGCCATATCTATAAATAACCTGTGGCCCTGGCTGCTGGGGCAGCCCTACTGGTCAAATGCATATGATATGCTCATATGCCCAGCAGTGTAACAAAAACGTAGAGCAAATCCCGAATCACCTCATCCGACGGTAGCCCCACAGCTCTCAGTATAACTGCACCAGGTATACTGGTGCCCAAGCATAACATGTATGCTCCTCAACCATCTCATGTAATACCCCCATTAGCGCCCGTGGAAAGCAGCCTCCCTCTGAGTTCGGGAGGGTAAAGCATGTAATGCCAATCATCATCAACACGGCAAGCCGTGTCTCATGTCGGTGGGCACGATACATATCCCCATAAGCGATGCTCGCACTGTGATAAGTCAATAGCACGGCTGCATCCCCGAATACCTGTAAGATGTTGTCCATGGCTATCTCTGCATCCACCTGGAAGACTACCTCTCCATCAATTGGTAATCTAAGGATGCGATACACATCCTCCAATGTAATGGTCATCTCTTCAGTCGGGAGATGGAACACATTGGTCGCCGGATCCCATCTCTCGATGAGGCCGACCATAAGACTGTGATCTCTCTCTATCGCCCTATAACGCTAGACTCCACCGAGTCCCACCTCACACATGATGGGCCACTGCACTGCGGACACATGTGGCCGCATCCGTCTCAACAACGGGGGCATCCTATCCTGCATCGTCAGCTGCTGACGTGCCTGTAAAACCAACTCACTGCATTAGCCCTACTCTTTATCACAACAACTCCTTTAACCTTCTATACCCCCTTTTAACAACCTGACCACACAACCACCCCATTTCCCCCCCCCCACCCACCAACCAACCTTCCTATCAACCTCTACCCCTTCCCTCTTCACCCCAATAACCATAAACTCCCAAACAATAACCAAAACACCCAAATAACAACAACCACAACAAAACCAAGCAACAAATTAGAAAATCCTAACTAGGGACCGGTACTGGTCATCCATGACCGACACTGGTTCCCCCTCCACTGATGTCGGTCGACTTACGACCGACACTGGTCAACCACAAAACCACCCTGCCCCAAAACTTCTTGACCGATGCCGGTCGCTTAGTGACCGGCATCGGTCACTGAAAAATTGCCAGGCCAAACCTGACGCGGCCCCCCAAATCCATTTTTTCCCCTATTTCTTTCTATTTACCCACCCTAACACCCTAAAAACCTACCCACCCTGCCGCCTTGACCTATTTAACCCATCTATCCTCTTCATTTTTCAAATAACTTCAATTTATTCATTATTTTATCAAAACATGGATTCCTACCCAAACCCCCAAATATAACTTAACAACATCAAATTCACACAATGAAGGGTTTCAAACCTACTGGTACGACAACACGTCATCGTGGTGGGATAGGTGGTGGTGGTCCAGCTGGTCCAGCACCTCTAGCTCCTCCTGGTTGTGCCATGGCTCTCAAACTCCACTACTGGGTCCTCCACCAATCAAATGTTGCCTCCTCCTCGCTAGGGCCTACCAATCACTCACTTCTCCACTCAAATAGTGCCACCTTAGCCGATAAACTCAACAATCTCGCCAAAAGACCTCAGACGACTAAAATTGGTTTTCAAATTGACAATATGACAATGACAGGCCGTATATTTTCTTTTTATAGGTTTTCGACCTATAACTGATACCATTTATATTGTGCCCTAAGGAACTGGTATCGGTCACCTAACCGATATCGGTCATAGACAATCGATATCGATTTTATCCCACCTCTTCCCCAATTTCTACCCTTATTTACTAATCGCCCTTTCTCACAACATCGCCTCTATCCACGTTGGCTGAAAACCCTTTGTTAACTTCATTGGCTCGACCCAAGGCCGCAACTAACCAATTTGGCCTGACCCACGGCCACAACCAACCCATTTGGCTCGACCCAAGGCCACACCCAACCATTTGGCCCGACCCAAGGCCACAACCAACCCATTTAGCCCAACCCAAGGCCACAACCAACCCGTTTGGCCCGACCCAAGGCTGCACCCAACAATTTGGCCCGACCCAAGGCCGCAACCATCCATTTGGCCCGACCCAAGGCTGCAACCAACCCATTTGGCCTGACCAAAGGCCACACCCAGCCATTTGGCCCAACCTGAGGCCGCACTCAACCATTTGGCCCAACCCAAGGCCGCAACCAACCCATTTGGTTCGACCCAAGGCCACACCCAGCCATTTGGCCCAACCCAAGGCCGCACCAATTAAATACCTCTCCCAAAATCAAAAAATTACAATTTTATCCACCGATCATGTAGCTTTTTGTTCAATCGAGCTCACCTGTTCATGTTTTAGCATGATTAGGTTCCTTGACTTGATCAGTCGACCAACTTTGCCTAGACCAAGACCGTGACATTTATCTCAACCAAACCAACCATTTGGTACTGCCGAACATATCTAACCGTTCCTGTACCTTACTCGTTATATCCCCTGGAGCTACTTCCTATGCCTTGGATACTAGGATTATATCACCCTTGTTTGGATAAACTATCGACCTTTGCCTATGAATTACTTGTTTTCTCTTCAAATCATGTACCCTGGTCGCACTACTACATTTTAACGTGCGTCTGCTTCCTTGGACCTACCCCACCATCTTACCATCATCTTAACACCACTTCCCTTTATCAACCCTATCCCTGATTTCAAGCTACCTCAATCTGTGATAGATTTGAGGGGCATTACCTATACCCTTAACAGGGGTAACCACTTCTTATTATTGTCTGTGCAGCTTTAACAAAGACAAGCTACACGACAACAAGGGGCTAATGTAGACACCAAAGTTGTGTCTTACGACCCCCTGTGCCCCACATCTCATTTCACAACCTAACCTCATCACCTAAACCTTACACAATTATTTATTAATTACCTTATAATTAATAAATCCACATCGCCATACCTACCACCTCATTTTGCCACCTCATCATGACCTAGTCTTAACCCTAAATTAACCTAATTAAGACCTATAACTTGGTCCACATCCACACCCATGACTAATTACTCCTCACCTGCACCTAAAACCAACCTCATAATGACTTGACCAAGCCCGTAACTAATCCCTCAGGAGAAAAGGAGGGAAAGCTGGCTATTTTACCAAAAATAGCCCGCTTTGACCTAACCGATACTGGTTCCTATTCGACTGCCGTCGGTTGCGTAACCTCCATCTGTTCCCTGTAAATGACCACTCCCAACCAAAAACAAAGGATCGGATTTTCATTTGATCGGAAAGAGGAGAAATCATTGAAAGGATCCGGATTTGCTTGGCCGAGCAGAGACAAGTGAAGAAACAAGAAGAGTTTGCAGAGAAGGACATCAAGCCCAAAAACTACAACTAAGTAACCAGAGCCTTCTGACACTCATCCGAGTATCAGGAGAAGAGATAGCTCATCTTGGATTGTTAGATCATCCTACTTGAGCCTTGTCTTCGTCATCACAGTCCCAAAACCTGCATTTTCCATCAGGAACTAGTAAGTAAGTCTTATACGTTCTTTTAATAACATTTCTTGAACTTCTGAATCACAGCCATCATAAGTCTATTCCTAGATCTACTACCCAACAATACACTACATCTAACTGTCATTCCTCCACCCTTACATTACCCCAAGAACACCCCCCATATTCTCTGAGTCCTTCTCATCACCCCATTACCTAATCCCACCCATTCATCAGCCTTATAAAAACAACACACCCACCTTACAACCAACCTTCACCAAAACACCGTAAAACATTGCCCCTACCGATATCGGTTAGCATCAACCGGTACCGGTTAAAGTGACCAGCATCGGTCACCTTGATTATAAACCAAGACCAGCCCTTTCTCTATTGTTCTAACAAGGTAAACAAATTGTAATTGGACAATAGCTTATTTGTTAGAATTTGTGTTAATTCATATTAGCAGGGGAACTGACCACCTTCGAAAGGAAGTTTTATATTTCCTGGGCCGAAGGCAGTTCCCTCATTTATTGTCTAATTAAAATCTGGTGGTCTTGTATTCTTACTTACAGGTAGTCCTTCCCAGACAAAAAGGAGTTCTTCGCAGTCGATCTGCTCTTTCTCTACGATACGCGTACACCCTCTCGACATTCAACAGGTATTCCTCCTAGCCCTAACCCTTATCTGTTTCTTAAAGGAATGAAAGGATAGAAGCAACTCTATTCCCAAAAGTTGAAACATTCCATGCGAAACAGTCACATCAGAACTCTCTGCTCAGATCGAGGGGGGGAATTCACCAGTGATGATTTCAGAGACTACCTACAAACTCACTGGATTCATCGACAAATGCCCCCTCCACACACACCACAGCAAAATGGTGTTGTTGAGAGAAGAAATCATACTATCATGGAAATGGTGCGATGCATGATCGATGATTCTGGACTTGCAAAGACATTTTGGGCAGAAGCAGCAAAAACAACAGTTTATTTGTTGAACAGAGTGCCCACAACTTCTCTTGATGGAATTACACCACAAGAAGAATGGTCAAAAAGGAAACCATCCATTGCACACCTCAGAGTATTCGGGTGCAAAGCAAACATGCACATACCCAAATAGAACAGAAAGAAATTAGACATGAAGTCACAAAATCTTATCTTCATTGGATACAGTGAAGAGACTCTTGGGTATAGATTGATGGATCCTAAGACCAGAAAAGTCTACACAAACAGAGATGTTGAGTTTTTCGAGAAGAAGGAAGCAGAGACTCCTCCTCCGGACTCACAAGATGTAGATTTTTCACCTATTGTAAAAATTGAAGCTAATGTTCCCTCAAAAGATGAAAGTGATGATGGGGATGATGGTGTTGATCAGATAGAACCACAACCCATGGGAACAGTTCAACGTATGCCTAAATGGTGTATAAGTACATTACGAGATGCAAGATTGGATGCTCCACCGGATACATCCACTTTTGGACCACGGACTCATAGTAAAGCAAGGGAAGAAGTTAACTTTTCTTTGATGAGTAGAGTTATTGAATCAGATGAGCCCTCTACAGTCCCGGAAGCCCTACAGTCAAAAGCTTGGAAGGATGCCATGGATTCTGAATATCAATCAGTGATGAAGGATAACACTTGGAAGCTTGTTGATCTTCCACCAGGGAAGAAACCCATTGGATGTAGATGGATATTCAAAACTAAGTACAAAGCAGATGGGACAGTGGACAAGTGCAAAGTAAGACTTGTAGCAAAGGGGTATGCACAAAAAGAAGGCATTGACTATGAGGAGACATTTTCTCCCACAACTAAGATCAAAACGATCAGGATGATCTTTGCTCTAGCTACTTAGTTTGGATGGAAAGTTCACGAAATGGATGTAAAAAGTGCCTTCCTGAATGGAGATTTACAAGAAGAAGTCTACATGACTCAACTTGAGGGATATGTAGTACCTGGTTAAGAGGAAAAGGTATGCAGACTCAAGAAATCTCTGTATGGTCTCAAACAGGCATCCCAGGCATGGTACATCAAGATTGATGAGCATCTCGTACAACATGGATTCATCAGAAATCCATACGATCCTAATCTCTACCTCAAAAAGCAAGGGGGGGAGATGGTGATTTTTGTAGTTTATGTCGATGATCTAGTCATCACTGGCAGTTCAGTGAAGATGATTGATGAAATGAAGAAAGATCTTAAGTGATCATTCGACATGACAGATCTCGTGCTTATGCACTACTATCTTGGACTAGAAGTATGGAAAAAAAGAATCACATCTTTGTTTCTTAGATGAAATATACCAAGACAATGCTCGAGAAGTTTAGGATGATGGATTACACACCAATTGCTACACCTATGGAGAACAGATTCCAGTTATCTCATTCAGATCCATCTCCTGAGGTAAGTGCCACTCTCTATCGGTAGCTGATTGGGAGTCTCATTTACCTAACCTACACTAAACCAGATATCAGCTTTGCAGTGAGCTATCTATCCAGGTTCATGTAGGAACCCAAAGTTTGTCATTGGAAAGTAGCAAAGCACATTTTGAGATATCTCAAAGGATCAGTGGATCTTGGTCTAGAATACAAGAAGAATGAAAACTTCTTATTGACTAGATATTCGGATTCAGATCATGCAGGTAACATTGATGATAGAAAATCCACTTCTGGATTTGTATTCTTTATGGGATCTGGACCAATATCATGGGGAAGTAAGAAACAACACTTTGTTTCTCGATTTTTTATAGAAGCTGAGTATCGTTCTACAGGAGAAGCTGTCTGTGAAGTGATTTAGCTACGTCGCATACTGGAAGGACTTGGAATACCACAGGACAAACCGACCACCATGTATGTTGACAATGAAGGTGTTCTCAAACTTGTTCGCAATCCAGTTTTTCATGAGAGAACAAAGCACATTGAGGTTCAGGTTCATTTCATATGCGAACATGTGTTGAAGCACAACATCCAACTTCAATTTTTTCCAACGGCTGAACAACGAGTAGATATTTTCACAAAGTCACTTGCACATGACAAGTTCGAGTTGTTCAGAGAGTTTCTCTCCTCATCTCTTCAGATAATGCACAATTAAGGGGGGGAATGTTGGGATAAAATATTATTATCCTAATATTAATTATGCATAGTTTAATTATTTAATTAATTTTATTAATTAAATAATAATGGTTATTTTGTTATATGGTTCATAAACCATATTTGTCTTTTATTCATGTTGTTATATTGTTTTGAACAATATATTTGTATTTATTCATTTGTACTTCCTAGGTGTTATTGGAAGCCTGTATATTTAGGAATTTGGTTCACCTGTGCAACTTAATAGTTTGTTTGTATTTGGTTGTGCAATATCTATAAATATTGCAGATCATTCTCTGTAATGGTTGATTGATTGAGATTAATAAATTGATCAGGCTTCCGTCCTTGTTTCTCAATCTACAGTTACCTTAGAAGGCATGGCAGTGAAGGTAGAAAAAGCTATATATAGATGTGCACAGATAGAAGAGAGGAGAATCAAGAATAGATGAAGAGAATAGTACACTGGAAATGAGGTGAAGCTCTATAGAAATGCTATGGAGGATTTAATGGGTTGGGATTAGAGAAAATATAGGAGTGATGAAATACCAAGAGGGATGGGCTTGTGTTTATTCTTGTAATGTGAAGCATGCAATATAGTTTCTGATGCATGACCTTGCTTTGCATTATTATATGGGTCTGTTATGGCGTAAAGGAATGTAATGTGGTTATTGAACTCATTAATATGAATATTAAACTCTATTTTGAATCATATATGTGTTCATAAGAATAATTGTAGTGCATTTCCTTTGTGTATCAATCAAGTCTCTATGTTGTCTTTTATTTTTCCTCTATGGATACATTGAGGTGATAACTCATGGTAGGTTCTCAGAATGAACACATGTTTTATTCCTTTATTTTGAATTTGAATATCTATCAAAATATGATGCATTCTCGTAAGACTCAACCAAAGGAGAGGCTCGATGCCCATGCATGCCTCGGGTGAGTTCCCAACGCTCGCTGGATGATAGGCCGATGCACATGGGTTTTTACTGTTAATCTAAGGGTATAAAAATGACTACATATTGGTTTCATTTCCAGGACCTCTTTTCAAAACATTTGTGAAAAATGGCATGCATCTTGGTCCCAAAGATTCGTGATGACAAAATGTTTGACCTTGGAAAGTGTTGAAAGATGGCTCAAGAGCAATGAGGGAAAGTTTTCTCAAAGATTCAACACTGGACCTGAGTTCGATACACGTAGATGGGTAGAAGAGGACCTATACCATGAGTTGTATGAGACATTATTCTATTGTTTCCCAGTAGAACTATATGAATGGCTATCAGCATATGCATCTAGTTCAAGCTGGTATTATAGATCACGTGTATGGACCCAAAAAAATCATAGGAGACTGAAGGATGTAGATATGACTTTGATGCATGTTGTTGATCATTGGTGGAAAGGAGTGCTGACCAATTATACTCTAGAATACATCATTCCTAAGTATTCTTTCCCAGAATTTATGGACTTTAAGTTTTTGAGGGATCCCAGTGGATCATTTTTGCATTCTATTCCTTTGGCTATGAAGATCTTGGTCATTACCCTAAGTTTAGAGGAATTCCCCAAAGCCTGCTAAGCTTATGTAAGCACTGGGAGAGGAAGCTAAGGTGGAGGAAGATGGAGGACATTACGGCTGAAAAGGAAAGGGAGCAGAGATGACTCAAGTATAGCGAAGCTCATGAAAATGATATGACTGGACAATGTGAGGTTACAAGTGTGATGGATCTGTAGAGACAGACGCTACGAGAAGGAGTTGAGGTTCACGTAGAGGGCATGAAACTTGATTAGTTTGTGCTACCCCATCTTAGAAAGCACGAGAGAGAATCCCCTTCATATTCTGATGAGATTTCGTCATATGGAGAAAAGAGAGCCATCGACATGCATCTGAACCCACTTGACAACCAACATCTAGCACTTGGTTTTCCATATCAAGGGAGAAGTATTGTTAACATTGATGGGAGTAACCAATCTTCACCTAGGAGATATAATTTCTCATTTGAAACATCCATGGCTACGTAAACCATGCTGGTATTTGGAGGAATTTTTAGACAAGGTACGAGTATGCAAGGTTTATGTATCATTTCTAAGAATGACGTCGGACACACAACTAGTAGTGGGACAATATCACAAACCATTAGTGCGTAGTTTAGTTTGACATTGGGAACACTAGGCATGACCACTTCAGGCCATTTTCCAGTTATAGAAGGTGGGTCTAGTGATATAGGAGCTAAAGGACCTGGTGGAGCTAGCAAATCTAGAGGATTTAGTGGGTCAAGAGGAATATGACCTGGTGGAGGAGGAAACACTAGAGGAAACCAAGCCTCTAGATGAGGAGATCAATGGCCTCAGCCACCTCCACAAGTATTTTTTGACATTTCATTATACTTACCAGACTATAGGGGTATTGAAGATGTTACTGAGCATGTGCAAAAGTGTGAATTACTATGGTGTGTGAAAGAGATCACTATCTCAGACTAGAAGGCAAGATAATTTGTAATAACATTTTAAGGAAACATGCATAGTTGGTATCAGAAGTATGACCTCCATCAAATGGTGGTAGACTACATTATATTGAAAAATGCCTTCCTAGTTGAGTTCCATAGCCTATAATTTGAATAGAAGAGCATTAATGCTCTGAATGAGATCCAGGTGGATTTCAAAACTCTCTTATCAAAAATATCCTATGGAATTCATCCTTCTCAACATGCTTAATGGTTTGTTGGAGGATTGATAACACCGTTTAGGATTGCTCTATCACACAATACTTCATAGACCCACACGATGCTTTGGAAGATGCCTTATGTGTTGAGGCTATTGGGAGCGTTGATACTAGTGTTAGTCCTATTCTGAAGGCTCAAATTACTACAATGGCCAAGTAGCTGGAGAATATATTTGCAAATGCAATGCATGAGGTTTGTAGTGGGCTTTGGTATATAGATTGTGAAGTGGAAGGGCATGTAAAGGATAGTTTCCCTTGGAAGTTGGTATATACTATGGTGGTAGACTATGATATTTTCCATGGGGATCATGACGTATGTAGGTTTCCTCTACTATAATGCACAATCTGTAAGAATTTTTCTTACTATTGTAATATTTGTACCTGTATAACCCATGATACCAAGGATTGTAGACTTATTGATCAGATCCATGATGTTATTGATCTTTGTGCGTGCTCGACTATTCTTATAAGTAGCTCCAAGGAGGATGATCATCATTGTGAAGAGCATGCAGTAAAGGAGCACCAGGAAGGGGTTTTCATGGAGTATTTCATGGTCACAATAACTGTGGTGGAGGAAAAAGTGAATCTTAGGAGGAACCTATTATAACTGTGGATCTATAGAGCATTACAAGTGTGAGTGTCTTGATATATTGTAATGCTCATGGTGCGGGAAGAAAAATAAGTACAGAGAGTGTCTAGATCTTTATGATCATATGAACTAGTAGCATCAGAAAGACAAAGGTGCTAGGATGATAAGTATTAAGAAGGCTGATTCATAGTGAATGCCAAGAGTGGTGTATGAGTCAGGGCTAGAACTTGTACTAGTGATGACTCGAGTAGAGGAAACACAGACAGGGAGATGCCAAGATAAAGGACACTATTTTCAATAGAGGAAGTGGTACATGGGAAGTATCTAGACCCTACTCATTAGAAGGAGTTGTATCAAGAGATTATGGATGTGATTCAGAGTTTGTAAGGGGAGATCCAATGTCTAATGGAGTAATCGAAGAAGTATGAGTAAAGGAAGAATGCCAAAGCTCTGAAGGATGACCTAGATGAGGTCAAGGATGTATGTAGGATGTTAAAGCAAGAGAATGTTATTCCCTTGCTAGGATAATGGTTGAGGGAGAACGTATCACACGCCAGTAGAGCACAAAAGATAGGTTTTTCATACAAACCTTCCTCCTCACAACCTTGACTATGATAAGGAAATTACATTGAATGTAAAAGTTGATGGATGGATTCTAAGTAATATCCTCATCGACATAGGAGTGGAGTTCAATGTTCTTACCTTGGATGTCTGACATCAAATGGGAAGACCCACATTATAACCATCTTTGAATGTGTTTTATATGGTAAAAAAGACTAATGAAATTCCCATTGGAGTCCTGAAGGATGCAGTTATCACCATTTAAGGGGAAAATTTCACTGGATAATTTAAATTCTTGACATTCACTACAGAAGACAACTTTCCAGTGTTGCTTGGGAACCCATGGTGTTATAAGAACAATTCCAACCTATTATTTAACAAGGGGTATATCAGCTTTGAGAATAATGAATAAAGGGTGATTATCCCTTTAACTAAAGGAAAATCAACACCTTATACTGAACCCTTGGGAGAATAAGTGCTTGATAGAATCTATGTGCGATCCATAAGAGATCCAGAGGTAATTCATCCCATGGAAGGAGTTATCTAGTTTGAAGACACACAATCCTTGAGTGATAACATTAGCATGGCATGTGAAAATTAGGTGCATGGGAATTATGAGTTGATTGGATGATAGTTGAGACAATATGTAACAATGGTAATGAAGGTGTGTTTGGTTAAGTGCCTAGGAGGGAAGAAGTTTCCAAGTTACTATGGAAGAGCATGCCCTCAAATTTTCTTATGAGAAATAGAAGCTCAGTGGGAGAATAAGGACGAGAGAAGGGGAATGCTCAATTATAAACTACTTATAACTACAATGCACTAGTGGGCTACACATCGAGAGAGCCTCCTAGAATGGCATGAAATAAGAATCACATTTTCTATAAGGTTCTCAAGGAGAAACGCTCCCATTGTCATACAAGATTACCATGGTAAATAGATAGTCTCATTTGATATCCAAGCGTGTGAGAAGGCCTAGATGGGAAGCACAGAAGCATTACCACCTTCATTATGGGTGCATAAGGTGCATTCCACCTTACAAGGTTGTGCACACACATGGTATATTCATTCGGAGATGCATCATCAAATAGGGAAATGGTAGGAGTTGATGGCAGATCTCATTCAAGATTTCGAGTATAGAGTACTAAGCCATCAATGGATAAGGTGTTGCAAGTAATCAAACACCTTACAAAGGGAGATAGTGCTATTGAAGAAGATAGGCTACTAGAATTGTTGGGTGATCCTTATATGTAGACCCACCTCAATGAAGAAAAGTTAGTGGAAGTACAACATGAGAGCATGTGCATGGAAAAGGAAAAAGGAAAAATGGTCTATTTAGTAGATGGTGAAGAGGTGGAAACTTTGGAAATTAACATTTCTAAATGTATGCACGAGGTCGTAGATAGCACTGATGAGTGAGCGCGCACCTACCATGAGCCCTTGAAAATAAAGAAGGCTAACATTGGGACATAGACAAAACCTAAGGAATCTATCATTAAGGACTATTGGTCAGAAAAAGAAGTTTCAAAGGTCATTGATCTGTTGTGCGAGTTCCAAGATTTGTTCCCCCGTGGGTATCATGAACTCAAAGGCATCCACCATTCCTTGGGGGAGATGAAGATCAAGTTGAAGGAAGCTGCGTGACTAATTTAGAAGAGGCCTTATTGGGTGAATCTAAATTTGTGAGTACAGGTCAAGGAAGAAATAAACAAGATGGTAGAATGTATCATTGAGGTAGTGGAGAATCAAAATGGATAAGCCTAATGGTCATCAATATCAAGAAGGATAAGAGGATAAGGATGTATGTTGACTACAACAACCTGCATGTAGTGTGTGTCATCGATCCTTTTCCAACTCTGTTTAGTAAAGAAATTTTGGAGGGAGTAGTCAGACACGAAGTATACTCTTTCATGGATGGGTTCAGAGGGCATCACCAAGTTGGGATTACAAATGAAGACCAGACAAAGAAAACTTTTTCCACTGAATGGGGAATTTTTTTCCTACATGGTTATGCCTTTTAAATTGAAGAATGTGCATGTTGTGTTCTCGTGCATCATGGTACAGTCATTTCAGGACTTCATCCATACATTTCTTCAAGTATACCTAGATGAATAAACTATGTATAGATTGGTAAAAGACCATTATGAATATTTGAGGCTTATGTTTAAGAGATGTTGAAAATTATGAATATCCCTCAACATTAAGAAATATGTCTTTTCTACTCTATTTGGAATCTTGCAAGGACATATTATATATAAAGAAAGCTTACTAGTGGATCCCACCAAAGTTGCACTTATTTTGGGATTAGGGGAACCAACTAGTCAAAGCGTAGTGTGTATATTCCTTAGGCATATGGGGTACTATAGGAAATTTATCAAGGGATATGCCAAGATCACCGTACCCTTGGAGGAATTTATAAAATGAAAGATTGTCTTTCATTGGGGAGAGGTGTAGTACAGGGAATTTGAAACTTTAAAGGATAAGCTTATCATAACGCCCATACTACATTTTCCTTCTTAGGATAACCCTTTCCATGTGTATGTTGATGCCTCAAGGATAACTATGGGAGTATCCCTAGCACAACCTAGTGAGGGGATTTTTGATCATCCCTTATGTTTTGTAAGTAGAAATTTTACACTAGCAGAGAAAAATTACACAATTACTAAGTGCAAAGCATTATCTCTGATATACGCACTGTATAAGTTCAAAAAGTATCTATTGACAACACCATTCATATTCTACATGGATCACATGGCATTGAAATACTTGGTGAAAAATCTTGTTTTGTAAGGGCATATATGTCATTGGGTCTTATTATTCCAAAAATTTGAGTTCAAAGTGGTTGTAAAACTAGGGAAGAGAAATTTAGAACCTGACCACTTATCAATGATTAAATTAGGAGAGGATGCAAAAAGAATTAAGGATACCATGTTGGACATGCAACTATTTAGGTTGCAGTGCACACCCTCATACTTGGAAGATATCGCAGTGTTCTTGAAAACAAGTGTGGTGCCAAAAGGGATGAAGGCTCTAGAAAGGAAACAATTAGCAATACATGTCGCACCCTCCATGTTGATTAGTGGAGACCTATATAAGTTAGGTCATGATGAGATGTTTTGCTGATATGTATTGGACCGTGATCCCGTGGTGGGATTGCAAAAGGACACTATGCGGGAAATGCTATGTCATGGAAGATTTTACTAGCACGAATTTGGTGGGAAACCATCTACTAGGATTTTATTGAGTTTTGCTAGGCATGTGACCAATGCCAGTGCCTTGGAAAACCTAGGAAGAGGGATGAAATTCCCTTACGACCAATAGCTAGTGTTAAACCATATGAAAAATATGAAATTAATTTTTTAGGACCAATTTTACCAGCTGCATGAAGGACTGGTTCGCAGTATATCATTACTTGCACTGATTACTTGACATGATGGGAAGAGGCAACATTTATGAAGGATTGTACCATAGTGATAACTGCTAGATTTTTTATGGGAGAACATAATCAATAGGTATGGTTGTCCTTTAATCTTAACAAGTGATAAATGTACACATTTCCTCAATGAAACAGTTAGGATTCTATTAGCAGAATTTATGGTGGCCCATCACAAGACTACACTTTATCACCCTCAAGTGAATGGAAATTCTGAGGAATTTAACAAAATACTAAGTCACACATTGACTAAGATCTGTGATGTTAGAAGAAAATATTGGGATGAAAAAGTATCAGTCGTTCTATGGGCATATAGGACAACCTCCAAGAGGTTGAATAAGGCCACACTATTTTAATTGGTGTTTGGCGCGGAGGATTTTTTTCAAGTTGAATTCATGTTACCATCGCTACATATAATGTGCAGGAGGGTCAGAATTTGAACAAGCACTAGAAGAGAGGAATGATAGGTTAATGTAATTATACGATAGAAAATCCCTTTCTAGATAGAGTCAGAAGATATAAAAAAACAAGACAAATGGCATGACATAATCGTTATATTAAAAACAAGTAGTTTGAGGTTAGGCAAATGATGTTATTGTATGATTCCAATTATCTGTGCCATCCTGCGAAATTTAAAGTCCATTTGTTGGGACCCTCGATCATCTTGTACATTCTTGATTCACATGCTTTCCAGTTATAAGAACTATATGGAACAAGATTTCCAAGTCATTTCAATGGGAGTAAGATAAAGCCCTACTAGAAATAAGTCTTCTCAGTGTTTGTAAATAAGGAATTTTTTCCAATTAGCTTAAAATTTCTATTTATTATTTTCTTTTCTTTTGTTTCCCTTTATCGTTTCTTGTTGTTTCGTTGTACGCCTTGTGCACCAGTAACCACATTATTTTTTCCAAGTTTGTGTATGCGTAGAGGACCACACATCTATTTTAGTGTGCAGTAGAGTAATGCAAAGAAAATTATAGGCCTACAATACAAGTTGAGTGGCCTAGTAGAAGGAAGCATGAAATGTTGAGAAAGCGCTTAAGGAAATGCTGGATAATAAATTATGGTGTCAAGAAGGTTGTAAAAAGACCACGTATAAAGGATGAAGAGCACATGAATAACATGAGGTAGCTGAGGGAAAAATTAGGTAAATGAAAGAACAAGTGATTTCGGCATTGTAGATGCGAGCCTAAAAGTTTTCGGTCAGATTGGATTTTTGCACCTGAGAAGGTTGAGGGTTTTTCATGCAGGATGTGGTGTGTGGGTCAAGGCACTTAAATTCAGCCTAGTGGAAAAATATGCATTGATTGTTAAAGTACATTGGTAGGTGGTATATCATTTATTGTTGGAGGGAAGCAAAAACTATAAATATATGGTCAAGTAAGTCAATATTCTATCTTGGTATTATGAAGTTGAGGCACTCTTAAAAACTAGGGCATATAGAGATGTGTGTAAAGGAAGAATAATCCATGAAATATAAGTGTGTGACTAGAGTGGATCTGCAAACCAAGGGGAAGAAGTAGACAAGCATGAGAGAATTATTTTTATAGTACGTCATCTTATGGAAGGTTTTCCTAGTTAGGGTTTGATAGCTAGGGCATAGAGATAGAAGGATGTGTTCCAGGAGTTGATCTTCAAAGTTGAGTTTGGAGATAAGAAGAGTAGACAAGTAGAGTAATAAGTTCTTAGTTTATCCTAAAAAAAAGCATGGTACCTAAGAAGGTGACCATTTCACCAAAGAAATAAAAGGGTAAGGAAAAGGGAAAACAAAATGCTGCCATTGCAAGTTCCAGTGAAGAATGATATGCACAAATGTAATACCCAAATGGAGTATTGTTAAGAAAGGGGTGGGTGTCACACTTAAGAAAAATGTTCGTGAGTGATTATAACCATTGCGTGAGCACAAATGAGAAGGAAATGGTGTTAGAGTTGGTCCATCTAACTAACAAAAGGAAACTAGATGGGATGCCTATATATAATGACGAGGTTAAAGTAAAATTGGAGAAGGCATAGTTATTGCAATTGTATGAGTTACCTTACTTTGTCAAGCCTGAGCACCTTTATATTTTGCAATTGTATGAGTTGCCTTATGTACATGAGGATAAATTATATTTTACAGGGTGTAAGATGGACATAAAAAACGCAGTTGATATCCAAGTTCATAGGCCTTATTTGTGAAGGAAAAAATATAGATGATGACATGAGTGACAAGGAGATAGTAGAAACGAATGACTATAATAAGTGATCATGATACTTTGACATCGTAGGGATTCTAAAACCTGTTATGATAATGGTTGTGTACTTGGTGACCAAGATTAATGATCAAGAATGATGGAAACAAGTGAACAAGGCATGATTAAATATGTGTCTGAAGATATCAGAGGGAACCATCTATAACTTGTCCTAACTTTCTCATGTATGAAATCATAAGAGATCCAAAGCGTAATTATCCATGAGGGAGTTATAGTTGAAGACAACAATCTGAGTGCATAACATTAGCGGCAGTGAAATTAGGGCATGGGCATTATGAGTGATGGTGTTGATGATATTGAGACTGGGAATAGGTAACAATGAATGAAGGTGGGTGGTTAAGTATCCTAGGATGGAGAAGAAAAAAAAAAAAAAAAACACCATAGAAAAAAAAATCAAGTTATATGAAGAGATGCCCCTCAAATTTTCTTATGGAAATAGAAGCTAGTGTCGGAATAGACGAGAGAAGGGGAAGCTCAATTTATCAACAAAAAAAAAAACTATATAAATAAATGCACAGTGCGGCTACACATCGAAGAGCCTCTAGAATGGCCATGAAAAGAATCACATTTTGTCTATAGGCTTTCAAGGGAAACGACTCCTTGTCAACAAGATGACCATGCGCTAAAGAGATAGTCTCATTGAGTCAAGCTGTGAGAAGGCTGATGAAGCAGAGAAGCATTACACTCATTATGGGTGCATAAGGTCATTACACCTTACAAGGTGTGCCCAGACATGTATATTCATTCGGAGAGGATATCAAATAGGGAGAAGTAGGGGGTGATGGCATGATCATTCAGATTTCGAGTCTATAGAGTACTAGCATCAATGGAATAAGGGGGCAAGTAATAAACACTTACAAAGGGAATATGCTATTGAAGAAGAAGGCTAAGAAGTGTGGGTGATCCTTATAGTAGACCCACCTCAATGAAGCCAAATAGGGAGTAAAATGAGAGCATGGATGGGAAAAGGAAAAAGCGGTAAAATGCCGTCCTTAGTAGATGCGATGAAGAGGTTGGAAACTTTGAAAAACATTTAAAGTAGCCCGAGGTGTCGATCGCACTGAAGAGTGAGCGCGACTTTACCATGAACCCGAAAATTAAGATGGCAAATGGGCATAGAAAAACTAAGGATCCATCATTAAGCGATATGGTCAGAAAAGAAGTTTCCAAGGTCATTGATCTGTGTCGAGTTCCAAGCTTTGTTCCCACGTGGGTATATAATAAAGCAATCCACCATTCCGTGCCGGTGGGATGAAGATCAAGTGAATGAAGCTGACGGGACTAATTTGAAGAGGCTTTATGGGGGAATCTAAATGTAAGGGTCAAGGAAAAATAAACAGATGATAGATGTATCATTGAGGTAGGGAGAATCAAAATGGATAAGCCTAATGGTCATCAATAGCAAGAAGGATAAGAGGAAAGCGTGCTGTTGACTACAAAACCGCAGTAGTGGTGTCATCGATCCTTTTCCAACTCTGTTAGTAAAGAATTTTGGAGGGAGAAGATCAGACCGAAGTATACTCTTTATGGATGGGTTCAGAGGGCATCACAAGTTGGGATTACAAATGAAGACCAACAAAGAAAACTTTTCATGAATGGACGGAATTTTTCCTACATGGTTAGCCATTTAAATTGAAGAATGTGATGTGTGATTCGTGCACATGGTACAGTCATGTTCAGGACTTCATACCATACATTTCTTAAGTTTTATACCCTAGATGAATAAACTATGTAAGATGTAAAAGACCTTATGAATATTGAGGCTTATGTTTAAGAGATGTGAAATTATGAATATCCTCAAATTAAGAATATGTCTTTACTCTATTTGGAATCTTGCAAGGGGAACATATTATATATAAAGAACCGCTTATAGTGAGATCCACCAAAGTTGCACTTATTTTGGGATTAGGGGACCAACTGTCAAAGAGTAGTGTGTAGTCCTTAGCATATGGGTACTATAGGAAATTTATCAAGGGATATGCAGATCACCGTACCTTGGAGGATTATAAAATGAAAGACATTGTCTTTCATTTGGGAGAGGATAGTACCGGGGAATTGAAACTTAAGGAAAGCTTATTAATAATCCGCCCATATACCTTTCCTTCTTAGGATAACCCTTTCCATGTGTATGTTGATCGCCTCAAAGAGATAACTAGTAGCCCGAGTAGCCCTGCCACAAACCCGTGAGGCGGATTGTCCTCCCTTAGTTTTGAATAGAAATTTACCACTAGCCCAGAGAAAAATTACACAATTAATAAGCTGCAAAGCATTATTCTGAGATACGCACTGTATAAGTTCAAAAAGTATTCATTGAGGAACACCATTCAGATTCTACATGATCCCAGGCCATTGAAATACTTGAGTGAAAATATTGTTTGTAAGGGCAGATATGTATGGGTCTATTATTCCAAAATTAGAGTTCAAAGTGGTTGTAAACTAGGGAAGAGAAATTTGAACCTGACCACTTATAATGTTATTAGGAGAGATGCAAAAAGTATTAAGTATACCATGTTGAGACATGCACATTTCTTATATCTTAGGGGTATTTCTCGTCGTGCCCTAAAAACAATAATCGGATTTTTTTGGCAGATGGATGTCTTCATCTGATCTCCACAGTTGTTTTTGTTTCTTATTTTTTTGTGTGGTCTTATTTGTGTGTCAGTTTTTTTTCTCTTTTAGTAAACCCTCTAAGTTTGCATGCGCGGTTCCTGAAAAACGCGGCTGTTAGGTTCGCACAGTTTGTTGTCTTACTTTAATAGACCTTCGATCTCCACTTCGAGTAAAACAAGTGTATGCCTTAATTATCCACTGGGTTTGGCCTTACTTTATCTTGCGTCCACTTAACCTACACTTGGCGCTGGGATCGGTAATGTGGATCTGATTGTCATAATATATGAATCTGTGTACTTTGTTTCCCACGGTTCATGGTGTTATTTTGATTGACCTTTTGTCTGTTTTTTTTTTTTTTTTTTTTTGTAGCCGCGGTTAGTGGTTACTGGATCGGACCGTTGTGTTGGACTGCACCGAGTCCTGGTTCCGATTTTTCCCGTTCTGATACTTGTGTGCTGTTTCCCTCGTTGTTTCTTGCTTTCTCCGCGCCCATCGTCCGTTTTTTTTCAATTTCTGTTGGAGTTGCACAAAAAAAGAAAATAACACTTCACTCAGTCAATTAAGTTGACGGGGCATACCTACTTGTTAAATATGTATCTGGAAATTGATTGCTTATCTTATGCAAGAATTTTGCTTGGTCGAAACCAACTTCTTACTATGGATTGTATTGAGTTGCCCTAGGAATGTGTACCATGCCGGTGCAATTGGCAAACTAGGAAAGGGATGAAATTCCCTTTCTTCTCTACGTATATTAACCAATAGTAGATATGCCTCTGTTGTCACCTCAAAAAGCATAGGATTACAAAATTAGTGAAATACCTCTAGTGTTTCTTTTCCTGTTCTAAAGTCTGCCCCCTTCGTCAAGTCAAATTAATCTTTGTACTCAGCGTACACTCCAGCCACTTTTTTTTTTCTCTTATACCTTTTTTCTCCCCGTTCCATCTGCTCTTGTTTTTCCTTCCTGTTTTGTTCTCCGTCCTCCATATTGTTCGCTTTTTTCATTCCTTTTGTACCCTTCTCCTCTTTCCTTTCTCTTTTGTTTTACCTTTCTCTGGACTTTCTTTTTTTTCTTCTCAGTCCCACCCTTCTTCCCCTGTCGATTTCTGCTATTTCGTTTCTCTATTTCTCCCCTCTCCTCATTACATTTGGCGGATTTGGCTTAGAAGCGTACCCCATAAATTGTTTAATTGCATTATGATTACCTTTGACATGATTGCCGGAAGAGGCTAAACATTTTATGTGGATTGCTACATCAATGTAGTCTAATTGATAAACCTGTATGATATTTGTTTTGGCGAGCAACAGACCATCACTAGGTATGGTGTTGTCTTTAATTTAAAACAGTGATAAATGTACACAATTTCCTCAATGAAACGTAGTGATTGAATCCGCAGCTTTATGTGTCCCTCACCATCCCTCCACTTCTCCCCCTCCCGTTCTTCCTTTTTTTTTTTTTTTTTTTTTTTTTGTTTTTTTTGGGGGGTGGGGGGGGGGGTTTGGGGGTTTGTTTTTTTTTTCTTTTTTTTTTTTTTCTGAGGGGGTCCTTCCGCGGGTTTTGGTATGAAATTCTAGGAATTTAAAAAAGACTAAGTACACAGTACTAAGGATCTGTGATGTTAGAAGAAAATATTGGGATGAAAAAGTATAGTCGTTCTGATGGGCATTATAGGACAACCTTAAGAGGTGTAAGGCCACACTATTAATGGGGTTTGGCGCGGCGGATTTTTTTCAAGTTGAATTCATGTACTCATCGCTACCGCTATAATGATGAGGAGGCGTCAGAATTTGAACAAGCACTAGAAGAGAGGAATGATTAGGTTAATGTAATTATCGATGAAATCCCCTAGATAGAGTCGGAAGATATAAAAAAAAAAGACAAATGGCATGAATAATTTATAGAAAAACAGTATGGGGGGGTTTTTGTTTTTGTTTCTTTGGTCCTTGTTGGTTGGTGTGCATTTTTGTTTATTATTGCCTGCGTGGGTAGGATAGATGAGTTATTGTATGATTCCAATGACTGGCCCTCCTGTGAAATGGCAAGTCCCTTTTTGGGATTCATACATCGTCGTACAATTGATTTTACAGGTCAATGCCAGTTACAAGAACTATATGGCACAAGATTCCAAGTCATTAATGAAGTAAGATAAAGCCCTATAGAAATAATCCTTCTCAGTGTTTGTAAATAATTCATTTTTAGCAATTAGCAACTAAAATTTCAATTTATTCTTTATTTTCTTTGTTTCGTTGTTGCTTGTGGTGCCAGCCTAACCATTATTCTTTCCACCGTTTGTGTATCCGTAGGACCGAACCACACATCTATTTTAGGGTGCAGTGGAGTAATGAAAAGCCCAAAGTATAGGCCTACAAGACAAGTGAGTGCTCCTAGTAGAGGAATTCATGAAAATGTTGCGAAAGTGACATGAGGAAAAATGCTGGATAATAAATTATGAAGTGTCAAGAAGGTTGTAAAAATACCACTACAAAGGAGCAGAGCCATGAATAACATGAGGTAGCTGAGGCGAAAAATTAGATAAATGAAAGAGAAGTGATTTTGGCATGTAGATGCGTGCCTAAAAGTTTTTCTTCCCCCGTCAGATCGGATTTTGCGCTCATGTGAAGTTGAGGGTTTTATGCGGATGTGTTTGGGGTTGGGCCACTTAAATTAGCTACGTGCGAAAAATATGCCAGTGAATTTTAAAAAAAAAGTAATTGGTAGGTGGTATATCATTATTGCTGGAGGGAAGCCAACAAACTACTAATATGATGAAGAAGTAATCAATATTCTATCTTGGTATTATGAAGTTGAGGCACTCTTGAAAACTAGGGCATCTAGGAGATGTGTGTAAAGGAAGAATAATCCCTGATATATAAGTGTGTGACTAGGTGGAGCATGACAACCAAGAGGAAAGGAGTAGACAAGCATGATGAGAATTATTTTTATGACGCATCTTATGGAAGGTTTTCCTAGTCGGTTGAAAGACTAGGCATAGAGAGATTAGTAGGATGTGTTCCAGAGTTGAGTTCATAGTGAGTTGGAAGATAAGAGGAGACAAGTAGAGTAATAATTCTTAGTTTATCCTAAAAAAAAGCATGCGTACCTAAGAAGGTGACCATTTCACAAAGAAATAAAAGGGTAAGGAAAAGGGAAAACAAATGCTACCATTGCACGTTATAGATAGAATGGTATGCCAAAATGTAATACCAAATGGAGATGTTAGGAAAGGAGGGGTGTCACACGTTAAGAAAAAATGGTCGTGATTGATTTAACCATTGCATGAGCACAAATGAGAAGAAATGGCGTCGCGTTGGTCCATCTACCTAACAAAAGGAAACAGATGGATGCTATATACGAATGACGAGTTTAAAGGACAATTGCGGAAGGTATAGTTATTGCAATTGTATGAGTACCTCTTTTGGCAAGCTGCGCCTTTATATTGCAATTTTATGAGTTGCCTATGTACATGCAGGACAAATTCTATTTCAGGGTGTAAATGACATGAAAAAAGCAGTTGTATCTAAGTTCCATAGCCTTATGTGAAGGCAAAAATAAGATGATGATAGTTAGTGACAGGAGATAGTAGAAACGTATGACTATAATAGTGATCATGATACTTGACTCGTAGAGATTCTAGGAACCTGTTATGGAGATGGTTGTGTACTTGTGACAAAGATTAATGATCAGAAGATGAAAAAATGTGAACAAGGCAGGTAAATATATGTCTGGGGAGTAGATCAGAGCGGAATCATCTATAACGGGTCTACTTTACAGCGATGCAAATCATAAGAAGCGCGAGGAAGGCGAGAAGATATATTTGGAAATTTACCCTCACATCATCTTCACAGGATTAGAGCTGCCAAAGGGTAGAAAAACATTGGGAGTATCCAAAAGAGGATACTGCCTGTAAAAATATTTAATAAGTAATCTGGTGAAACCATGACACCGCACAGGCATTCAGAGAGAAGTGACTCGTATAAGAACTGATATGCCATTTGTGGCACATGGAGGCTCCTAAATCATGTTCCCATGATTTTGATGGAAGAAATGTTTGTAGTATACCAACATTATGACCATTGAAATATTAATTAAAAAATGCGGATAAGGCGTCCATGGAGCAAAGATACCCTTCTCATTCACCACGCAATAGTTATTGCTAGAGTTCACGAACGTTCAGAACCAAAATATTAGGTCGAGATTTGTGAGCTTAGACAAGACACGGACTTTACCAAATCTCATGTACCCAACAACACATTACAGGAGAGTAGGGTCCCATGAAGTTGAAATGAGAAGCATAAACTTCATGCAGGAAGGTTGCAAAAGATATACATTGATAAGGCTGAAGTTGAGAAGGCACCTATAGAGAGTGATGTCTCCATTCTAGATACCTCATAGTGTCAGAAAAAGCGCACACTTAAATAGAGGAAATACAAGAGGGTAGGAGAAGAAAGCACAAGTGTGCAAACAACACAATATGGGGCGCACCAAAGAAATGCTAATCTAGAACTTATGGGATGGAAGAAGTCCCCTTGTCAAGGAAAAAACCAAGAGAAGAGACTAAAGAAGCGAATATCACATTATAGATGCAAGATTCACGGAAGGCATACTCACCTAGTGAAGAAAAAATAAAAGGAAGATTCTTGCTACGATAATCCCCCAGAAGGAGAAGAAGAAGGTGATAGTAGAGGCCAGAATAGAGAGACATAAATTTTATCTGCTACATTGGTGATAAGGATGAGAACATATTGAAGGAGTGAAGACATTAGGTATGATGTATATATTTAAGGCAGCGAAGGATGATAAGAGAAGCATAACAAGGAAGATGAGGAGAATAATGTGACGAAGAGAAAAGGATAAGGAAAAATGCGGTGAGCCCAAGCCCCAATAAGCCACAAAAATAAGGAACCCTGCCCTCACCAAGGAGAAGGTGGCGAAAGGTGTGGAGGAGAGAGTGGAAGGAATCATGAGCGACTTATGCCGAATGGAGTTCAATGAGCGTAGATGAAATATGAAATAGAAGAGAAGAGTGGAAGAGTATGGAGCAGCGGTGGCGGATCCCTCATTGCAGTAAGCCTTCCCAAAATCTACACAAACAGGTGGCGACAGGTGTAGAGTGACATACGGAGAAGAATGGCGATACATCAATTATCCTATCAAGTTATTATGTGTAACCTTCTAGAGCACCAACCAATAAGTAAATTTGGCAATGTCATTGTTTGATGAGAAGGTGCATATATCAAACCAGGAAAGCCTATCCTGGGAATTTGAATCTAACTAGGATGAACCTACGTTTGAAGTATCAAAAGCATCTCTAATGAAGGTGCTATAAAAAAGTGATTAATCCCGCTGGTGAATTCTTAGAAGCCTATAGATACATAGGTCTATAAACATGTCAACAAGGGTTTCAATTAAAAGTAAGCTAGATTGTTCAAAAGAAGGTAGAGTGAGATTCTGGAGAGGGAGTGGAGAAGAAAAAATAAAGAGTCATGGAAAAGAGCTGGGACCTAAAGTAAGAGGGACTGATCAGATCGCCAATCTGAGCATGAGATGAAAGAAGAAAAATCAAAGCTGTGCACAAAGTCTTAAGAAGGTGAGAGATGATTACAGATGCCAGCTCCTGAAGCACCATGCCGTTAGCACCACCAAGAAAAGTATGCTATCCTTGCAATTTATGATAGGATTTGACTGCCATAATAGAGAGGTGGGGACCTCACTTAGAGTCTAGATAAGGGCACAGGCCGACAAGAGAAAGAGAAAAGATTGAAGTGTTTGATATTTGGACCTCATAACAAACTTCTTATAGAGGTAAAGGCCGCCATGCCAAGCTGATGAAGCTATTATGACAACTGCATGGCTAGGGATGAGTGGAAAGACTTCATTTTCCCCATGAGATGCAGAACTCAAGATTCAAGAGAAAAATAAGGGGAATATATCAGAAAGAGATAAGATAAGAGCCCTAAGCGTAGAGAAGATAGAGAAATAGACCCTGTAGGCTCAATAAGAGCCTGACTAAAGAATTATACCCCTGATCACCACGGATGGATGCCCACTGAAAATTAGGACGAACGAAGATGGACAATATATTGAGAAACGTGAGCCACGAAAGGAGAGATTTTATTGTGAGAGTGAGAACCTGGGATGACCTTTGTCAGCACACCAGAATGGGTGTTGCCGCTTTGAAGAGGTTAGACGCCCAAAATAGGTAGGATTCCTCGCACTCCTAACAATAAACAGTCCCCAGCTTGTGGGTCTGATGCCAATTCTTCATTGTAAGTTCAGGGCGCTATAAACCATTTAAGAATCCGCCTTTTTCTTTTTCAAGAGGTTTAGCAGCTAGAGAATAGGAATAGTGGGGTGATGTTGGGCCTCCAAAACAAAATTTGGCTAATAAAAAAGGCGTACGTGGGAAATGGGACTATTGAAGAAGGGCGCATGAGGGTGAAGGAACAGCAAGTAAGGATTAGAACAGGTTGTTTCAGAACAAATGACAAAAAATGACACAAGGTAAGGAAGTTTAGGACTTAGCATTTCAAGCTTTTAGGTAGCACACGAGAAAAACGTGACCCCTGTAGAAGTGCGAGTGCATAAGAGTATACCTGGCGGCATGTCGGAGTAGAAATGGAATATTAGTATGTAATGGAGCGTCCAGAAGAACATAATGCCAAGAGCTAGAGAGACGAGATCAAAGGGAGACATCATTGGTGGACACTAGAACACTTGGCAAACCAAACTGTTAGCTGAAAAAGGCATGGCGGGTGAAGGAAGAAAATCTATATATAGAGCGTGCACAGATAGAAGAGAGGATATTGGAGAAGAGTGTAGGAAAGATAATAACGGGAAAAGAGAAATATTTGCATAACTTGATATGGAGGATTCTATGGGTCAGATTTAGAAAAATATAGGAGCTGATGGCATACCCTACAAGGATGGGCCTTCTTTATCTTGAATATAAAGTATGTAGTACGTTTTTGAGTATGACTGCTCTACATGTTATATGGCGTCGCTGTTATGGCTTCAAGACTGTAATGTGCAAGTTAGAAATATTATTATGAATATAAGACTGTTATGAACATATATGTTTCATAAGAATATCTAGGCATTTGTTGTCTATGAGTCAAAATCTATATATGTCTATTTATGGATAACAGTGATGGATAACTCATCGTAGGTTCTCAGAATGAATGCCTATTTTTCCGTTTCTTTTGCATGTTTCTTTGAATACCTATCATAGATGATGATCTCACAAAAATACATAAAGGAGAGGCCGGTACCCATGAGCTGCCTTGGTTCCTGAGCCTCAGCACCTTAAGTGATAGCTACATCACATGCTATTTAAATTAATGCTAAGGGTATAAAAGACTAAATGTGATGATAAAACAACTATCTGATTATGAGAATTTACATATACCCATTCTCATCACAATTATGGTATAAGTTGTTCTAATTCTGTTGCTGTATAAAACTTTAGATTTATTCTCGTCTATAATTCATATATGATGGATTTTGATTCGATTAGAAAATTTATATATGGAAGATATAGTTTAACTCATGGTGCATACAGACACTTTGTAGATAGAAATTAAAAATAGATCTTAGCACTCTAAATACTATAGTTTTTTCATCAATTTAAATTAGGGGAGGATGCCATTATAGCTATAATATCTAGATTCAGAAAGGTGTACATTTTATAAATTATGAGAATAATTAAAAATAAGTATTAGACTTATGCAATAGCTAGGAAAAGACCATAGAATTTGTGGTTCCTACTGATTGTTATAGATCAATTCATACAAAATGAATTTTTGAAATGATTTCCTTAAAACACACCCATGTAACTTTAAATCACAAGATCCAAAATCCCTGCTAAACTTAGAGCCATAAGCAATGGATTGTGTTCAAATTATATTCATTTATGGTGGAATTTATATTTTAATAATACATTTAATAATGCAAGTTTCCATAATAAACATCAATCTTATATAGAATTATATTATGAAAAATCTTCAAAAATAATTTTAATACAAGGCTTTCATTTAATTATCAAATAATAGTAACTATAAAGTTTATAGAGACAAGGTTAGAATAATTAAAAAAAACCACATCAGGGCGAAGATGATTCAACATATAACACTTACTGAAATTAAGAGTTGCTCAAAGTACTGTCATGTTACGATTTAGTATCAATATGATTTAATGGCCACATGTCATTATCGGCGTATCTGATAGGTAACCACTTTTCTTTTTTGTTTGCGTGTACCCCCCCATGCCTGCACGATGTTAGTCCACATTGATAGCTTCTTTTTTAATAGTCCTCTTTTTTGGGGCATGATAATATATCCGTTCATATTTTGTGTTTGAAGTGTAACCTTAGCTGACTAGTGCTACAGTGCGGAGTCTTGTAGTTGAATATGAGCACACATAGGTTAATTACTTCTATTATTTAATTAGAAAAAATAAATTGCACATAAGGTTAGTCTTTTAAGATTTTATTAATTTGATAGTTTTCTCTCAAAAGATGGAAAAAGGTCGACCATTGAATGTGCACCCCTTACTTATCAAAGGAGGTTTATATAATTTTGGCGAATGTTGATTTGATAATTATGCTTTCATGATGCGCATAAATGACGATGGTATGCCCCCTCTCTCTCTCTCTCTGTCTGCTCTGAT